>JADMNL010000024.1:98625000-99225000 GCA_016271365.2 Neoceratodus forsteri
GTAAAATTGAACACCTCCAACACACCTTATTGGTTTCTCCATTTGGTTCCCCCTACCTCTCACCCCTTTGTTTGGGTCAGATATGCTGTAAGAGCAGGCAGACTTGCTCTCCCCACCCCCATCAGTGCACTATGCCTCCACAGCTCACCAGTGTCACTGTATGGTTGACTGTGTGTGTATGGGGGAGGGGTGACTTCTGGGTGGCCAGTGCCCTCACTCCATGGGAACCAAGCGCCTCACCCCTCTGTGACACCCCTGGCCCTGTTGCTTGTTCGTTTATTTTCTTTCAATTAAGGGCCAGGAAAGGCACACTGAACCAAAGCTGCTTTCCAGGTATGGCTCCTGGGAGCACACGGAGGTTAAGTGACATGCTCCAGATCACTAAGTATGCAGGTGGAGGTAGTGGGAATCGAACCAGGTCTGCTGGATGTACCAGGCTTGCTCGCAGCTTAATGCTCTGACTTCCCAGCAAGTGCAGCGCAGGGTGGTTCTCTTTGTTCCTCTGTCAGCAGCAAAAGTGCTATCCTGTGGCCAGTTACATAAATCTCAGGCCTGTAGTCCCATTGGCTTTCCTTTTTTTATGTAATGCTCTTTTATACCTTAAAGTATTTCACAGAACAAAGAGTTAGACTGTGTGGTGTGCAAACAGATGGCACTGCCTTTATTCACTCAACTACAAGTTCAACAACTCACATGGGTTGCTTCATTGGTCTATCTATTGAGTTGCTCATTTTCTGCTCGGGGAATTTCTTAGCCCTGATCCCAATCAGACAGGCTGTGAGACATAGTAAATATCCTTAGGGATGCTCTCTTCCTGTATGGGTCTCCTGCCCTCAGTTTTGGCAGGACTGCCTCTTTGTGACCCTGGAGGAAGGAGCAGTTCTGCACTTAAACTACTTTGTACCACCTCGGTGCTGTCCAGTCCACCCCTCCCGACAACAGAGGGTGCCCATTAGTGGGAGAAGGCACAGAGACCTTGACACCAGGCCTGGCCAGTCACTGAGAAGGCATTCATGGTCCTGGTGGGCATCTCTGATGCTGTTCAGCTGTCCACTATTCCTGGAGTATGGCCCCCTACAGGTTGGCTGACTTGTCACTGCTAACCAGCAGCACTGGAATCTGGACACTGCGAGTTCTTGGCAGCATGAACTTGGGAGGGTTTCTACCCTGGAAAGTTTCACAGACTGCAGGTAAGATTGACAGGGCATGGGAAGGTCCGTGGAGAAAAAGGCCAGATAAATTGAATGAATGTTGACCCAAGATAAGCGGAGTAGTCCCTAATGTTTTTGAAAAGTGCCATACGTACCATTAACGACAACAAAATTTCTGGTTTTTTTTGCGTTGAATCAAGAGTCCGAGAAAGGGTTGTTCTGGCAGACTAGTGGTTAAAGGGCTCCTAATCCGCTCTGAAAAGCTCTGGTTTCTGTCCTCTCTGGCAGTCCTAGCCGACTTAGAAAGGGAGAGGAGGACAGTCCACAGAAAGCCTTTTCCCTCCCAGGGAAGATCTCTTGCCTGCATCGAAAAATGGCCACCCTCTGGGAGGCCGGGGGTCATGCTGTGTGGAAACCGCCTTGCTCCATCTTTCATCCCCCTTCCCCAAGCAACAACACTGAGATGTAGCCCATTGATGGGAGAGATTGGGGACACCAACATCAGGCTCTGTTGTCGGGGCATAACGCACACCACGGTAGGCATTGGAGTCCTCCCTGTCAGCAGCCTTTGGGTATTGGTCCAGCAATGGAAGGTGCCTCCCCTTAGTTCATCTACCAGTGATTGCCCATAAATGGCGCTGAAGAGACATGTGGCGGTGGCAGTGGATGGACAACCTAGCAATGCAAGCTTGATGATGAGAGCCAGCATCGCCAGTCAGCTGCCTCATGGACTAACTGCAAGGTGAAGGCCTCCGCTATGGTGGGGACTGGCCCAAATGGGTACAGCGAGGAATGGGGAGTAAGAGGTGGGTGGGTCTAGGTGTACAGGGAAACTAAGAGAAATAAAATGATGGGGAAAATAATGGTACAACAGTCCATAATGCGACATCCAGCATATGTAAGAATATAGTTACAATAGGTAATAAAGGGAAACCATACATCATATCCCCCAAGGTATAGCAGCAGGAAAGGAAATAATTAGCAGCACGGATGGAAGGGAACCCTGGCAGCTATGCTAAAGCTATGCCTTGATTCATTGGCTCAGATTGTCAGCTGACCCTGGTCAGTTGGCCGACTTGATAAGGAAAATATGACCTACTCCTCCACCCAGTCTGATGGTGAATTCTTTCACCTAGACCCCCACCGGTGATGTGCAGGAGGGACCTCTGCACCTCGCACATGGCAGCAACCCTCCCCATTAGTGCACTATAGTGTCTGCACTGATTATGAACCTTGCTGGTGGTCTTAACTCCCTTTAAACTTTGTTTAAAGTTCTAAAAGAACTGTTTTCTATTGAAACAAAAGGTTTCATAGCAGTAAAAGGGAAAGGGAACTCTGTAGCATTCCCCATTTATAACTGACTGACAGCTTTCTGTATTAGTCTTTCCTTTTTGGTTCTCTTTCTGCCATTTCTTTAAAACCCGCTCTGCATTTTTTGAAGGGCTGACCTGGGGAATAGGGTTGAGCATCTCAGATGACACTCTTCTCCTATGGGGAGAGAGCGAGTTCAGTCTTTCTCCCACACCATGCCCAGGCTGACCACAGCGGGCGGTAAAGCTTGGACTGCGAGATGGGGGTGAGGAGGATGCCACTGACGTTGACATGAGTGCACAAAGTACACATGCATGTCTAGCGATTTCACAGTGAGGCTCCCTCAAGGAACGGGAGCAACAAAATGCAGTAAAGATCTGCACCTGATGCAGCATGACAGAACTCAGTCCAGCTGACAAGCACAGCACCCCCAGACCCAGGCATCGTCTTAATAACTAGGGAAAAATGCACAGAGAGGCTTGGGCCACACCGATGATTCCGCTGTGGGGGGCAAGCTGTGGTGACAAGATGGAAAGCCTTCGCCCCCTCAGCTCAAGGGTCAGTCTGTCCAAATCAAGACAGGCAACACTGTCAGAGCAAAGTAAGAGAAGGACGCAGACAAATCACTGTCAAAGCCCTTCTTTTCTAGCCATCACCATAAGCATGGGGGAAACGTGCTGCACCGGTGAGGTCGGGGTCTTCACTGAAGGAGAGTCTTCACTGAAGGAAAGTAAGTTGTTGTAGTAGGCCACTCCAGCGGCATTGACTACAGCCCCCTCAACTGTTGCTGAGACACCTAGGTCAGCTTGGCTCAGGTGCTGTTGTACCTACTACGGGTGGTATGCTGCCTGTGTTGTCTGGCTTTGTCCCATTGACTACAGGAGTCACAGATCTTCTAATGGGTGTCATTGACTCCCAGGCTGTGCTGGCATAGTTTTTCATTAATGTTATGAGCCATCCCGCCAGTGCAGTGGTAGCGCTACCACTTGTGATGCCTTGGGTTCAGAAATTATCTGCTGTCCTCCTCTGGGAGCTGGGGTTGTGGGGATGCTTCTGGTGCTTGTCCAAAACCTGGTGGAGGCTGGAGGTCCAACAGCTGGCGCATGCAGTTGCTGGAGGCAGAGTAGACGTCGGCATATGTGCCCCTGATGTCATTGCACAGCCTTCCTCCTGGGAGATGCACCAGAAAACTTGGGGTGTGCAGAACCTGCCTTGCGCTGCAGATTCTGCACCACCGACCCATGGCACCCCTGGAGTCAAATCCCGTCGATGGGAGTAAGGGCCCTCCCAAAGGCAATCCAGGGCATAACTCTGAGTTAGGACCATCCCGGGCTGTATCCTGTTATCCGGGGACCTTCGAATACCCCACTTGGGGGGGGGGGGCAATCCAGAGCATAACTCTGGATGGGATAAGTCCTGTGGATGTGGATGACTGGGCTGGGCACGGGATAGGGCCGATAGGGGCCGGTCCAATGGGGAAAAAAGTATAGCAAATAAAAGAGAAGTGTTTTGAAGGTTACAACTGCACTTGCTGTTGTGGTGCTTCCTGTATACCCTGCATTAGAGAATGCTACCTTTACTGCTTAGCATAGGCCTAGCACCCTAGAAAGGCCAATAAACAGTACCCTACTCCATTCTGTTAAATATTGTTATGCTTCCCAGCCAGAAACTGATTCTGTGGTAATCATGGCTGCTTATGAGTGCACTGGAATCCCTAGAGTTGTGAGTACCTTGCCTCCTGACAAGGAATCCAGGAGGTTAAATGTTATGGGCAAAATAACTTGTGCCTCTACATCCTTGGGCCTACACATTGCAAATTGTCGGGCATATATGATGAAATATTAGAAAAGCCTGTGAAAATCTGCTAGGACCCAGCTGGTATTGATACTGGAAAGCATCTGTTACACTCTACATATGATGCCTCTGGCATCTGCCTCAGGAGGTATTCCTGGCTCAGGGTTGCTGGCTTTGCTACTGATGTACAACAGGTCATGCTGAATGCCCTTTATAGAGGCCCCAAGTTGTTTGGATTGGAGGTTGACAGCGCCTTTAGGGAGTTTGTCATCCAAAATGACTTTACGGTCTCTTAAATCCCTGAATATGCTGCCCTTTGATACAATGGTAGCACTGCCGCTCACATTGCTGTCAACGTGGGTTCAGGAATGAGCCCAGGTTGTTGGGGCTGGCCGGGGTGGGGGATGAGGATTAAGCATCTCAGAGGACACTCTCCCTTCTGAGGGAGGGAAGGTCCCATCTGCCTCTCTTGTACTGCCAGGCAGCCGTAGGGCTCGGCAAGACTAGGAGTGGGAGATGCCGTGCTGGTTGCAGGTGATGTCATGCTGGCATGCGTGCACCCTTGCAGCCCTTGAATGCATGGCTCCTGAGGGCTGTGGGACATGAAAACATGAAAATCACGTGTCCTGCACCCGTTGAGGAAGGTCTCCTGGCACTGAGATCACCCTGTCTGGACTGCTGAGCCTACCTCCTGAAGAAACTAGACTTATCTGAAGGTTAGCTCTCACCTTGTTCTGGCTTAGGGGATAAAGCCACGGCTCTGTGGGGGCCGGCACCTGACATTGGACAGGTAAGAAGTACAGATGGCACACCTTGGAAACTGGAAGGAGATCTGATGCAGTGTGAAATGCAGCAAATAAATGGAATAAACAAAAAATCCCTGAATGCTCAACCTACCAGCGGGTGTGGTAGAGGCTCATTTTGTAGACCAACAGGCTGTGGCAGCCGTGGCTACTGTTAGCAATCCCGAAGTCGTGATGGTGGCCCCCTTCCAGGTCCCCAACCCCTGATGCCCATTCCACAGCTGCCAAGGCATCCATCTGCGCGGCTCCACCACCCTGGTACCTTCTGACTCCCCACTTCCTCCTCCTCCCGTATTGCCTGCATTAGTGCTAGTGGGGTGAAGGATCTCCCTTCATCTGTCATATTGGATGGAGATGACCACAGACGTATTGGTCCTGGAAATAATAGAAGAGTCATGCTCTGCTCTGGAGTTGCTGTCCAACCCTCCAGTTCACTCTCTGCCTCCTTGTCATTATTCTTTGGGTGACTTGTCCCTCTTTAGAGAAAAAGTGCAGTTGCTGATTTAAAAGACAGCTATTGAACCTGTCCCTCCCAAGGAAAAGAATAGGGAGTTCTAGTCAAGTTATTTCTGGTTCCCAAATGGACTGGAGAGCTGTGTCTTATAGTGGACCTCAGAGATCTGAACAAATTCATCGAATACAGAATGCTTTGAATGGTGTTTCTTCAGGCTGTCATCCCTCTTCTGCATGGTGCAGTGCTGGACATGGTAGTGGCCAGTGCGGTTCTCTGCCTACAGATGGGGCCGAGGTCCTGGTTCCCCAGGCCCAGTTGGTTCATGCGAGCCATTATATGTCTGCTTAGACAATGCTGTCTCCTGGGACTTATGACGGCTACCGTTGTGACAGTCTCCTTGGCCCACCTCAATAGACGAATCCTGCAATGGGTACTTCGGGTACAGTGGGATCAATTGACAGACGAGCTGAAACAGATGGTTTTTATCATGTCTTCTCACAAGTCACTGATTTGGTGGATGGAACCCCAGCACTTGTTGCAGGTGTCCCATTCTTTTCCCAAACTCTGGTGCAGATCCTCACAATGGATGCCTCTTGGTTGGGATGGGTTGTCCACAGGGATTGTGGACCGACCTGGACTCGGAGCTCCACATCAGTGTTCTGGAGATGAGAGCTGTTCTGCTTGGTCTTAGGGCCTTTGCATAACACCTCAGTCCTGGTCTACGTTAACAAGCAAGAGGGAGCTCACTCTTAACCCCTTTGCAGGGAAGTGATGATAGTATGGTACTGGGCACTGTCTCACAGACTGCAATTATTGGCCATGTGTTTCCCTGGTGTCCAGAACATCTTATCATATAGGCTAAGGCAGTCCTGGTCACATGTACGTGACTGGGAATTTGATGGCCTCTGTGTTGCACATTGGAACACGACCTCATCGCAAAATGGAGTTGTTCAGAGTTGGACTTTTTGCGTCCCACACAATGCATTTCTGTTTTCTTTCTCCAGGGCCTGGATTTTTTGGGTGAGACGCTTAATCCTTCTGGAAAGGGAGGATCTTTCCTTGAGGAAATCACTTGCAGCAGGTCATAAAATGTAGGAATGTCCAGTCGCAGGCATCATTTCCTCCGGATGATTTCTCAGCAGTCGACCTGGGACTGCCCCCAATGGCACCACGTGTTGTGTCTTGGCATGTATAAAAGGGGGTGGTCTCAGAAGCTCCTTGGTTCTTTTCCAACCGCAACCTGCATGCTACATGTTCTCCATCCATAGTGTTGGTTCAGTTGACAACGAAGAGTTTTACTGACTGTTCCTTACCGACATTCCCAGTTTTATTGCGTTCCTTTACCGATGTCTTGACTCATCTGTTCCGTAAGTGTTCCTGTGGCCAGCTAATTGCAACTGAAGACCTCCTCGATGTGTGCGTCAGGTGCTTAGGTCCTACACACAATACCCATGATTCAGACAACATGAAGTCTTGCTGTATTCTGACTAATTGCAGTTAGCCCCAGCACTTCAACTGCCCCGGAGATGAGAGGGTTAAACTTTATGCAAAGGCATAGAACGTTCATCTCAAGCTCGGTCTTCAAACCTCTGTCCCAGGTACTCTGAAGTGTAACCATCAGATTCTTTACTCCGCTTAACTGAGAAGTCGCTCCGGAGATCCTCTCCTACACTTAGGTTCAGTCGCAGTAAATCGATCGGTTCTATTCAACTGTTTCTTTATTTTTGTTGGTATTCGCACCTCTGTCCCTGTACAGTAAGTGTGTAGTAGGTAGAGTGTTGTAAGAAATTGTTTTGTATTCAGTTCCCTTCTGGTCAGGGAACCAAGTACTTCTTGTTTTAAAAAAAAAAAAAAAAAATGGATTTTTGTGTGCGGTTGTGTATCTGTCAGTTCCTGAAAAAATGACTAATTTCTGGGGTTTTCATCCCACCTGTGACACGTGCCAGAACAGATAGGTTTGGTAGTTGCCTGGCTTGAATGCTGTAAAGGTGACTGGTTATTTAGAGGCATGTCTGAGAAACCCAAAAAGAAACCGGCCCACAGGGTTTCAGCACTACACTGAGTGTGGGGAGGCCTTTGCCAAGGCCGATCCCCACCTCATCTGCGTTTATTGTCTGGGGTTTGACCACCTAAAAGACTGCCAAATCTGTAAAAACTTCCCTAAAGCCACTGCTGAAAAATGCTTAAGTAGGCTAAAGGAAAGGGAGGCCGAGAAGCCTGGTTTTGGCTGAACCTGAGGGGGTGCCTATTGACCTGGGCAATACCCCTTCGGGCAAGAGGAAAGCCGATTCTGAGGAATTGGTTCCTACAAAGGAAAAACGAAGTCGGCCGTTCCCATGTTCCAACTGCCAATGACATTGCCAAAGTGATTGCTATAGTACAGTCGCTTCACCCAGTTCCGACCGAACCGGCACAGTCTCGAGGATGGTCGGTTCAGTCAGACTTACAAGCTTCCAATTATGACCCTGAAGCTTTTTATGAGGGCGAATGGGATGGAGACGAAGACGATGAGGATGAAGAATATGAAGACCTGGATGAGCCGATTGAACCGGACATCTCCCCAGATAGGCCTTCCATTGTGTTTCTTCCCAGGCTTTCTGAGTCCCCCTTCCACTACCTGTTTTACAGGAAGGTGGCTGACACTCTTCAGCTCCCTATGGAAGAAGCTGAATAGGATCAGGAGGAGCCTGACTATGTTGAGATGATGGACGCCCCAGAGTCCAAAAGTGTGTCTATCCCTCTGCACAAGTCCCTGGGGAAACGGACCCCAAAAATCTTACAACTACCAACATCCATAAGCCCTGTGGACAAGAAGATGGACAGGAGATGTGCTTTGTCAGGCCCTGGGACGGAATTCCTTACTAGCCACTGCAGCCATGTTGGGGTAGTACAAGCTGCAGCCTGTGACAAGGCTAATATTCCTCTGGCATCTCACCCCCCAGATAAGGATTCCAGAAAAGTGGATGCCATGGCTAAGAAGCAGAACCTGGCATCCTCTTTGGGACTCAGATAATCCAACTACATGGCATATACAGCCAGGTAACAGAAATCCAGGTGGGATACGATTCTGGCACTGGCTAAGAATGCCCCTCCGCAGCTAGCCAATGAGCTGGATCAGGTGGCTGCAGATGGCATCGAAGCTTCTAAGGTATAGTTCCATGCTGCTGTAAACTCGAGTGATAATCATTCTTGATTTATGGCTACATCTATTTCCATGAGGAGATTTGCCTGGCTCAGGTGTACCAACTTGTTTCAGGATACCCAAACCAAGGCCATGGATTTTTCTGTCACTGGTAAATCTCTGTTTGGGGAACAAACAGAGGCTTACATGAAAAAGATGGACGAGTATAGGACCACATATAGGTGTGCTGCAGCAAAAGAGAAACAAACCACTCCTCAAATGCAGCAATCTAGGTCGGGCAGGGGCAGGCCCTTTCAAAGGCCTTTCTACCAGGCCCAGGATGACAAGGACTGCATCCTCCTCTCAGGCTTAATCCCCCTGCCAAGCAGACACCCTGATGGGTCAGCCAGGGTCGCCTCCCCAATCCCTGTAGGGGGCAGACTGGCTCACTTCTTCCAGGCCTGGAAGTCTATCACTTCAGACAGGTGGGTTCTGGAAGTGGTGAGCCAGGGTTTTGCTCTCAGCTTTACCAGGTTCCCAAGGCTGAGAGCAAAGGCTTTTCCCCCTTCCTCTCCAGAGGAAACACAAACCTTGGAGACAGAGGTCTCATCTCTACTGCTCCTGCCAGCAGTGGAAAAGGTCCCTCTCATTCACAGGGGAAAATGATTGTACTCCAGGTACTTCCTTACCCTAAAAAAGATGGGAGTGGCGACCCATCCTAGATCTACGATACATAAACAAACACATCTTAAAACCAAAGTTCAAGATGGTAACTCTGGGACTAATTCTTCCATCTCAGAGACCAGGGACTGGCTAGCCTCCCTGAATCACAAGAATGCCTATTTTCACATACCTATCAGGCAGTCCCACAGAAAGTACCTCAGATTCAAACTGCCCTCAGGCCATTATCAGTTCAGAGCAATGCCCTTCGGCTTAACATCTGCTCCAGGGGTATTCAAGTGTCTAGCAGTAGTGGTAGCCTTCCTTAGAAAGCAAGGCACCTTACTGTTTCCTTACCTGGATGATTGGCTTATCGTAGGCCAGTCTCCAGACCAAGTCAGGTCAGCTCTAAGGGCCACTCGAAACCTTCTGGACTCCCTAGAATTCATACTGAATCTGGAAAAGTCTGTCCTGGTGCCTTCCCAGCTTCTCACATTTATAGGAGTGGAGCTGGACACCGTTCAGGCCAAGGCCTTTCTTCCTTCCCCAAGGGTCCAGTCTCTCATCAGTCTGGCTTCCTCTTTTCGTCCACTTGTGTCTCGGCCAGCCAGACATGTTTTGCAGCTGCTAGGACATATGGCAGCATGCACCGCAGTGGTGCAGGGAGCAAGGTTCCAGATGAGATATTCAGTTTCACCTGAGAGCCTTTTGGTCTCGGAGAAAAGATTCCCTCTCCAAGTTGGTTCCGGTGTCTCTGACTCTGGTTCAAGCCCTCCAGTGGTGTCTGGAAGAGGACAATTTGAGGCAAGGGGTTCCTTTCCTCACTCAGGTGCCCACAGTGATTCTCACTACATATGCTTCCCCACTAGGGTGGGGATGGCTCAAGGGACTTGGTCTCCTCAGGAGTCCCTTCTGCACATAAACCTGCTCGAACTCAGGGCTGTCTTTCTGGTAGTCCACACATTTTCGAACATGATCCAGGGGAAAGTGGTGCAGATCAGGACAGACAACACCACCATCATGTGGTACATCAACGAGCAGGGAGCACTTGGTCTTCGGCCTTGTGCACCGAGGCCATGAAAATATGGTCTGTAGTTTACTCCCTGCAAGCTTCCCTGATTGCTGTGCATCTCCCAAGGAAAGACAGTGTACTTGCAGATGCTCTCAGGAGGATTTCTCAAGGTCACCACGAATGGTCTCTGAATCCTCTCATTCTTCAAATCATTTTCAAGAGATGGGGCACTCCAGAGATAGATCCCTTTGCAGCCCTGGACAACCATCAGCTCCCTCTGTTCTGCTGCAGACCCCCTCTCTCGGTGTCGGTCCCTCTGGATGCCCTCCTGTTGGATTGGACCAACAAGTTTCTCTGTGTTTTTCCTCCCTTTCCTCTGATATTCAGAGTGCTGGTCAAAATTGGATCCCAACCTTGCACAGTGATTCTGGTAGCTCTGGACTGGGCCAGACAACCTTGGTATCCTCTACTGTTGTCACTGTCAGTGACAATACCTCTGTGCCTTCCCAGGCAATTCAGTCTCCTCACCTCATCACAGGGGAGGATCCTGTACCCCTACCTTCACTCTCTCAGGCTCAAGGCCTGGCACTTGAAGAGCTAGAGTATGCATGTCTGAATCTTTCCCGGTCAGCTCTGGATATCCTCAAGGCTAGCAGAAAGCCTTCCACTAGGAAAACTTACAGTTCCAAATGGAAGAGGTTTGGGTTTTGGTGCACTCAGAGGCACATCCAGCTGTACCCGGCTGATATTGCCATTGCCCTGGATTATCTGGTAGATCTTAATAACTTGGGCCTTCGGCCTGCCACCCTCAAGGTGCATTTGGCAGCTATTTCTGCTTTCATTTCGGCAGGGAAAGTTTCTTCCTTGGCCTCCCATCCAGTCTTCAAAAGATTTTTCAAAGGGCTGATTCATATCCACCCTATTTTCAGGAATCCCACTCCTCTGTGGGATCTGAATATTTGTACTACACAGCTGATGCAGCCTCACTTTGAGCTTCTCTGTTTAGCTGAACTGAAGTACCTGACTTGGAAAACTGTATTCCTGGTGGCCATCACCCCTGCTAGGAGAAACAGTGAATTACAGGCCTTATCAGTGGAACCTGTCCATTTCATTTCACAGGGATAAGGTGGTCCTTCGCACAAACAGTAAGTTCCTTCCCAAGGTGGTATCAGATTTTAATCTGAACCAATCCATGACATTGCCTGTATACTTTACTGACCACTCCTCTTCTGGAGAGAGGAGGTTGCACAGTCTTGATGTTAAAAGGGTTCTGAGTTACTATACAGAATCCACTAAGCCCCACAGAAACCATTGTTCTCAGCTGTTCCTTACTTATGGAGAGGTGGGTAAAGGAAAACCTGCCACTAAGAGAACTATTACAAGATGGATCGTCTCTTGCATACAGTTCTGATATTCAAAATTGGGGAAGGAGCCTCCGTCAGGCCTGAGGGCTCACTCCACCAGAGGTACAGCTGCTTCGGTTGCAGCTACCAGGGATATAGCCTTAGTGGAAATCTGTAAAACAGCCACCTGGAAGACTGTTCACACATTTACTAAGCATTATTCCCTTGACATCCAGTCAAGAAGTGATACTAGGTTTGGCACAGCAGTACTGCAGAGTCTGTTCCCAAAATAGGTTCTATAGTTCCCTCCTCCTTGGGGGTACTGCTTGGTAGTCTGCAATTAGTCAGAATACAGCAAGACTTCATGTATGTTTGAAAAGAAATTACTCACCTTGGTAATGTTTTTTCTTCTAATGGAGTCTTGCTGTAGTCTGACCTCCCTTCCTGCCTCTCCTCCTAGAACCTAGTTGTTTTGGGATGTGGGTGGGCAGGTCATATAGCCTTCTGGCAAAAAATTCCAAAACAGTTTCTGGATTGTTAGCCACTTAGTTTAGGGCTTGTAAGAATCTGACGGTTACACTTCAGAGTACCTGGACAGAGGTTTGAAAACCGAGCTCAAGATGAACGTTCTATGCCTTTGCATAGAGTTTAACCCTCTCATCTCCGGGGCAGTTGAAGTGCTGGGGCTAACTGCAGTTAGTCAGAATACAGCAAGACTCCATTAGAAGAAACAACATTACTAAGTTGAGTAATTTTTTCTTGTGTCCTGTGTAATCAGTTTAACAAGGCCACTAAACCTCGACGGCTCCAACAACTTCGAGACTACCACATCGAGCAAAAAGTTGCCCTCCTGGAACAGGAACAATGCTCGAAGTCTAGGGAGTCCTCTGCGTCTTCCTTGGGATCTCACCACTCTGGTAGTGACCCCTTGTCAATGGCTGCTCAGGAGAAATCGAAGAAATACTCCAGCAAGAGTAAGCATGTTACTCCTGCCTCCTGTCTGACGATGGGCTTGCCTTCTTCCTGCTCTTCATGGGAGCAGAAGCTCCTTAAAACTAAGGAAGTACTGACTGCCCTTTCAGAGGCTGTAGCCAAGTTGTCTTCTGTTTCGTCGATGACCTCTGGCCCTTTACCTTCCTGCCTGTCGATGGTTTCTCCATTGACGGCCTCCTTGGGTGTGTTTAAATTTCAGCTCCCACCGCTGCCGCCCCCGTCGTAGGGATCTTCCCACCATCTGTCGACGATTCCTCCAGGTTTGTCGATGGCCCTTTCTACGAAATCTAGTCAAGACATTTTTAGCCCAAGAACGGCTCTGTCATTGATGGTTTTGGGGACCTTTGTCCACCCTTCATCGATGATGTGATTGGTGCCTCAACTGACTCCAGTCTCTTCTATAGTGCCCTTCCAGTCAATCCATTCAGTTCTGACTACGTCCTCTTCTCCACAGCTTGCTATGGTGGATGTCCAGGCTTCCGTGCACACTGTTCTTGACCTCACTAAGTCTGCCTCTCATTCTCAAGGGGATGGTACTTCAGCTCCTGTGTCTGTGCCTTCTAGACATTTCTCTGTCTACAATGACCAGTTCCTCCCCATCTTCTCCAGGTCCCCTGAATAGGGACATTGATATGGAGGACCCTTTCCTACAAGAATGGGAGCTGGAGGAACAAGGTGATGATATAGATCAGGACCTTGTGTCCCTTCTGTTTTTGTCTCTTTGGCCTCCTCCTTACAGGAGGACCCCACTCCTTATCTACCTTGTTCCCCTCCTGTTGACTCCAGTTTTTCTGATATTATGATTCATCTTCAGAAAACTTTTGGCTTCCAAGAAATGGAGCAAAATGCTTCCCGAAGGAAATTGACCAATTATTTGGGTCTCCCGGACTGCCCTTCCTTGGTCATTCCTTTCTTATTGGATGCCTTTGAGGATGTGATCGGAGCTGCTCAGCAACAACCTTTTTCTATCCCTTCGGCCCCTAGTGAGGCCGACAGGACCTACGAGGCTTCACTGGATCACTCTTATTTCACTTCCCCTTCCCAGGCTGACACAGTAGTCATTAATGTGGCTTATGATCGGTCTGCTAGACCTAAGCATTTGAGTGCCCAGCCTCTGGATAAGGAATTCTAGAAACTGCGCGTGATGGGTAAGAGGGTTATATTCATCTTCCACTATGACTCCCCGAATTCTGAACTACATGGGTCAATTTCCCTAGCCTGTGTTATCATGGGACACTTATTGTTTCGAATAACACTTGTATTCATTATATTGCTCACACTCTCTTTTGATTTAGCTGATTGCATATCCACACCCTCCCTCACTTTACCACTTTCAACTCACACACCTCAAGCTATCAGCACTGTAAGTGGTACACCAGCCCACTCTCCTTTCCCCCCCCCATCTTGGCCTAACACACGTCTGACCATTTCAACTCATTCACCCTCTCCCCGTACCACTCTTCACCTCACGGCCACCCCTTGCTATCGTGTGTAAACCCTCAAAAAGCAGATTACGTATTCATTTTAAGCTGTTTAAGAACTTCATAATTCGTTGTGTCCTACTTCTATTGCTACTCTCTGGCAATATTCACCCTAATCCTGGTCCTATACAGCAACCAGTTGGAAGCATGTGCAGACAGGGCAGCATTAAGCTAACGTCAATCAACATCCATAGTTTTCTGCCCTGACTTGATCTCCTCCAGATATGGGTCCTTCAGCACTAGCCTGATGTCCTTGTAGTGGTTGAAACCTGGCTGTCTCCCAAAATCCCTGACACTGCTGTTACCCTTGATGACTACACCCTGTTCAGAGATGATAGGCTGGGCAAGAGGGGGGTGTGTGTGTGCTATTTACTTATCAGACTCACTACAGGGTCAAGTTCTCCCAATATCTGCATTTGATAACCATGCCCAGGTACTTGTAGTTAAAATTGCAGTTGGTACCAGTGGTAAGTCCCACACTGTTCTCTCTGTATACATCCCCCCAAAGGATTCTCGCAGAGGCTTTAGTCTTATACTTGACTACACCTCTAGCCTTGCAAATCATTCTGAAATAGTAGCTCTTGGTGACTTTAATGTGAACTGGCTTGCGCCTGAAGCTGACCCTTTCAAAGACGCACTTTCCGCCCTTAACTTCATAGAACAGGCAACGGCACTCAATTAGACCTACTTCTTACCAACCATCCTGAAAGGTTTATGGGCACTGAGGTCTTACAGTATCTGACTTGCTCAAGTGACCACTCCCCAGTTATCAGCTTCTGGTCTAACAAGGTCCCCAAACTCCCTCCTAAGGCAATTTACCAGTGCATCCAGAAAAAAGGGCAGTGGCAGCAGTTCTTATGTTACCTTCAGCAGTGTTACTGGATGCCTATTTTTTTGGCCGTTAATGTTGACTCTGCACTAGAATACTTTATCACCACTTTCAACGCAACCTATGATATCCTCGCCCCTCTCAGAAAAAGGAAATCCAAAGGCACTTGTTACCCCTGGATCTCCACCTCTCTCCTTGATTAGATGGCTGCTCAAGATCATATCTGGCATAAATGATACTGGAATCCCCTCTGACTTGGAGAGATATAAGGCGGCTAGGAACAACTGCACTTGTGTAATTCACCTTGCTGAATCTGATTATTACAAAACTGTGTTTACTGACACATGGGGTAACCATAGGAATTTTTTGGGAAAACAAGAACATCAAGGAACTGACCGGCAAGCCCAACAAAACTCCATCCTCACTTATCAACATCAGTGGGGTTTCCACCCAGGATCTACAACAAATTGCTGACATCTTTAATAATGCCTTCTCAGACCTGAGGTGGAGTCCTTCCCCTGACTTCTTCTCTGTCGTCCCCGCTATATCTGGAACCTCTGACTGCACCCTAAGGTTGTGATGACTCCCAACCCCCCCACTGCTACTCTAGGACAGTCTCGGCCAAAGAGACAAAAAGTACCCCTTGGGTCATTAACAGATACTGCTACAGCAGTAATTCCCTTGATCTAAAGCTTCTCCGCCTTGCCCTAGATGCTATACAGCTACCCCTCACCAAGATTTTCTATCTGTCTCTCTGCCTAGGTTAGGTCCTTCTCTTGAGGAAGGCAGCCATAGTTACCCTTGTCTACAAGAGCAGACACAAGACCTTGCACTCTAACTACCATCCCATCTCTATAACCCCCCACCTTCCAAAGTGCTTGAAGGTATAGTTTCCAATCAGTTCTCTGATAACCTGTCCAAATACAACACTCAATGTCCGCAGCAACACGGGTTTAGAAAAAAAATCACTGCACCACTACTGTACTTCTTGAATATATTACATTTATTCACTGAGCACTTGACCATGGCCACCAAGTTGGGTCCATCTACATGGACCCAACCAAAGCATTTGACATGTTTAATCATTCTCTGTCCCCATCCTTGGTCTTTCACATGCATTTTCCTCCTGGTTTCAGAACTACCTTGACGGCAGAATGCAACGGGGAAAAATTAAGGGTACTCTCTCCACCTTCCATCCTGTGCTCTCTGGTGTACTGCAAGGTTCCATTCTTGGCCCTCTTCTTTTCAGTCTCTTCCTCAATTCCTCCCCAGGACTGCCCCATTCAACTCCTCCTCCTGTACGCGGATGACATCGTCGTATTCATGAGTCAGCCAGACTTCTCCCTCCTTACTAGAGAGTTGCAGCACAGCTTTGCCCTGGTTGAGTCCGGGCTTACAGAACAGACGTTAATCCTGAACTAAAAAAAGACCAAGGTGATGTTATTTGCAAATTCTCACAAGCCTAAACTCAGCTCAACTCACCATCCTTAACAACTGTTGTGACCCTCTGGAGCAAGTACACAATTTTAGGTACCTAGGCATTACACTTGACAGCACCTTATCCTTTAATGACCATATAAACATAATTTCTGAAGCGTTAATACTCGAGTAGGGCTCCTCTACAGATGCCATCAAAGCCTTATCCCTGGTGCAGTCCGTCTTGCTGTCAACAGCTCTGTCCTCTCTCTTGTAGACTATGGGCTAGTTGTTAATGGAGCGGCTACTGACACTTCACTTGAACGTATTAAGGTTGCCCTCAGTAAGGCCTACCGATTAGTTTCTGGGGCTCACAGGTACACCCACACCTGCGATCTGTATACCCAAACCTGCTGGCTGAATCTTAGTGGCAGGATCATGTACCAGACCTGCCTACTAGGTAAGATCTGTCTGGGTCTAACCCCTCCTACAATGCTTCTTACCCCAGTAACCAATACGCGAGGGACGAGAAGCGTAACTAGACCTACTTATCAGGCTCCATTCAGTCGGACTAATCAAGTGCAGCAGGCCTTTCTCTACAGAGCTCCCATCTAGCTATCTGATCTCCATCTTGATGTGCAAACTGCCTCCAAGTTAGGGCAGTTTAAATGCAACCTCAGACAGTAACTTCTTTCTCTCAACCACTGCGACTGCCCAACTTAAGCTACTTCACCCTCACGTATCCCCTCATTTCCTGGCTAAACAGCTGCCACATTCCCCATCCCTCCTCCTCCCCCTGCACCCTCCCATATGTACCTCTCTCTTGACGTGTTTCCTCTCTACTTCACCTCACTCTGTAGCTCCTGAACCCTGATTTCCACTTATTCTCCATGTTCTGTCTTTCCCCATTTTCACTGTTCCTTTTTATTTGTCTTGGCTGACCCATGTTTACATATTGACTGCGACAGTGTTATTCTAGGATCATGAATATGTTGTTCATCCACACTTATTGGCATGTCCCTTTCCCCTTTAAGGATCACTGGAAGGTCTTCAAGCTGGCTCCTCCCACCCACCCGGGTGGCATAGCCCTCGGCTCCGCCCCCTGATGCTAGATCTTCCTTTCCGCTGGAAGAGTCAGGTTGCGTCCTCTTTGCTCTCGCTTTTTGTAGGCCCTGGCTTCAGAACCTTCAGTTATTCCGAAACTTTGATTCGTTCGAGTTAGCGACAGTGCGGCCAAAAAATGTTGTGCACTGATCTGCATACCTCCTCGGCCACTGGCTTCTCGGCCTTGCCGTCTGGCCTGTCGACCGAGGTCTCGATCGACGAGGTTGAGATCGTTCTTGATCCCAACAATCCGCTGTCGCCCATTCCAGTTGATGACTCTCTCAATCGGACACTGGTCCTGTCTTTTCCTGACGAGGAGACCCAGCCAGCTGAGTATCCCATCGAGGAACCGGTCCCTGATCCCAAGATGTCACTGGTCCCACCAGTGTCTCCCGAGCGACCGACTCTGCCAGTCTGATCCAGGTCAAGATCTCGGACTCCCCTTGACCAACCAGGCTGAGGAAGGTGCACAAGTGCTCCAAAAAGAGGTGGCGCCATCGGTTCTCCTCATCCTCCTCGAATGAGGAGAGGCTTCAGTGGAAGCTCCGCTGATGCTACGAGGATCTGATGTGGCAGCAGCTGTTCCTGTCCGGGCAGAAGCTGACCACGGTCTCTACTCCAGCCATTACTTGGCTTTCGCCTCCTAGACCGAAGCCGACTCCTCTGGAACTGGTGAAATCAGTCCCCCCACCCGCGGAGCCTGTTAAACCCACTCCGGTTTGGCCGATATCGGTCTCTCCATCAATTGTGGTGGAGCTGCCAGCTAAACAGTCTTTGGGAGGGGCTTCTACAAAGGAAGCTTGGTCAACCCCGGGTCTTCTTCACAGGATCTTGGTCACCCTCACGCCTTATTGCCCTAGGCACATTCAGGGCAACCTTGGCGGATGACCGTTATATCTGGATACCTCGGATTTAGACGACACCAACCTACACTTTCACCTGCGGGATGATGAGTCGGCTGGTGATCTTTTGATGGAGGGAAGTCCCTTCGTCCTTAAAAGGGATTCTCCACTTTATCTCCGAATCCACAGGGATGCCCCTGGAACCAATCTAGAAATGGACAGAGAAACATAGAAATGTAGAATTTGACGGCAGATTAGGACCGCTTGGCCCACCTAGTCTGCCCATTTCCCTACCTGCTGGATACCCTCTCACTGACATTCTCAAGAGAGGGGATACCCTGATGGAAGCATTTCCTGTGGCCGAAACAATTGTTGGCCCGGCCTTGGAGCTTTGGCAGCATCCTGCCTCCTGCCCAACGCCGTCTGCCTGGATGGCCCGCAAGTATGCTGTGCCCATGGGGTCCCTCTCGGGGTTCACAGAACATCCCTCGGCCGGGGGCCTTGTGACCGCCTCTGTGTTCAGATGTGCAGGCAATTCTGCCGACACCAGTAGACCCATGGACAAGGAGTTCAAGAAACTGGACCACTCTGCCAGGAAGGTCTATGCGGCCTGCTTTTTAGGCCTCTGTCAGGCAAGCTCAACTATCATCATGGCGCACTTCTCCCATGCCCTTCTAGGGTCCTTGGACAAAGTTCTCCCACATCTCCTTGTGGACCTTCAAACTGCGGTCAAGCAGGTCCAGGACCAAGGCTGTGCCATTGCCAAGCAACAGTTTCAGATGGTTCTGGACATTGGGGACTTGTATGCTCGTTCGGTGGCAGCCACGGTTGCCTCACACCGCAGGGCTTGGCTGAGGCTTTCCACCTTCATGGCGGATACCCAGCACAAACTTGCTGATGTTCCTTTCCTGGGCACCGATCTCTTCAGTCCAGGTGTGGATGGTCACCTTCAGCGAATCGAGCAGTCCCATACCACCTTGGACTTGGTTACTTCTGCTCAGAGCACTTCTGGCTCCAAGAAGTAGCAGCAGAAGAAGCTTTTTCGGTATTCTGCTTCTGTGGCCCTGCAGTCCTCCTTTCAGGTAACACAGCATCAGCAGGCACAGGCTTGGCACCCCGAGCTCAAGCCCGGACCTTCCCAGGCCCGCAGAGGAGGTCAGGGTTCAGGCCCTGAACCCTCTTCCTCCAAACCTGCCCAGTGACGTGATGGGGTGGCCACCCCTATTCCCATTATGTCAGCTCTGGGTCCTCTCGTGGGAGGTCAGCTCTGCCACTTCCTTTCTGCCTGGTCCACTGTTACCACGAACAGGTGGGTCTTAGAAGTTGTCGGCCAGGGTCTGCCTCTAGAATTTGAGCAGTACCCACAGCCAAGCCCGTTCCCCACGGGAGGAGAGAGTATCAGCCAACACTCGGTCGGCTCTGAGAAACAACATAGTCCAGCTCCTCCTCAAGGAGACAGTGGTCTGAGTGGCAGATCCTCCAGTCAACCCATGGTTCATTTCCAGGTATTTCCTGGTCCTGAAGTGGGCGTGGGGGACTGGCGCCCCATTCTAGATCTGCATGACCTGAATCAGTACCTCAAGCCGGGCACCTTTCGGATGGTAACTCTGTCCTAGATCATACCATCCCTAGAGCAAAACATGTGGTTCTGTTCACTGGATCTTCAGGATGCATTCTTTCATGACCCAATCCGTCCATCTCACCAGCGGTTCCTCCACCTCAGAGCAGAGGAAACCCTTTACAAGTTCTGAGCCATGCCATTCGGCCTGTCATTGGCCTCACGGGTCTTTACCAAATGCATTGCAGTGGTGGCAGCCCACCTCATGCATCGAGTGGTCAGGGTATACCCTTACCTCAGCAATTGGCTCTCAGCAGGTTCCATCCAGCAAGAGGTGGAAAGGTCCAGATACCTGGCCCTGCTGATCTGCTGTCAGCTTGGCCTCCTGATAAGTGAGACCAGGTCGGAGCTCATGCCTTCTCAGGTGATGTGCTTCATCGGGGCAGAGCTCAACTGTTGCCAAGCCAGAGCTCGACTCCCGGCGGACAGGGTGAAGGTTCTCTCCTCCTTTGCCCAGTCATTTCTGGTTAGGCAGTTGCATCCTGCTCAGGACTTTCTGCGCCTTCTGGGTTACATGACGGCCTGCACCACCGTGGTCTGTTGGGCCAGGTGGCATATGCGCCCACTTCAATGGAAGCTGGCTGCCCAGTGGACTTGGCACCTATGTCATTTCAACCAGCTGATCACTGTGACGCAGAAGATGTGGGACGCTCTCCAGTGGTGGACCGTCCTAGACTGATTGCAGGAAGGGATCCTGTTTGTCCGTCCCGAGCCAACGGTCGTCCTCACGACCGATGCCTCTCTCATGGGCTGGGGAGCCCACATAGGGGACAACAGGGACCATGGGTTCTGGAACCCCGAGGAGTCCCGGTACCACATCAACCTGCTGGAACTCAGAGCGGTCAAACTGCCACTGGCCGCATTTGCTCAGCAGCTTTGGGGTCAAGTGGTTCAAGTCCAGACGGACAATATCACGACCATGTACTACCTCAACAAGCAGGACAGCACTCACTCCCAGCTACTGTGCACTGAAGCGCTTCACATCTGGACACTTGTGAGCTGACTGGAGGCAGATCTCCTAGCTATTCATGTGGCAGGAGCCTCAAATCAAGTGGCGGTTGCCCTCAGCTGCATAGGCGAGACATCCCACGAGTGGTTTCTTCATCCAGAGGTAGCTTACAGCCTGTTCTCCCACTGGGGCAAACCGATGGTGGACCTGTTTGCCTCCAGGGAAAACACCAAGCTGAGGCTGTTTCATGCCTGCGCCCTCAGCGGCGATCGCTGCAGGGAGATGCCTTCTCGAGGCCGTGGACCCCAGGACTCCTCAACGCCTTCCCTCCATTTCCCTTGATTCACAGGGTGCTGCTCAAGGTGAGAAGGGACAAGGCGCAGGTGATCCTGGTAGCCTCAGACTGGCCATGCTAGTTCTGGTATCCAGATCTCCTCGGCCTCAGCAGCTGGCTCCCAAGGCATCTTCAGGATGCCCAGACCTGATCTCTGTCAATCGGGGGAAGGTCCTCTATCCGGTCCTTCAATCCCTGCACCTGACAGCCTGATACCTGAGCAGCTAGAGTTCCAGGCTTTATGTCTCTCTGAGGATGTACTCATAGTAGTGGAAGCATCCAGAAAGGAGTCAACCAGAAAGTGCTATGCCTTCAAATTAAAAAGATTTTCCATTTGGTGTCAGGGCAAGGGCCTGGACCCTCTGTTCTGTACCGTGGCTAGCATTTTAGACTACCTTTGGTCTTTGTCGAAAGGAGGTCTTTGGTCTTCAACCCTTAAGGTGCACCTGACAGCCATCTCTGCTTACCGAGCATGGGCCGGTCAGCAGACGGAACAGGAAAAGGTGGTCTGGCGCTTTTTCAAAGGCAGAGATACTGAACGAATACTTTTGCTCAGTATTCGCAAAAGAAGAAGAGGAGGAGTTACCTAAACCAAACAGTAGAAGCACTTTGGATAGTGGGGTTGACACCAGTCCATTTACAGAAGAAAGAGTACTGAAAGAATTCCTAAAACTCAAGGTGGACAAAGCAATGGGGCCTGACGGGATTCACCCTAGAATCCTAAAAGAGCTAAGTGAGGACCTAGTGACACCACTAACCACACTTTTTAACAAATCATGGGAAGATGGGGTGGTACCTGAGGACTGGAGGAGGGCAGATGTGATTCCCCTTCACAAAAGTGGGAGCAAGGCAGAAGCAGGAAACTACAGACCTGTTAGTTTGACCTCAGTGGTGGGGAAAATGATGGAATCACTTCTGAAAGAAAGAATTGTTGAGTACCTAGAGGCCAGCAGGGCACAGGACCCAAAGCAGCATGGATTCACAGCAGGAAGGTCATGTCAGACAAATCTAATCGATTTCTTTGACTAGGTGACCAAAGTAATGGACCAGAGAGGGGCTGTGGATATGGCCTACCTAGACTTTAGCAAGGCATTTGACACAGTCCCGCACAAAAGATTAATAATCAAGTTAGCCAGCCTGGGAGTGGGTCCCAGGTTGGTAGCCTGGGTAGCAAACTGGCTGCACAACAGGACACAGAAGGTAATAGTGAATGGAACACATTCTGAAGAAAGGGGGGTTGCCAGTGGAGTACCTCAGGGCTCAGTACTGGGTCCAGTCCTCTTTAACGTCTTTATAGGTGACATTGTGGAGGGTCTGGAAGGAAAGGTATGCCTCTTTGCGGATGACACAAAGATCTGTAACAGAGTTGATACACAGGGCGGGGTAGAAAGGATGAGAAGGGACTTGGCAAGGCATATGGCAACTTAGATTCAGTGCAAAAAAGTGCAAGTAATGCACCTGGGAAATAAAAATCCAGGAGAAGAGTACACAATAGCAGGGGAGATACTAATGACAACAATAATGGAAAGGGATCTGGGTGTAGTCATATCAGATGACCTAAAGGTGGGTAAGCAATGTGAGAATGCAGTAAGGAGAGCCAGGGGGATACTGGGATGCATAGGGAGGGGCATCACAAGTAGAAAAAGGGAAGTGGTTATCCCTCTGTACAGACAGTTGGTGAGACCCCATCTGGAGTACTGCGTGCAGTTTTGGAGACCTCATCTATGTAAGGACGTAGACAGGATGGAAGCAGTCCAGAGGAGGGCAACTAAAATGGTGCAGGGTCTACATCAGAAACCATATGAAGAGACTGAGAGAGCTTAATATGTATACCCTTGATGAAAGGAGGGACAGGGGGACATGATAGAAACTTTTAAGTACCTCAAGGGAATCAACAAAGTCCAGGAGGGTAGCATCTTTCAGAAAAAGAGATGTGTAAGAACAAGGGGGCACAATTTAAAGTTAGAGGGGGGACTGCTCAGGGGTAATGTGAGGAAATTATTTTTCATGGAGAGAGTGGTGGACGTATGGAACCGCCTTCCTGGCGAGGTTGTGGGGTCTAAAACAGTGGGGGAATTCAAACATGGGACAGACATAAGGCAATTATAGTGGGGGGTTGCAGGAAGTAGGCTGTTGGTTAACTAGAATCTGTAGCTTATCCAATAGGTAGGGAAATGGGCAGACTGGGTGGGCCAAGTGGTCCTTATCTGCCGTCAAAGTCTATGTTTCTATGTTATCCCCTCCGTAGCGTGAACCTACACCTCCATGGATTTACTGCTGGTCTTGGTAAAGCTCATGGGCAAGTTTATTCGAACCGATGCACAAGTGTGAAATGTCGCACTTGTCATGGAAGATGGCCTTCCTGGTGGCTATCATGTCTGCCAGAAGGACAGGGGAGCTCCAGGCACTCTCGGTGGACTCCCCTTATTTAGTCTTCCACAGGGACAAGGTTGTCCTGCGCCCCCACCCGAAATTCCTCCCGAAGGTGGTGTCAGAGTTTCACCTTAACCAGGTGTTGACTCTGCCTGTGTTCTACCTACACCTCAGATGCCGAGTACAGGTTCCATACTCTGGACCTGAGATTAGCTCTCTCCTATTGTAAGGAGAGGATGGCGGAAATTCGGGGTGAGGTTCGCCAGCTGTTTGTCGCCTATGCTGAAGCTGCCTCCGACAGACCTGCAACCAATTGCAAGATGGATTATTTTTTTTTTTTATTTTATTTTATTGAAATCTAGGATTACAAATACCTTTGAGCAGGAACTGCTTGTTTACAAAGGTTCCACGTCAAGAAGATTACATTTTGCATTGATCTCTGTTATAGGTTGGCAAGCAACGAGCCTCCCAGAGGGATAAGAGCTCATTCTACCTGCCATACCTCTGTGTTGGTGGCTGCTTCCAGGGACGTCCCTATCCAGGAAATCTGTCGGGCTGCCACCTGGAAGACAGCAAACACCTTCATCACCCATTACCACATCGACCTTGAGTCATGCTGGGATGCTGGCTTGGGGGCCTCGGTTCTCAGCCTTTGTTCCCAAAGTAGGGGGTGTGCACCTTGCCTCCCTCGTCCTGGAAAACTGCTAGGAGTATGCCAATAAGTGTGGATAAACAAAATATCCATGATCCTAGAAAAACAGGTTACTCACCTGTAACAGTAGTTCTAGGAGTGGTATATGTTGTTCCTCCACACGGACCCACCCAACCTCCTCGGCTGCGATGCACAAACCTGGCTTCCATCGGGCTAAGATCTGGCGTCATGGGCAGAGCTGAGGGCTGTACCACCTGGGTGCGTGGGTGGGAGGAGCCAGCTTGAAGACCTCCTGGCGATCCTTAAAGGGAAAAGGGACATGCCAGTAAGTGTGGATGAACAACATATACCACTCCTAGAACTACTGTTACAGGTGAGTAACCTGTTTTTCCTTGACTGCCTATTATCATATACTGATACATTATTGTATTTTATCATAGCTTTTGCCCTGGTATCTATTTTTGGTTCCTATTTGCCAACTTTGACAACGTCTGATATAATGGCTGCTCTGATTGTTTTTTTTTTTTTTGTTTGTTTTTTTTGGTTATATCCATTGTATTTAGCTAATTGTTATGATTTATTTGGACGTGGAACCTTTGTAAATGAGTCTCAGACTCCAAGGTATGTCAGATTGCGAGACTAATAAATAAATAAATCTTGAAGGCAAGGCAGTCCTCCATTCAGTCTTTTCCAGAGGCCACCCCTAAAGAAGACATTACGGCTAAATTGACCACTGCTTCAGCGGTCTGCCATCACTTGCTGAGGGCTACATATGATGCTGTTGATTCTTTGGCTTGGGCCTCCTCGGCTGGTGTTTGTCTTAGAAGACATGCTTGGCTCAGGGTCTCTGGGTTTGCCCCGGATGTCCAACAATCCATACTTAATGCACCTTTTAAAGGTGACAAGCTTTTCAGGCCTCAAACCCAGGACATACTGACATCATTACAGAATTCAGGTCGTGCCTTAGTCTGTTCATACTTTGTACCATTCTCAGGCCAAGCCTTCTTACAAAGGGAATTTTCTCAGGCCTGCCAACAGACAGTGGGGCTGCTACCAGTCAGCAACCCAGTAATATTCTCTCGAATGAAAGAAAGGCCCAGGTCTCCTTACCGGGTCTCCATGCCAACCTTAAGGCAACCCGCTATGTCCTCGCTGCCCCCAGCAGGGACAGCACTCTGATTGAGGACTCCCCCTTGCCTGTGAGATTATAGGCCCATCCCACGGCTGTCGGGGGCAGGTTGTCCTTGCACCTTTAATGTTGGCAAGAGATTACCTCAAATGTGTGGATCGTTCAACTGATTCACTCAGGTCACACCCTGGGAGGTTCTACACAGTATGCCCCCAAGGGCCTCAAATTACTCCCTGACCAAGAATTAGTACTAGCAGAAGAAATTCAAGACCTTCTGTCCAAGAAAGCAATAGAACCTGTTCCCCTTCCCCAGAAGAGCTGGGGCTTCTACTCTCATTTTTTTTTTTCTGGTCTCAAAATGGATGGGGGATTTGCGTCCCATTTTGGATCTCAGACTCCTCAGTCTCTTACAGAGTACAGAAAGTTCAGGATTATAATGCTTTCAACTCTCTTGCCTCTTCTAAACAAACCGGACTGGCTCTGTTCTCTGGACATGAAAGACGCCAGTCTCCTCATCCTGATGCACCCTGCTCACAGGCGGTTCCTCTATTTCTGCTTTCCGGGTCATCACTATCAGTTCAGAGCCCTCCCTTTCGGTTTGTCTTCAGCTGCCCCAGGTTTTCACAAAGTGTCTTGCAGTAGTGGCAGCAGCTCTTTGCCCGGAAGGCTTGTACATCTTTCCATACCTGGATGATTTGCTTCTAAAAGCTTGGTCCAGACCACAGCTGGCGGACACATTATCTGTCACACTCACTTCAGATGTTTTCCTTTGTGGGAATCATGGTCAACATCCTAAAATCCAAGATGGATCACACCCAATGTCTCTAGTACTCTGGAGCGGTCCAGAATACCTCCAAGGGGATGGCATATCTCCCCAGGGACAGGGCAGACAAACTAATCACTTTGGCATCTCAGCTGGCTGACGGTCAGTATGTCTTGGCTCAGGACTACCTCCGCCTCCTGGGCCATATGGTAGCGGCCATTTCCATGGTCACTCACACATGAGGGTTCTCCAGTGGACTCTGAGGGTCTAGTGGGACAAGAGAGAAAACGATTTTGAAGCTCTGGTTCTTGTGTCCTCCCCGGCCCTCCACAAACTGCAGTGGTGGATGTCCCTAGACAACTGTGTAGCGTCCTTTTCCAGTCCCCCATCCCTTGTCTCATTCTGACAACCACTGCCTCCTCCCTTGGCTGGAGTGCCCATCTGGCAGATGTTCGTTCCCAGGGGACTTGGATAGTCTTAGAAGCACACCTCCACATCAACATCCTAGAGGTGAGAGCGGTCCTGTATGCCTTACAGGATTTCGAGACCCTCCTTCCTCAGGGCTGTCTGTAAATCCAATCGGACAGCTCCACAGTAGTTCATTATCTTAATAAACAAGGGAGAACCTGACTTCCGGTTCCGGTTGCCTGTGAATGGAAGCCTAGATCCTCTGCTTTGCTAAAAAATCAAATCTAGTCATCGGCCCCATAAAAGCTGCCAAACTGTCGAGACCCTGACCAGGCTGGAGCAGAGAGCGGCGGAGGACCGGCATGAACTGTCTCAACTGACCGAAAAAACTAGCTGCCTAGAGAAAGAAGTTGCCTCTCATGCTACCACCATTGAGCTCCATAATACAGCGCTGTTGGATTTACATAAGAGAGTTACTCTTACAGCAACAAGTTGAAGAGTTAGAGAATAGAAATAAGCACAACAACCTAAGACTGCATGGTGTTCCAGAAGATACCGAAACTGGTAACATGATTCACTTCACAGATAGTTTACCTAAGGAAATCCTGAACCTCCCAAAAGACAAAGACCTGGGTATTATTAGAGCTCACCGTTCGGTCATTGCTAAACCTAAAGATCCCAAGGCCCACCTGAGATCTATCGTGGTGGCCTTGATGGACTTCCGGATCAAAGAAGAGTTCCTGAAATTAGCTTAGTCGAAAAAACAGATAGTGTTTGGCGATGTTCGACTATTTTTTGATCAGGACTATGCACCTCAGACCCTGGCCCGCCGACAACAGGTATACCACCTTGTGAAAGCCCTGAGACAAGCTGGTCACCAAGCACAAACAGAATATCCTGCCAGATTAAAGGTACAAACTGAGGAAGGCTGGAAAAGATTTACTGATTCGGAGGAGGCCACAAGCTGGGTCAAGTCGTTGGGGATCCAAATCTCTGAGGAGGGGACTCACCGCAGAGAGGCTCTTCATGGAGAGAAGCCGGCAAGTGTAGGGAACCAGAAAAATGGGGCCAAGGGGAGCGAGGGGTACTTCTGTTATGTGGGACAGTGTCAAGGCAAAAGCGCTCCCACAGCCCAAAGATTCGAGCATTCCTCCAGCGCCAGAAGAAAGGGCAGATGCGACGACTACCTGAGCGAAGAATGTGGCAGATAAGGTGACCCAAACTTTTCTGTTTTTTCCATAGCGGGAGACAGTTTCTCTCGAGACTAATTGACTTCCCTGGATAGGGGAGATTTGAGGCCCCAAACGGTTTGGTGACTGGGAGGGTAATATTCATTCTGATGACCACTGCTATGTGGCAGGCTGGTGGCACCTAATGGGGACTCGGTTGTGGGGCTGGGAGGTAGGGAAGGGAGATCATCATATATTACTACTGCCACAATGAACATGAGTGCCTTATGGATGAGACTTAAATTCTAACAAGCAGCATAAGGGGCTGGTTTTTCACTGGGTTTAGACTGTTCAACTTGATAATCCATCGGGGAGGGGAGGAGAGAAAGGGACCTCTGCTATATTGTACTGAGGAACATATTAGCCATCTCCACCAGTGGCGAGGTACCATAGCGTTAGTTTCCTTTTTTTTTTTTTTTAATTAGGTTTGGAGTCGGATCCTCAGACAGAGGAGGTGTACAGAGTAAAACACAATTGAAATAACCAGAAAGAAGGTCTGAGGGGTGCTCTGGGTGTGGGCTCTGGGGTGGCTGGAGGTCGGTCGGCTGCAGGGGGGCAGAATCCTATTTCGACTGGGGTAGCCTCGGCGTTCCAACAGAGCAGATCGGGTGGGCCGGGGGGACCACGAGGTGCAGGCTTAATGATCTTGTAAAGGGTCTTGAACTCAATCTCTGCCTGGCAGACTATGAGGACCGAATACGAACGTGAACAAAAGGGCGAGCCGAGAAGTAACCTGGAGGGGTTCCTCTGGCTCTAAAACAACTCACGGAAGGAGTGAAGATGGCACTGTATAAATAAATGTGAGCTCCTGTCTGGGGGCGAGAGAAATACTGATGCCTGCCTCTGGGGGTCTTTCCGTTGCCCTACATGGCCACTGAGTTATAAAACTGTCAGTTTGAGGTTGAGGGACCTGAGGGGGGCCCTGGGGAGGTCTTCTGGTGGTGGGTGGCCACCCCGGGTTGGCCCTCTCGGCGCCCATGTTGGGGGGGGCGCTCACAGATCTAAGATAGGTCTTACAGCCAGGGTTGGGAGGGTCTTGACTCCAGTGGGGTGTCTCTTGGATGAAAGGACTAGCCAAATACATGTTAACTATTAGAGGGGGAGATGGCGGTTCCCTGAGACTATGAGATGGTTCATCGAGGGTATCAAAGTCAGTGTGTGGTTTTTTTTTTTTTTTTTTTTGTTTTTTTTTTTGTAGGCAAGGACAAGCTGGAGGGACATAACATATTGCTCAGCTCACAGGCAACATATTTTAACCCATCTGGGACACCACCCTTATAAGGTGGAGTTTATTCCAGGAAGGAAGTGGTAAATAGCAACTTCCTACCTCACCTCATAGTGACAATCTTGGGAGGTGAGAGGTGGGGTTTATTTAAAACCTTGAAGTACTCCAGACCTGGACAGATCACAAAAACATGATGTATATAGATATTATGGTTATAGTTTTAAATGTTTACTTATTTATAGTGATGTACTAAGGGCAACCCGATGTATCCAGAAGTATAGGAATATGAATGACAGTTTAAGATGGGAGACCTAAAAGTGCTGTCATGGAATCTCAGGGGGTTACTAGTTAGGTCAAGAGAGTCAGAATTATACAAGAATTATAAAGAGAACGAGTGGGGGTGGCGTTTCTACAAGAGACACACCTGGGGGGAACAAGAACACAAGAAACTCTGCAGAGGGTGGGTAGGAGAGGTATGTGCCTCACACTACCAAATGCGCACACACACACCGTAGGGGTGTAGCAATTCTGGTAAGGAGGGATTTCCCCGAGGGTAGAGAAGATAGACATGGAGAGGGATGTACAGAGGTCAGGGGTGCACTTTGCTGAACCTCTATGCTCCAAATGAGGAACCCGAACGAGCTTCATTTTTAGCAAAAGTTATAAGAGAGACAGTGACAAACCCAGAAAACGTAATTATTATAGGAGCAGATTTTAATTCGGTGATGGACTTCCAGCAGGACAGAATAGGATCTAGGGTGTTGGGCCCCTTGAGATCGGGGAAGATAATTAATGGACTAAGTGCATAACTGGCCGTAATAGATGCTTGGAGGTTTACACACCCGCGGGACAGAGACTACACACATTATTTCCTGAAATACAAAATGTATTTGAGGGTAGATTTTTTTTCTGGTGTCCTTGGAACTAATGTCCCAGATTAGAAGTGCCAGCATAGGGAACATTACACTGTCAGATCACGTACTGGTATATCTGGAATAAGAGATGTCCCCAAGACCGAAAGAGTCTATTTGGAGACTTAATGTCAGCCTGCTGACACAGCAGGAGTTTAGGGAGACCGTCCAAAGAGGGATTGAGACTTTCCTGCAGCTTAACCCCCTAGGAGACACTTAGGCAGGGGTGAGATGGGACACCCTTAAGTGTTGCTTGAGAGGGGAAATAATTAAATTTGCTTCAAGAGCTAAGAAGGTGAGGCTAGAAGAACGGAGGAAGTGGGAATTAGAGGTTAAACGGTTGGAAGAACACCAGTTTACCTTAGATGATGTCATTAAACAAAAACTGGACCAGGCCAAATACAAACTAAACAAGATACTGGATGCGCAAATTGAGGGGCAGATCAGATACTCCAAACCAAAGTATTACGAACAAGGCAATAGGGCAAGTAAACTCCTTGCCTGGCAGTTATGTAAAGAGGCTCATTCCAGGACGGTTCTGAGGTTGTGGAACCCCAGAGGGGGACCCCCCACTTCAGCCCCATCCCATCTATTTAAGCACTTTAGGGAATTCTATCACAATCTGTATTCGGCAGAAAGGGGCACGGACCATAAGGAAAAGATCCCTAGTTACCTGGACAAGTTACACCTCCCAAGGCTAACGGAAGAGGAAAAAACAAAGTTGGAGTCCAAACTTTCCAACCAGCAGATATTAAATAAGATCAAAAATAAAAAAATAAAAAAAAAGGGAAATCCCTGGGATGGATTTACCTCAAAATTTTATTAACAGTTTGGTGCAGCCTTGGCCCCGGTGCTGGCGGAGGCCTTTAATGAGGTTATGGGGGGAAGAGAGGGCAGCCCCTGTATCCTGAAACCAAGCCCAAATCTCTGTGATTTTGAAACACCAAAAAGACCCAGATAATTGCAAATCATATAGGCCCATCTCTGTACTCCCAGTAGATCTTAAGATCTTTACAGGGATACTAGCTGACCGCCTCCAAAAAGTAATTGGAATCTTGGTTCATTAAAACCAAACAGGCTTCATCTCTGGTAGATAATTTGCAGGACAACATCAGATGCCTGCTAAACATAATTTCGGCCGAAAAAAGGAAGCGAGAACTCCAGCTTTCTATTAGTATGGATGCAGAAAAAGCATTTGATAGGGTGGACTGGATATTTCTGGATCTGACATTACAAAAATTTGGGTTGGGGAAACAAATTCATGGGAGCAGTAAGAGCCCTGTATAAAGCCCCAGAAGCAAGAGTAAAAGTTAATGGACACCTCTCTGACAGATTCACCCTACAGCGGGGTACAAGGCAGGACTGCCCTTTCTCCCATCTGTTGTTTGCCTTGTTGCTGGATCCCCTAGTGGTAGACTTTAGGTCCCAGAGACCGATTAAAGGGGTGCTTGTGGAAGGCTTTGAACAGAAAATAGCGTTATACCCTGATGATACCCTGTTTTTTGTGGCAGACCCTGAGGTCTCTGTCCCCGCACTCTTAAAAACATTAGAGAGCTTTGGGGGGTTAGCAGGTTATAAAATTAATCCCACCAAGTCCGAGACAGTGATCCTGAGTGGGTCCCCTCACAAAATTTTAAGAGAGAGTTCCCTTTGGCCTGGGCACATAAAAACACTATAAGATATTTAGGAACTAAAGTATGTATAGACACTTCCCTGTTATACAAGAATAATTACATGTCAGACCTGGCAAGATGGCAGTCACTGCCTCTGACTTTACATGGGAGAATGCGAACATTAAACATGAATGTTCTCCCTTGCCTGCTGTTTTTATTCCAAACACTCCCTTTGCAGCTACCCAGAAACTTCGGACACAGTTGCAAAGAGAGACACAGAGATTCATCTGGGCCAAGAAATGTCCTAGGATTGCTAGGCCCATTCTTCAGGCACCCAGAGAAGGGGGGAAGGGTTGGCCTCCCAGACTTTTACCGGTATTATTTGGCAACTAAGGGGGCCCAACTCTGCACCTGGGCCAAACGTGGAACAGAGTCAGGGTGGTACCAGTTAGAGGAGGCAGCATTAAAGAACTGGGCCCTATGGGCACTTCCCACTAACTAACTACTCACTCAGATCTGAAAAGCTACATATAACCCATATGTACGGCACTCACTTGGAATCATTGTTAAATTGAGGAAAGCCATTTGCACCCCAGAGAGTCCAGATCCTCTGTCCCTGATTAGATATGAGCCTTCTTTTGAGCCCCCCAGAAGTGACCAGGGTTACGGGGGATGGGCAGCCTGAAAGTTGACCACCTTTCTCCAATGTTTAGATGGTAGAGGTTGAGCTTCATTTGCCTGAATGAGGGAGAGATTTGCCTTACAGGAAGAAGACTATTTCAGGTTCATGCAGGTCAGGCACTTTTTGAGGACACCAGAAATGATAGCAAGAATTAGAAGAGAAAAGACTGAGCTTAAATCCTTCTTTTATGGGGCCATCACCCTGAGGGTAACTCACACTACCTTTCCCAGTTGTATGGAGTTTTGACATCCCTGAACCCTACACCACCAGATAAACTCAGGGAAAGATGGGGTGAGGACCTGGGTGTCCACATACAGACAACTCAAAGGTCAAGAAGCCTAAGCAGAGGTTGGGAGGTCACAGCTTCCCCTGGTTGGAGGGAATTTAACTGGAAGGTCATGGTTAGATTTTTCCTTGCCCCATCCAGGATGCACTATTTAGATACCCAGACATTGGATCGATGTTGGAGAGGCTGTGGGGACAAGGGAACACAGTTATTGAATAGTTAGACTTTATAGTATAGTTCAGAAAGCTAAGTAGAAAAAAGCTTTTTATGTTGCGAAAGAATAAGTGAGATGTAAAATAACAGAAATGAAGACTATATTAAGTGTATGATTTGTACTCTGATATAAACAGAAAAGAGATGTTATTGGTCCGGAGAAGATGGAATGTTAAAAATCGACTTGTAGAAATCGGATATGAATGGTTGGACTGATGTTTTATGATGAATAAAGATCAAGTAAAAAAAAAAAACAAGGGGGGACCCATTCTTTTCCCCTGCGCAGGGAATCAATGCAAATATGGTATTAGGCAATCCAAAAATGAATTCACCTCCTTGCTGGACATGTCCTGGGAGTAAACAATACTCTAGCAGATGCTCTAAACAGATCCACATCTCAAAAACACGAATGGGAACTCCTCAAGGATGATCTGGAAGATGTCTTCCTGAGTTGGGGCCACCCGGAGTTGGATCTCTTTGCCTCTCCGCAAAATGCCAAACTGTCTCACTATTGCTCGCTCGAGCAAGGTCCTGGAACTTTGACTGGATGCATTTTCTCATTCCTGGACAGGAAGATTTCTTTATGCCTTCCCTCTCATACAGAGGGTTCTACTCAAACTTACCAGGGACAAGGCTGCCATTATCCTCATTGCGCCTCTGTGGCCAAGACAGGTCTGGTTCCCATTGTTACTTCAATTGACTGTCCAGGACTCTCTACCTCTTCCCATTTGCCCGGCTCTTCTGTCTCGTGCCAGGGGTTCCCGCCTTCATCTTGACCTTCGCTCCCTACATCTGCATGCCTGGCTCCTGAGGACATAGCCCTCTCCAGATTACAGGTCTCCCTTCAAGTTGTGAAAGTCCTGTGGGCTGCCCGTAAGCAGTCTACCCGATCTTCATATTTCATGAAGTGGAAACGTTTTTCCTTGTGGGCTACGAATCATGATTTGGACCCCTATGCTTGTCCTCCGCAGTGCTTTTTGGACTATTTGCTCTCCATTTCTACCAGTGGTCTCAAATATTAGTCCCATCTGTTGGCTATTTCTGCTTTTCATTTACCTGTGGATATCAAACCATTGTCCCAACTTCAGGGTATAAGGACCTTCTTGAAGGGAATTCTTCATATTAAGCCCCTCATTTGGGACCCAGTCCCTTCTTGGGACTTGAATTTTGTGCTTGAAAAACTGACGTTAAGTCTTTTTGAGCCTGCAGCTACCTGCAAGCTGCGACATCTCTCCTGTAAAATGTTTTTTTTTGGGTTGCTATTACATCAGGTTGACCTATTTCAGAGTTACATGCACTAATGTGCAAAGAGCCCTACCTGAATTTCCACAAGAATAGGATCTATTTATGTACCAATCATAAATTTTTCCCAAAAGGTGGTATCTGAATTTACTTTGAATCAAACCATACACTTACTGGTGTATTTTGCGGAGCCTTCTAATCCAGGAGAATCCCTGCTCCACACTTTAGATATACATAGAATCTTACGATATTATCTTCCTCGCATCAAGAATTTGCGCAAATCTGCGTAACATTTTGTTCCCTTCGCTTCTGGTAAAGAGGGCATTCCTGTTACCAAGTAGTGCTTGTCCACTTGGTTGGCCAACTGCATTACGTTTTCTCATAACAAGTATGATAAGCCACTTCCTGGGGTGATAAAACCTCACTTTACAAGAGGTATGGCTGCCTCAGCGACATGCTTTTGAGGCGTTTCAGCAACTGAAATTTGTGATGCTGCTTCTTGGTCTATTGTAGATATATTTACTAAGCATTACAGCCTGAACATTGCTTCCAGAAAGTGAACCAATTTTGAACGGGCTGTTTCAAGGCCTGTCATCCTAAGTTATTATTCTCGCTCCTCATCCCTGTCGCATCCCAACTGCTGGGGACTCATTCCTACATGTTATGACCTGCTGCAACAGATTTCCTCGAAGAAGATAGTACAGTTGCGTAAGAACATACCATAACAGTAGGTCTTCAAGAGAATCTCTTGCAGCAGGTCATGCTGGCCCTTCCTCAATCCCCCTTGCTTCCTGCTTCAGGAGGGTGATGTGCTCCTATCTTCTCCATAGAAACTAGGATGTGCCCTTTTCCTCTTTGGTTCCTCGTGGAGGCTGGCTAGATCATATTTTCATTTTGGTCACCGGGGTGGGAAAGAACCGATGAGCTTCTGTGACCACCCCCTTTTATACGTGCCAGGACACATGTGGTGCCGTTGGGGGCAGTCCTATTTCATCTGCTGAGAAAACATCCAGAGGAAGTTGCGCCTGTGGCTAGACATTCCTACATGTTATGACCTGCTGCAAGCAATTCTCTCGAAGAGCTACTGTTACGGTAAGTTCTTATGCAGCTGTACTTTCCCTATATGCGTTTCCTCTGATCCCTCTCATTCAGGATGTTCTACTCAAATGTGGACAGAGTGGGCCACCCCAATACTGGTGTTCCCTTTTGGCCTCAACAGATGTGGTTTCCCCTGCTACAGCATCTAGCAGTGGACCCTCCTGTTTGACTACCTGTGTTGGGGTCTACTGTCATAGAACAGGGGGTCCCTGGTCCACCCAGACCTGTGGTCCCTGTATCTGCACACATGGCTCCTGAAGACCTAGCCATTGCTCATTTTGGGTTTCTCCCACGGTGGCTCATTTCTTACTGGTGACTAGAAAGCCTTCCATAAGACGCACCAATTTGCTGATGTGGAAGTGTTTCTTCACAGGATGTGCTTCTTGTTCTGAGGACCCATTTACATGTCCTGTCAGTACAGTACTGGCCAACCTGCTGTCTCTATCTGACTCCATTCGGCTGACATTTTGGCTTTCCGTACCCCTATTGATGAGCGCATGGTGGCACAGCTAGAGGTGTTCTGTGGATTCTTTAAGGGTATTCTGCACACGTGACCCCCCCAATTTGTAAACCGGTTCTGTCTTGGGACCTCAGTTTAATCCTTGGAAAAATTGACTTTGGCTCCATTTGAGCCTGATGTGACTTTTGAGACTCACTTCCATTCATGGAAGACTCTTGATCACCATAACTTCTACTTGGAGGATTTTCAAGCTTCAGGCTCTCATGCATGAGTCTCCTTACCTGATTTTCCGCAAGGACAGCGTATTCTTGCACACCAGTCCTCGCTTTCCACCCAAGGTGGTCTGTGATTTCACATTGAATCAGACCACAAACCTTTGCATGTATCATCCTGAGCATGCTAACAAAGGTGAGACAGTGCTCCATACATGTGATGTACATAGAACATTACATTTCTGTCTCGATTGTCTAAGGACTGCAGAAAGTCCTCTCAGCTTTTTGTCTTATTCACCGTTGGGAAAGAGGGTGCAGCTGTTACCAAACAGTGTCTGTCCAAATGGTTGGCACACTGTACTGAGTTTTGTTATAAGAAGTACGGTAAGGAACTTCTTGGTGCTGTGCATGGCAACTCTCTACGTGGTGTGGCCAAATCTGTTGCCTGTTTCAAGAATGTTTATGCAGCTGACGTATGTGCCACTCCCGCATAGAGCACTGTACATACTTCCACTAAGCACTACAGTCTAGACATCTCATGCAGAAGTGCTAGCTTTGGTCTTGCTGTTCTGCAAGGCCTTCTGTCCTGATTTCATATCAGTCTTGACCATCCTCCTGGGTACCTTATGTGCTGCTTGGGAATCATTCTACAGGTATGGCCCAATGGAGGAGATGACCTTGATGAAGCTAGAACAGGTACTTACCAGTAACAGTAGACCTTCAAGAGAATCTCCTCCATTGGGCCATAGTGCACCCACCCTCTTTCCCCCATCTCTGTGGCTGAGGTATTTATCGGCAGTTGCTCGCTGCCTTATTTTGTGGTATATGTGTCTTATGTTGCTTTCCTAGTCCCATGCCTCTCCTTGTGTGCCTGGTGCTGGTATGGTTTCCTGGTTCCTCATGGTAAGAGGCCCTCTGAACTTGTCTCTGGCAGTGAACTGAGGACTGATGGGGCTGCCCACATTTTATATGCGCTGACATTGCTCATCAGCATAGGTGGCCCCCAGCTAGGAAAAGTTTGTGAGTGGTGCTGATGCCGGTGGCTTACAGTTCCAAAGGTGTGGCCAATGGATGAGATTCTCTCAAAGTTCTGTTCTTACTGGCAAGTAACCGTTAGATAGATAGACAGACAGATGGATATGGAGCGATATTGTAGATAGATAATTTAGATAGGTGGACAGGGATACTTTAGATGAGACACTGTACATAGATGATGGGTACTGTGAGTAGATAATGGAGTACATAGATACTGTATGTAGAGAGAGAGAGAGAGAGAGAGAGAGATACTGCTGAGAGGGAGAGAGATTGACAGATATGACATCATCTTCTGCAGTGAGATAGTGGCCTCCGATAGTGACACTACTACAGGCATGAATTGCCTGATTGATGACAGGTGAGTATGTTGAGGATCTGCTCCAGTTTTATCTGTGTAGCCACTCATGCAAGTTGCAGTATATGCGTTAGGAGCCACCAACTGACTGCAACCAGTCATGTTGCTGACTGAGGCATCTATTATTACTCACAAGAGAGGTAGGGTTATGTAAAGAGCTGGTTTCTCAGATCAGGGAGACAAAAACTAAAAAGAGAGACTTGTACAGGAAGAGAATGGGGAACTAAGACATGACTTAAGAATGTTGCTGTCCTTTCCTTCCTCTGTAATGAGATTTTCCCATTTACACTGCAAAAGTCGTAGTTGGCATCCACAGAATTCCCCAAAATGAATTTCAGAACCTTCTGTTTTTTTCTAGCAAGTCATTTCAGTTAAAATGGGGATAAAAGGCTGTGACAATATACCACTCATTGTATTAGGGGTACACATTACCTATATGTAATTATTCTCCATTAATAACATTGGATATGACAGAAAATGAAATTTCAGCAAAAGGTGGTGATGGTGGTGGTGGGGTGCTCCAGATTTCATTTGGGGCATCGGGCAGACAGGGTGGGCTAAGAGATCCTTATCCAACGACAGCTTCTTTGTATCGATTTAAATATGAAGACATTTCTTCTTTATCTGTTTTGAAACATTGAGTGTCTTAACGGGATTTAACTGTACTGATTTAACTACATGCTTTCTTTTAAAAACCTCTATTTCTAGCCCTTCCATTTCAAAAGTTGGATCTTTTTCTTTTTTTTTTTTTCAAGAGATCACCTTTTTCAAAACTGCTTACTTTTGAACTTTTAGGGCTATCAACATAATTTTGTTAAAATGACAGCTTTTGAAATCTGGTTAGTACAGATCGTCTTTGAAGATATCTCCTCTATTGGGCTACGCCTTTGGAACTGTAACCCGACCACTCGGAAACTTGTGCAAGCCAGGGGCTGCCCGCTATGAACTGCGACATCAGTGCCTATGCAGTTATGGGCAGCTCCAGTGAGCAACCTCAGTAATTTCTTCTGCTTTTGACTGCTCATCGGACCTGCAGAGAAACAACGCTGTCATTTCTATGATTTGTTATTTTTTCTTAACTTGCTGCAATGCTTTGATGTTGTGCTTTACTCCATTTACCCTTGAGTTTCAGATTTTTTAATGAAAGCCTCTGTCTCAGCGTTAAGGCCTGCGAGACCTACCAATATTCCTCACAGGTCACAAGATGACAGTGCACCAAGATTCTAGACAAATCCTTCCCTACAAACTAAGAAATGGCAACTCTGGCTCTGGCCAAAGATCCCAAGCTGGATTCTTGATCTGGTCCAGGCACTGCCAGTAAACTTACCCCCAGGTGGCCAGCCATACTTTCACCAGTATGGTCCGTGGAACCATCAAGATCTCCCCTGAAGGATGGTTAGTCCTCGTTGTCAGCTGCTCTGACATCACTGACTGTAGTCTCTCCCCCGGCTGTTCTTGGGACACTGAGGTCGGGGCATGACTCAAGTGCTCCATTACCTACAATGGATGGTATACCACCTCCCTTGACGGGATATGGCCTGACAGTCACAAATCCTTCCATTTGTGCTTGTTCTCAGACACAGCACTTTGTCGCCATTGGTAACTACTGCCTCATGGACTTGCCTTTCCTGATTAATACTGTCGTCAACAGGACATGGCAGCACACCTCATGATCCTCTGTCACAACTGACTCATCTGTCACCGACTCTGTCAGTGTCCTCCTTGTCACTCGAGACATTGAGGTTTATTGTTCTACCCTCCTGACTATGAAGGAGAAGGTCTTGGAGGATTTAGATGGAGAATGTGATGTCTGTTACACAGATCTATCCTCTGTCCCTACCCACTCCCACTGTAGGGCATTAGACACTGAGGTCTTGGACCCCATGTTTTCTTCTACAAATTTCTCTTCTCAGACATTACTCGGACAAATCCAGGAGGCCCTGAGTATCGAGGGCGAAGGAAAGGCCTCCAGGAAGTTATTGGAGTTTTTGGAGGTGTAAGGGCCACTGCCCTGTGGTGATACGTCCTGCACATCATACTTGGCATGAAGATGCATTTAATACCTGGCAGTATACTCAAGCTTTCTTCCTAATCTCTGGCAGGCCTGATAAGCTGTACCAGATCACTGCTTCTGAAAAGTCAGATATTCAGGATCTCCTGAAGACCTTTAGTATCCTAGGTAGTTGGTTTCCTGAGGTGGAACCAGACTGGTTAGATGTTGTAGGCAGAAAACCTACCACCTCTGCATCTTTGAACCTGGACCTGGAAACTTACCAGGTGAATGTGTTGCAGGACTGTCCACTATGGTTTTCTGCTACTTGCCAGACTGATAGTCTTTCTGACCTTGTCACCTATCAGCTTTAATAATTTTGCATCCAAAACAGTGTCCTCCTTTGAGGGTTCTCATACACTTAGCCCCCCGCCCCCATACTCCACTGTTGCCACCAGGGGCACATGTTGGAGGCAGGACCTCCCTACATCTTTTCAGATGAAAGGAGCTGATGACAGACAAGTGGTCCTAGGCATAGTGGAGAAGGGGTATTCTCTGGAGTTGTTGCCCACCCCTCCAGTACACCTCCTTCTTTTTCTCTGGACCCCTTGTCCTTTATGAAAGAAGTACGCTCACATCTTGAAAAAAAGGCTATTGAACCTGCTCCTTTAGAGGAACAGAACAATGGGTTCTATTCTAGGTACTTTCTTGATTCATAAATGAGCAGGTGATCTAAGGCTCATACTGGACCTGTGAGACTTGAACATGAAGGGGAGCATGAAAGATGCTCCCCTTCATGTCAGAATCAGAAAAATGCCATAGGCAGTAACTCCACATTACACTAGCGGGTGAACTTTACCATTTTTGAGTTTTGCCCTTTGCTCTTTCCTCCACACTATGAATATTTACTAGATTCTTTGGGGTTGTGGTAGCCACCCATATGATAAAAGGGCTGTATCAGTCTTGCCTTATTTGGATGACTGGTTCCTGAAAACCCAGTCCAGGGATGTGACTCACTACATATTGTCCCGTACATTACATTTGTTCAAGGACTTGGGGGTTATGATCTGCATATCAAAATCCAGTGCTGATTCCATGTCAGTGGCTCCAGTTCATTGAAGAGGTGTTGAACACGACAGTAGGCAGGGTGTTCCTGCCAACAGACAGAGTGCAGAGGACTTGGTCACTCATGTTCAGTTGGTACATGAAAGTCCCTCTACACCAGCCCAGACAGTGATTCATCTCCTGGGTCTCATGGCCACTGCCATCACTGCAGTTCCAGTGGCCCAGCTACATGTGCAGATCCTTTACTGGACACTTCAGGTATAGTGAAATCAACAGAAAGAGGACTTAGAATGCAATATTCTAGGAGCACAGATACAGTTCACTGTCTACGCTGTAGAAGTACCACTGGAATAGGCTGATTTATTAGACATCCTTAAACTAAGCTCCTCCTGCCAGCCAGGTGGTATATCCTCTGATTCCACCCCGTGACATCAGGTCTTTTTTTCCACTGGAAGGGTCAGGTCTTCTTAGCAGCTCTGCTGCCTTCGAGGATTTCCTTGTGAGTTTAGTGCTTTTGGTGATTAAAACTTTCTTTGATTTTGATTTCAACATACTTCTGCTCGTTCTGTGCTTTTGACCTCGATCTCTGCAGTGAAAGTGAGGAAAGCAACAATGGACTTCAAATTCTGCATTTATTGCCAACAAAAGTTGAACACTGACCCCCATGGGTCCTGTCTTTGCTGTGTAGAAGCACAGCACAATATAGAGGGTTGTGGCCTTTGCCAAGCAATGCTCCCAGTGTTGCTGGAAGATTGGCTGGTCAGAGTTGTTCTGAGTCAGCCCTCAGAACAGAACCCCAGAGATTGACCTAAGGGTTGCAGAAGGCCTCAGTGGCTGCCTGGTCAGCTTCCCAGCCTACTGATCTTGAGGAGGAGGTAGCTGCAGCCATGGTGAGTTCCTCATTAGCCTCGGCACTACTCCCAGCTGGGGCCAGCATCAGAAGGTCTTTCACAGAGGACTTACGTGAAGTGTGTTGGGCCCTTCAGACCTTTGAGGAGAGCATTTCTCACCGGGGCAAGAAACGCAAGGGCAGCCGGTGCAGGTTGTGGGACTGGGAGAGAGATCATGATCCTCCCACTCCTTCAACTCCACCAACCGCTCAATGTTGGTAGGGCGCTCGACTGCGGTTGAGCTGCCTTTGGGTGAGGGCATGATTGAGAGCTTCTTGGAACCCCCATCAGGCATGTCGACCTCTATGTCAGTCGAGCAGACGGTAGAGATCTTCCTCGAATATGTCAACCCACTGTAGGAGGAGCTCGACAAGAAGTCAGTCTCCTAGTGCCTGGTGTTTCTGGTCCTCAGGAGGATATGGCTTAGCTGACCAGGTCACTTGAGACTAGCCTCAGCTGGCGATTGTGCCTCCGAAGTCACTGCTGTTGAACATAGCTGTAACTGGGTAATAAAATTACCTTTCTCAGGTTCTTGTTGGAACTGCACAAAAGAAGAGACAACAGACAAGTGGCTTCCAGATAATAAATGTAATTTATTACTGGTAAATAAAAGTACAGGCTTACAACCAACAGTGTAATCACTGGGAGAATGTATCCAGCTTCCTTACCTATGTAGATGCAGTCTGGTCTCATCTCTGAGAAAATACATGCTGCAAGGGGTCTTATACCCTGATAATTACTATGGTTACAGCTAAAGAAAATGCATATAATTGGCCAAAAACAGGTGGCCTGAGTAACTATCCTAACATGAGCAGTTGCTTAGCTAGCAGAAGATAATGTGAACAATAAGGTCTGTGATGCTTCCAAGGTCACTTGCAGTTACAGTTGTGCACAAACACTAAAGATGGTGCTAAAGGAGGGGTGGAAGAACAATGGGGAATAATAAAAACTGCCATCACAGAGGTAACGAGCCTTTGTGTGAAGCAAATAAACAAAACAAGACGATGTAAGAAACCACTATGGTTCTCAAAGGAAGTGGCAGTGAAGGTTCAAGAGAAAAAGAAAGCATTCAGGAAGTACAAGGAATCGCAGCAGGAGCAGGACAGAGAACTGTATCGCTAAAGCAAAAGGAGGCTGGGAAGGCAGTCAGAACAGCAAAGGCCCAAACTGAGGAAAAGATAGCCAACTCAGTTAAGAAGGGGAATAAAACCTTTTATAGGTACATCAGGGAGCAAAGGAAGACCAAGGGAGGGATAGTGAGGCTTAATAAAGGAGGGAGGGTGGGCAGAGGGAGAATGTGAAAAGGCAGAGATACTAAACAAATATTTTTGCTCAGTATTTACAAAGGAAGAGGGGGAGGTACATAAAACAAACAGTAGTAACACTCTGGATACAGAAGTTGATACCAGCCCATTTACAGAAGAAAGGGTTCTGAAAGAACTCTTAAAACTGAAGGTGGACAAAGCAATGGGGCTGATGGGATTCATCCCAGAATTCTAAAAGAACTAAGGGTAGAACTAGTGACACCACTGACTACCCTCTTTAACAAATCATGGGAGGATGGGGTGGTACCCGAGGACTGGAGGAGGGCAGATGTGATTCCCTTCACAAAAGTGGGAGCAAGGCAGAAGCAGGAAACTATAGACCTGTTAGTTTAACCTCAGTGATAGGGAAAATGATGGAATCACTTCTAAAGGAAAGAATTGTCGAGTATCTAGAGGCCAGAGGGCACAAGACCCTAGGCAGCATGGATTCACAGCCAGGAAGGTCATGCCAGACGAGATCTGATAGATTTCTTTGACTGGGTGACCAAAGTAGTAGATCAGGGAGGGGCTGGACATGGCCTACCTAGACTTTAGCAAGACATTTGACACAGTCCCACACAAAAGATTAATATATAAGTTAGCCAGCCTGGGAGTGGGTCCCAAGATGACAGCCTGGGTAAAGAATTGGCTGGAGAATAGGACACAGAGAGTAATAGTAAATGGAGTCCACCCAGAAGAAAGGAGGGTTACTAGCGGGCACCGCAGGGTTCAGAGTTAGACCAGTCCTCTTCAATGTCTTTATAAGCCACATTGCAGAAGGACTGGAAGGAAAAGTATGTCTCTTTGCAGATGACACTAAGATCTGCAACAGAGTTGATGCACAGGGTGGGGTGGAAAGGATGAGAAGGGACTTGGCAAGGTTAGTGGAATGGTCAAATGTATGGCAGCTTAGATTCAATGCTAAGAAGTGCAGGTAATGCACCTGGGAAACAAAACCCAGGGGAAGAGTACACAATGGGGAGTGAGATACTAACAACAACAAAAATGGAAAGGGACCTGGGGTAGTCATATCAGATGACCTAAAGGTGGGCAAGCAATGTGAGAAGGCAGCAAGGAGGGCGGGGGATACTGGGATGCAAGGAGAGGCATCACCAGTAGAAAACAGGAAGTTATTATCCCTCTGTACAGACAGCTGGGTGAGACCCCATCTGGAGTACTGTGTGCAGTTCTGGAGACCCAATCTCCGCAAAGACATAGACAGGATGGAAGCTGTCCAGAGGAGGGCAACTAAAATGGTGCAGGGTCTGCACCGGAGGACATATGAAGAGAGGCTTAAGGAGCTTAATATGTATAGCCTCGAGGAAAGGAGGGAGAGGGGGGACATGATAGAAACTTTCAAGTACCTCAAGGGAATCAACAAAGTCCAAGAGGGTAGCATCTTTCAAAAAAAGAGGTGTGCAAGAACAAGAGGGCACAATTTGAAGATGGGGGCGGCTCAGAGGTAATTTAAGGAAGTATTTTTTCACAGAGAGGGTTGTGGATGCATGGAATGGCCTTCCAGAGGAGGTTGTGGAGTCAAAATCATGGTGGAATTCAAGCATGCATGGGATAGTCATAAGGCAATTCTGGGGGGTGGGGGTAGAAAGAAGTAGGCTGCTGGTTAACTAGGATCTACAGCTTATCCAGTAGGTAGGGAAATGGGCAGACTGGGTGGGCCAAGCGGTCCTTATCTGCCGTCAAATTCTATGTTTCTATGTTTCTATGTTTCTATGTTATTGCCTAACTTATAATTGTACAGTAAAAATATAATGGATAACATCTCCCAGTCGCAAGTTACATCATAAAAATATAGTGAAGCATAATATGTATTAGCAAAAATACAGTACAACACAGATCCTGACAGTTATGCTCATACGATAAGTGCCTCTGCTCCAAGATTAGTAGGTATACCTAGATATGTGTTGCTGTCTGCGAAGTGGGGGTACAATCGGGGATGCTGGTCCATGGATAACATTCCCCCCTTGTTGCCTCTGAAGGGGCAACAATCCCAGGTAAGTAGTGGGATGGAGCTAAATAGTCATTTACAAGCCCGACGCACGAGTCTTGTAATGGAATTCAAGTTGTTCTCGGTGTTGTCTTAGAGTATGTCGCAGACAGCAAAGAGTTAGTATCAGAAAAACAATCAAAAATGTGTGAATAATAACAAAAGCTTTAAAAGTGAATTCTAACCAAGTATTGGATAGAGCAGTGCTTAAATAACCATCGCAAATAAAATCATTAAGAGCATCATCAGCCTTAGAAATATTATTGCTAATATAAATCAAATGTGAATCTTTTCTAACTAAGAGTGATTTCAAGGACAGAGTCAAAGGGTCAGTGTGCACATTAAGCACAGGCAAATATTGAGACAAGGCAAGCAAGTACTGCAGATCAGTATCAATAACATCTAGTTCAGGGAGAGGAACAGGAGTGATCACAGTGTAACCAATGACTGTTTTCTGCTGTGGAGTAAAACAGAAGTTAGGTGCTGAAATAACACAAGATTTTTGACCATAAGCAAAAGATTTATGGTTTGTCACTACACAATACTGCCCATCGGAATTGTAAGTCACTCTTGCAGTAGGTACCCTCCATCGCTGTAGATGTATTGGACAGGCGAACAACTGGTTGGTGAGCCGTGAAGTGAAGTGATGTACCTCTTCTAGGTAACTTCCGAATTTAGCTGTATCAGCGTCAGGCGCTGAAGATGCAGCTTGTGGGGACTGGGATTCGTCATCCTTGTCAGCATCAGTCAGGTTATACGGCAATTCTTCACCCAAAGTGTAGGACCAGTCAAGATGTTCTGGCGAGTAGCCACAGACAGGTTTCACAATATCAAAGGCAGCACAGGTAATAATATCCCTTTTAGGCACAGCAGTTCATGTGGGGCGCCACCCACGCTTGGAGCATAGCACAGTAGACAAGCAAGGAGGGAAGATCAGTTCTTTCACAATAGATGTCATCATCAAGGTGTCCGATGGAATTGATAGCAGCAAGTTTATCAAAAACAGATGTTTCAGGATCAGAGCAGGGTAATGAAACGATAAAAGTAATAAACATATTATCATGTATAGAACAAGTCTTAGCAAAGTAACAAGGTGCTTGGTTTGGATATCTGGAGACATATCCAAGGTTTCTAGCTGTGGACTTGGAAATATTAACAGAATTTGCTAAACAAATGTCAACGCATTTAGGAGATTTGCAATGGGAACAATACCATTTACCCATTCTTCTGTCATGGATGAGATCTGGAATGCATCCTGTTTCCAGGTCCCTGAAGAGATTGTTCACAGTGGCAGTTACATAAGAAGCATAAGCAGAGCATAAAAGGTCATGGGCATGATATTGCCTTTCTGCCTCCCTATTATTTTGAAAAATCAGTTCATGAATCTTATTTTTAGTATCATTGAACCCTTTGGCAATTTCCTGCATATTATGAACTGTAAAATGTTCTTCCTTACTTAAACCATCTACACCATGTAATAGTGGGTTAATATATCATTCTTAACAGCTGATTAAAAATTAAGAGTTTGTGCTTCAATAGCAGCTATGTCTGCTCTATTCCAGATAGACATACCTGAGCCAAAAAGGCCAGAAACGGTGCCTACTGCACCGGTAACATCTGCAGTGTCACGCCTAGTGCGTGGTCTAGCTTTAGCATTAGGTGCGGGTCTAAAGACTCATACATGATCAGTGGTATGAGGTCCACTAACTGGATCATTAGTGTGTTTGGTAAGCAGCTACAATATCTGTAAGCATCATACTGAAAAATGTTGAAGTATTGGTTGTGTGACAGAGACCAATTTCAGCCATATTCCAATGTGTAAGACTGAAAATGACTGGGACATGCATAAATTGTACATCGTTAATTAGGGCTCTGGGAAGGGAAGTGGCCGTCAGATCACTAGGAGGACCTTCCTCCTGGGGAGGGCAATCGGTCATTTCTTCTTCGGTTGGTGGGACTACAGAAGGAAAAAGAGATTTAGTAGCTACATAGTTATGAAGGCAGAAAGCACGTGACTCCTTAGAGGTGAGGTGGTTACACCAGGCAGGAACAATGAGAGCAGTAAGGTTATAACGATCAGTATGTCTGGGGGAAGTCTGTCAAATAGAGAGTGTGTCATTCTTGTGTGTGTCAGTGTTGGGCCATCTGTGGAATGTACCTTTGGATAGGTGAGCTACAGGAGTGTGTAGCCATTAATGTCAGTTTCCTATTGAATGGAAAGTGTGGATTTATCTGGAGCAACTACCATGACATCAAGATAGGTGGCTGAGCCTTCTTTAACAATAATCATTTTGTTGGGCACATTAATATGAACTCTTATTGTGGCTGAATGTTTAAGTTTGCTAAGTAAATGTTGTGCATGTTTGTGAGTAGATAGGGGTTGTTTCTGAGAGTCTGTCAAAGGGAATAGCAATAGTAGTCCCACGAAGATGAGAAGCAAGATAGCCATCTTGCCAGTGTACCTGAAAGAAAACAGAAAATGTTTGTTAGGTGTGGGGGTACTGTTCCACCCTAAGTGGGTTAGGAAAAGTAAGTTTAGTCACCTTTGTACAACTTGAGCTGATTAGCTTGGAACCACTTGTCGGTGGTCTTCTTTTGCTGTTGTTGAACTCGGACCTGATAGACAGCAGGGCTGAGTTTAACAATGGGGTATGGGCTATCTCATTTACTGGCAAATGAATGAGTTGGTCATCTGTATTGGAGAAGCATAACTTGGTCTCCAACTTGCCAGTCGACTTCTTTGACATGCTTATCAAAATGAGCTTTAGTTTGTTGTTGAGCTTTACACATTTGATTGACAGCGAACAGGTATATCTTCATGATATGATCATGAAGCTTTTCAACATACTTATCTACAGATACTCTATCTGCAATGGGGTGTGGAGATCAATCAACAGATGCTCCGGTAATCTCATGGCTCTACCAGTCATAACCTCATAAGGTGTGCACTGAGTAGTGGCTGCAGGAGTGCCCCTGATTGCCATCAGTAATAGTGGCAGCAGGGAATCCCAATCCTTGGGATTGTCATTGATGAATTTAAATAGCATCTGTTTAATTCTTCTGTTGGCTTTTTTTTATCTGGCCTGAAGATTGAGGATGGTAAGGGATATGACATTTTTGATCTACTCCAAGTAGTTGGAGTGTCTGCTTCATCAGCTCAGCTGTAAAATTGGTGCCCTGGTCTACGTTTACCTTTAGAGGCAGGCCCTACCTGGAGAACAGTCGATCCACCAGGATCTTGGCAGTTGTCTTTGCTGTGTTATTTTTAGTGGGAAATGCTTCTACCCACTTAGAAAACAAATCTGTGACCACAAGTGCATACTTGTCGTTCTTACTGAAGTTGGTAAGGGGGCCAGTTAAATCAATTTTTATTGCATTCCACGGTCCAGTTTGCCTTTGAGGCAACAATTTGGCGTTTCTTTTCACCGAAATTGGATTGTTGTGGGCACACACTATGCAGTTGTCCACATAATGCTCTATGTCTTTGGCCATACCAGGCCACCAGAGGACAGTTTTGAGTCTCTGGAGGGTGTTTTCTGCCCCCTGGTGTCCACCAGTGGGGGTATCATGTACCATGTGGATGAATTTGGTTTGCAGAGATAGTAGTGCAGTCCACAGTTTGTCACCTGTATCCTCTTTTCGATACCAGATGAGCTTCTGATCATTAGACAAGTGTATGTTGTCAGAGTGTCTCTTATACGGACTGCCAACAGGTAGTGGTTGTTCAGTTCCCTTATCCAGGAATTTGAATACATCTTTCAGTTCTGGGTCAGATTTCTGTGCTGCAGAAAGATCCAGAGGTGGTTCTGGTACTGGTTTCTGCCTAGCGCTGGTGGCTATGGAGGTAGCTGCCACAACTATTGGGTGAGCCATTGTCCATGTCTCCCCGAGCGCCTGTTTTGGCAAGCGAGTCCGCTCAATCATTGAATTCATGGTAAGGGTGAGATTACAGTGAGCCTTTACCTTGTGGATGTACAGTTTGTGAGTGAACTGTTGTGTCAGGGTATGTATATACACAAACAGATCCCTGTATTTAACAGGTGTGCCATCAAAGGATATAAAGTTATTCTTCTCCCAGAATGGTAGAAACTCGGTAAGGGATGAGCAGACCCAGTTGGAGTCCGCAAAGATGTTGGCATCCTTGTCACCATGTGGCATGACCTCTGAAGCACAGGCCACAGCTTCAGATTCGGCATACTGTGAGGAGATAACAGTACACTTCCTAGAAATGCGCCTAAAATCGCCATCTTGATCTCGTATGAGCACACCAAATCCTGCTACCTGCTCTCCGCCTACATACGAGGCAGAGCCGTCTGTAAAGATGCAGTACATGCTGGTATCTTCTAAAACATCTGGTGTAGCCAGTAAGAATGGTCCCAGCTCAGGTAAGTCAGGAGGTTGGAGTGCACAGTCATGAGGCTTACCTGTGTAAAGTAGGTTATAGGCCAAGACTGAGGGCATTTTAGCAGGCAGTACTTTGATGTGCCTGTCCTGCAAAAGCAAAGACCAGTAGGTGAGTCTGGTATTGGAGACTGAACCATCTTTTACTTTGTCTGAAAGGAAGAAGTTAGTCGGGGTGTGGCAGGTATACAAGAGAATAGGAGCATACCCAATGATGCACATAAAGTGTTTGACAGCCCAGTAGGTTGCCAAGAGTGTTCTTTCACAGGTACTGTATTTTCTCTCTACTGGGGACAGCATCTGAGATGCATAGGCAATGGGTCTGAAGTACCCATTGTACTTTTGTGCCAGCACTGCAGACATGGCCACATCAGAGGTGGCAGTTTCCAAATGGAAGGTTTGGGTTGGGGTTGATCAGTGCTGGGTCTGAGGATAAGGTCTGCTCAAGCTGAGTGACAGCTTCAGTGTGAGTGGGGCCCCATGTCCATGGGACGTCCTTTTTCAGAAGTTCGTACAGTGGAGCAGCCTTCAAGGCAAAGTCAGGGTTAAAATACCTAGAGTAGTTTACCATTCCTAAAAAGCATCTTAAGTGTTGCCACGCTAGTAGGAAGTGGCAGATCTTGCAAGCCCTGGATCTTTTTGAGAGCTGGGTTTCTGCCTTGGTCTGTGATAAGGAAGGCCAAGAATGATGACCTCTTTTTCGCACCAGTGTGCCTTAGAGGGGTTGCACTTAAGGCCTGCTCTCTTGAGGAGAGACAGAAGTTCATCTAGAAAAGCCAGATGATCTTCTTTCGTGGTGGTTGCTAGAAGCAAATCGTCCTTGTACTGTAGGAGACACTGGGGAGTTGAGAATCCCTGCAGGGCATCCATCATGTGGAGATGGAAGGGGGATGGGCTGTTGTGGAAGCCCTGGGGAAGGCAGATCCAGGTGTACTGACATCCATCAAAGGTGAAAGCAAATTTGTATTGACTTACCTGTGCTAATGGGAGTGACCAAAACCCATTAGGGATGTCAAGAGCTGTGAACCACTTTTTGTCAGGTGTCAACAGCTTGAGCACATCAGGTGCTGATGCTGCTGTTTGGGCTCTGTAATCAGTTGTGAGTCTCCAAGCTCCATTTGACTTTTTCACAGGCCAAATAGATGAATTGACAGTGGAGACAAAAGTCTGAATCACTCCTTGCTGTAGCAGTGATTTGATGGTCTCCTCAGTGAGGGCAAGGCTTCAGCAGGAAATGGATACTGCTTCTGCCTCATGGCGTTGGGTTCTGGGATCTCGATGGTGGTGTGCATCCTACCACAGTCATGCTTGTTGGTAGCAAACACATCCAGGTGTTTCTGCAACAAAGATGCAAGTTCAGAAAACAAGTCATGACTTTTAAACAAGGCCATGACGTCATACTCCTTGTTGTTATGGGAGATGGCTGCCACCACATGGGAGTCTGGAATGGTGACAGCATAACATTGTCTTTGACCTGAAGGATTAGCCTGTTGCAAGATCCACTACACAGCCGTGCAGTGCAAGAAAGTTCCCAATTCTGATGTGGAGCCTTTGGAAACGAGTCTATGACTCAAAGGGTTGTAATTCCGATTTCCTAAATAAATAAATAATCTACTGGGGTGATGACGTAATACTGTGAAGTCAAAGACAAAATCAGTCCTGAGGTGGCCTACCACCACAGGCAGAGGAATCGATCTGTAGGTGTGTAGCTGAGTACCATCTGCACCCTGGGCACTGGTCTTCCAGCCGGTAGACCAGTCAGATGAGACTGGGTCCTCATCATGGAGGACTGACATGGCTGCTCTGGTATCCAGAAGCATAGTAAGGTAGCGGCCCCCGACCGTGGCCTTTACATAAGGCGATCCGTTTGTGTCAACAAGCAAGTCACTCACAATCCGGACTAGGGCCTGTAATTGTCAATCAGTATATTCAGAGTCGTCGTTATCGTCCTGTTCCTGAAATCTGAGGCCCGAAGGATCTTTCTGTGCCTTCTGTATGTCTTCCATGGGATACAGATGTGCCCGTGACGTCACAGGCGTGACAGCGGCCTGTTCAGTTGACTCTTCTTTGGTCGTCGCATTGGCCTGGCCAGTAGCCGATGTTACAAAAGGATTCTTTCCTCTGCTGCTCGGTTGTTTGCTAGCTGAGAGCAAGAAAGGATTTCCCTGGCCACATGGCTGTCCTGTGGCTGGAGCGAGGGCTGCTATGGTACGCGTTGGCTTAGCCCGTCTCTCTCGGCACGGATCTCCTCCAGCGGTTTCTGGAGGGTCTTGTTCTTGTCTCGAAGGCTTTGATACTCTGGTTATAGTATTGGGCATTTGGATTTTCCAGTTGCTCCAGTCCTTGTTTCTATTGTTGTTATAGTTCCGATCCCCCCCCTTGTGCAACTGTTTGTCGTCTTATTGTTACCTTCCACAGTATAGTGGGTAGTGAAATTCAAGGTGAGCTGCACCACAACTACCTGTGCTGCCGGAGTTTGAGTGGTGGCAGTTTTATTGCAAGTGAGGTTACGGAGGTATACCTGATATGCACGCTCCGTTTTGGTGAGGATTTCTGCAAGGTGTCGATACTCTGGTAGACGTTAAGCTCAACCTTTTCCCGTAGGGCCAGAGTCATGTTCTGGATGTACACATCCTTGTATTCAATTTGGTCTCTGTATGTGATCTCGCCAGCAAGGCCTTTGCCAGCCTCATAGGTGAGCCACAACCATTGATGGTAAGCCATGGGGCTTTCCTTCACATTTTGCTTAGCCTTGTAGGCCAAGCGAATGCCAACGGCATCCGGAGCTTTGGCAGCGAGCAGTGCTGCAGCGATGTCATTGTAGGCGAGAGTTTCACAGTTGCGTGCTGTCTCTGAGAGTTTGGCCCAGAGGGTAGATTCAATCATCTCATGCAAGACTTGAACCTGGTACTCGGGGTGGAGAGAGAGCTTCTCGCAGAGGGAAGTGCACCTTCTCCAAGTGGCAACTGAGATTGTCAGTCGGGCCTATCTGTTCAATGCTTTGGGCAATTTGCTGGACAGAGTGAGCAACTTGTAAGGGGTTGGAAGTACGAGGAATCGTATTCAACTCAATACGTTCCATAGTGCTACAAAGGGTAGATTCCGCCGCTGCATCAGTGACTGCATTGAATGCATGATCCTTGTTGACAGTGTCCTCAAACATCCTGTCAATTTGATCCTGGCTGGCTCTCCATTGGCCCTCTGGAGCAGTGATATTAGTAATGGCCTCTTTAATTAGGCCACACACCTTTGTCATGTCCCTCCTGAAGAGGGGGCAAGTGGAGGCTCACCACGGAGTACAGGCCATCCGTCGGTGTCATGGGGGCCGCCATCTTGGTGTTGTATGTTGCTTCCGCCATGTTTGTGTAGACGTGGAAACGTAGAGGGCGTGCGGACATGGGCGCCATTTTGGGGATGGCAGGAGAAAATGACAGCTTAATGGGAGCTGGGCTTTTGTGTGACGTGGCATGCCTTGTCATCAAAGCCAGAGTCATCGCCAGATGACGCAATGTCAATGGGCGTATACTGGAACCCATTCATAGCCTTAACATGGCCAGCAAGAACCTCTCGTTGCTGGCACAGTTTCACCATCTTTGCTCTACATCTCTTGTGACAAACTCTTGCAGTGCCCTGCTCAATACCCTTCACAACCTCACGCTGCAGTACTCTGTACGCGGTGCTCAATTTGACTTTTCCCTAAGCTCTTTGTCTAACTCATGATTCACTTTCTCATTCTCCTCTCTCAAACCTTCATTTGTATCACTCAGAATATTGTTCAAATAAGTTAACTGTTTCTTGTCACATTTCAACCTTTCACAGTCATCTCTCAATATACAAATGTCTCACTCCGAGTCTTGAGCAGCACAATGCAACAGTCTTTTATTGGCATTGCGGAGTGACTGTGTCTCTTCCACTAGTTTCTTTTCCTTTTTCTGTGACTCCGTTGCCTGCAAGCCCATCTCTTTTTTTTTTTTTTCTTTAGAGACGCATTTTGAAGTTCAAGGAAGGCACAGTTTGCCATGAGACTCTCAACAGCAGTATGTAGAGCCGCAACCAAGGGACCGTTAAGGTTGTATTTCATGGCTGTTTGTTTGGACTCTAAATAGTGCTCTGATATTAGGAGCAAGGGGTTGTCTGCAGACTTTATGTCCAATGCAAAATCTGTCCATCCACCATGGAATGCGAGGTAGTTCGAGATGTCCAGTCCCAGTTCAGTGCAGTGCAAAGTTCAGGCATGACAAACAAGGGGTAGACAAACAAAGAAGCAGTCGGAAGACTGGATAAAATCCTTGGTACCGTCACCCAGCAGCTTTTCAATCCCCCTTGGGCAAACGGTGGTGCCAAGGCGGTATGCTGTCACTTGCAGAGGGAGTGTAGAGTGGTCCTGTGTGGATGTTCCATGCCCGAGACCAAATAACAACTGTAAGCACCAGTAGGTCCAAGTAGGCGAAAAACGCACTACACTACTCGACATTCAAAATTAATTGAATGGAATCCTCACTTTGTACATTCCAACCTGCACACGGTCGCCAAAATGTACCTGGATAATAAAATTACCAATCTCAGGTTCTTGTTGGAACTGCACAAAGGAAGAGACAACAGACAAGTGGCTTCCAGATAATAAATGTAATTTATTACTGGTAAATAATAATACAGGCTTACAACCAGCAGTGTAATCACTGGGAGAATGCATCCAGCTTCCTTACCTATGTTGGCGCAGTCTAGTCTCATCTCATCTCTGAGAAAATACGTGCTGGAAGGGGTCTTATACCCCGATAATTACTATGGTTACAGCTAAAGAAGATTCATAAAATGCATACAATTGGCCAAAAACAGGTGGCCTGAGTAATCATCCTAACTAACATGAGAAGTTGCTTAGCTAGCAGAAGATAAGTGAACAATAAGGTCTATGATACTTCCAAGGTCACTTGCACTTATAGTTGTGCACAAGCACTAAAGATGGCACTGTTGCCTAACTTACAATTATACAGTAAAAATATAATGGATAACATCTCCCAGTGGCCAGATACATCATAAAAATATAATGAAGCATAATATGTAGTAGCAAAAATACAGTAGAACACATATCCTGACACTTGTGCTTTTATGATAAGTGCCTCTGCACTAAGATTAAATACCTACATATGTGTTGCTGTCTGTGAGGTGGGGGTACAGTCAGGGGTGCTGGTCCATGGATAACATAGCTCAGCATGTGGTCTACCACTACCCTGTGGAGGCCTCTCTTTTAGTTCATCCCCCGAGTCAGCGATTGAGGTAGAGATACCGTTTTCGATGTTGCTGGACTGGGAGGTACAGCCATTAATGCTTCTTGACGTCTTCATCCTTTGGCAAGGAAGGACCCAGCTTCAGGATGCAGCAGTACTGTGAGGCTCTCCTCTGGCAGCAGTGGACCTTCATGGGATGGGGTAGGGCTGTACCCTCTGGTTCTCTGGCCACCTGGCAACTGCCAATTATGCCCTCGGCAGTCCATCCTCAGCAGATATACCTGGCTTCTACTTCTCCATCCTTGAGGGTGGAGCTGCCACTACTGTAGCCCTTGATGGGAGCTCCCACAAAGAACTCCTGTGCTACTTCCAGCTTAACATGCAGACTGTTGGTGGAGATCACATAACATAAGGACACCTGGTTGGTTCATGGCAGCAAATGGTTGGCTGTTTTCGAGGAGTCCTCTGATGACTCTGAAGGGGTTGTCCATGTTCTCATTGAGGACCCACACTTTCAACAGCAGCTCGGTCGAGGAAGTGCCCACAGACCATGGGCCAGTGTCAGTAGGGGCTTTACTGTGCCTCATGTCGGAGTCCATTAGTGTGCCCTTGGAGCCAGTTCAGAAGAGTGCTAAATACCCCCTTCACTGACATCCTGGACAGGGATGATTCCCTGGGGGTTCCCTTTCCATGGCTGAAGCCATCTTGGGACCGGCCCTGGAGCTTTGTCAGTGTCCAGCATCCTGCATAGCGCCCTCCTTCTGTATGGTCCACTACTATGCGGTCTGTACCAGGTCCCTTTCGGAGTTCTCTGATTATCTGTCAGCTGAAGGGTTGGTATTGGACTTGAACTAGACACATAGTGGATTCCCTGCTGAGGAGGGCCTCAAACAACTGGTACAACAACCCACAAGAGACAGGGCTATCCTAGATCTAGTAATAACTGGGAAAGGATCACAGAACTCCAGGTAGGTCACCTGGGGGCCAGTGACATCACATGGTATGGTTCAATTTGGCCACTAGAACTATATCATCCCATTCCAAGGCAAAAATATGGGACTTCAGAGGAGCTGGCTTTGTTAAGATGGCCAACTAGAGTTATGCTAACCCTGGCAAGAAAAAATACAGGTGAGGGGGTACAGGCAAAATGGGCAAGCATTAAGGATGCAGTACTTGAAGCAACATCCCATTGTGTTAGGGAGAAAAGCAAGAGCAAAAGAAGGAGGAAACCACTTTGGTTCTCAAAAACAGTAGCAGAAAAGGTCAGAGCCAAAAGACTGGCCTTCAGGAAATGTAAGGGAATGCAGCGGGACAAAGATAGGGAGGCATACCAAACTTCCTTAAGGAAAGGCAGTAAGGCAGGCAAAGGCCCAAACCGAGGAAGCACTAGCACAAATGGTAAAAGAAGGGGACAAGACTTTCTATAGATACATTAGTGAAAGGAGAAGGTCCAATGGAGGTATTGCTAAGATCAAAGGGGATAAGGGGAATGTGTGGAGGAGGACCAAAGAAAAGTATCTACCCTAAATAGATACTTCTGCTCAGTGTTTACTGAGGAGAAGGTAGGGCAGGGCCCACAGCTCAGTCCAGTGGACACAGGGGGAAGGAGGTGTACACAAGTCCCTTCACAAAAGAAAGGGTTCTACAAGAGCTTGCTAAGCTCAGGGTGGACAAGGCAGTGGGACCGGATGGCATACATACCAGGGTACTAAAGGAGCTAAGGGTGGAACTAGCAGAGCCATTATCAGAACTGTTTAGTGAGTCTGAGCACAGGAGAGGTCCCAGAAGACTGTAGAATGGCTCAAGTGATACCGCTCCATGAGAGTGGTAGCAGAGAGGAGGCAGGGAAAAACAGACCAGTCAGTCTTACATCAGTAGCGGCAAGATTATGGAAGCGCTCTTATGGAAAAGATAGTGCAACACCTGGAATCCATAGGAGCACAGGATCCAAGACAGCATGGGTTTACAGCAGCAAGGTCCTGTCAAACTAATCTCATGGATTTCTTTGACTGGGTAACCAGAATGGTGGACCAAGAGGGTGCAGTTGATGTCGCCTACCTTGACTTCAGCAAAGCTTTTGATACTGTTCCACATAGAAGATTGATTAATAAAGATGGGTAGGCTAGGGGTGGTTCAGAAGTTGGTTAGTTGGGTGGCAAACTGGTTGGTGGGCAGAAAACAGAGAGTGGTAGTAAATGGTATACAGTCAGAAGAGATGCAAGTTACAAGTGGGGTACCTCAGGGATCAGTTCTGGGGCCAGTCCTCTTCAGTATCTTCATCAGTGACATTGCAGATGGGCTGGAGGGAAAGGTTTGTCTGTTTGCAGATGACACCAAGATCTGCAACCGAGTTGATTATCCAGAAGGGATAGGCAGAATGAGAAGAAATCTGGATAAACTGGCAAAATGGTTGGAAGAGTGGCAGCTGGGGTTTAACACAAAGAAGTGCAAGATCATTCACAAAGAGAAGAGAAACACTAAGCTACCTATAGGTTGGGAGGGGAGTTGCTGGCAATCACAAGGGAAGAAAGAGACTTGGGGATCATCATCACAGATGACCTGAAATAATTCAAGCAGACCACTAAAGCAGTAGGTAAGGCTAGAGGGATGTTGGGGTGTATTAGCAGGGGTATCACAAGTGGTTAGAGGGAGGTAATAATCCCTCTTTACAAGACACTGGTTAGGCCCCATCTGGAGTACTGCATGCAGTACTGGAGGCCGCACCTTCACAAGGACATTAACAAAATGGAGGCAGTCCAGAGAAGGGTAACCAAAAAGACCCAGTCAATGAGGGTGCTGGTACCAGCATTGTAGTTCTGCCTGGTGGGGTAAGTTATGAGTTGCGTGAGATTGTGGGAGGTGATTAGGTCTCTGGAGGGTGTTGCCTCCTTACATAACCAGTTAATATTAAAGTCACCGGTCAAGATGAGTTCTGAGCCCTTTCTGAGTGCACTAATTTCTTCCATAACAAGAGGAAGGCCTTCCTTTGCTTTCTTAGAGGCAGGTAGGATTTGTGGTGATGGTAAGGTATGTGCCTTTTAGGCCGACTTGTATTTTTACCACTAGTAGCTCATAATCCTCCATAACTTTGGAGATGGGGAGGACGGAGCGACTCAGTGAGTTTCTGGCATATAGGAGGCAGCTGCCACCTTTCCTGCCTATTCTATCAAGTCGGAATGCTTGGAATCCTTCGATGGCCACCTCACTATCTTTGATCCTACCCGACAGCCAGGTTTCAGTTACGCAGAGTATGTCAGGGGCATGAATGGTCATCCAAGCCTGGAGCTGGTCGAATTTGGCAGTTAGGCTGGGCCATTCACTGTATGGACCCCCCCACCCCCACTCCTCAGGGTTGTTGGTCCAGGGTTTAGGTGAACATTGCCAGAGAGTAGCAGTAGCAGAAAGATAACCTTCCTGGCAGATAGGGTGATGTTTATCTTCCCTCCTGTCTTCCGTCACCTGCGCTTCAGGTGGGGGAGGTGTCTATCGCCTGTGTTAAATTAGGGGAAAGCTAACCGTTAAGATTCTGGTTTAAAAAGGTTGGCTTAGCGATAACTGTGTATGGGAGGTGCGGGAGGATAAAGAGCCTATCATTACCGGGAGTGGTAGTGGCCATGTGTATGTTTTTCTTCCAGCTTGCACCCAGTAAGGATTCAGAGTGGGGAAGTTGGGATCCGAATTTGTATATGGTACCAACAATACCAAAAGAGGTAGTGAGGAGTAGTAGTAGGAGATTATACCCCATGGTAGTTTGTTTGGTGTTGCTGGCCTGCTTAACTGCTAGCTGGTTTATAGTTGAAAGGGTATATAGTCGAATTAGGGTGAGGTCCCTAACAATAGGGCAGGTAGAGCAGTAATTGAGGAGTTAGATGGAGTGACTGGAGAAAAGATTGAGAGCATATGTGTGATCCTGTGGGTGGGACTGCTTTAAAAAGGGGCAGTGAGAAAGTTGGTCGAGTCAGGTATTGAAGACAGGTAGGCCAGTAGCATGAAAATGTGCAGTAGTGGAGTGACCAGTCATCTGCTAGGCTGAGGAAAGGGGTGGAGTAAGGGTCTGTTTAATACTGTGAGGAAGTGGGGAAGGGAGGTGGGTGAAAAATTCAGTCCAGAACACAGCACAGAAAGAGATTTCCCTGAGATCAGGAAGCACCAGGCGTTGGAAAATCAGCCAAGGAGCAAAGTTGCCAGTCAGTGCCTGGTTCCTCCACTGGATGTCCAGTCAAAACAGCGGCATTCAAAACCACGGGTTTCGGAGGTCCGGTGTGTACCTGAATCTGTTCGGGGGTCAGTCTGGTGGTCTGTTAGCTGTAGCCTGCTCAGAGAGAACCAGGACCACAGGAGCAGCTTGGGAAGCCCACAGATGGGCTGTCTGAATCTGTCTGGGGGTCAAGTCGGGTGGTCTGTTAGCTGTGGCCTGCTCAGACAGAGCCAGGGCCACAGGAGCAGCTTGGGAAGCCCACAGATGGGCTGTCTGTGGAACAAGGAGGGAAACACAGAGGATTAATTACAGCTAGAGTACAATAGCAAGCTCAGTGGGGGGCAGGCAATGGGGTAGGACAAAGCATGAGGTAAAGAGGTGGTAAATGCAGGGCAATTATTTAGAGCTAGAAGAGGAGTTAATTGGGGGGGGGGGGTTCTGTACTTTGGCACCGGGACGTCTGAGGAGGACAGCAGCAGCAGGGGGGTGTAAGGGAAGGGTTTGTAGGTAAGGCAGAGAAGAAAGTAGGGTGCTTAGAAACACAGCATTACAAATGGGGCAGATAAATTAATAATTAGCAGAATGACCAGTGTGGGGAAGGGGCAGGGTTTGTCAGTAGGGCAGAAATGGAAAACTGCAGCAGTCTTGCTCAGTAGCTAGGTCCAGCAGTCAAACATCAGCTACTGTACAATACCGTTTGTCCAGCACTAAGGTTTACCGAGAGACTAGACTAGTGGCTTGTAATAGACTAGCTAAGCTGGCAGGTAAAGTAAGACCAGTTGATGCATAACATGTAAATTACATTAACAAAAATTCAGTCCGGAACACAGCACAGAAAGAGATTTCTCTGAGATCAGGAAGCACCAGGCGTTGGAAAATCAGCCAAGGAGCAAAGCTGCCAATCAGTGCCTGGCTCCTCCACTGGGCATCCAGTCAAAACAGTGGCATTCAAAACCACGAGTTTCGGAGGTCCGGTGCATACCTGAATCTGTCCGGCGGTCAGTCGTGTGGTCTGTTAGCTGTGGCCTGCTCGGGGAGAGCCAGGGCCACAGGAGCAGCTTGGGAAGCCCGCAGATGGGCTGTCTGAATCTGTCCGGGAGTCAGTCGGGTGGTCTGTTAGCTGATGCCTGCTCGGAGAGAGCCAGGGCCACAAGAGCAGCTTGGGAAGCCCGCAGATGGGCACTATTATAGCCACTTACTGTTGTTTAGGCTCTGTTGTTACCACAGAGGTGGTCCACAAGGAAGCGACAATGGAATTGTTTAATTCACAAAACCTTTCAAGACCATAGCATAATGCTGCTTAACACAATGTAGTATACTAGGAATGTCATTCCTGGTGTGTATAAGGTCATCTTGAGACAGTTCATGAATGTAAATATGATAACAAGAAATAAAACTAAATTTTCAATGAATAAAAAGAAATAAGAAATTCCAGAAAAATGAAAAGAAAAATGATAAAAAATTAAAATAATTTCATAGGTCTCTAGTAATCACTACCATAATGCCACCTATTCTGTGGCAGTATAAAGTCAAGACAGATGTAATTGGTAAGAAACAGGTATTCAACACATCCCTGATAAGCAGTGCATAGACATGTTTCTGAGGGCCTTTAAGCCACCCCTAATAGCAGTAATACAGCATCAGACTGCCCAGAAACACAGCTCGACTAACAATTAAAGTTATTTTGAAGAGAATTTAAGCCCATAAATCTAAGTGAAACAAAAATCTTACCTAGCTATCTGAGCAGTTAACCCATTTACTGGTGCTTAAACATTTAGCAACTTTAAAGTAAAAATCTGTAACTAGAGACAACAGTTATTCAGAGGTTGAACTTTGGTTCATGTTTAAGCTGTTCCTTTATGACAACATTCTAGGTTCATAGGTACTAGACAAATTAAAGTACAGCTCAGTCTGTACTCATGGCACCTCCACCCAGCACATTTAGCGCCAAAATAATGGTGAGGGTAAGCACCAGGTTGTTGTTTCCTGCTCCCCACAACAATAATAATGCTTCCACCATTCCCATATCTGATTATTTTCAAAACTGCCAAGAATTTGATGGCAGACAACCACACATATCTGTACTGAACAGTACTTCACAAAAGATCATGTAAAGAATAATCGAGGTATATACTGGAGCCCAGATAATTTGTGTAAATTACCCAATCTTAGATTTCGCATTTATGCAACTTAGATTTAATTCTCATATATGGTATGTCTGCACCAGCTGACCACATTATAGTGGACAGAACATGTTTTTGGTATGAGTTCTTACTATCAGTCCCCAGTTTCTAGAGCAGTGTCTCTGTCTTGCCAGGATGCAAAGTCCGCTTTAATACTCTTCAGCTTTTTACCCGCATCCTCTGGGTCATTGAAAACAAAAAGTCTGCCGGTATAGGTAATTCTGAGCTTTGCAGGCAGTTGAAGGGTATGGGCTATGCCGAGGGAACAAAGTCCAGCCCAGGCCCCGTCAAAGGCTTTACATCTTTGTCTGGTGAAATAGCTCAAGTTCTGGAAAAAATAAAGTCCCAGATTCCAGACAAAGTTGTCCCTTATTCTTTGCGGCTTGAAGAATTGTGCCCCTTTGTGTGTGGGCCATGGGTAATGATTAGAAGAGTCCTGGGCTGGTTTAGGTTGGCTGGTCATGTGGGAAGTGATTCGATAAGCTTTATACATTTGATCCAAAATGCCTTAAGTTCAACATTTGGGGGATTAGTGTCACTGTAAATTTTATGGGGTCACTTCCTTCTTGCTCCTTTGGTGTTCCCAAAATTCTGCCATTTGTCATTTGTACTCAGTTTGCTAATTGTTCCAATCAGCTTCTTAAAACGTTGTTCTGTTTAGTGAGACCGACAACAGCAGCGGTATTCATGTGCTACTTTGGATTCGGATGAGACCGTGTCCATCCTGTTCTCCATAACTGTGTGATGGGTATTGTATGCTTAAACTTTTCGATCCAGGACTCTGTTGGCCTGCAGCAAGGCCGCATTTGTTGGTTTGGATCCACCGTCACTACATGTAGCATCTCCGTTGCCATTGCTAGTTTTCGCTGGCTGGCCTGGCAGCCTACCATCGTCGTCCTTCCATCTCAAAACTCTGAATCTTTGGTATTGTTCAAGAGCTTTTAACAAAATCCATAAGTCGGGATAATTTAATTTGTTAAATTCCGCCATAAATTAGCAAACAAAAACGGCATACAGGACATGCTATTATAGAACTCTGCAGAAGCATGTCCTCTCTTGCTGGTGCAAGCTGTGCGCCCCCTCCCCCCAGCCCAGACAGGTCTGGTACCTGGATTTCTTCAGCTTCTGCAGGAGGCCTCCATGATGGTTGATTTCAGTCCCTGCGCCTCTTGGCCTGGTTCCTGAGCATCTAGATTTCCGGACCTTGGGTCTTGTAGAAAATGTGCTCCATGTTGTAGGGGGCTCCTGAAAGGAGCTGACGTGCAAATGCTGTGTATTTAAGCATTAAAGGGGTTCTCCATCTGGTACCAGGGCAAGGAACTTGATCCCCTTGCCCTGCCTTGTGGTGAGCATCCTGGATTACCTCTGGTCCCTCTCTCAGGGCCTGCAAGCGACGACCTTGAAGGTACACCTGCCAGCCATCTTTGCTTACTGTGCACAGGCTGGTAAGCTGACAGTGTCCCAGGAGAAGGTGGTCATGCACTTTTTTAAGGACCTTGACCACTTGTTCCCTCCAGTGCGTGAGTGACTGCCACCGTGGGACTTACTGCTGGTGCAAGCTGTGCTCATGGACAAACAGTCTGAGCCTGTGCACAGGTGTGAGATGTCACACTTGTGGAATACAGTACCACCTTTTTGGTGGCTATCACATCAGCTAGAATGATTAGTGAGCTCCGGGCACTCTTGGTGGAGTCTGCTTATCTGATCTTCCACAAGGACAGGGTTGTTCTTTGCCCCCACCTGAATTTCCTCCTGAAGGTAGTATCGGAGTTTCACCGTAACCAGGTGATTAGCCTTCTGGTATATTTTAATATCCCATCCTCGAAGGAGACCACAGGCTTCATACTCTGGACCTGCGGAGAGCACTCACTTATTATAAGGAGCATCTGGCTGGAGTTTGGGGTGAGGCTTACCAACTATTTGTGACATACGCTGAGGGCACACCTGGCAGGCTGGCAGCAAAGCAGACAGTTGGCAGATGGATTACATCCTGCATCACCTTCTGTTGTAGGTTGGTTGATGGGGAGCCTTCCAGGGGGCTTAGGGCACATTTCACCAGACATACCACTGCCTCCAGGGATATCCCCATACAGGAGTAGAGCTGCTATGTGCGGAAAAGCACACACTTTCATTTCCCATTACAGTATCTACATCATGTCACATCGGGATACTGCTTTTGGGGCTTTGGTTCTCCAGTCTCTGTTGGCCAAACGGGTGTGTGCCTTGACCCCTCCACCCAGAGAACTACTAGGAGTCTGTGAAGGTGTGAATTGTGAACTATATCCACGCCCTTAGAAATATAGGTTACTCACCTGTAACAGTAGTTCTAGGAGTGGTATTCAATTCACATCCACACAACCGAACCAGTCTCCTCTGGCAAGTGGCACATGGATCTCTGCTTCCAGCATGCAAGATCTGACATCACGGAGTGGTGCTAGAGCATGTACCACCCGGGTGGTGGGAAGAGCTTAACTTGAAGACATCTGACAAATCAATCTGCTTCAGTGAAACTGGCAAAGTGTTGATGTGAACTGTATACCACTCCTAGAACTACAGTTACAGGTGAATAACCTATACTTACCAAAGAGTGTGCCGAAATGGAGTTCTCCTGTTCTAAACTGTTTTGTCTATCTCTTGATGTCTTTAAAGAAAGTGACGCAAGGTACTCTGAGCCTCCCTCATGGAGAAACAGGAGACCAAATTATTTTCAAACCCCTTCGAAAAGAATGGAAACTACTGCAGGATTGATCAGTTTCTTCTTTCTGGGAAGAGACCTCCTTCTTACTGCTTTGTGCAAAGTTCTCTTTTGACTCAGTTCAGTTTTATTCAGGATAAAAAACATTGAGCAGAGCTCATTTACAGTGGTGCCTTTTATGGCAAGACTTCTGATGACAGCGAAGATGTTACAGATATAAATAGTGCTGGATATATTATGCAACTTTTAAGACATTGTATGTTTACATAGGCAAAACAAAATTTCAAGTACAAGGTAAGGCCCAGTGCATGGGTATAGGGACAGAAACTCGCAGTTGTTGCTAGCTATGTTATGCCCCTGGAATGATGATAGCAATGTTTATGTTCAGAGGAGACTGAAAAGAACCATTCTGTGACTTCTGTACTGGAGGACAAGTGGTGGTTTACCAGGTGTATGGATTCAGGCAGGGAGTTCACCCAGTGTGGCATTTGTGACCAGTGCTCCAGATAAGATGCATACAGGCCCTATATACGCATCAGAAAATGTTATTTATGCAACCTTTTCAGAATTTTTTACATACTGAATATGAACCTGATCGGTCGACTCCATGTCCAGTTGTTATTCAACCAGCTGTACTTAGCCTAAAGTTCTGCGGCTCCCGACTTGCCACTTGAGGATTATTTATTTTTGTTCCTCACTGCCCTGGGCACAGTGGCTGGAAGTGGGCATCGAGTAGTGCAGTTCACTCTGGTTAGCTGTCACTCGCTGGTGGCAAGTGGTGCAGCAGCAGCACAGCTGTGCACGCAGTCCAATGCTGTGTTGGGCAGCAGAGTAAGGAATTATTGGAAACGTGGCGAATAGGACCTGCAGTTTTATCAGAAGTATGCAAACCTTAATCTGGCCCCTATGTGCTTTGGCACTAGACCAAGACTCTCTAAATTCCTATTCTTCCCTTCCTTCCACACCCTAGGTGGTATCCAAGTGACGACGTACCTGCTTCAAATACCTTAGTGTCTGGCTTGACCGTCACCTCCATTTCTTCCAGCACATAGACCCCATTTATAAAAAGCTCCACCCTAGTCTGGGTGCCCTCTTTAGGCCTAAGAGCTGTATTCCTCTCCCTGCTCGCCGAGACATCCTTACCATGATTATTCTTCCCATCTTTGACTACAGTGACATCGTCTGTGGTGCTGCCCCAAATCCACCCTGGCTAGACTGGATCCCCTCTTCCACTACTTCTGCCGCTTTGCTCTTAACTGCCCAGCCCACACCCACCACTGTACTCTCTGCTCTTCCTCTCCCTTACTTGGAGCATTGCCATCTATCCCACTGTGCCTCCTTTACTTCTGAACTCTGGCTATCCTCCCTACCCCCCATCTCGACTCCCTACTCTCTCCATCCACACACACACACCCCCCCCCACTACCTCCGAAACTCTGGGTATTGCTCCCCCAAGCTCCCTTCCCATAAAACTGTCACTGGTCAATCGGCCTTCTCTTTCCTAAACTCTGGAATTCTCTCCCCTTAAATATTCGCTCAGCCTCTTCAAAACCTTCACTAATCTCTCTTCTGTACTTCCACACCTCTCCCTCCTGCTGCTGTCCTTAAGTATACGCTGGCTCGTCCTCTGTTCCCCTGGGTCCAAACTACTGTGACTGTATTTTGCACTTATTGTATTCACCTACTTGAACATTGTATGAACTCAGTTTACCTAACTGCTACCATTGTATAGTGCACTTACTGTATATACATACGCATTTCTGTTACATTCTGTGCATTTAATCCACCTTTGTACTCATTATATTTCTCTGTATGTCAGCCTGTGCAATTGTATATATCTTTTTAGAATGTTCTTATGCTTTCCCTCTCCCCTTTCCCACAGGACACATCTGGAAATGAGCAATTTTGTGCTCAGTATGTTTTTTCCTGGTGAAATGCTTTAATAAATAAATTAGAACCAATTAGTGGTGCGTGATGGGCATCATGAGAGGCAGCAGTGCGACGGAATCCAGGGCTGGAGTTCGGTATGGAGCAGTATTGGTACAACTTTAGCGGGAAAGTGTGGCTGGCATGTCGGGCCACAGGGTGAGGGAGAGTCTGCTGAGAGAGCACACAGAAAGGGCCTGTCTGGCAGACAGGTAGTGTGTGTGTGTGTGGGGGGGTTTAATGGACAAGACACAGAGAAGATTTTTTTTTTTTTGTGTGAATGAACTAAAAACGATCACTGGGGAGGATGAAACAGATTGGTGGGGACTGAACTTTTGGGGTATGTGTGAACTGGGTTTTTGGGGGGGGGACCAGGCACATGGATGTTTTGAACTGGGCTTTGGGACAGGGAAACCTCACATGAGGTAGGGATAGGAGGGGGGTGTTGATCTCTGCATCATAATCACAAACTTGGTAGAGGGGTGAACTGGGAGCAGTGGTATGTGACCTGGGCATGAGGGGTGAGAAAATTAGGAGGTGAATTTGGCATGCGGAAGAGGCTTGAACTGGGCATTGACACAGAGGTGTGAACCAGTCATGGGAGGACTGATCATGGAGGTGAACTGGGATTTGGTAGTGTGTACCAGGCATTGGGGAGCTGAACTGCAGCCCGATATTGGGGGGGGGGGTTGAACTGAGCATCAAGCATTGGATTTGTATGTGTGAATTGGGTGTGGAAGGGTGAACTCGTTCGTTTTCATAATGAGGAGCCTCTCTTAGGGATAGATGTGTTATGCCGAGCCAGAGGCACAGCAGGAAACTGGTTTGTTATGGGGCAGAGCTGGGATGTTTTGCCACCCTCACTGTATCAATTAGTCAGTCAACCTTTATTTCTGAAACGCCATTCCAGTAGATCATGGCGTTGTACAAATATCATAAAATATCATAAAACAATTTTCAATCAACCCATAATAAAAGCACACACACACGTGTGTGTGTATGTATATATATGTGTGTATATATATATATATATATATATATATATGTGTGTGTGTGTGTGTGTGTGTGTATATATATATATATATATATATATATATATATATATATATATATAATTTGTCTAAACACATATGAAAACCACAACATTTTAAACATTAGGAATAGCAGAGTTGAACAAATATGATTTTAAAGCAGATTTAAAAGCCTCCACGGACAAGCACTCTCTAATCCGGTGTGGTAGAGAATTCCACAGGGTCAAAGCTACAAAAGCAAAAGCTCTAGCCCCTGAGGCCGTCAGACGAACCCTGGGAATCTCTAGCAATCCCTCATCGGCGGAGCGGAGAGGGCGAAGGGGGAAGTAGGGGCACAAGAGGTCTTGCAGATACCGCGGCCCCTGTCTGTGTAGGGCTTTATAGGTCAGTAATCCAACCTTGAAGGTGATCCTCCACCGTACTGGTAGCCAGTGCAGTCTGTGGAGCACAGGCATGATATGGCAAGATCTCAATGAGCCAGTCAACAACCTGGCCGCCGCATTCTGCACCAGCTGCAGCCTGGCGAAGGCCCACCCCCAGTAGCCCTAGGTGTAGGACATTGCAGTAATCAAGGTGTGAGGTCACAAAGGCATGGACCAAGGTCAGAAGATCCTCTGATGGAACCAGGTGTTTTATCCTGGTGATATTCCTTAGATGGTAAAAAGCAGTTTTGACAGTGGCAGACACCTGAGATTTAAGTGTTAGCTCACTATCAAACATAACACCCAGATTCCGCACCCGATCAGAGGCCACTAACTGGTTGCTCCCTAGCCATAGCCCAGACGGCTGCCCAGCCCATGACCCCTCCCCTCGATGGCCTAGGTCCACAATCAACACCTCAGTCTTATCCGAATTCAGACAGAGCCAGTTGGCACTCATCCAGTCCTGAATCTCAGAAAGGCAGTTGTTAAAAACTGAGATAGTGTCATTTTGTCTGGGCACAAAGGACATGTACAGTTGAGCATCATTTGCATAGCAGTGAGAAAGCAACTTGTACTGCCTCATAATGTCTCCCAACAGCAGCATATACACCGCAAACAACATGGGGGAAAGCACGGAGCCCTATGGCACCCCACAAGGCAGGGGGAGAGGAGTTAAAGAAAACACACCAGATCCCACACTCTGTGTCCTGCCCCTGTGGAACGAATGGAACCATCTGAGGACTGTATCAGACAACCCACAGAGTAACTGCAGGCACCCCAGCAACACTGCATGGTCTGTGGTGTCAAACGCTGCAGAGAGATCAAGGAGGACCAAGATGGAACAGCTCCTCCGATCTCGCGCTATCAGGAGATCATTAAGTACCCGAACCAGTGCAGTCCTGGTACTATGCCTTTTCCTTGTCCCCGACTGGAGAGGATTGTAGATATTGTGGGTGGTCAGATGCTTCTCGAGCTGCGATACGACTACCTTCTCATTCAAACAACATGAAGTCTTACTGTATTCTGACTATTGCAGTGATCACCAACCTTTGAACTGCCCCGGAGAACAAAGAGTTAACTTTCCATGCAGAGCATGGAACACTGAGCTCGAGCTCGGTTGAAGTCTCTGTCTGCTGTTGCTTAAACTCCAACCATCAGATTCTTTACTCCGCCTCACTGAACAGTCGCTCCAGAGATTTCTTCTTTGCTCCGTTCAAAAAAGTCGGTTAAAGTGTCGTTCATTCGCTCGGTTTCGACCGAATTTCTGCTGCTGAACCTGTCGGTTAAGTCTCTGTCTGTGGTACCGTGAGTACTAGATAGGTTTTGCATTTAGTTTCTCTGTGGAACTTGTAAACATTGGATCGGTTCGGTTTGAACCGATCGGTTTAGTGTTTAAAAAACTACTGAATTTATTAGAGTGTGGTAACCAGTCCGTATCGGTTCTAAAAAAAAACGGATTTAATTACGTTTTTTTCCAAGACCCGTAACACGGTCAGGAACCGATAGGGGTGTCTTGCCTGGCAGAGTGCTGAAAAAAGGGTAAGTTGTGGTTAGGATTTTCCATGTATGAGAAACCCAAGAAAAAAACCGGGCCCACTGGGTTTCAACACTGTAGTGTGTGTGGGGAAGACTTTGCTAAGGCTGATCCCCACACCATCTGTGTTTATTGTCTGGGGTTTGACCACCTCAATTCAGACTGCCAAATTTGTAAAAGTTTTCCCAAAGCTACCCTGGATAAGAGAGTAGGTAGACTGAGGGAAAGGGAGGCCGAGAAGTCCGCTGACCCGGATGGCCCGCCCGATTTGGTTCCGACCGAACCAGAAGGAGTGCCCTCTGACCAGGGCGAAACTTCTTCGGGCAAAAGGAGAACCGATTCTGAGGAGTTGGTTCCAGCTAAAAGAAAGAAAAGGGAAAAATCATCCGGTTCGAATCCACAAGTTCTTTCTCCGACCGCTGATGAAATAGCCAAAGTGATAAGGGTAGTTCAATCGCTAACTCCGGTTCTGGACGAACTGGCACCATCTGTCAGGGGCTCAGTTCGGTCGGTTCCCCCGGTTCCGGATTATACTTTAGAAGAATTTTATGAACCGGAGGAGGAGGAGGGAGAGTATGAGGATAATGATGATGATGATGGTGATTATGAAAGTCTGGATGTGCCTATTGACCCGGACATCTCCCCAGATAGACCTTCAGGTGTTTCTCCTCCTAGGCTTTCTGAGTCCCCTTCCCATATTATGTTTTACAAGAAAGTGGCCGAAACCCTCCAGCTTCCAATGGAAGAGGCAGTAGAGGATCAGGAGGAGCCTGGTTTTGTAGAGATGATGGATATCCCAGAGTCAAGGAGATTGTCTCTTCCCCTCCATAAATCCTTTGGGAAACAGACATTTAAAATTTTAAAGACTCCTAATTCCATACCTCCTGTGGATGGAAGAATGGACAAGAGGTATACCCTTTCAGGCTCAGATACGGAGTTCCTTTCCCAGCAATGCAGCCATGTCGTGGTAGTGCAGGCTGCTGCCTGTGATAAGGCAAATATTCCCTTGGCTTCACACCCCCCCGATAAGGACTCCAGGAGGATTGATGCCATGGCAAAGAAGCAGTACATGGCAGCATCCTTGGGACTCAGGCAGGCTAACTATATGGCTTACACAGCTAGATACCAGTGGGACACTGTGCTGGCTCTGGCTAAACAGACCCCTGACCAGCTTGCCAGGGAGCTGGAGCAGGTGGCTGCGGATGGGATTGAGGCATCCAAGGTGCAGTTTCATGCTGCTGTGGACTCCAGTGATGTTTCATCTAGAGTCATGGCTACATCTGTGGCCCTTCGGAGGATGGCTTGGCTCAGACGTACTAGCCTATCACAGGATACCCAGGCTAAGGCCATGGATTTCCCTGTCATTGGTAATTCTCTGTTTGGGGAGCAGACAGAGGACTACATGAAGAAGATGGACGAGTACAGGACCACTTATAGGAGTGCTCAGGCCAAAGAAAGTCAAGCCACTCCTCAGAGACAGCATTCCAGGGGCAGGGGCAGGCCCTTTCAAAGGCCTTTTTACCAAGCCCAGGCTTCCTCTTCTGTTTATGCTCAGAGGAGGTTCTTCAGAGGGAGAGGCAGACGGGGAATGAGCAGGCCTGCTTCCACCCCTCAGCCTAAAGCCCCTGTCAAGCAGACACCCTGATGGGTCTGCCCGGGTTGATTCTCCAATACCTGTAGGGGGCAGGCTGGCTTACTTTGTCCAGGACTGGAAGTCTTTAACATCAGACAAGTGGGTCCTGGAAGTAGTAAGTCAGGGACTGGTTCTCAGCTTCAAAAAATTTCCCAAGATGAGAACCAGATCCTTTCCACCTCCAAATCCATCAGAGACCCTTGCCCTAGAGGCAGAGGTTTCTTCCCTTCTGGCTGTCAGAGCCATAGAAAGGGTTCCTACCCTACACAGGGGCAAAGGATTGTACGATAGGTACTTCCTATCCCCAAAAAGACAGGAGAATGGCGGCCCATCCTGGATCTAAGATATCTGAACAAGCACCTTTTAAAACCAAAATTCAAAATGGTGACTCTGGGAATAATTCTGCCCTCCCTAAGGCTGGCTAGCCTCCCTGGACCTCAAAGATGCCTATTTTCACATTCCCATCAGGTGCTCCCACAGAAAGTACCTCAGGTTTGAGTTGCCCTCAGGCCACTATCAATTCAGAGCAATGCCCTTTGGCCTAACATTAGCCCCAAGGGTGTTCACAAAGTGCCTGGCAGTAGTGGTTGCTTTCCTAAGGAGAAAAAAGATCTCCATCTTTCCATACTTGGACAACTGGCTCATAGTGGGTCAGTCTCCAGACCAAGTCAAGTCACATCTTCAAATAACTCAGCAAGTGCTCACTTCCTTAGGATTCCTTCTAAACCTTCCAAAGTCAGTTCTCAAGCCAGTACAGCTCCTCACCTTTATAGGGGCAGAGCTGGATACAGTAAGAGCAAAAGCCTTCCTTCCCCCTGGACAGGGCAAGGACCCTTATGGAACTGCCCTCTTCATTCACCCTTCAGGTGTCTCGACCAGCAAGGCACTTCTTGCAGCTCCTGGGCCACATGGCAGCCTCTACAGCAGTGGTCCAGGGGGCAAGATTCCAAATGAGGGACATTCTGTTCCACTTAAGAGCCTTCTGGTCCCAAAGGAAGGATTCCTTAACAAACTAGTCCCAGTGACTCGAACCCTGATCCAGGCTTTGCAATGGTGGCGGGATCAGGACAGTTTAAGACAGGGAGTTCCTTTTGTCACTCAGTCTCATTCAGTAATACTCACCACAGATGCCTCCCTGCTGGGCTGGGGAGCCCACTTGGGGGGATCTTACCACCCAAGGGCTGTGGTCACCTCAAGAATTTCTGCTTCACATCAATCTCTTGGAACTCAGAGCAGTGTTTCTGGCACTGCAAGCCTTTTCCAAATCTGTACAGAACAAGGTGGTCCAGATCAGAACAGACAATACCACCACAATGTGGTACATCAACAAGCAAGGAGGCACTCGGTCTATGGCTTTGTGCACAGAAGCAATGAAGTTGTGGTGTCTGGCCTATTCCCTGCAAACCTCTCTGATAGTAGTTCACCTCCCAGGGAAAGACAATGTCCTAGTAGATGCTCTCAGCAGGATATCTCAAGGCCATCACGAATGGACCCTAGATCCCCTAGTTTTGGAAGTGATTTTCTCCAGATGGGGCACCCCACAGATAGATCTTTTTGCAGCCCCAGACAATCACCAGCTTCCTCTCTTTTGCTGCAGACCCCCAGGTTTGGGCTCAGTCCCCCTGGATGCTCTGGTACTGAATTGGGAAGGGAAGATCTTCCTGGACATAAGTCTCCACCACTCAGTCACACTAGTGGGATTAGCGCCGGAGGCACTAGGACCCATTGGGAGCAAACTTTTGCTGGAGTGGGGGCGCGAGAGAGAGCAGGCGCCTGAAGCAGCTCGAGCTGCAATGACCATCTCGGCGAACACCCTCCAACCGCCTCTCAGTTCCTTGTCCCTACCGTCGAAAGCGCGCTTTAGTAACAACGCCGCTTCATCGGGAGTCAAACTTCAAACTAGCGATAGTTTTCAGTTTATTTTTTGTAACATTATCCACGATAGTAGTATCAGCAATTTTATTCTATTTTCATTCACAAATTTTTCTAATATTTTAAATTTAACACTTGAAGAGAGTCTGACCTGCTAGATGAGTCGCCAGTGAGCAGGTCAGGTGACGTGTAGGAGTCTTCGTATGAAAGCTGTTCAGTCAGCCGGGCTGGGTCCGGTCAGCCTCCTTCTCCTCAGCGGGGTTCCAACAACGGTCAGTCCGATGCCCAGGGCGATGGGCGGTCCCCCCGCCGGCATAAAAGTAAACGGTCGCATTCTCGGCACCGTTCGGCCTCGAGCTCTTCTTCGGCCCACAGGTCAAAAAAGAGAAGGCATCACTCGAGGTCACCCTCTGGTATGTCTGCGCGTCGACGATCGGTTATCATTGCTAGTTGCCGGTCTCCTTCTTCGGAGTCGCCAACCTTTGGTAACCGTCGTCCTCGACATCGGAGCCCCTCCCCGCCTATAGGTAGGGCTCCAGATGAGCAGTTTCATCAGTGGGCCGCTCTTTTGGAGCGATGGGCTCGGAGGTTGGTTCTTCTGCCTGGCTCGGTTGCCACGGAGCCCTCGGGCTTTTCCGGCGATCAGGTAGGGCGGTTGGACCTTCCTAGTCGCGCGGAGCCTTCTTCGGTGCCAGCGACTCCGTGCTTAGGTGTTTCCCCCCCTCACATGGCTGCGGCGCAGGGGGCCACACTGATGCCCTTATCTCCTGTTTTTTTTCCTTCTCTAGCTTTCCAGGTTCCTGGGGCGTTTCCGGCGCCTTCCGAGGGGTCTCTTGGCTTGTCGGCGCCGTTTTCGGTGCCGCTGGGTGCGGTGCCCGTCCAGCGGCGCCCGCGTGGTCAGCGGCGGCGTCTGTGGTGCGCTTGATTGGGCGGCGCCGTTGGCGGCCATGCACTCTGGTTGCCGCCCGGGCTGCAGTGCGTGTGCCTCTTCAGCGCCGTGCCTCCTCGGTGCCATTTCCGACCACGTTTTGCCTTCCGGGCAGGGGCCCTCGGGGACTCTCCTTGTTTCTCTGCTATTTCCTCCTCTTCTAATTTTCACTCCTTTCCTGTCCAAACAGTCCTTCCTGGACCATCAGGAGATGATGTTGAGCCTGCCCAGACCTTGCCGGTTGCGTGATGAAGTGGAGAAGCAGGATCTTTCTTTGCTACAGAGCTTGTGGTGAGGACCTGTCCTTTAAGTCTCTGTTGAAGAACCTGAGATCCACTCTTTCTCTCCAGACTACAGACATCGATCCTGGGAAGATATTAAGACTCCAGTATCTTCATGCTTCGGAGATCCCTACGGATTTGACTCCTCTGATCCAGCCTTCCTTCGAGACGCTGTCTCAAATGGTATGGAATAATCCTGCTCTTATTCCCTCAGTGGCTAAATCCATTGATAAGAAGTATTCAGCTCCCAAGGATCGTCCCATTTGGCATCCCAGGCCTTTGCAGATCCTATTGTAGTCCTGGCAGAGGAATGACAAGGTCGTTCTTCCTCAAACTACTACAGCTCGGCCTATTAACAAAGAGTCTCGTAAGATTGATACATTAGGTAAGAGAGTCTTTGCTGCCTCCACTCTAAGTATCGTATTGCCAGTTATCAAGGCTATTTTCTCAGTATGAGTATATCCTGTGGCACTCTATGAAAAGAATGGTTGAAGCTCTTCCAGATTCGGACTCCAAGTCAGAGCTTCTTCTGACCGTTATTAGAGGTATTGAGTCCAATAACCAACAGGTCAAGCCGCCATGGGCGCTTCGACACTGCTTCTCCTCAGCAGCCGCGGGTATTTGTACTCTCGCCATTCCTGGCTGCATACTTCTGGCTTCACGAATGATGCTCAGCAGCAGGTAATGGCGCTGCCTTTTGATGGCTCCTATCTTTTTGGCCCTCAGGTGGAGCAAGCCTTAGAGGCCACTCAGAAGACTAGATCGGCCATTAAGTTGGCCAGACCTCCGCCTGCCCCCTCTCGGGGGCATGTGAACAGACGTCAGTTTCATAGTCGTCAGTCCTTTCAAGGAAGAGGCAGAGGAAGCTTCCATAAAAGCCAACCTGCCCAACCTCAAAAGAAGACGCAGCAGAAAGCGCAGGGGCCTAAAGCCCCCAGCGCCACCTTATGAATTGCTGGCCCAAGTTCCATCCACATTGCCCGAGGTGGAACTTTCTCCTCCGGTGGGAGGTCGTCTGATGTACTTCTACAACCAGTGGAAGTCCATAACTTCGAGACAAATGGGTCCTTGGGATAATTAGCGAGGTTATTCTCTCAATTTCTGAAACCCCGGTGTCCTCCTGAGGCGACAACCCAGGTTGTGCGCCTCTCAGTCAGACCTCCTCACCCCGAGATCAGGGCCTTCTACACAACAGGGCAATAGAACTGGTGCCCCGCATCTCTGGCTACAGAGTTCTACTCCCATTACTTTCTGGTTCCAAAGAAATCTGGGGGATGCGCCCTATTCTAGACCTCAGAAAGTTAAACAAATTTCTCCCCAGGAGGAAATTCAAAATAATTCCTAGGTACCCTGTTACCCTTGCTGCATCAGCACGACTGGCTGGCCTCCCTGGATATGCAGGACGCCTACCAGCATATCCCCATCCACCCGACCCACCGTAAGTTCCTCAGGTTTGTAGCTTTGGGTCAACATTATCAATTCAGAGTCCTGCCTTTTGGGCTATCCTCGGCGCCGCGAGTTTTTACAAAGTGTTGTGCAGTTCTTGCGGCGCATCTCAGGAAGATCGGACTACGAGTGTTTCCCTACCTGGACGATTGGCTTCTAGCAAGCCCTTCCAGCCAAGGGACTTTGGAAGCCGTGCAAACGACTTCTCGTCTTCTTACGTCCATGGGAGTTCTGCTGAATTTGAAAAAATCACAACTACAGCCCTCCCAGAGGCTCCTTTTCATAGGGACGCTTCTAGACACCTCTTCCGCGAAGGCTTTCCTTCCAGAGGACAGAAGACTCGGCATCCTTCAGATGGCCCGTTACATCGGGGAGAACCAATCGTTACAGCTCTCTGATGCAGCGCATGTTGGGTCTCATAGGCGTCCTCGGTGTTCACTGTACCCTGGCCGGTTACACATGAGAACCACCCAATGGATGCTCTCCACTCAGTGGTCTCCGACCTCCACCCCAGTCTTATCCCATCAAGGTGACGGTCCCTTCAAGGTCTCTCACCTGGTGGTCTCAGAGAGCAATCTCCTGGAAGGATTCCCTTTGCTCCCCTGGATCATCAGATCTCCACATCACCACAGGCGCATCACTAATGGGATGGGGAGCTCCTGTCCTCCCTCCACACTCAAGGTGTATGGACTCAGTTCGAAACTCATCTCCACATAAATGTCCTGGAGATGAGAGCGGTCCTCTATGCGATCCGAGCTCTGAAGGATGTCCTTTGTCACAAGAACATTCTCCTTCAAATGGACAACAAAGCTGTGATGCACTACATCAACAAGCAAGGCGGTGCTCATTCTTATCCCCTTTGCAGGGAAGCAATGAGGGTGTGGGAGTGGTGCTTGGAGCACAAGTCTCTGATTCAAGCGGTTTATCTGCCAGGTATACAAAATGACCTAGCACATCACCTCAGCAGGACGGAAGCAGACCCTCACGAGTGGTCTCTCGATCCAGCCGTAGCTCGGTCACTGTTCGAAGAGTGGGGACTCCAGACCTGGACCTTTTGCATCCCCACTCAGCATAAAACTGCCTCTCTTCTGCTCCAGAAATCCAGGGCCTGGCATTTCTGTCAGGATGCGTTCAGGCTACGGTGGACAAAAGCGCTTTCTTTCGCCTTTCCACCGCTCTCTAATCCAGAGTACTCCTCAGTTCGGTCTCAGGGAACCAAGATGATTCTCATTGCTCCCTCCTGGCCTCGGCAACTATGGTTTCCTCTACTCAACAGTATGTTGGCAGCCTCTCGAGACTACTTCCTTGCAAATCAATCTTTTGACTCAGGGTTCGTTGGTCCATCCCAACCTGAAATCACTTCACCTTCATGCTTGGCTCCTGAAGGGTGAAGTAGATGGTTCAACGTCTCTTGTAGAGTCTCGGACATCCTTCTGGCTGCTCGAAGCCAGCCACCTGAAACGTGACGCTCCAAATGGAAACGCTTTTTCTCTCTGGTGCAAAGTCCTCTTGAATCCTTTTCCTGTCCTCCTGACAAGGTTCTGGAGTATCTTTTGGACTTCTCAAACTCAGGTCTCCAATACTCCACAGTTAAAGTTCACCTTAGTGCCATCTCAGCGTTCCATGAGCCGGTTTCTTCCCTGACTCTGGCTCAGTTACCTATGGTGAAGAGATTTCTTAAGGGGATTCTTCATACCAGACCCCCTGTTAAGCGTCCAGTTGCAGCCTGGGACGTTAACCTGGTGCTGGACATGCTCACTCGGAAGCCTTTCGAACCCTTAGCTACCTGTGAGCTAAAATTTCTTACCTGGAAGACTGCCTTCCTGGTGGCCATTACCTCAGCCCGCAGGGTCTCTGAGATACATGCCCTGGTTACGGACCCTCCGTGACACTGTATTCCATAAAGACAAGGTAGTTCTCCGTACTCATCCTAAATTTCTTCCCAAGGTTGTGTCAGAATTCCATCTAAACCAACCTCTGGTACTTCCTCTTACTTAGCTAATTTCCAAAATGAAGGGCAGGCTCTTCATTCCTTGGATGTTAAGAAGAGCCTTGCGGTTCTATTTAGATAGAACCAAGAATTTTCATAAGACTCAGCAACTCTTTGTTTCTTTCAGCGACACCGGCTGGGTCAACCTGTCGCTATCAGATGCATCTCATCATGGTTAGTGGCATGCCTTGACATTGCTATTCCATGGCTCAAGTTAAACTAGAAGGTAGAGTGTCGCTCACTCTACTAGGAGTCGCAGCATCCTAGGCGGAAGTGTGAATGTTCCAATTGCAGATATCTGCAGCGCGCCACCTGGAGCTCAGTGCATACTTGTTAAGCATTATGCACTGGATGTTCATGCTCGCGGCATTCGCATTCGGCAGAACTATCATTAATGGACTTCTGTCTTATGGCGTGAGCTCTGGCTCTCCTGCCGCCCTTTGGGGATTATCAGCTTGGTACTCTCCCACTAGTGTGAATGAGTGGTGGAGACTTATGTCCAGGAAGATATGAAAATGCATTACCTACGTAATTCTTGATCTTCTTGGGCGAGTCTCCACCACTCATTCTGCCTCCCATCCCCAAGCTCACCGCTGTGTTGGTCTTCACTCCCTCAAATCTTTAGGCCGTGAAGACTTCTTTGTGACCCTTCTTACGGTCGTCAGGACTATCTTATGTCTGTTTTTGAGGTTAGATTTACTCTTTATGTTAGTTAAGCTGCACCTCCTTGGTAAAAAGGTACTGAGGTGGTTGGAGGTGCGTCGCCGGATATTCATTGCCGCTCGAGCCGCTGCTCGCGGCGCCGTGCCTCGCGGTGCCGTCTCTTGCGCCGACCAACCAGCAAAAAGTTTGCTCCCGATGGGTCCTAGTGCCTCCGGCGCTAATCCCACTAGTGTGAATGAGTGGTGGAGACTCGTCCAAGAAGATCAAGAATTACGGTAGGTACGTAATTTTCATTTCCTGTATGCTTCCCCCCCTTCCCTATCTTGTTCAAAGTGCTAGTCAAGATCAGGTCTCAACCATGCAAAGTGATTCTGATTGCCCCAGACTGGGCCAGACAGCCCTGGTACCCTCTGTTGCTATCCTTAGCAGTCCACCTTCCTCTGTCTCTTCCCAGGAATTACAACCTGTTGACATCCTCTCAGGGGAGGATTTGGTATCTGAACCTCAAGTCTCTCAATCTCAAGGCCTGGCTCTTGAAGAGTTAGAGTTTGCTGATCTGCACCTTTCTCAAGGGGTTCTGGATATCCTTAAGGCTTCTCGAAAGCCTTCCACCAGAAAGACTTACAACTCCAAATGGAAAAGGTTCACTATTTGGTGCTCTTGTAAGCATATTTCTCCAGAATCTGCTGGGTTGCCTACAGTCCTGGACAATATGGTTCATCTTAATGGCTTGGGGCTTAGACCAGTTGCACTTAAAGTGCATCTGGCAGCTGTTTCTGCCTTCTTGTCAGTAGGCAAGCCCTCTCCTCTTTCAGCCCATCCTGTGTTTTGTAAGTTCTTCAAGGGATTGCTGCACACCAATCCCCCCTTTAGGGACCCTGCTCCTGCTTGGGACCTTAATGTTTGCATTGCTCAGCTTATGCAACCACCTTTTGAGCCTTTGTCCTCGGCAGAGCTTAAATACTTGACTTGGAAAACTGTGTTTTTGGTAGCCATTACCTCTGCCAGGCGTATCAGTGAAGTGCAAGCCCTGTCAGTGGAGCCTGATTTCATCTCTTTCCATTGAGATAAAGTGGTCCTAAGGACTAACAGGAAGTTTTTGCCTAAGGTGGTTCCAGATTTCCACCTTAATCAGTCTGTCTCTCCCTGTTTTCTTCACTGACCATTCCTCCTCTGGAGAGAAGAGGTTGCACAGCCTGGATGTAAAAAGGGCCCTTAGCTACTACATAGAGCGCACCAAGGGTCACGGGTTTGAGTCCCTCCAGTTGTTCCTCACATATGGAGAGGTCGGTAAGGGCAAACCTGCCACTAAAAGATCTATTGCCAGGTGGATTTTCTCTTGTATACAATTACATAGACAATACTGAGCATAAAGACATTTGTCCGTGAGCTTGCAAGTAACGCCTAATTATATCCTTTTATATTCTTCCTTACTAAGAATTTATCTAGTTGTGTTTTAAATTCCTGCATTGTACTGCTTTCCACAACCTCCTCTGGTAGCATATTCCAAATTTCCGTTACCCTATTACTTAACCAGTATTTCCTTCTATTTGTGTTATATCTATCTTTTACCAATTGGTAACAATGAGCTCTAGTGTCATATGTTTGAGCCCTTTTAACCAAGCCCAATAAGTCCCATAAGTTAGTATTGGTCAATGCCCTATAAATCAAACACATGTCACCTCTCATTCTACGATATTCCAGGGAATACAGCTCCAAATCCTGCAGTCTCTGCTCATAACTCAATCCATCCAATCCCTTGATTCTCTTTGTAAGTCTCCTGCACCCCCTCCATCTGTGCAACATGCATCCTCTTATACGGGGCCCAAAACTGGACACAGTACTCCACGTGGAGTCGCACCAATGCATTATACAGGGGCATCACAACCTGCCTATCTCTACTTTTTATGTGTCTCAATATACAGTGTGTTATACTACCAGCCTTTTTAATAGCTGTATTACAGTGTAAGCTAAAACCAAGATCTTTATTGACCATAACCCCCAAGTTCTTCTCTTCATCCACTACTTTTAGTACAGATCCGCCTAAGTTATACTGGAATTTATTTTTCTTTCCAAAGTGCATAACATTATACTTTTCGATGTTAAAAATAGATTGTTTCTGGGAGGCCCATGTGTCTAAACTATCCAGAGCTGTTTGTAGGACTAGATGTTCATCCCAGTTATTTACTGGACTCCCAACCATAGTGTCGTCTGCAAATTTAGACAACCAGACAGCTGTATGCACTTGCATTGATGAAATATTACATATTAAACAAACATGGTCCCAAGACCGAGCCCTGGGGGACACCACTAGTCACTCCAACGTGACCAGAGTATTCACCTTTTACACAGACTTTCTGGACTCTGTCAGTAAGCCAAGCCTTCACCCATGTTTGTGTCCAAATTGGTATATCCAAATCATACAGTGCTTTAACAAGCTCCCCATGGGGGACTTTATCAAAGGCCTTTGCAAAGTCCAGGAAGATCACATCCACTGCATTACCCATATCCATGGCCTTACCAACCTTATCACAAAATTCCAATAAGTTAGTTTGGCATGATCTTCCCTTGGTGAATCCGTGCTGGGCCATGTCTATCCTACCTGTCCTCTCGATATGTTCCATGATACAATCCTTGATTATATCCTCCAGAATCTTACCAAGAACGGAGGTTAGACTAATAGGTCTATAATTTGAGACGGCCTGCCTACAACCTTTTTTATATATGGGTTCAATCACAGCTTGCCTCCATGCCTCAGGAACCTCACCAGTGTTAATACTTTCCTGAAAAAGGTAAGTTACTGGCTCCACTAGTAATGTTGCCATTTCTTTAATCACCCTAGGATGAATCCCATCCGACCCCTGTGCTTTATTTTGATTAAGCTTCTGCAATCAAATAAGTACTTCAGCTGGGCCAATCTTTGGGCTCTGTCCTCTATGTCTAGTTTTCCTATTATCCCACGAAGTTTGGAGACTTTTGCCACAGACCGATGAAAAGAATACATTATATTCCTCCGCAAGACCCTTATTTTCTGTTATAATATTCCCATCTTGCGTTTTTAAGGGTCCTATAATTTTATTTTTCCCTTTTTTATTATTTATATATGAATAAAAAGTTTTGTAATTATCTTGGACCTTTGCTGCTATTGTATACTCATATTCTCTTTTAGCTTCGGCTATAGCTTTTTTTGCTATTTTAAGATTAATCCTATAAAATTCCCAGCCTTCTTCCGTGTTATTATGTCTTGCTAGATGGTATGCTTTATTTTTGTTTTTAATTAATCCCTTTATAGATTGGGTTATCCAGGGCACAGTTGGACTTGTAGACTCCTTATATTTGTTCCTGATTGGTACATGTCTTGTAATTAAGCCATTTATAGCATTTGTTAATTTTACCCACATTTGATCTACTGTCTGGTTCTCAAACTCAGATTTTCAGTCCCATGTTGCCAGGTCCTGTCTCATCTGTGCAAAATTTGTAGCATTATATCGACGTATCAACGTAGTACAATTCTGCTATGAAAAACTGGGTAGAATCCCACCTTCAGGCCTGAGGGCTCACTCTACTAGAGGTACAGCTGCTTCCCTAGCTGCTGCCAGGGATATTCCTATTTTAGAAATTTGTCAAGCAGCTACCTAGAAAACAGTCCATACATTCACAAGCATTACTCTCTGGATATCCAGGCTAGGAGTGATGCTCGGTTTGGCACAGCAGTGCTTCAGAGCCTATTCCCAAAGTAGGTTCTGTCCCTCCTCCATGGAGGTACTGCTTGGTAGTCTGCAATAGTCAGAATACAGCAAGACTTCATGTTGTTTGAAGAAAATATTACTCACCTTAGTAATGTTGTTTCTTCTAATGGAGTCTTGCTGCATTCTGTCCTCTCCCCCCCCGCCTCCCCTCTCAGAACCTGTTTTTTGGGATGTGGGTAGGCAGGAGCAGTGTTGGCACCCTAGAGGTGCCCCTTTCTCACCCTCCTTTATTTTGGGTGTGTTGTGTTTTGTTTTTTGGGTTACCTGACTTGAGTCTTTGCTTTGAAACCAAAAAACCCTTTTTTGATAAATTTAGTTGCCAGTTGGCTAGTGTGAGCCTTAGTTTCCACACAGAACTTCTAGTGAGTATTGCTTGTAAAGATCTGACAGTTGGAGTTTAAATAACAACAGACAGACACTTCAGCCGAGCTCGAGCTCAGCGTTCCATGCCCTGCATGGAAAGTTAACTCTTTGTTCTCCGGGGCAGTTCAAAGGTTGGTGATCACTGCAATAGTCTGAATACAGCAAGACTTCATTAGAAGAAACAACATTACTAAGGTGAGTAATTTTTTCATAACCTTGCCCATAAAGGGCAGGTTAAAGACACGTATATAGTTTTTGAGACAGTCAGGGTAGAGAGAAGATTTTTTTCAAGAGGGGGTGAACCACCACCTCCTTCAGGGCATCTGGAAACACCCCAGTCTCTAATGAACACCTGACTATCTCAGCCAGGACCGGTCCGATCACCTCCATACACCCCAAGAGGGTCCAAACTACAGTAAGTCGGCCGCAGACCCCGGATTATCTTCATGACATCCTTGATCGCCAACTGTTCAGAGTTTGACCAGTCAAACTGGGTGCTTGTAATCTCGAATTGATATCTGCTCTGCCCATTTGAGCAAGCTGTGTAGATCTTGGATGTGATGGTGGCAACCTTATCTGCAAAAGATTAGGTGGACTCATCTCACTTCTTCTGTGAAAAAGCTCCCCGATTCTGGAGACAGGCTGGATTGCATAGCCTGCCCACAGTCCGGAAGAGCTAAGCCAGTTGATTTTGCGCAGCTGCAATCTCCCTGGACAGGAACTCTGCTTTCTTACGGGAGATCACAGATTGATAATCCTTATAATGGGACATCAATCTAAGTCTGTCATCATTCAGACCCGATTAACTCCAGCAACGCTCCAGCCTTCTTCCCAGGCTCCTCAGCTACCTCAAGGTGCCATCAAACCAAGGGGACCTTGGGCGAAGGGTGAGGGGTCGAACCCGGACAGAAGCTGTGGAATCCAAAGCAGTCTCTACCGCCTTATTATAAGCCAGCAGAAGACTCTCTGGGTCCCTGTTAACATTTGAACTCCCCGATAGATCCAGTACCGCCATAAGACCATCAGGTGTCAAACCCCGTAAAGGGTGGTACCAGACCATCTACATGGGGCAGGTTTATTGGGGAGTGGGGCCATGAAACTGAACCCTATTGTGTGGTGATCAGACCACATGACTGGTTCCACCACCACGTCGGAGATCTCCATCCCCAGCAGAAACACCAGGTCCAACAAATTACTTTGTATGTGGGTTGCAGAGGTAATCACCTGTGTGAAACTCAACAAAATCATTAGTTGGAGGAAGTTACAACCAAAAGGTGAGAGTTTATTGTCGACGCAGGCATTGAAGTCCCCCAGCACCAACCACCTGGGGGACTCTAATACCATCTTGACGATGAAGTCTGCGACTTTGTGAAGGAAACCCTTCTTGCCTTAGGGTGGATGGTAAACAAGAAGTGTCCTACAGCCCACACCTGCACCCACCATACATTTGCAGGATCTAGTGATCCCAACTGGCACATCCACAAGGCCCAGTTCTGTCTTAAAACAGATGGCTACCCCAACATCCCTACAATCCAACCTCAGGCAGTGTATCACAGAGTACCCAGCTGGAATCCCCGACTCCAAAATGGGACCAGCATTCTCATCCAGCCAGGTCTCCGTGATGCATGCCAGGTCAGATGACTCAACAAGCTCAGCTATTACTGCTGTCTTGTTTCTAATTGACCTGGCATTGCATAACACCGCCCGGGTTCGATGGGTAGTCAGAGTTGGCCGTACTATATGCCCACACAAAGTGGAACCCTTGGGTATGGGCACCAGGCAGGGAGGACTCGTTTCCTGGGACCATTTCGCCCCAGGGCATCGTCTTGACTCCACAACCTCAATTTGTCCACCTGCTCCATTCCCCCACTGAGCTGCTGCCCCCGACACCCCCTTGCTATACCCACAGTGTGACAATGCCATAGACCTCTGCTGACGGGGGGGCAATAAAAGGGGCAGAGGGCATGAAGCTCAGGGGAGTAGTGCCCACCAGGGGAGGCTGCCTGCCAACACATCCTGCTATGCACATTAATCAGCAGCTCTCGTATAAAACCAAACTTTCAAACACTCCCAAACACTTTCTTTCAATCTTTCACACACCCCAGAACAGTTTAATCGCCCAAAATAATACCTAACCCACCAATCACTCTCTCACTCAGTTCTTCACTCACTTGCTCTCTCACTCAGTCTCTCGTTCCCTTCAAAACTTAGCGAATCCAAATAAAAATACTCCGTTAATTATCCTAATTACAGTAATGAAAGAATGAATACTGGTCTCTTGTCCATGTGTGCAAAATTGCTTCTGGTGCTATGGTGTGTGTGTGTGTGTGTGTGTGTGTGTGTGTTGTGTGTGTGTGTGTGTGTGTGTGTATATGCATGCATGTTGACACCAACAATGAAAGAAGGCTGAAGTGACTTAAGGAAAACATGTAGTGAAGGTAAGAAAGATGAAAAGGGAAATGGCTACAGAGTGTGGAAAGAACTCTCACTGAACAAAACGAGTAAAAAGGAGGAATAAATCACACTGATACTTGATACATTTTTTAAATTAAAAACAAAGTATATGTTGCACTAGTGTGCAGTAGTATTGGCGCATGTATTTTATTTTAGTTCAAAAACATTTAACAGAAAACATACTTTTACACTGAAGGATTTTGACATTTTTACACATCAAAATTTGGTTTTACTTACCTATGAAAATGAGGAGTACAATAGTTATCCCATAAAATCTTATCTGGAGCCCTGTCAATGTGTGACTGAAGGCAAGGGGCCCATGAGTTGTATTTATGAGTGAGACCACCAACTCGAGTGATCCAGTGGAGCACAAAGATGTAGGACAGGACTTAGGCATAATCCTTGAGTGCAAATCACGGGAGACCAGGTGTGAAAGGGGAGATATGATGGAGCCCTTCAAGATCTTGAAGCGAATAAACAAGAACTATTTAGCAGGAGTACAGATTCAAGAACCTGAGGTCACAAGTGGAAACCGGGGTGGGTGGCTGGGGTTTAAGAGGGATGCGAGGAAGTTATATTTTATGGAAAGGGTGATGGAGTCATGAACAGTCTGCCAGTGGAGGGGGTGGACACCAAGACCTTAAATTCAAGCATGGCTGGGACAGAGTGAAGGGTTTGGTCATTGCTCAGGTCAGTAGCAGTAGGGAGGTGAGCATGTGGATGGACTGGGTGGGATAAAACCCTGTATACACAACAGCTCCTGGAGTAGATGGGAACTCTGGGCAGACTAGATGGACCTTTGGTCTTTTTCTGCCGTCATTGTCTGTGTTACGGTGTTGCCAAGTAAGAGGAACAATGCCTTTGGCGCACATCAGGGGAAACGGGGTGAAGTTCAGTTCCCTCCTGTGACCCGAGGACAGCCACTTTATTTACTGTGGAGCTTACAGGGGTGAGTGTTGTAACGGCAGTCGAGTATCAGCCTGTCTAGCCTGTTGTAAAGCAGATCTAATTTGATCATTCTGGACTTGGAGGCACCATGGAGGAAGATGTCCACACAGTTGAAAGAAGGTGTATCATAGGTAGCATTATTCTTGTAATGCAGTCATGGGGTAGCTAGGATTCATTTCTGAACAGGAAGCCAGTCTTTCTGTCATCCGTCTCCCTCCCTCCCAGAAAAGGAAGGCTTTCTGATTACTTTGTTGGGACATGGGCAGGTCTCTTGAATTTTTCATTAAGCACCCCTGCTTTATTTTCTGAGGATTCTTCTGTGTAGTGCCTATGTTTTAGTTATCGTGCTGGCTTCATGCATCAGTGCATTCACATTATGGACCCAGTGATCACCGTTCAGATTCTCGTACTGTCTTTATCAGCACTACATTAAAGCAGCAGAGCATATTAACAGTGAAAATGCTGACCTATACTTTTTTTCCATTTTAAATTGCCCCTTACTGCCTACCTTGTGTGATACCCTTTGTTTCCCATTTTGAGTCTGCATTAGCGCTTTCTATTCATTTGATATAACAAAAGGAGCACTCTGATGTGGCTCATACCAGTCTTTCAACAGGTTTCTTGGTTACAGTGAATATTTTGTCACATAAAGTCAGGGAGCAGTGTCTGCGACATGTTAGTTCATTTTAGTTAGGAAAAAAGGGATGTTACCCAGTGGTGTTAGAAAAACAGCAGAGAACACTGATGGAAACCTGAACAGTCCTATTAAAAGGAGTGCTCCTTTTATTATTTGTAAAAATAAAGTGCTAAACCCGCTAACCTATCACATATAGAAACCTCCAAGTGTAAAGAACAGGCTGATTCTTAATGCAGATTGGGTTCTGTGACATCATGTGAGTGCGTGAGCTCCAGATGACACAGAACCTACGAGATAATTAAGAATCTGGTCATTCTGAAAATTTGGGGGTCATTCACGTTGCGTAATACAAAGATTAACTTGTTTTACAAGCCTTTCACAGTTCTCTGTAACAAGTCTTACTGTGTTCTTGTTGATTTGCTATGTATTGTGTGGTTTGTATATCATTTCTGTGATGTGGAACCTTTGTAAAGGAGTCTTTAACTCGGAGCTACTTTCTGAATCCTCTATAAATAAATAAACTGACTTGGGGAGGAAACTATGCTATTGTTTCCAAAAGTGGAGAAAGTCACACAGAAAACCTGCTGAGGTTAAAAAAAAAAACAAAAAAAACTTTCAGTTGCAGCTTAAAAACTGCAGATGTGTGTGCTCTCACTGTAATGAGACTTTTCAAAGACAGGTTTATAGGAAAATGTCATTTTTAATAACTTTGTTCAACTGAATGACAGATTTGGGCTTAAAATGTCATTCCTAAGCTAGGTGTTAAAAGTGACTTTTGGAAACTACCAGGGAAGTGTGGTAACCATGTATTGTGGAGCAGTATTGCTGTCGGTTGTGAAGACAGCCTTTCACTCATCCTCTCTCCCCAGGCTGGAGGAAGGCTGCAGCTGTGGCAATACCAATCACTGGGGGGAGGAGGGGGCAGGTAGAATCAAAGAGGAAAAAAACAATAGCAGCATGATGTAACCAGTGTGAGTTACAATCCAGGAGTCATCGCAGAACAATGGATTTGCGGTCCACTGAGAACTCAAAACTCCCAGCATGTCACTTCAAAGCAACAGTGAACATGTTGACTTATACTTTTTATTACATTTCAGATTGCCCCATATTTTCTGTCTTGTACAATACCCTTTTTTTGCATCATTTTGAATCGGGGAGGGGGGGGCTCTCTTCCTTTCCTGGATACCAAAGTGCAAAACCTCTGGGACACACCTGGCTCTCCCTAGTGTGGGATTCCCAGCCTCTCACTCGAACCCAGGTCTCACAAGTGATGATAAGGGTGATGTGCTGCTGCTGAATAGCTGGGATGCCTCATGATTTGGTGGTTTAGTGCAACACAAAACACACACACACACACACACACACACACACACACCGGTGTTTTTCTTACATATTTCCATTTTTTTAATGCAGGGGAAGTCTGGTAAAAGCCAAATGGAAACCAAGAGAGAAGATTGTGAAGCTGAAGTCCCCAGCGGTAAGTCCTCATTTTACCCACTTTTGTCTCTGATTTTGGCCGTCTCATGCTATACATGCTTTATCAGGACACCACTGCCATCCTGTTGCGAACAGTCCTGATTAAAAAGGGATAAAGAGCTAGTGGAACAAAAACGGCCAGCAACATGGTACACATTTTTAGAGTAGACAGTTGTAACTGTTTATTTCTGAAGTATTTTTCCTTTTGTTCATTAGAAAGTTTTCTATGTGATGATTTTGCAATGGTTGTGTGGAACAGCTCTCAGCCTGGCAGCTGACTTATCTTATCTCTGTTCCCTCCACTACATCATCAGCATTGTGATTTCACTGACAGTGATATCACGTGTGACTGACCTGGCAGCCACTGAGTGGGTGTTCGTAAGGAGCAGTGATGTCACAGTGAGTGAGGTTACAACGCTGATGATGGGGTGTGTGGGTGTGTGTGTGTGTGTGTGTGTGTGTGTGTGTGGTGACAGAGATAGATATGTCGGCCGCCAGGCAGAGTGCTGTTCCACACATCACACTAACAGCAGGTAAACAATCTTCTAATTAGCTAAAGGGAAAAGAAAAAATACCTCAGATATAAAAGGCAATGGCTGACTGCTTTTAAAAACTAATATTAGTTTTAGGCAGGATACTAGCTCTTTAAGTGCAGGTTATTAAAAAAAAAAACGTCAGGAGCTGAACTCTGTGGGGGCTGTGGGCTGGGGATGTACAGCTGGCCCCTGGATTTGGATGCTCTTGCTGTTCTCTGATCTCTGTTTGTTGTTTGTGTGTAGGGCAAATTCTGGCACACCATGGGGCATACTGAGCACGGAAAACAGCTCCTGTATCCTGAAGAGGCCCTTTATCTCCTGGAATGCGTGAGTATAACCAGACTTCTACTGTATAGGTCTGTCTCTATGTGCAGCACTCAGTATTTGTGTGTCTGTGGGATATGTCATTTCAGTAGTGTGTCGGTGTCTCTGTATAGATGGTGTGTTGGTAACTAAGTGTGTGGGGGAAGTCATTTGTCCACTAGGGGAGTGTGTAGGTGATGGGTTGCGGGATGTCATTCCCCCGCCCGTCCAGTTCCTGTCCCAGCTCCTGGTCGGGGGTTGGTTGCACCACTTCCTTCCACAGTGGCCCGTTATTACTTTGGACAGAGGGGTGCTGGAAGTGGTGGGCAAGGTGTTGCCTCTGGATTTCGAGGCCCTTCTGCCGTACCGACCCCAAGCCCCTCAGGATTCTAGGGTGCCGGAGGACATGCTGTTCACACAAAGGGACAACACTGCTCAGCTCCTAAAGTGTGAAGCAATAATGTAGTTCCAGGCACTCTGTCTGTGTCACGGAGCAGGCTCCAATGACCTGGGGACACCCAGGCATTAGCCAGAGTGGCCAAATGGGATATAAGTTTGGGTACATCTCAGAACAGGTCACAGTGTTTAGCAACTGAGAGAAAAGGCCTACGTTTCTAATAAAAAGGAAAAATGCTGACAGCTCAGCCTAGCCAGCCAAGGCCTCTCATTAGAAGCTACACTTACGACATACTCCGCCTGCTTGGGCTGTGTGGCTGGGTGTTTGTGTTGTCTCTGTCAATAGTTTAGTTTTGTGGATTTTCATGTGTTTTGGCTTGGAGGAACTAGACCATTCTTGGATATATGATCTATGAAAGTTTCCTGGACTAAGAAACTGGAAAACATCACCAGCAGATATTGGGATTCTCATTATAAATCAACTTTTTTGGAAGTCATCACAATCAAAATAAATACTGCTAAGAAATTCTACAAGCTCTGACCTGGGAAGTGCAAACTGAATCCACTTTTCCGTCTACCTTGTTGCTAAAGGGAACTGCATGTCTTTGAGAACCATTCACAACTATTTAAACAAAGGGAAGACACTGACAGAGGGTTTTAACTTCCTGCATATGCCCCAGGCCAGTGTTCCAGGAATTTAACACATCCTTTGTCTTGTTACCGTAGATCAAACAGTTTACTGGTCATTTTCCCGTGGATTTGATTATTTTACATCATTTGGCAATGGGTCAAATCCTCCCCTGGAAGCACACCACCAAAATTGATCTGTCCCTGCTCATGTGTGAGCCTTGGATTTACCCATGTAAACCTCCTCCTGTCTTTCTATCTCTCCATTTGTTATCCACTGTGTCAACTTCTCTCTCCTCCCACCCCACGCAACCCCCACTGTAAGCATCTTGACATCCTACCTTCATTATGGAACCATGGCAAATACCCTTTATTTCTATCTGAGGCACCCCATTACTAAGGACTGGTGCAAAGAGACTGCCCTGGCTGGAAAAATCGTATTTGAGCATCTGTCGTTAGCAACCCTCCTTTGTTGGGACCCTAGGCGACTACACTGTAACCAAACCTGCAGCATGCAGAGGAAAGACGTTACATGGTATGAGCTACGGGAGATATCCCTCAAACTGCTTCTCCTCCTACTTCTCATGTCTGATGGGATCCACCCAAACCCTGGCCCTGGCTCAAACATTAAGATAAAGCCTGCAAAAACTGAAAACTGGCTATCCATTGTTGCCCTAAATATCAGTAGCCTCCTTCCTAAGTTGACATCTCTTCAAGCCTTTATTGGACAACATAATCCTGACATACTTGTAATTGTTGAGACCTGGCTAACACCTAGCATTCCAGATCATGCAATCTCGCTCCAAGGCTACAACCTCTTCAGACTTGACCGGGTAAAAAGAAATGGGGGCGGATGTGTTATCTATATAAAGGACTACCTCACGTGCCACCTTGCCAGTTTTTCCCCAGAAAACACCCTAGTAAAACTTCTCCTTGGTGCCCATAACAAAGTGCTTACCGTGGTTGCAGTCTATATCCCCTGCTAAAGACCCACAAGCCGGGCTCCAGTCTATCCTTGAATTTGCAAGATTACAACCTCCTGACTCTGAGCTCCTTCTTCTCTGTGATTTCAATATAAATTGGCTTGCCTCAGATATCGGACCCAGCAGGGATACTATCCTAGCAACCAACCTAACACAGATGGTCAACTCCTCTACTAGAAAAAACTACAGGACTGGAACCAGCACTCTTATTGACTGGATTCTTACTAATCGCCTGGACTGGATAAAAAACACCACCGTTCTCTCAGACTTCCTCAGTGACCACTCCCCTATGATCTGTATCTGGACAAATAAATTCCACAAACCACCTCCTAAAACCATCCTAAGTCGAATGCTACCACATGGAAACCTTGCTAAGCTAAAGACCTGCCTCCTACAACAAGACTGGTCCCCTATCTACAATACGCTGGATGTGGACGCTGCCCTAGACTTCATTAAAACTTTCAACACTGCCTGTGACACCTATGCACCTTTCAAAAAACGTAAAATAAAAGCCCTCTCTAATCCCTGGCTAACAGCCAAACTACTGGCTCAGCCTAAAGCACGTGACCATCTTTGGGCTATAGCCAGGGCCACAGGCTCCATAACAGACTCACTTAACTATAAATAGGCACGCAACCTATGCACTTCACAAATCAGGCAAATGAAGAGCTCCTATTTCAAGAATGCTGTAGAAACCATCTGGAGTGACGGGAGATCCTTCTGGGACAATATACGTAATATTACGGACAAATAGTCTAAATCCTCTCCCACGGCAGTGAACATTGATGGCTCCACTACCCGTGACCCTAAGACTATGGCCGATGCCCTAAATAATACCTTCACTGACCTCAGTGGTGTCCCCTCACCAGACTTCTTCCAGGACTTGTCAGTTCCAAAACTCGTATCCCAAATCACCTCGCCAGACAAACCGCTATTTCACTTTAAAATAGTTAAGACATATGAAGCCTACAGATACATAAAAAAGGTCTGCTCTAAATCTAGAAATAGCAGTGGTACCATTGATCTAAAACTGCTGTCCCTCACCTTGGAAGAAGTGATCCACCCCCTCACCAAAATTCTCAGCCTCTCCCTGTGCCAAAGTCAATTCCCCAACACATGGAAGGCCTCTATAGTCACACCAGTGCATAAAGGGGGCGACAAATCTGCACCAGGGAACTATCGGCCCATATCTATACTTCCACCCCTCTCCAAAGCTCTTGAATGGATCGTGGCGGATCAACTATCAGACTACCTGCAACAGTACGATCTACTCTGCATTCAGCAACACAGATTTAGGAAAGGACACAGTACGTCGACGGCCCTACTTGATTTCTCTAGTGAAACTTACAAAGCCTTGGATAAGGGTTATTTAACGGGAGCTGTTTTCATAGACCTCACAAAGGCCTTTGACACTGTTCACCATAGCCTTCTAATCTCTCTTCTGCTCAACATTGGGCTAGCCGAGAGACCTGGAGCCTGGGTAAAAAGTTACCTGGCACAACGTTCTCAAACAGTAAAAATCTCTGAGGTTCTCTCTGACTCCAAACCGGTCCTCTCTGGTGTCCCCCAGGGCCCAATTTTAGGTCCTTTCTTCTTCAGCCTATTTCTAAACTTGCTTCCCAAATCCTGCCCTGAAAAATGAATACTCTATGCTGATGACGCTGTAATTCTCTCTTCCCATAAGGATCCAAATTCACTACGAAAGAGCTTGCAGCTTGCTTTCTCATGTGTTGAAAAGTGGTTCCTTGAGCACAAACTGGTCCTAAATAAAAATAAAAAAAAAGTCATGCTTTTCACCAGTCATCAAAAACAGAAATAGGCATACTCCACTTGTCATAAAAACTTCTCTTGGAAATACACTAGAACAAGTGAACACCTTCAAATACCTTGGTATCACTTTTGACGAATGTCCTACTTTTGCGCCCCATATCGATAACACTGCAAAAACAGTGCACCAACGCATTGGAATTTTGTACCGGAACCGTCAATTTTTCAACCAAGCTGCCTTGAGGATTGCTGTTCAAAGCTCCATCATCTCAATCATAGACTATGGTCTAATTGTCTATGGCTCAGCTACCACTACTACACTAAAGTGCATCTCAACAGCACTAAACAAAACCTGTCGACTCCTCACTGGAGCACAGAGACGGACCCACACTTGTGACCTCTACATGGAAACCATTTGGTTGCATCTTTCCAATCGCCTCATGTATCTCACCTGTGTGATGGCAAAAAAATCAGTCTTGGGACTCACTCCTCCATGTATCCGGGACCTGCTGTGCCTGAACAATGGCACTCGTACCACCAGAAGATCTGACCACTCAACCTTTCCTTGTCCCTAGATGCCAGACTGCTCAGGGACAAAGATCTTTACATACCGGCTCCTACCTGGTACAATGCCCTTAACCTGCCCTCCCTATCCTCCACGACATTGGGAGCTTTCAAATCCATACTTTACGCCGCCTCACAGCCTCCAGCTCCTGTGACTGCTTTGACTAAAGTCTCATCCCACTGAGTGTACTTACATTTGTTTCACTCAACCACCATGGTCTCCTCTTGACAAAGACAACCCGAGTACCACTAACCTGGTTCTGTCTGCTCCTAAACTTCTTATTTCTCCCTCTCTTCCCTCTCAAGCTCTCCAATCCTTATTCCTTGCCCTTGACACTGCCTCTGAGTTCCTTTTTCTTTTCTGTACATAAATGTTACTGTTTAAGTTGTGGCCTTTTTAAACGGTTTACTGATTGTTTGTAACACTGTCTACTATGTTTTTGTACTTAATGACGTGGAACCTTTGTAAAAGAGCCTTGGCTCAAAGGTATTAATTCCTAGAACAATAAACTTCAGACTTCACTGTTTTCTTCTTAACTGTACTATGTACTATTTAGGAGGAGGCAGTATAGCGCAGTGGCTTAAGGCTATAAGTGTCAAACTTGGAGATCTGAGTTTAAATCCCACCCCCCCTCACTTGCATACTGTGTGACCCTGAGCAAGTCACTTAACTTCTTTGTGCTCCCAGGTCGCACCTGTGAACAAGCTTCAGCTTAGCGTGTCTCTTCTGGTTAAAAAAAAAAAAAGAAAAATGTATACCTTGCTAATTGCACGTAGATTGAGTAACTGCACCTGCGCTTGTGTAATCATGTCCTTCAGGAAAAAAGAGACTGTGCTTTACTTCTGGAAACCACTACCTCAGAGAACATTAGAGAACGACCCTAATTGGTCTCAGCATTATTTGCCAGGACACATGTGACACCAGTTGGCTAGAAAATTCTGTCTCGTCTCCTAGCTAAGTCTAACTAGAAAGCAGGCTATAGATATGGTGTCGTTTCTGCAGAGGGAGGACGCTCCATGGGGATGCTCCAAGATAGTTACCATGTGAGTTTGTTCCAGCAGGTCTCGGCTGGACTTGCTGTGATGGGGTCACAGAGAGAAACAGATAGACAAATAACCACAAACAGACAAATGCTGTGGTAAGAAATTGATCAGCTCAAGCCGGCCCGGTGGCACAGAGGACTGATGCACTAGATACCTTGGCTCGCATCACACCGGCAACCCAGGTTCGGGAACGGACTCTGTGGTCATCGGGGAGCTGGCCTGGGGGGGGGTGGCAGCAGGATCAAGCTGCCTAGCGGTGGCTCTCCTGTCCTGTGAGGGGAGATTTGCCCTTCCGCAGTCCCGCCTCCTCCTCTGGGTGGAGGTCTAGTGGAGGTGGGTAATGGGTAACCAGTAGAGTGGGGTGTACACAGTGCATGACGTGTGCGTGCCTCCACACGCGCACGCTTACCCCCACAGCAAGGACGTGAGGGTGGGCAAAAACGCGGTAAAACAGCTAAACAAATAAGTGAAGGAAAACAAAAAATTGCTCGGCTCTTAGCTTAGTATGAGTATCCTCTTGTGTACAAGTCAGAGATTAGGCTATAAGCTGGGAAAGACTGCTTTTTGGGGGGAATCATTGTTTCATTTTGACTTGGCCAAGATGACTGCTTTATGATAGAAATACTGGATTATAATATTGCAATATGTACATGAGATGTTTATTTTTCTTGTTACGTATTGTTCTCAGAAAAATGAAAAATACAATACTCTCATTTCAAACAACATGACGTCTTGCTGTATTCTGACATATGCAGTTAGCCCCAGCACTTGAACTGCTCTGGAGGGGAAAGAGTTAACTCCATGCCAGAGCATAGAACGTTGTGCTCGAGCTCGGTTCAAACCTCTGTCTGCAGCACTTCTAAGTGTAACCGTCAGATTCTTTATTCCGCCTAACTGAACAGTCGCTCCAGAGATTGCTCCTTCGCTTGTCGGTTCGGTCCTAGTAAAACATCGGTTTTATACCGTTTTTTGTCTTTATTTTTTTCAGTTCAGATACCTGTCTATGGTACAGTAAGTGTTGTAGGTAGTGGACTTTATTTCAATTACTGTTTATTTCTGTGTGGAAATTGTAAAGTTTGTCAATCGGTCCGATTAGGAACCGATTGTGGTGTTTTTAGTTTTATTCTTTAATTTCTTAGTGTGAGGTACCAGTCCCTGTCGGTTTAAAAAAAACATAATTTTTAGACGTTTCTTTATGCAGCCTGTAACACGGTTGGTAACCGGTGTGGGGGTCTTGCCTGGCTTTTAAGCTGCTAAAGGGTAAGTGGTTAGGATGGCTATGTCTGAGAAACCCAAGAGAAAAACTGGGCCCACTGGGTTTCAGCACTGTAGTGAGTGTGGGGATGCCTTTGCTAAGGCAGACCCTCACACCACCTGTGTTTATTGTCTGGTTTTTGACCACCTCGATTCAGACTGCCAAATCTGCAAAAATTTTCCGAAGGCCACCCTGGACAAGAGATTTGGTAGGCTTAGGGAAAAGGAGTCCGAGAAGTCCGCTGATCCGGATGGCCAGCCCGGTTCGGTTCCGACCGAACCTGAGGGAGTGCCCACTGACCTGGGCGATACTTTCTCTGGCAAAAGGAGAGCCGATCCTGAGGGGTCGGTTCCGTCAAAGAGAAAGAAAAAATCATCCTGTTCGGATACAGAACAGTTAAGTCCAACCATCGAAGAGATAGCCAGGGTGATTAGTATTGTGGAATTGCTCCGTTCGGTTCTTCTTCTTCTTCAGAGCCTGTTTCCAAAGTAGGTTCTGTCCCTCCTCCATGGAGGTACTGCTTGGTAGTCTGCATATGTCAGTATACAGCAAGACTTCGTGTTGTTTGAAGAAAAAATTACTCACCTTAGTAATGTTGTTTCTTCTAATGGAGTCTTGCTGTATTCTGACCTCCCCCCCTCCCCTCTCACAACCTAGTTTTTGGGATGTGGGTGGGCAGGAGCAGTGTTGGCACCCTAGGGGTGTCCCTTTTTCACCCTCCTTTATTTTGGGTGAGTGTTGTGTTTTGGGATGTGTTGTGTTTTTTGGGTTTCCTGACTTGAGTCTTTGCTTTGAAACCAAAAAACCCTTTTATATAAATATAGTTGCCAGTTGGCTAGTTTGAGTTCTACAGTTTCCACACAGAACGTCTAGTGAGTATTGCTCGAAAAGATCTGACGGTTGAAGTTTAAACAGCAGCAGACAGGGGCTTCAACCGAGATCACGGTGAACATTCCATGCTGGCCATGGAAAGTTTAACTCTTTGTTCTCCAGGGCAGTTGAAAGTCAGGACCTAACTGCATATGTCAGAATACAGCAAGACTCCATTAGAAGAAACAGCATTACTAAGGTGAGTAATTTTTTCTTTCCTCCCACAGGAAAGGATTCAGAGTTTCCTTGCAGTGGCAGATTCTTTTGCCTGGGGCAGCCAAGACCAGCCAGACGTTTTCTAAAACTCCTGGGACACATGGCTTCAATGACTGCAGTGGTTCCAGGAGTCAGGTACAGGATGCGATTCCTGCATGCCTACCTCAGAGCTCGCTGGTCTCAGAGAAGCAATAGTTTTTCAAAGCTGACACCTGAGATGGAGCATTCCCTCCAAAACCTGCTGTGGTGGAAGAACCCTGTGAATTTATAAACAGGGGTACCCTTCCACGTTCTGCTACCTACAAAGGCGATCACCAAAGATGCCTCCCTCTTGGAGTGGGGAGCACATCTGAACAGTGCCTCAGTAAGTGGCACCTGGACTTTTGAAGAGTCACAGTTGCACATAAATCTCTTGGAACTCAGAGCAGTCTTTCTAGCTGTCAAAGATTTTGCTCCCAGCGTAAAAGGGCAGGCGGTTCAAATTCGAACAGACAACACCACTGCAATGTTTTACATACATAATCAGAGTGGTACCAGATCAGCAATACTCTGTTCAGAAGCTCTGAAGCGCTGGTCTCTAGCCTCCTCCCTGGGAGTCAGCCTCTCAGATATTCACCTCCCAGGCAAACACAATACCCTGGCAGATGCTCTGAGTCACATCAGTCAAGGCCAGAGCGAATGGACTCTGAATAAGCAGGTACTAGCCACAGTGTTCAAGCAGTGGCGCACACCAGAAGTGGATCTATAATTTTGCCTCACCCCTCAATTTTCAGTTTCCTCAGTACTGTTGCAGGCCCCCAGTCCCTTGATCCTGGACTGGTCAGGGAGGTTCCTATATGCATTCCCGCCTTTCCCCCTGATACTCAGGGTATTGCTGAAACACACAACAGCCTGCATCAGTGATCCTGGTGGCTCCGGATTGGCACAGGCAAGCCTAGTACCCTCTCTTCTCTCAGTGCCCTGCAGCAGGCCCATTCGCCTGTCTCCAACACAGTCCCTGCTGACCCTTCTCAGACCGGAGTGCAATATCCAGACATACACTCCCTTCACCTCAAGGCCTGGTTCTTGAGTTAGAGTTTCCATCCTCGCAGTACTCTGAACAGGTCCCTAAGATACTGAGGATGGCTAAAAAATTGAACACTAAGAAGACTTAAGCAGCTTGATGGAAAAGGTTTTCCCTCTGGTGCAAGTGCAAAAAGGTCGACCCCCTTTCAGTTTCAGACCCTCAGCTGTTGGATTACCTGGTACACTTACAAGGGTCCAGCTTGAAACCATCTTCCTTCGCGCTTACTCGTGGTTGCAATTTCGGCCTACATTTCAGTGGGAAAGAAAAAATCTGTTTTTTCCATGCTATATTTAAACAGTTTTTCAAAGGCCTCTTGCACCTTCAGCCTCCAGTCAGGGAGCTGGTTCTTCCTTGGAGCCTGAACCTCTGCATAGACAGGCTCGTGAATCCACCCTTTGAGCCTATGTCCACTGCTCATATCAAGTTTGTAACTTGGAAGACAGCCTTCCTTGTAAATGTTACCTCTGCCAGGAGGATTTCAGAGCTACAGGCCCTGTGCACTGAGCCAAATTACATCATCCCTCACAATGATAAAGTTGAGCTCAGGAGAAATAGAAAATTTCGGCCAATGGTGGTTTCAGAATTCCACTTAAATCAGTCCATTTCTCTGCCTGTCTTCTTTACTGAGAGATCCACTCCTGGCGAGCAAAAGCTCCACAGCTTGGATGTCGAAAGAGCCATCTTTTACTACATAGAACATACTAGACAGTCCAGAGACTCTTCCACTCAGTTGTTCCTCAGCTATGGGGATGTAGGCAGAGGAAGACCAGCTACCAAGATAACTATTTCCTGTTGGTTGGTCTCATATTAGATTCTGCAGTGAAAAAAAACGGTCACTAACCTCCAGTGGGGCTCAGGGCCCACTCCACCAGGGGCACTGCAGCCTCACTGGCAGCAGCAAGGGACATTGTCCTCCTGGATGTCTGCAAAGTGGCTACCTGGAAATCTGTGCACACCTTTGTGAAACATTACGGTTTGGATGTGCAGACCAGATCTGATGCCAAATCTGGCAGGGCGGTTCTGCAGAGCCTCTTTCCTAAGTAGGTTCTCTGCCCACCTCCCACTTGGTACTGATCAGTAGTCTGGCAGAGTTACTGATGCTAAAGTACTCCTGGGGTAAGAATTAAAAATTACTCACTGCAGTAATCTTCTTTCTTCCAAGGGGTCCTTTAGTATCAGTAAGCTCCCACGGTTCCTCCCTGGTTCACTTGTCAGGAGAAAGGCTCTGTTATCACATCTCTTACCAAATTTGGAGTTTTTTATTGACAAGTTTCCAACTCACGTTGTTGCTGTTTCTGTTTCTACTTTTGTGGACATTTGCATGTCTTTTGAATCCTGTTGTTTCATTTTCGGGGCATGTGACCTCGTTTGTCTTGGAAAAAATTCTGAAGCCTTCAGGCTGCTCTCATTCAGCTCACTCCCCCTCTTGTTTTTTGATTGGCTATTGCCCAAAGCTCATTTAAATAAAATTCTCTTAAAAGCATACCTTCCGTGCAGTTGCACCTAGCCAGCTAACTGCTAAAGTTATTGGTGCTAAAGGACCACTTGGAAGAAAGATGATTACTACAGTGAGTAATTTTTTCTTTCAGGTCCTTGGGTCAATAGACTTGTGTGCTTTAAGTGGTTGAAAATCAGGGTTTGTGATCAGTAGACATGCCTGCTCAACACTAGCTGTGGTTGCACTACTGCACCACTATAATATATACGTGGGTGGGTGTACTTGTGTTGGTTTGTGGGTTTGCGTGCGTGCGTGCGTGCGTGTGTGTGTGTGTGTGTGTGTGTGTGTGTGTGTCTGCATTGGAAAGGTAGGAGAGTGCAGCATGCATACAGCCAGCCTTGGAGTGGCTTTTACTCTGAATTGATGCATATTTTTTTTTTTTTTTTTTTTCAGGGTTACCTCGAGTTGCTCTACCATGGCCTGCCACTGTCTGTTCAGGAGGCGTACGAGACTTTGTTATCTTCCCAGACCATGTCGCTGCAACATTACCAGGTATGTGGGGGAGTACTGAGTCCTGCCGATTTTATTTTGGGAAAATGGGGAAAAGGTCCACAATGGCACAGTCTGGAGGCAACTTGGTTCAGGCAGTAATGGGACAATGTGGAGAGAGAGAGATCCAGTTAGTAACCAGTAGGCAGTGCAGTCTCACAAAGTATGTGAAGAGCTAACTTTGGGAGGATGCGAGAATTATGGATGGAAAGCATTGGGTAATAGAAGACATTGAGGGAATGGACAAGAAATGGGAGGCATTTAATGCAGGGGTGGCAGAAGAGGCAGGAATGTTGCATTTGTGGAGGTAAGTACAGCAGGAAGGTTAAGTAAACATTGCTTGTGCACGGCAGAGATAAGGGATGCAGTGAGAGGAAAAAGAAAGGCATTTGGGAAATAAAAATCTTATTTCGAGGGGGCTCTTGCAGCAGGTTACACCATAAAGACTGAAGCCAGCAGGCGCCAGGGCCCACAGAAAACTTCTAGCTAGCAGTCTGTAGTGGGGACCGCCACCTGATGTCGGACCGCCCCCCGACGTCCGCCTGTGGTATAAAATGGGCGGTTCTCCAGCACCACCTCGGTTCTTTTCCCGCTGTCGACCCGCGCAAGTCAGACCTCCATAGATGCCTTGTGCTCAAGTCAATCGCCATTTTCCGTGCATTACCTGTGCTTTATTATTTTGCTCCCAGGTTGCTCCTGCAAAAAGCTTTCAGCTTAGTGTGCTATACCTGGTTAAAAACAACTAAATAATAAAAATAAAAATAAACAGATTTGCTTACAACTTTTGTAGAATATGTGCATGTTTTCTTCTCCTTCCTCATGTGTTGAACAGTCACAAATGAAGTGTGCTTGTGGCAAGCAATTGCCCCACAAGGATGGCCATTCGGCATGCCTACTCTGCCTAGGCCTGGATCACGACTCTGAGGCCTGCCAGCACTGCCAGGATTTTAACCAGTGCACCCAGCTTCGCCGCCAGAAGACCCTGGAATCTTTTCTGCTGCAGCAAAAGCTACTAGCGATGGAGAAGGAGCTTCACCTGAGTACCTTTTCTTCCCCAGGCTCTGGGACCTCCACTTCCTCTTCTTCGGCTAAGGATTCCAAGAATTCTTCGGGAAAGCACAAACACCAGGAGAAGCACCAGGAGAAACCCCGGTCCGCTTCCTACTCCAGGTCCCTGTGCAAGTCGGGCTCCAATTTTGGGTCTTCCTCCTGCAGGAGATCAGCTCCCTCCACTCCTTCAGCCTCCGGGGCTGCCTGTGGTCATACCACCCACTTTCTTAACAATCTCGGGCAGTGGTTCCTTGGGGCTTGGGTCTTCATCCTCTGCCTCTCAGCCCATGAATTTCAGGCTCGTTCAACACTCTGGTACTCAGCCAGGTGGCTTGATTGGGTCCTCTTTGGGTGGCGGGTCTTTGCTCATTGCCCTCCCGGTCAAGGTGTCTGTTCTGAAGTCCGGGACCGATTCCAGTTTGTGACACCCGGGGTATGCGGTCACCTCCCCCCGTAAGAGTGACGCCTCTGCCTCAGTCGGGAGTCAGCTTCCCTACATGAGTTTCTCCCTCCAAGCCGGCACCGGCAGCTTCACCAGACCAGTGTCAGCCTACATCTGTTCCGTCGATGCCAGCCTCACCGGCACTGACCCCAGACGATGCCTCAACTGCCGTCCCCACATCCCCCACAGTCACTGGCTGGACCTGTCATCTCACACAGCCGATGCCAGGGGGATCGATGCCTGATCTTTCGTCCCCAGGCAGACCGACACCAGATGGTTCCTTGCCTCGGGAACTGACGCCAGTTAACCCAATGCCAGTGAACCACTGCCAGGGTTACCGCAGCCTGACAAACTGACACCCGGGCCTTCTAAACATACCCCGTAGACACCAGTTCCTTGGCCTCGCCTCAAGACCCACATGTGGAACTTAATGCACTTTTCGAGGCCTGGTGGGCATACTTTAAGGACAAGGAGACACCGAAGGAGCCCCCAGCTCCGAAGGACCCTTCGCCTGCTCCTTCCAAAGACCAGGTTCTTTCTAGGTAGACTCCGACTCCAGTTCCTAGGGAGCCTACACCACAACCAGCAAAGCCTAGCACCCGTCGTTCTAAGACCCATAAGCATAAGTCTCGGCGCTCACCCTCTCCCTTACTGGATTCAGGTGAGTGAGGGGGATATTCCTCTTCCTTGTACGACGACTATAGATATTCCGATATCCCGTCAGAGGAGCCCAGGGATACCCTGTGGTCATCCCCAGATGACCCAACTTTCATAGATGTAATGAGACAAATCCAGGCCCTCATGAGCTGGCACACTGAGGAAGTGGACCTCTAGCGACATTCCTTCGCAAGAAGGAATCCTTACCTCTAGTAATTCCTTCAAGGATGTCAATAAGGCAGCTTGGTATATGCCTATTCTCAACACCGGCTACATCCAAGAAGGCAGATCACCTGTACAATGCTCCAAGAAATGAATGAACCCTTCTACGGGGAGCACCCAGTAGCTGATTTGGTTGTTATTAATCTGGCCCATGACCATTCAGAATGACCCCAGCACCTCAGCACCCAGCATCCTGATAAGTACTCGAGGCAGATAAACTATTTTGGCAAAAAGGTCTACTTCTCAGCCACAAGTGCTGTCCGTTCCCTAAACTTCCTTGCCCACATGGTTCAATATCAGAATGCCCTGTGGGAGAAGGTTTTTGAGGTGGCACAAGCTCAGCCATCCCTCCCCGGGAAGGCTGAGTTGTCGCACTTTCTCAAGTTGGGCTCTGATATGGGGACCCATGTTCTCCGAGCCTCCTGTGATTCTGCAGACTCCACAAGTAGAGCTGCGGCTACGAGAATTTACCTATGCCACCACTTGTGGCTTAGGGTTTCCAGGTTTGCCTCGGACATCCAGTCCAAGATTTTGGATGCCCCGTTTAGAGGCCCCATCTTGTTTGGCGAGGACTCTCAGAATATCATTACTCACCTTCAAGAGTCAGGTAAGGCTGTCCGTTCAGTTTATACTCTGTATAAGTCCCAGCCTAAGTTATCCCAGTGAAAGCCTTTTCATCACAACTCCAAGCAACAACCTAGCGGTCAGCAGCCCAGGGGTGCCTGTAAGAGAAAGGCTACTTTCCAAGCCACAGGAGGTTCAGCGCCCAGAGCTCCCAGAACCTCACAGGCCATGTTACCTGTCCCCAGCTCCTCTGCCTGACTCCTTACCCTACCCCACTCCTCCAGCAGAATCCCTGGGGGAGGCGAGGGAGGATTGCTTCTCACTCTACTGAGAGGGTTTATGCAGAATAAGCTCAGATCAGTGGGTTCTTCAGTTAGTGGAATGGGCACACCCTAGAATTGTTGAAGATTCCTCTGGACAATCCTCCAGCTCCCTCCCATTACCCTCAGGCTCATTTCGCCATACTTCACGAAGGGATCCAAGCGTTCCTGCGAGAACTCATCACGCCAGCACAGCGTGGGAAGGGATTTTCCACTCACGTTTCTTCCTGGTTACAAAGAAGACAGGAGATCTGTGCCCCATTCTAGACCTCAGCCACCTGAATATGTTTCTAAAGTACAAAAGGTTCAGGATGCTCGCTCTTCCCTGGCCTTCTCGCCTTCATCAGGGGGATAGGCTCTGCTCCCTGGACATTTATTTACTTTAATTTTGGTAACCGGGTAGGCCCACTGAGACCATTACAGTCCCTTTCTCAGGGGTGACCCGGGATTAATTACATAGAAAAAAGAGCAACAACAACTTGAAGCAAATGGAGTAATACAGACATTACAGTAAGGACGTAATAGATGGTACAACAGACAGGTTAGGTACAATTAATAATCATCATGAGGAATAAAATAGTTACACAAGAATAAAACAGTACACATAGCTTATCAAAATCAGTAAGGGTCCCAATATGGGAGTAATGGCCAGCCAAGAGACCGACAGTAGTTACTGAGGTAGCCCCTTTGGACATGCAGGACGATTACCTGCACATCCTGGGGTTTTCACCTCGCAGGAGGTTCCTTCACTTCCACTTTCAAGGAAACCACTGTTAGTTTCAGGCCCTATCGTTCGGGCTGTCCTTGGCCCCGCAAGTCTTTGCAGAATGGCTCGCAGTAGTGGTGGCGGCTGCCATAAGGAGGAAGGCCATTATGTCTTCCCTTACCTATGTAACCCCCCCCCCCACAGTCAGGGGCTTACCTGTGAGCCTCCCTAAAAGGCTAGTTTCCCCGGGGGTTTTGGTCCCTGTCCCATTCTTTTTTTTTTTTTTTTGGTCTCCTGGCTTGCCCCCTGTGTTTCAAGCCTCTCCTACCAGCCCCTGCGTTGGTTTTCAGGGAGAGCGGGGCTGAAGGACCAAATTTGCGGAGCCGCTGGCTTTGGAAATAGCACGGCGGTGCCAGCGAGCTCTGTGCATGTACACTTGTGCATTTTTGTGCGGCTGTTTTGTCGGACGGTTTTTGGGGTTGCCTCTTGGATGGTCCCGGTCCCTGGGAAAAGAAAGCGAGGGAACGGGGAGAAAGGAAAAGAGATTTTGTGAGTGCCAGTCGTGCTCGGGAATGCAAATGCTGCCTAATGAATATTAATGAGGCGGTGTCCCTTACAAGTAGCGAGAGCCTATCAGGTGCTGGAAAAAAGGTAGCGCTAGCAACAGGCTGGAGAAGAAATAAATAAATAATATAAAGAGATGTGCTAAAGGAAAAAGGGGAAGGCTGTCAGTCCCTGGGAAAATAGATCAAACAGGGTTCACGGATTGTAGCCAGAGAAAGGGCTATGTGTTTGTGTGCTTCCTAGCGGCAAGGTATAACTGCAGCAGGGACTGAGCAAGGGATAAGTTAATGTGTTTAGGAATGCAGTCGCTTATCAGGGCACAGGGGTGGCTACAGCTTTGTGGGGAAAAGGGACAATGAAAGTAAGAAGTTTGGCTGCAGGAACGTTTTGAATCTTGGGACACTAAATGTGGGACACTATTTACCTCAGCCACCATGTTTAAGCAGCCATGTGACACCAGTCAGCCAACCACTGAGCCAGGACTAGCTAGGAGGTTTCTGGGGCTTGTGAACAGACTCTTGGGGGGAAAATACTGGGGAAAATCTAAGTGCCTTTTTTCTGAACCAGTGAGACATCGAGGGAGCCTCATATATATTAATTATAGCCTAAGTACAGTGGCTCCAGTCAATGGGGAGCGAGGAAAGGGCTCCCAAATAAAGCAGGGACATTTCTGGACTTGAGGCAGTTCCGGGAGAGCTCCTCCGGGGGGAGGGGTTCTTGCCCCTGGAGAGAATGGGGCTGCAGAATGGGCCTGCCTGGGGGCTGCCAGCAGTTTGTCCACCAGGGCAGGGAGGGCCTGCCCCATCAGGAAAAGGAAGAGGCAGCTTGTAAAAGTAAAAGGGAAAGCTGCTGGCTGCTGAATTGTCTGCATTGTTCTGAAGTTGCACCACAGCTGTGAGGCCAAAGAAGCAGAGCAGGAAAGGTTGTGTCCTGAGCCTGAAATAAAAAGACAAAGATTGGGTTTAAACCTGGGGGAAAAAACCAAGGTTGCATTCTGAGCCTGGGAAAAAGAATGAAGGTTGCGTTCTGAGCCTGGGAAAAAGAATGAAGGGTTGCGTCCAAGCCTGGGAAAAGACGGAATACAGAGGATGAGCATATAAATGTGATGTGGAAAGAGAAAAGGATGAGTAAGTCTCTTCAAGCCAGAGAAATGCTAAGTACCTGCTCGGTGAGAAACTGGACTGTGAGCGTGCAGGTGATATGTGTGTGTGAGCCAGAGTGAAACAGTGGCTGTGTTAAAGTTGAGAGACTGTGAAAGCAGAAGGATGGACAGGTGCTTACTGATCCAAGTGCCTGTGGTGTGCTCCTGAGGTACAGCCAAGAGAAAAAATGGATTGCTGTGGCTACACACTGTAGCGAGAGAGAGAGAGAACAGCAGAAGAGAATGCGCTGGATGTTTTTGCTGGCACCCAGGGTCAGGTGGGGAACTTGCTAATCCCCATCAAGTGGGGTCTGCCTCTGCAGGGGCTCACGGCTTTTGTACCAGAGTGCAGGGGCACTCTAATCGGAGGGAGCTGGGCTGTGGGGTCTTTCCCGGTCTGGGTTCTCTGTGGTGGTAAGCTTTGTGCACGTGCTCTGCAACGGGGCCTGTAATGGGCCAACGGGAACAAGCTGCAAGATTTGCAAGCAAGATGAAGGAAGAGCAAGTTGTGGCCTCTGTGCCCCTGTTAAAGCTTTGTGCCTGGTTCTGCCTGTGCTATCCATCACCAGGATATCAGAGAACTGTACCATCCAAGGACTGATGCACTCATCTGGCAGACAGTCAGACTCGGGGGACCTGGTCCCCATTGGAGCAACATCTCCACATCAATGTTTTGGAGATGCGGGCAATACTGTATGCTCTCCAAGCCTTTCAGACAAACCTACTCCCGGGTCCTCTCTTGATCCAGACAGATTGTATGTCCTTAGTCTTTTACGTAAATAAGCAAGGGGGCACACATTTTTACCCACTTTGCAGAGAGGCCATGAGGGTGTGGTATTGGGCCATAAAGCATCACCTGAGCCTGACTGCTGTGCATGTTCCAGGCATTCAGAACACCTTGGCCGACGGTCTGAGCTGTTCTTGGTACAAGGTTCAGGAATGGGAACTTCTTCCCGTAGTTGTTCAACCCTGTACGACAGGCCCTAGCATGGTGGCTAAATCCCTCCAATATTTCCAGGTGGGGTTTACCTACGGAAGGAATCTCCCAGCCAGATTCTGACCACAGATGCATTGGACCAGGGCTGGGGAACCCACTTGGGAGACCGTCTGACACAAGGGACCTGATCCCAGCACAAACTACGTCTCCTCATCAGTGTCCTGGAGATGCGGGCAATTCTATATGCTCTTCAGGCCTTCCAGACAGTTTTGTTGCCTGGCCCTCTTGATCCAGATGGACAACATGTCAGTGGTCTTCTACATAAACAAGCAAGGGGGTACTCATTCTTATTCCCTGTGCAGGGAGGCCATGAGAGTCAGGTCATGGGCAGTGGATCATCACCTGGACTTGAGCAGTCCATATTCCAGGTGTACAAAACACCCTGGCCGACAACCTAAGCCGGTCCTGATCCAGGGCTCACAAGTGGGAACTTCTTTTAGTGGTCGAAGACCTCTTCGTCAGATGAGGATGTCTAGAATTGGATCTCTTTGCCTCCCCATCCAACACAAACTGCCCAGTTTCTGCTCGACTGATCAAGGGCCTGGTGTTTTCTGGTGAGACGTGTTGTCCCGCTCCTGGAAGGGGAGGTTTCTTTACGCATTCTCTCCCTTCCCTTTACTGCAGAGAGAACTTCTCAAACTGCAGTCAGAGGGAGCATAGATGTTTTTAATGGCACCCTTCTGGCTGCTCCAGATTTGGTTTCCACTCCTTCAGCAACTTGCAGTGGAGCCTCTGATCTCCCTACCCCTGCGCTCAGACTTGCTCTCTCAGGAACAGGGAACCCTGGTCCATCTGGATCTCAAATCTTTGCATGTCCATGCATGGCACCTGTGGCCTAGCTGTATTCCGATTCGGGGTTCCCCCAGGGTGGCAGACGTCTTGGTGGCCACTAGGAAACCTTCCACTAGGGCCACCTACACAATGAAATGGAAGCAGTTTGGCATCTGGGCCACTGTCCAGCATTTAGACCCTTTCACCTGCCCGGTGAATTCTGTACTGGACTATCTTCTATCCCTATTGGACTCCAGTCTGCGCTACTCCTCTCTTAAGGTGCATCTGTCAGCCATCTTTGCCTACCATGCACCTATTGAGGGCAAAACTCTTGCCCAGACAGATTTTCCCCTGTACATTCCTATGGGGCATTCTGCATTTGAAGCCTCCCATTAGGGATCCAGTCCCGCCACGGGACCTTTTGTTTGTTTTGGAAAAGCTTACCTTGCCTCCTTTTGAATCTGCCACAAGTTGCGAGCTGCGCTTTCTGTTGTAGAAAGCGTTATTTTTAGTTGCCATTACTTCTGCTCGAAAGATTTACGAGCTTCAGGCTCTGATGTGTAAAGAGCTGTATTTGGTTTTCCACAAGGACAGGGTGTCCGTACGGACTAATCCTAAGTTTCTTCCCAAGATGGTGTCGGAGTTTACTTCGAATCAGGACATCCACCCTCCTGTTTACTACCCAGAGTACTCCAACCGAGGGAAGGCACTACTTCATACTCTGGATGTTCATAGGGTGCTTCGTTATTACTTGGAGTGCACCCAAGCTACTAGAAAGTCTGATCCGTTGTTCGTGTCTTTCGCCCCCAGAATGGAAGGGGCTCCTGTTTCTAAGCAATGTTTATATCCAAATGGTTGGTTAACTGCATTGTTTTCTGCTACAACAAGTATGATAAGCGTTTATCGAGCTCGGTTAAAGGCCACTCTACCAGGGGCATGGCTGCCTCTTGTCTCCTTGAGGAACATGTCAGCTGCTGACATTTGTGCAGCTGCTACTTGGAGTTCTGTCCATATCTTTGTCAAGCACTACAGTTTGGACATTGAATCTAGACGCAGAGCAGGCTTCAGATTGGCAGTCCTGCAAGGTCTCCTCTCTTAAACCTCTTTGGGAGACTTCTGCCTCTACCCAGCTGACCAGGGTCTCTCCCTTACTGCTTGGGACTTGGTCCTAAAGGTGTTACCTGCTGCAAGAGCCCTCTCAAAGAAAGATAGTACAGTTGTGTAAGAACTTACCATAACAGTAGATCTTTGAGAGGCGCTCTTGCAGCAGGTGCTATTTTCACTCCCGTCTTCTCCCTGGTAGCTGCTTCTCCATCATGGTTACCTTTGTCTTTCCTCATTTTTGAGGAACCGTCTCGGTTCTCCAGTCTTACTCCTTTTGCTGGGGCTTCCAGTGGGAGAACTGAGGATGAGCTGTGGGAGTGCCCCTTTCATACCATACGTAATGTCGGGGGTGGGCCGACGTAAGGGGGAGGTTCCCTGCTGTAGACTGCTAGCTAGAAGTTTTCCTTGAGGGTACTGGCACCTGCTGGCTTCAGTCCTAAAGGTGTTACCTGCTGCAAGAGCTTCTCTTGAAGATGTGCTGTTACGGTAAGTTCTTACATAACTGTACTTTATAAATACAACTGATTTAGTTGTTGAGGAATTAGCTTTTTGGTGTCTGGAAATTCAAACCATTGAAATTAAGTTGCTCTCTCAGCCTTAATAAGCACAAAGTTCCTTTTGATGGCTGAAATAATTTTTATTTGTACACATCCCAATATTTTGCTCAGCATTTAGGCTTCATCAGGGAGCAGTCATAATCTTCTTTCGAATGTTAATTATTCCCTTTTAAGCACACTTCATTGCCTTTGACTACCTGTCGTGAAATCCTTGCCACCAATCCACTTTTCTTATCAGATTTCAGTGTTCGCTTTTACTACTTCCTTAGCTGTTTTTCTATTTCTGTGCCATCCCTCTGGAATCGCCTACTAGTGGAGGTGTTAAACTCTTCTTCTGCAAGTGTATTCAAAAATACTCTCAAGGCTCATTTGCTTGTGGGCAGTCATCATAATTGTAATTGTTGACTCTGTCTGCACCTCCTAATACCTGGCCGTGTAATTCTACATGGCAATAAGTGATTGAGGTTGATGGGTACTAGAGTGGCCAGCCACACAGACACCTGTGCTGTAACCCTGATCTTTGTACCTGTTCTCATGTCGTGCAGTGTAACTTAAAGTGTAATTAATCCTGGGCTTATTTCTATATTATGATTTCAAACAACATGAAGTCTTGCTGTATTCTGAGTAATGCAGTTAGCCCCAGCCTTTAAACTGCCCCGGAGAACAAAGGGTTAAACTTTCTATGTAGAGCATAGAATGCTGAGCTCGAGCTCGGCTGATGTCTCTATTTCCTTTGAAATCTAACCATCAGATTCTTTACTCCGCCTGACTGAACAGTCGGTACGTTTTTTTCCAAGATCTGTGACACGGTTAGGAACCAATAAGGGAGTCTTGCCTGGCGGTTGCCAAAAAAAGTTAGGTTGGTTAGGTTGACCATGTCTGAGAAACCCAAGAAAAAAACCAGGCCCACTGGGTTTCAACACTGCAGCGAGTGTGGGGAGGTCTTTGCTAAGGCCGATCCCCACACCACCTGTGTTTATTGTCTGGGGTTTGAACACCTCGATTCAGACTGCCAAACTTGTAAAAACTTTCCCAAATCTACCCTTGAAAAGAGATAAGGTAGACTGAGGGGAAAAGCAGGCAGAGAAGTCCGCTGACCCGGATTGTCAGCCTGGTTCAGTTCCAACCGAACCAGAAGAAGTGCCCTCTGACCAGGGCAATACTTCTTCGGGCAAAAGGAGAGCTGATCCCGAGGGTTCGGGTCCGACAAAAAGAAAACGCAGAGAGAAATTGTCCGTTCGATCCAGATACCCATGTTCCGCATCACGAGGGAAATAGCCAGAGCGATTTGGATTGTAGAACGCTCGCCTGAACTCCGGACGATCCGCACCTTTGACAGGGCTCGGTTTACGGTTCCCCGGTTCACGATTAGTACCCTGAAGAATTTTAAGGAACCGGAGTTTGAGGAGGAGGGAGTTGAAGATGATGATGGTGAAAGTCTGGATGTGCCTGTGGAACCGGAAGTCTCCCCAGACAGACCTTCAGGTGTATCCCCTCCTAGGCGTTCTGAGTTCCCTTCCCACTTTATGTTCTACAGAAAGGTGGCTGAGACCCTCCAGTTTCCTATGGAGGAGGCATTGGAGGATCAAGAGGAGCCTGATTTTGTGGAAATGATGGACATCTTACAGTCCAGGAGACTGTCTATTCCCTTCCACAAATCTTTTGGGAAGCAGCCACAAAAAATCCTGAAGTCTCCCAATTCTATACCTCCTGTTGATAGAAGAATGCACAAAAGGTATACACTTTCAGGCTCAGATACAGAGTTTTTATATCAGCAGTACATCCATGTTGGGGTTGTGCAGGCTGCTGTCTGTGATAAGGCAAACATTCCTTGGCTTCAAACCCCCCAGACAGGTGAATTATATGGCCTATACAGCCAGGTACCAGAAGTCCAGGTGGGACACTGTACTGGCACTGGCTAAACAGGCCTCCCCCCAGCTAGCCAAGGAGCTGGAGGAGGTGCCTGGAGATGGTATTGAGGCGTCAAAAGTTAAGTTTCATGCTGCTATGGACTCCAGTGATGTGTCATCAAGAGTCATGGCTACATCTGTGGCTCTTCGGAGAATGGCTTGGCTCAGATGTACTAGCCTCTCACAGGATACCCAGGCTAAGGCCATGGGTTTTCCTGTAGTGGGTAATTCTCTGGGGAGCAGACAGAGAATTACATGAAGAAAATGGATGAGTACTGGACCACTTACAGGAGTGCTCAGGCCAAAGAGAGGCAGGCAACTCCTCAAAGGCAGCAGTCTAGGGGCAGGAGCAGGCCTTTTCATATGCCTTATTTCCAAACACAGGCCTCTACTCCCTTTTTACAGAGGGGGTTCTTCAGAGGGAGAGGCAGAAGGGGGATGAGCAGGGCTGCATCCACTCCTCAGCCTAAGGCCCCTGCCAAGTAGACACCCTGATGGGCCTGCCTGGGTCGACTCTCCTATTCCAGTAGGGGGCAGGCTGACTTACTTCATCCAGGACTGGATGTCTATTACATCAGACAAGTGGGTCCTGGAAGTAGTAAGCCAGGGACTGGTTCTCAGCTTCAAAAATTTTCCGAAGATGAGAGCCAGATCTTTTCCACCTGCAGGTCTCTCAGAAACCCTTGCCCTGGAAGCAGAGGTTTCATCTCTGCTAGCTTTAAAAGCCATAGAGAGAGTACCTACCTTACACTGGGGCAAAGGTCTGTACTCCAGGCACTTCCTTACCCGAAAAAGACAGGGGAGTGGTGACCCATCCTAGACCTACAGTGCCTTCAGAAAGAATTTGCCCCCCTTGGATTTTGTCACATTTTGTGATGTTGCAAACTCAAATTAAAATACATTTATATGGGATTTTTTTGTTGCATATCTACACAAATTACTGTATAATGTCAAAGTGGAAAGAAACTTCTGGAATTTTTTGTACATGTAATTTAAAATAAAAACCTATAATGTCTTGATTTGATAAGTATTCACCCCCTTTGCTATGACACTCCAAATTGAGCTCAGGTGCATCCAATTTCCTTGTGAGATCACTCTAAAACTTGAATGGAGTTCACCTGTAGTCAGTTCAAATGGTTGACATGATTTCAGAGGAAATACACCTGTCTATATAAGGTCCCACTGTTGACAGTGCATGTCAGAGCAGAAACTCTACCATGAAGACCAAGGAGCTGTCCGTAGAATTCTGTGATAGAATTGTGAGGAAGCATAGATCTGGGGAAGGGTATAAAAACATTTCTGGGGTGTTGAAAGTTCCCAGGAGCACAGTCAAGTCCATCATTTATTATTTATTATTATTATTTAGTTGTTTAACCAGGAGTAGCACACTAAGCTGAAAGCTTTTTTACAGGAGCGACCTGGGAGAACAGGGAAGTTAAGTGACTTGCTCAGGGTCACACAGTATGCAAGTGGAAGCTGTGGGATTCAAACCCAGGTCTGGTCTGCTGGATGTCACCAGATTTGCAGCTCAGAGCCTTAAACCGCTGCGCTATACTGCCTCCTCATTAGGAAATGGAAAGATTACGGAACCACCCAGACTCTTTCTAGAGCAGGCCGTCCTCCCAAACTGAACACCGGGCAAGAAGGACCTTGGTCAGAGAAGTGACCAAGAACCCAATGACTACCCTGACAGAACTACAGAGTTCTATGGCTGAGATAGGAGAACCTGTCCAGAGGACAACAATCTCTGCAGCACTTCACAGATGTAGCCTCTATAGGAGAGTGGCTAGATGGAAGCCACTCCTGAGAAAAGGCCTCATAATAGCATGCCTAGAGTTTGCAAGAAGGCACGTGGCAGACTCTGAGACCATATGGCAAAAGATTCTCTGGTCTGATGAAACAAAAATTGAACTCTTTGGCCTGAATGCAAAGCGCTATGCCTGGCGTAAACCGAACACATTCATCACCCATGTAAAACCATCCCTGCCATGAAGCATAGTGGTGGCCGCATCATGTTATGGGGATGCTTTTCAGTGGCAGGGACTGGGACACTTGTCAGGATAGAGGGAACAATGAATGGAGCCAAATACAGGCACATCCTTGAGGAGAACCTGCATCAGTCTGCAGTAGACCTTGGATAGGGGCGAAGATTTACGTTCCAACAGGACAACGACCCCAAGCATATAGCCAAAGCAATACTGGAGTGGCTTCAGAACAAGGAGGTGAATGCCCTTGAGTGGCCCAACCAAAGCCCAGAATTGAATCCCATTGAGCATCTGTGGAAAGACTTAAAGATTGCGGTTCACCGACGCTCCCCATCCAACTTGACAGAGCTTGAGCAAATCTGCAAGGAAGAATGGGCGAAAATCCTCAGATCCAGATGTGCAAAACTGATACAGACATACCCAAGAAGACTCAAAGCTGTAATTGCTGCCAAAGGCGCTTCTACAAAGTATTGACTCGGGGGTGAATACTTAAGTAAACAAGATATTTCAGTTGTTAATGTTTCATACATTTTTGTTATACAATATAAATATTTTTAACCCTTTAAATTGTTGAGTATGCTGTGTGAATCAAGGGGGAAAAATCATTTCAATGCATTAAAACTTCTGGTAGTAACACATCAAAATGTGGCAAAATCCAAAGGGGGTAAATACTTTGTGAAGGCACTGTAAGATACCTGAACAAACATCTTTTAAAACCAAAGTTCAAGATGGTAATTCTGGGAATAATTCTTCCCTCTTTAAGGCCAGGGGACTGGCTAGCCTCCCTGGACCTCAAAGATACCTATTTTCACATTCCCATCAGGTGCTCCCACAGAAAGTACCTCTGGTTCGAGTTGCCCTCAGGCCACTATCAATTCAGAGCATTGCCCTTTGGCCTAACTTCAGCCCCAAGGGTCTTTGCAAAGTGCCTGGCAGTAGTAGTTGCCTTTCTAAGAAGGCAAAATATTTCCATTTTTCCATATCTGGACGTCTGGCTAATAGTGGGCCAGTCTCCAGACCAAGTCAAGTCAGACCTGCAAGTGGCCCAGCAAGTGCTCACTTCTCTAGGATTTCTTCTCAACCTTCCCAAGTCAGTTCTCGAGCCAGTCCAGCTTCTTACCTTTATAGGGGCAGAGCTGGATATGGTCAAAGCAAGAGCCTTTCAAACAACATGAAGTCTTGCTATATTATAGACATTAGCAGTTTGATCCAGCTCTAGAACTTCCCCGGAGTGAAATGGTTAAAACCATTCCAAAATAGAATTTTGGCAGGAGAGCAGCTCTATCTGTGTCATTTCAAACTTGAACTGTCAGATTCTTTACTCCGCCTCAGTGAACAGCCGCTCCGGAGATTTCTCCTTCTGCTCGGTTCATTTCTCGGTTTAAAAAGTGTTTTCTCGGTTGGATTTAACCGAGAATAGTTTTATTTTAACCGCAAAACCGTTCGGTTCAAGCTCTATCTGTGGTAACCGTAAGTAATTGAAGGTTTTGTCTGTGTGGAACTTGTAAGTTATCGGTTCGGTTTTGAACCGATCAGTGGGTTTAAAACTCATTTAAAACTAAAAGTTACTATTTTAGAGTGCGGTTCCCGGTTCTTATCGGTTCTAAAAAAAACAGATTTATTACGGTTTTTTCCAATACCCATGACACGGTTAGGAACCGATAAGGGTGTCTTGCCTGGCACTGCCGTTAAAAGGGCAAGTTTTTGGTTAGGCTGGCATTATGTCTGAGAAACCCAAAAGGAAAACCGGGCCCACTGGGTTTCAACACTGTGATGTTTGTGGGGAAGTCTTTGCCAAGGCTGACCCACACATCACATGTGTTTATTGTCTGGGGTTTGACCACCTCCAGTCAGACTGCCAGGTATGTAAGAATTTCCTGCAGCCACCCTGGAAAAAGATTGGGCAGGCTCAGAGAACTAGAGAGGCCAAAAGTCCGCTGACCTGGATGGCCAGCCCGGTTCGGGTGTCAACCGAACCAGAGGGAGTGCCTCTGAACAGGGCCAGACTTCTCCGCAAAGAAAAGCTGGTTCTGAGGAACCAATTCCAGTAAAGAAAACAAGAAAATCAGCAGGTCTGGAGCCCAAAATTCCTTCTCCAACTGCTGCAGAGATAGCAAAAGCCATACAAATTGTCCAGTCACTGTCTCAGGGTCCGTCCGAACCACCACTATCTGGCAAAAGGTCGGTTCGTCCGGTCCCAGTGGTTCAGGATTATGATATTGAGGAATTTTATGAACCAGAGGAGGGGGAGGAGGATTATGAACAGTATGAATGTGGCAGGGAAGGTCTGTGTGCCATTGAACCGGACATCTCTCTCCAGACAGACCTTTAGAATCTCCCCATGCTGTCTGAGTCCCCATCTCATTTTATGTTTTATAAAAGTTGTTGAAACCCTCCAGCTTCCTTTAGAAGAGGCTGTGGATGAGCAAGAGGAGCCTGATTTTGTAGAAATGATGGATATTCCAGAGTCTAGAGATTGTCTATTCCTTTACATAAGTCTTTTAGGAAACAAAGAATTAAAATTTTAAAGCTCCTAATTCTATGCCTCCTGTAGATAAAAGATGGACAGAAGGTATACATTGTCAGGCCCTGATGGAGAATTCCTTTCTCAGCAATGCAGTCATGTTAGTAGTTCAGGCTGCTGCCTGTGATAAAGCTAATATTCCCTTGGCTTCACATCCTCCTGACAAGGATTCCAGGAAGATTGATGCCATGGCAAAAAAGTTATATGGCAGCCTCTCTGGGACTCAGGCAAGCAAATTATATGGCTTATGTAGCTAGGTATCAGAAATCTAGATGGGATACTGTTATGCATTGGCCAAGCAGGCCCATGGCCAGCTGGCTAGTGAACTAGAACAGGTGGCTGCTGATGGCATTGAAGCCTCTAAGGTTCAGTTTCATGCTGCTGTGGATGTTAATGATGTTTCCTCTAGGGTCATGGCCACACCTGTAGCTTTTCGTAGATTGGCCTGGCTCAGGTGTACTAGTTTGTCACAGGATACCCAGACTAAGGCTATGGATTTTCCTGTGGTGGGAAATTCTCTGTTTGGAGAGCAGACAGAGAATTACATGAAGAAGATGGATGAATATAGGACTACTTACAAGAGTGCCCAGGCTAAGGAGCGGCAAGCCACTCCTCAAAGGCATTCCCCCAGGGGTAGGGGTAGGCCTTTTCACAGGCCTTTCTACCAGACTCAGGCCTCCTCTGCCTATGCTCAGAGGGTCTTCTTCAGAGGCAGGGGCAGACGAGGGGTGGGCAGACCTTCTCCCACCCCCAGCCTAAACCTCCTATAAACAGGCACCCTGATGGGGTGCCCAGGGCCGATTCTCCTGTACCAGTGGGGGCAGGCTGGCTTACTTCAGTCAGAATTGGGCTCTTTAACCTCAGACAAGTGGGTTCTGGAAGTAGTAAGCCAGGGTCTGGTTCTCAGCTTCAAAAGTTTCCCAAGTTGAGAAGCAGACTTTTTCTACCTGCAAGTGCTTCAGAGACCCGCCTGGAAACAGAGGTCTCATCCCTGTTAGCTCTCAGAGCAGTAGAAAGGGTTCCTCCCCTGCATCAGGGCAGGGGTCTGTATTCCAGATACTTCCTTACCCCAAAAAAGACAGGAGAATGGCGGCCCATTTTAGATCTCAGATATCTGAACAAGCATCTTTTGAAACCAAAGTTCAAAATGGTAACTCTGGCAATGATTTTACCTTCCCTAAGGCCAGGGGACTGGCTAGCCTCCCTGGACCTCAAGGATGCCTATTTCCATGTCCTATTCAGAAGATCCCATCCAAAGTACCTCAGATTCGAACTGCCCTCAGGTCATTACCAGTTCAGAGCAATGCCCTTCGGCCTTACCTCTGCTCCAAGGGTATTCACAAAGTGTCTAGCAGTGGCAGTGGCCTACTTAAGGAGGCAGATGATTGCTGTTTTTTCCCTATCTAGACGACTGGTTCATTGTAGGCCAGTCCTCAGACCAGGTAAAATCTCACCTGCAGGTCACCCAGCAGCTTCTCATCTCCCTGGGTTTTCTGCTAAACCTACCAAAGTCGGTTCTGGAACCAGTCCAGGTACTCACCTTTATAGGGGCAGAATTGGACACAAAGCTAGCCAGAGCCTTTCTTCCCCAGAAAGGGTAAGGAATTTAGTGGCTCTGGCCTCTTCCTTCACTCTGCAGGTCTCTCGACCAGCAAGACACTTTCTGCAGCTCCTGGGCACATGGCTGCATCCACAGCTGTTGTGCAGGGAGCCAGATTTCAGATGAGAGACATTCAGTTTCACTTGAGAACCTTTTGGTCTCAGAGAAGAGACCCCTTTCAAGTTGGTCCCAGTGACTCTAACCTTGATCCTATCTCTCAAGTGGTGGCAGGATCAGAGCAATTTAAGAGCGGGGTCCCCTTCATTTCCCTTCTCACGACTTGACTCTCACTACAGATGCTTCCTTCTGGGTTGGGAGGCCCACATGGGCTACTCTTTCCAACTCAGGGAGTTTGGTCCCAGGAATCTCTGCTCCACATCAATTTGCTGGAACTCAGAGCTGTCTTTTTAGCTCTTCAAGCTTTTTCTGCATCTGTCCACGACAAGGTGATACAAGTCAGAACAGATAACACCACAACAATGTGGTACATCAACAAACAGGGGGCACTCGGTCTTCGGCCTTGTGCACCGAGGCAATGAAGTTGTGGTCTCTGGCCTATTCCCTGAACACTTCCCTCATAGCAGTTCATCTTCCAGGGAAGGACAATGTCCTAGAGGATGCCCTCAGCAGGATTTCCCAGGGCCATCACGAATGGTCCCTGGATCCTCAAGTGCTAGGGATAGTTTTTGCCAGGTGGGGCATCCCTCAGATAGATCTTTTTGCAGTCCCAGTCACAAACTTCCTCTGTTCTGTTGCAGGCCTCCAGTGCTGGGCTCAGTTCCTCTGGATGCCCTTCTTCTGGATTGGGAGGGGAAGTTCCTCTATGCTTTCCCCCGCTTTCCTCTCCTATTCAAAGTACTAGTCAAAATCAGATCTCAGCCTTGCAGGGTGATTCTGATTGCCCCGGTTTGGGCCAGGCAGCCCTGGTACCCACTCCTTCTGTCTCTGACAGTCCATCTTCCCTGTGCCTCCCAGGAATCACAATCTGTTGACTTGTGCCCAGGGAAGGGTTTGGTTTCGGACCTCAAATCCCTCAACCTCAAGGCCTGGCTCTTGAGGAGTTAGTTTGCTGATTTACACCTCTCTCAGGGTGTTCTTGAGATCCTAAAGGCTTCCAGAAAGCCATCCACTAGGGCTACTTATAGTTCTAAATGGAAAAGGTTTTCCATTTGGTGTGCTGGGAAAAATATTTCCCCAGAATCTGCTGAATTGCCCATTTTGTTAGATTACATGGTACATCTTAATTCCTTGTGTCTCAGACCAGCTACCCTGAGAGTTCATCTGGCAGCTGTGTCTGCTTTTGTGTCAGCAGGAAAGTCATCCCCTTTCCTCTCATCCTGTGTTTTCCAAGTTTTTAAGGGATTACTCCATACTAATCCTCCCTTTGGGAACCGCCCTGCTTGGGACCTTAATGTTTGCATTGCCCAGTTAATGCAACCCCCTTTTGAACCTCTGTCTTCTGCAGAGCTTAAGTACCTAACTTGGAAAACTGTTTTTCTAGTGGCTATCACTTCTGCCAGACGCATAAGTGAATTGCAAGCCTTGTCAGTGGAGACTGACTTTATTTCTTTCCACAGGGATAAGGTAGTCCTTAGGACTAATGGGAAGTTTTTGCCTAAGGTGGTTTCAGATTTCCATCTTAATCAATCTATCTCCCTTCCAGTATTTTTCACTGATCACTCCTCTTCGGGTGAGAGGAGGTTGCACAGCCTGGATGTTAAGAGAGCTCTTAGTTATTATATAGAGCTGCATAAAGGTCACATGTTCGAATCCTCCAACTTTTCCTTACCTATGGTGAAGTTGGGAAAGGCAAACCTGCCACTAAGAGATCAATAGCCAGGTGGATTGTCTCTTGTATCCAATTTTGTTATCAGAGTGAGCAGAGCCCCTCCCGGTTTGAGGCTCATTCTACCAGGGTACAGCTGCGTCTCTAGCTGCTGCCAGAGATATCCCTTTATTAGAGATTTGCCAGGCTGCTACTTGAAAGCGGTACACACTTTACCAAGCATTACTCCTGGATGTCCAGGCCAGGAGAGATGCTCGGTTTGGCACAGCTGTTCTTCAGAGCCTATTCCTAAGTAGGTTCTGCCCTCCTCCATGGAGGTACTGCTGTGTATTCTGCTAATGTCTATAATATAGCAAGACTTCATGTTGTTTGAAGAAAAATTATTCACCTTAGTAATGTTGTTTCTTCTAATGGAGTCTTGCTATATTATAGACCTCCTCCCAACCTGCCCTCTTAGAACCTCTACTTGGTGGGTGCGGCAACTTAGTGTGGGCACTACTTATGTCCTGTTAGATTTTGTCCCCTTTGGGACTTTGGGGGTGTGTGTGTGTTTTATTATACTTATGTTCCATTTTCATATTATTAGAATGGTGTTAGTATTTCTGGTCCCCTGACTTGAGTCTTGGGTGTTGGGACCATCAATGGTTGTTATTATTTAGGTAGCCATTTGGCTAGTGTAGGTTACAGCTTCCACACAGACCTTAGTGAGTTTGGCTCAGAAAGATCTGACAGTTCAAGTTTGAAATGACACAGATAGAGCTGCTCGTGCCAAAATTCTATTTTGGAATGGTTTTAACCATTTCACTCCGGGGCAGTTCTAGAGCTGGATCAAACTGCTAATGTCTATAATATAGCAAGACTCCATTAGAAGAAACAACATTACTAAGGTGAGTAATTTTTTTCTTCTTCCCCCTGGAAAGGGCAAGGGTTCTTATAGAACTAGCCTACTTCTTCAGCCTTCAGGTATCTCAACCAGCAAGGCATTTCCTCCAGCTCTTGGGCCACATGGCAGCTTCTACTGCAGTCGTCCAAGGGGCAAGGTTCCAGATGAGGGATATTCAGTTCCATCTAAGGGCTTTTTGGTCTCAGAGGAAGGATTCCCTTACCACACTGATCCCAGTGACTCTGACCTTGATCCAAGCCCTTCAATGGTGGCAGGAACAGGACAATTTAAGGCAAGGGGGTCCCATTTGCCACTCAGTCTCATTCAGTGGTCCTTACCACGGATGCTTCCCTTCTGGGCTGGGGAGCCCATCTGGGGGCTCTCATTGCCCAGGGACTGTGGTCCCCTCAGGAATCCCTTCTCCATATCAATCTCCTAGAACTCAGGGCAGTTTTTCTGGCCCTGCAAGCTTTCTCTGTCAGTACAGAACAAGGTGGTTCAGGTCAGAACAGACACCACCACCACCATGTGGTACGTCAACAAGCAGGGAGGCACTCGGTCCATGGCTTTGTGCACAGAAACTATGAAGTTGTGGTCCCTGGCTTATTCCCTGCAAACCTCTCTGATAGCAGTTCACCTTCCAGGGAAGGACAATGTGTTAGCAGATGCACTGAGCAGGATCTCACAGGGCCATCACGAATGGTCCCTGGACCCTCTGGTATTGAAGGTGATTTTTTCAAGGTGGGGCACTCCAGAGATACTGTAGATCTTTTTGCAGCCCCAGGCAATCACCCACTTCCTCTCTTTTGTTGCAGACCCCCAGTCTTGGGCTCAGCCCCCCTGGATGCTTTGATTCTGAACTGGGAAGGGAAATTTCTGTATGCCTTGCCTCCCCTCCTTCTTCTGTTCAAAGTTCTAGTCAAGATAAGGTCACAACCTTACAAAGTGATTCTGATTGCTCCAGACTGGGCCAGACAGCCCTGGTACCCCCTATTGCTGTCCCTATCAGTCCATCTTCCCCTGTCTCTTCCCAGGAATTACAACGTGTTAACCTCCTCTCAGGGGAGGATTTGGTACCCCAATCTTCAGTCTCTCAGTCTCGGGGCATGGCTCTTGAAGAGTTAAGAGTTTGCAGATTTGCATCTGTCTCAGCGTGTTCTGGATAGTCTCAAAGCTTCTCGAAAGCCCTCCACCAGAAAGACTTATAACTCCGAATGGAAGAGATTCAGCATTTGGTGTTCTGAGAAGCATATTTCTCCAGATACTGCTGAATTGCCTACAGTTCTGGATTATATGGTCCATCTTAATGGCCTGGGCCTCAGACCAGCTACTCTCAAGGTACACTTGTCAGCTGTTTCTGCTTTTCTGTCAGTGGGGAAGTCTTCCTCACTATCATCTCATCTTGTATTCTGTAAATTCTTTATAGGATTGCTTCATACCAATCCTCCCTTTAGAGACTCTGCCCCTTCCTGGGATTTAAATGTTTGCATTGCTGAACTTATGCAACCCTTTTTGAGCCTATGTCCTCAGCAGAGCTTAAGTACTTGACTTGGAAAATTGTGTTTTTGGTAGCCGTTACCTCTGCCAGACGTATCAGTGAATTGCAAGCCCTGTCCGTGGAACCTGATTTCATCTCCTTTCACAGGGATAAAGTGGTCCTTAAAACCAATAGAAGGTTCTTGCCCAAAGTGGTTTCAGATTTCCACATGAATCATTCTCTCTCTTCCTGTTTTCTTCACTGATCATTTTTCCTCAGGAGAGAGGAGGCTACACAGTTTAGATGTTAGAAGAGCCCTCAGCTACTACATATTGTGTACCAAGGGTTACAGGTTTGAGTCCCTTCAGTTGTTCCTCACTTATGGAGAAGTGGGAAAGGGCAAACCTGCCCCCAAGAGAACTGTTGCCAGGTGGATTGTGTCTTGTATACAGTTCTGCTATGAGAAACTGGGAAAAATTCCACCCTCAGGCCTGACTGCTCACTCTACAAGAGGTACAGCTGCTTCCAGGGATATTCCTCTCTTAGAAATTTGTCAAGCAGCCACCTGGAAAACAGTCCATACCTTTACCAAGCATTACTCTCTGGATATCCAGACTAGGAGTGATGCTCGGTTTGGCACAGCAGTACTTCAGAGCCTTTTCCCAAAGTAGGTTCTGTCCCTCTTCCATGGAGGTACTGCTTGGTAGTCTGCATTAGTCAGAATACAGTAGATTTGTGTTGGAAGAAAAATTACTCACCTTAGTAATTATGTTTCTTCTATTGAGTCTTGTTGTATTCTGATTCCCCACCACCACCTTCCCTCTCAGAACCTGTTTTTTGGGAAGTGGGTGGGCAGGCGCAGTGTTGCACCTCGGGTGCTCCTTTATGCCCTCTACTTTTTCGTTTGGGTGTTATTTTGTTGTTGTTCTTATTTGAATTGGTTTTGTGTTTTGTGTTTCCTGACTTGAGTCTTCCTTTGGGAATCCAAAACTTTTTGTTGCCAGTTGGCTAGTAAAAAATTTACAGTTTCCACATAGGATAGCTAGTGAGTTTTTGCTCGTAAGAATCTGATGGTTAGATTTGAAAGGGAAACAGACAGAGATATCAACCGAGCTTGAGCTCAGCATTCTATGCTCTGCATAGAAAGTTTAACCCTTTGTTTTCTGGGGCAGTTTAAAGGCTGGGGCTAACTGCATTAGTCAGAATACAGCAAGACTCCATCCAGTAGAAGAAACATAATTACTAAGGTGAGTAATTTATTCTTGTGCAATAATGCTGTCCACACTTGAGCAATATTGTAATTTCTAATCTGTTATCTGTGCATTTTGAACCTGTAGTTATTCTTTTATATTACTGTTGGCAATTAATTCTGCGTCACTCCTGAAAAAGGGACACTTGTCTCAGTGGGCCTACCTGGTCAACAAATTTTAATACATTTTACACAGAACCTTTTGTTATTGCCCTTTAAAACATTAACCAACATAGATAACTATCTTGTGTTTTAGCAAATATCTGAAGAGGGTGGTTGTGTCTTATTTCTTTCACTGGTGCTACTTCTGCACCGTGACTCCTTGATGTAATCGCTGCAACAAGATGATATTAAGAATGGACCCATGTAACGGCTGTCTCACTTACCTTTGTCCATAGCATGATCAGAAGACTTGCCCTTTGTGCCAGATCATGCTGCCAAAGTCCTTGGCACGTCATGAGTGCTGACTCTCTAGCCCTCAGATCATTTTGGTAAGTCAGGTAATGACAAGGGTAAGCATCCCGGGCCCAAGCTCTTCACTCCCATCCAGTCCGCTGTGATAAGTTGGATTCTTGCTCTACCACAGAGTTTGAGGAGGAGGCACCCTCTCAAACTGTTGTGACCAAGACCAAGTTTCATGGCATTTACCCTGTCAAGTTTGTCCACACCTGAACTGCTTGCATCAGTCAGCCATTTCATGCTTCAAATCCTGGCCCTGCTGTGCTGCGTCTGCGCATACATGGTACTTGGGCAGTCGATAAAGCTGTGGTCCTACCAGCTCAGGTAGTGATCACCTCTAACCCCTCCCAGGAGGGCTAGAGCCTGGGGCTGCCCCCTAGGTGGACCACTTTGTGTGGTCTAGGTCAAGTGATGAGTCCTACAAAAATTCTGAGACTTTCTCTGGGGGTGTCTTCACATTTCAAGGGCTTTGTGGGCCAGTAAATATCTCCTAGTTTGTTGCCCCACAAGACTGTCTCGCACGCCCGTCAGTCGGGCAAAAGGTGAATGAGGTCGAGCAGTTATTTCTCGAGTTCTTTGGTTCGTCATCAAGATCTGACTTTGAGGGGGAGCTATTGCAGCAGGTAATACCATTAGGACTAATGCCGCCAGGCGTTAGGACCCCACATAAAATCTTGTAGCTAGCAGTCTGTAGCGGGGGACTGCCCCCGACATTGGTTCTGCCAATGTCAGACATGGTATAAAGGGGGGTGGTCGGGCCGGCCCGGTAGTGCTGAGGGCAGACGCACTGGTCGCTACGCCAGTGACCCCGGATTTGGGCGCGAGCACAGGTCGCCGGGGGCTGACATGGGAGGAAAGGGATCGAGCTGGATGTCATTATCCACCTAGGTACTAATGACCTGGCAAATGGGGAGCCAAAGGAAGTTCAGGAAGCGTTTAGGAAATTGGAGAGGAGTCTCAAGCAAGTAGCTACTTCTGTCACCTTCTCAGAAGTACTACCTGTGAGAGGCATGGGAGAGCATGGGGTGCATGCACCAGGAACATTAACTCATGGTTGAAGAACTGGTGCTGTGAGGAAGGGTTTGGATTCATTGGTGGCTGGAGACCCATCTGGAGGGATGGAGGTTTGTTCAAGCCTGACGGCCTGCATCCATCCTGGAGGGGAATCCAAGCACTCGATAAGTTTAAATGCTACATTGACAAGCATTTAAACTAGCCAAGGGGGGTGGCAGGCCAGCAAGGAGGGTACCTACTTGCTCACCCCCCACAGTTAGCAGTGGAACCAGTGAACCGGAGGAATGGATATCTCAACAAAGCAGTGTGCGAAAGATGGAGATTAGCGCCCAAGAAGTGGATAGGCAGAAAAGGGGCAAAAATCAGCAGAAGGGCAGACAGCAAGGAGAACCAGGGATAAAGAACAACCAAGGAAGGGGCTGGAGTAGAACAGTTAAACAGTATAGGGAGGTGAAATCATGGAAAGCCATGTGTGCCAATGCCAGGAGCCTTAGCAGCAAGATGGAAGATCTGGAGACTGTCATGGTGCAGTCAGACCTGAACATTGTGGCCATCACAGAAACCTAGTATAATGATAACCATGACTGGGAGATGGCCATTCCTGGCTACAACATATTCAGAAGAGACCGGGCAGGTAGGAAGGGAGAGAGTGGCACTGTATGTGAAAAATGACCATAGGGGCCGCAGAGATCCAGGAGGAACAAAATGGGGGAGAGATACTGTGTGTTAAGCTGGAAAGGAAAATGGGGCCAGCCATCCGCACAGGTGTGGTCTACAGACCACCAGCCCAGGAGAAAGAAGCAGGTAGGGAGCTGATGCTAGCCATCCAAAGGATGGCAGACAAGGGTGAGGTAGTACTGGTTGGAGACTTCAGTATTCCAGACGTGGACTGGAGCATCCCAGCAGCAGCATCAACTAGGAGCAGATTTATCCTGGACTCCCTTCAGGGTGCCTTCCTCAAGCAACTGGTCATGGAACCAACTCGGCAGAAGGCAGTACTGGGCCTTGTGCTCACAAACGGGGACAGTGTGATGGGGGTAACAGTGGGGGAGCACCTGGGGAACAGTGACCATCAGTCATTGTGGTTTGAAATCACAGAGGGAGCAGAACCAAACCACATAAAAACACGTATCCTGGATTTTAGAGGGGCAGACTTTGGGAAAATGGGGAGATACTTGAAAGAGGCATTAAGGGGAATGGGGCAGGAATCAGGGGTTGAGGAACAGTGGGCAGTATTTAAAATGGGGATTACAAGAGCAACAGAATTATGCATTAAGCAGGTTAGCAAGAGGAAAAGGAAGAGGAGGCCATTATGGTTTTCCAAAGAGGTAGCAAAGAAAGTGAAAGCCAGAAAGATTGCATTCAGGCAATACAAAAAGACACAGGCAGAAGGGGATAGGGAGAAGTACCAGAAGAAGCAAAGGGAGGCAGGGAGGTCAGTAAGGGAAGCCAAAGCTCAGACAGAAGAGCACGTTGCAAAATCAGTGGGTAGAGGGGACAAAACCTTTTACAGGTACATAAGTGAAAAAAGAAAGGCAAAGGGAGGGATAGTGAGTCTGAAGAGGGAGGATGGGGGCCGTGTGGAGGATGACAACAGTAAAGCTGACATACTGAACAGGTATTTCTGCTCAGTCTTTACTGAGGAATAGGAGGGTAATGGGTCTGAAGGGAGTACAAGGGGTGAGAATGGTGCAGAAATGGACACAAGTCCCTTTACATGAGAAAGGGTCCTGAAAGAACTGGAAGTATTAAGAGTTGATAAAGCAGTGGGGCCAGATGGAGTGCACCCCAGGTTCCTTAAAGAACTCAGAGAGGTGGTGGCTGAACCCCTGCCTATCCTGTTTAGCCGATCACTGGAAACCGGGGAGAGGTGCCCAAAGACTGGAGGACAGCAGATGATGTCTCCTTATACAAAAGTGGGAACAAAGAGGAAGTGGGGAACTACAGACCAGTCCGCCTCACCTCGGTAGTGGGGAAGATCATGGAAGTGCTACTAAAGGAGAGATTGGTGGAACATCTGGTTGTCAATGGACTGCAGGATCCAAGGCAGCATGGTTTCACCAGGGGGAGGTCATGTCAGACCAACCTCGTTGAATTTTTTGACTGGGTGACTAGGGAGGTGGATCAGGGGAAGGCAGTGGACATGACCTACCTGGACTTCAGCAAGGCCATTGACACTGTGCCACATAGAAGACTTACACAAACTAGGGAATATGGGTGTGTGCTGGACAGTAGTGTGGTGGGTAGGTAACTGGCTGTGCGGCAGGACATAGAGGGTGGTGGTAAATGGCTGTCACTCCACAGAGGGGAGAGTGACCAGTGGGGTACCACAGGGATCAGTGCTGGGACCGGTCCTCTTCAACAACTCCATCAGTGACATTGCGCAGGACCTAGAGGGCAGAATTTCACTGTTCGCTGATGACCCAAAGCTCTGTAACAGAGTAGACACACCAGAGGGTATAGACAGAATGAGAAAGGACCTGCAGAAACTTGAAGAATGGTCAGGCAGTTGAAATTCAATGCAAAGAAGTGCAAGATAATGCATATGGGGCACAAAAACCCTGGCACAGTATATCAGTAGGGGGTGAGGATATAGCATGCACCAAGTAGGAAAGGGATCTTGGGGTTATCATCTCTGATGACCTGAAGGTAGGGAAACAGTGTGACAAGGCAGCAGGTAAAGCAAATAGGATGCTGGGGTGCATAGGCAGGGGCATCACCAGCAGGAAAAGAGAGGTCATGATTCCACTATACAAGACTCTAGTGAGGCCCCACCTGGAGTACAGTGTACAGTTCTGGAGACCTTACTTACGTAAGGACATAGACAGGGTAGAGAAGGTTCAGAGGAGGACAACAAAGATGGTAGATGGATTGCATCACAAGTCCTATGAGGACAGGTTGAAGGAATTGAATATGTACTCCCTGGAGGAGAGGAGGGAGAGAGGGGACATGATAGAGACATACAAGTATCCTACAGGGAGGAACAGGGTGCAAGAATACACTATTTTTAAGCGAAAAAGATGTTCCAGGACTAGAGGGCATGGGATGAAGTTGGAGGGAGGACGAGTTAGAGGAAATGTGAGGAAGAATTTCTTCACAGAACGGGTAATGGACAAGTGGAACACTCTGCCTGAGGAAGTGGTGGGGGCTGAAACAGTCATGGGATGTAAGAATGCATGGAATAGACATAAAGGAATTGTGGAGGTCAGGGGTAAGAGGTAACAGAGTTCTAGGAAAACATAAACTGAAGTTACAAACTCAAATAGGCAGACTAGGTAGGCCATAGGCCCTTATCTGCCGACACTGTCTATGTATCTGTGAGTGTCTGATGGATCGCTCTCTCCGTCTGGGGAGGGGGATTCAGGATTGTTGGCGCCTGACTGCCCTCTGGCAGAGGCTGGGGTCGGGGACGCATGCCGTACACTGGGCAGGAGTCTGGGGAAGACGCCAGACCACCGTGTCATTGCATGCCCACTGACGGGGGACACAACAGTGAAAGTGGCAGCTCTGCGCCGGGCTTGATGACCGCTCATAGTGTTAGTCGAGCGCTGGCACCTGAGCGGGATCCGTGAAGAGTGGGGAGTTAGGGGCTTCCTGCTGCCCCACTGCGGGGGGTGAGCCGCAAGTGTTTCAGGGTGCCGGCAGTCCCGGTTGAGACGGACGGCGTCTGGATCCCTGGCAGGATGTGAGGAATAAATGACGGGGGTGCAGAGAGGTGACCAAGGAGGATAAATAATCAATAAAAAAATAAATAAAGGAGATGGTCCCCTGGTGCCATCCTGGTTCTTTTCTCGCTGTCAACCTGCTTAGTTGAGCTGCACGGAAGACTTTCAACGCAGTCGATCGCTTTTCCTAATATTTAAAAAATTTCTATTTTGTCCTTCATCGATTCTTCTCTCCTTGCATGTTGTTGCCCTCTCCACCACTGTGCAAGTCTTGAGTGTGCATGCGGAAAACAGATACCGGCGAAAGACGGCCACGTAGCCTGCCTCATCTGCCTTGGCCCCGACCACCGGCCTGCTGACTGCCCGCATTGCCAAAAGTTCAGCCAGAAGACCCAGGACCAGGAGAGCCAATGCCCTGAAAGCCTTTCTCCTGGAACAGAAGGTGGCAGCCATACAGCGGACTTTGGAGCGCAGCTCTTCCTCTCCTGCCAAGGACTCCCCACCCAGAGAAAAGTCGTTGGGAGGGAAACACCACCACAGGGAGAAGGATAGGGCCAGGTCTGAGTCCTGCCCCAAGCTGCCTTCTAATATGCCTTCTTCTTCGACCTCCGGCTGGAGGTCGGGATTGGTCCTGACTCATGCGACCGAGTCTTCGCTGAAATCAAAGCCAGCTCACGGCTCCTCTCAGGGCAAACACAGGGAGCCATCTTCCTCTGGCATTCATCAGCTCATCCTTCCCTGGCCCACCGATCCCACAAATCCTCTTCAGGGTCGACCCAGGAAGGCCACCGTCCAGCCGGCAAGCCCAAAGACTCAGGCAAATCAGGTGGTTCGTCAGAGAAGCACAAGCTCCCTGATGAGTCTGATTGGTGTCAGGAGACCGGACGCCTCCTCCGGCTAAGGTGTGCCCCTCTGTCCCAGACTGACACCTACCAAGCCGGTCACCCTCTCTGGCATCCTGCATCCTGACGCCTGATACGAGGTGGTCGCCAGCAGACGATCAGATGCCTGCCCCTTCCTCTGAGGGGTGCCCCCTCCTACTCTGGATGCCAGGTCCCCTAGAGAAGCAAATGCTGAGCAGCTGGACAAGGTTAAGCAGGGCTCCCCAGATCAGGCACCAGATCCACAGGAACCACAGATGCCAGGTCCAGCGGACCAGACGCCTGCCCCAGCGGTTGTCTGTGTGGTGGACATTGGCTTGCTCTTTACGTCCTGGTGGAACATGGTCAAGGAGGACCTCTTTTGTAGACCCCCCGTCCCAACTCCAACACCTCCACCAATGGGACCCCCTCCAACCCTGACCAGTCTGGCTAGAGAGGAGGTAACCCACCCTGACCCAAAAGGCAAGCGCAGGAGGAGATGTTCTTCCCCGATTCCATCCTCCAGCGGATGCCTGTCCTTTCCAGATGACTGGGATGCAAGTCCCTCTTCACCAGACTCCTCGGATGAAGAGGAATTTGTCCCACCCTCTCTGGGCCCCAGGTACTCTCCAAGGTCTCCCCTGGATGACCCTTCTTTTCTGAACATCATGCGTCACATTCCGTCCATTTACGAATGGGATACGGAGGAACTGGACCCAGAGCGTAGACGTCTGACAACATTTCTAGGGTCCAAAGAACCAAAACCCCTGGTCATCCTGCCTCTTGTAGAGCCATTCCAGGATGTCACCAGGATCACATGGTGTAAACCCTCGTTCACTTCTGCTGTCTGCTGTCCCGAAGAAAACAGACAGGCTGTATGATCCCCTCCAAGGCCGAGCCAGTTTTGGGAGCGCATCCAAGAGCCAATTCACTGGTGCTCACAACTGCTCATGGCTGTGGTGGTCAACCTAAGCACCTCAGCTCCCAACCTCCAGATCCGGAGTCCAAAAAATTGGACAGGTAGGACAGAAGAGTTTATTCTTCAGCAATGAGCTCTATCCGTTCACTGAATTTCCTGGCCCACATGGTGACATACCAATAGCCACTATGGGAGAAAACTGTGAAACTCGTAAAGACCCTGCCAGACTTTGACACTAGGGAGGCAATCCTGGCCTACACCCAATCTGGACTGGATGTAGACAAGCATGTTCTAAGATGTTAGTATGACTCGGTGGACATGGCTTCCCGGGCGGCTGCTACTGGAATATGTCTGAGGAGGCATTCTTGGCTCAGGTTCACAGGGTTCTGCCCAGATCTCCAAGAATCCATAGTGGATGCACCTTTTCAAGGCCTGGTACTGTCTGGCCAGGAAGTGGAATCCCTGGTCAAGGAATTACAGGAGTCTGGCAAAGCTGTAGCAGATGTACATCGCTTGTACAAATCAGAGCCTCAAGGCCCCCGCCATCGTCCCTGTCGTAGAGGCCAGGGACAGGGGGCAAACAACCCCAGGGAAAAGGGTTTAAGAGGCACGGTCACCCTGCCTCTCAGGGTGCCTCAGGCCCCAAGCAGCCCAAAGCTCCCAGGACACAGAGCCCCAACCCATCCACAGCATGACTCGCTGCATCTCCCTCCTCTCTTTCGGGAGACGCAGGGTGAGAAAGTAGGAAGGAGATTCTCCCTTTACCTTGTAGAATGGTCCAGCATAACCTCGGACCAGTGGGTGGTAGAAATCATTCGCAGAGGCTGTGCAGTGCAGTTTCTCAGCATTCCACCAGACGATCCCCCTTCCCCACGTCCATTGTTCACCAGCCCATGCCAAGCTTCTGGCAGATGAAATTCAGCTGCTGCTGGAGAAAAAAGCCATCCAGGGACTACACACTCAACTGACTATCAGAACCTACCTGTAATTATTCAACTTAGAGTGTCCGCTTGGTATCAAGTCAGGAAACAGCTCTCAATTCTCCCCTTTATCCCGTTAATTTCCCCAATAGCGGTCTTGCCAGACTTTCACCCTGGGAGATTGGATAATGCCTTTAAGCAATGGTCTAGATACGGCCTTAGATACCTGTTCCAAATTATAACAGGAGGGAGACTATGGTCTTTTCAGGAAATACAGACAAAATTTGGTCTGCCAAACTCGCATCATTACAGGTACTTACAATTAAGACACTGTTATAGGTCCTTACCGGACACAGTGCGTGCCTCAGAGTGTTGGCCCCCTTTAGTTGTCTGCATGCAATCTCTGTTTTCCTCTCTAAACCAGAGTCACCTGATATCGGTACTCTGTCGAGCCTTGATGTCCTCCCGGGTAGATAGTCTGGCAGACAAACGTATAAAGTGGCAAGATGAGCTGGGTGAGCCTATAGATGGAAAAAAATGGGAACAAGTCTGCAAACAGGTGTCTCGCACATCTAGCTCGCACCAATGGTGAGAGTACTCCTGGAAATTCCTAGTTAGATATTTCTATACACCAGAGATCGCTAGTCATTTCGCCACTGGGAGCTCAGCTGCCTGCTGGCGACTATGTGGTGAAAGCAAAGCTCACTTAACACATGTAATGTACACATGCCTGAAGTTAAACTTATTCATTCAAGCCTTGCAGCCTGAACTCCAAAAGATCTTGGGAATACCTTTTCAGCTTACCCAGCAATTATTTATCCTTTTAATTTTCCCTGAAGACCTCAAGGATCAGGACATGCGCTACCTTTTGGCTATCCTTCTGTCAGCAGGGAAAAAAGCCATTACCAAATTGTGGTTGACCCCAGACCCCCCAACCCTTCGAGACTGGTGGGATGTTTCCAAGCAAATTTACCGCATGGAAAAAATAACCTACAGACTAAATGACAGAGAAGGCAAATTTAACTCGCGATGGAATAGATGGCTGTTATATTATATGCTCATAGAGCCAACATTCGTCCCATGAGGTGATGACCCTTCCTCTCCTCCCGGTTACCCTTTCTCCTCCATAGTCTCACAACAAAGATTGACCAATAGAATGTCTGGGACTCCCTCCTCCCTGCCCCCCAATACCACAACTGAGAGTCGAACACCTGCGAGATGTTTGTATGGTAATAATCTAATTCACATTGGGAGGATTGCAACATTAAAGGTTTTTTCACTGGCTATTACCAATATCCTGTATGAACCAATTCACTGTGTACCGAAAGGTCTTTGACCTCCGTGGCCCTATATTGAATGTACTTAACATAATTTGGTGAACTCTGGAATTAATCTTAATACTGTATTAGGTCTCCAACTGCTTCAATTTTAAACACGACTAGTCTGTATACTTAAGTCAGGTATGATTCCTGCTTTCAACCTATGTATGGACACAATTGATCTGAACTGTATGTATTGTATGAAAATCAAATAAAGAAGAGAATAACAAAAAAAAAAAAGGAAAAAGCCATCCAGCCGGTGACACAGGCCCAAAGGGGCACGGGTTTCTACTCCTGTTTCTTTCTAGTCCTGAAGAAAATAGGAGACCTTCGCCCCATTCTGGATCTCAGCCAGCTCAATCTCTCTGTCAAGTACCAGAGATTTCGGATGATAACACTGGCAAGCTTGCTTCCCCTTATCCATCAAGGGGATTGGTTATGCTCCTTAGATATGCAGGATGCCTACATGCATATCAAGGTCCTGCACTCCCACAGGAGATTTCTCCAGTTTTGATTCAGGGACCAGCATTACCAATTCCGAGTTCTGCCCTTCGGCCTTTTGTCGGCACCCAGGGTTTTTACCAAATGCCTGGCAGTAGTGGCAGCGACCCTCCAAAGGAAAGGCCTCTTCGTCTACCCTTACCTGGATGACTGGCTCATTTCAACCCAGTTGGTGAGCCAGTTGAGAGTCGCCCTGGAGGAAATGGAAAACCTCTTTCTCTCCCCGGGCATCACTATAAATTGGTTGAAGATGCAACCCTGGCCCTCCCAGAGGTTGCAATACATAGGGGCCATCTTGGACACCGTTGAGGGGAAAGCCTTTTTGCCTTCAGACAGGGCAGATCGCTTGATGGACCTGGCACGCAGAGTCCAAGCAGCATCTTCCATCCAGGTGAGGGTCAACCTTCAGCTTCCGGGCCACATGGCTGCACCATTGCTACGGCCTCCTCGCCAAATTACACATGAGGGTTCTGCAGTGGCACCTCAAGGTCCAGTGGGACCAGGCAGTGGACGACTTGGATCAGCCGGTCCGAGTCTTAGTGGTTGTTTGTTGCTCCCTCGAGTGATGGCTCTGCCTCTCACATCTGGAGGGAAGGGTCTCCTTTCTGAGACTGCCCCCATCACAAACTCTAATGATGGACGCCTCATTGTCAGGATGGGGGGGCTCACCTAGGGGAACACAGGACAATGGGGGCCTAGTCCCCACAGAGCGCTCTCTACACATCAGCGGTCTGGAAATGAGAGCTGTTCTGTATGCCCTGACAGTGTTTTGAGACCAGGTCTCCCCAGGTACTCTGTTGGTACAGTCAGACAACACTTCGGTTGTCTTCTGCATCAACAAGCAAGGGGGCACTCAGTCATACCCCCTTTGCAGGGTGGCCATGAGAGTATGGGACTGGGCAGTGGAACATCTTCTGGATCTCATGGCTGTATACCTCCCAGGAAGCCAGAACGTTCTCACCGACAGTCTGTCGCTCTCGTTCTCTGAACCAGTCCTGGACAGGGAGGTTTCTGTATGCCTTCTTTCCCTTCCCTCTCATTCAGAGAGTCATACTAAAACTGCAGTCAGAGGAAGCCAGAATAATTCTGGTGGCCCCTCTTTGACCCCAGCAAATTTGGTACCTGCTACTACAGCAACTGACCTTGGAACCTCCCATGCAGTTGCCACTCTCCACCCACTTGCTCTCTCAAGAACAGGGGACACTCGTCCATCTTTCTCTGCAATCTCTTCACCTGCACGCCTGGCTCCTAGTCTTAGCAGAAGAGAGATTAGGGGTGTCAAGCAGGGTGGAAGAAGTTCTGGTAGCAGCGAGGAAACCCTCCACTAGGGCAACTTAAGCCATGAAGTGGAAGTGTTTTTGCCTCTGGGCAATGGCTAATGCCCTAGATCCCTTGGATTGTCCGGTCAAGCATGTGCTGGATTATCTTCTCCACCTCTTGGACTTGGGCTTAAGCTACTCATCCATCGAGGTACATATGTGTGCGGTCTCGGCATACCATGTGCCATATGGGAAGAGGACTTTGGCATAGCTCAGCATGTGCAAGACCTTTCATCGAGGGGTTCTTCACATCAGACCTCTCGGGAGGGACCCGATCCCACCATGGGATTTGCTTTTCATTCTCGAAGCTCACCCTGTCTCCCTTTGAACCAGCTGCGAACTGCGAGCTGCGCTTTCTTTCATGGACAGCGTTATTTCTAGTTGCTGTTACTTCTGCTGGAAAGGTTTCCGAGTTTCCGGCCCTATGTATAAGGAGCCTTATCTTGTTTTCCACAGGGACAGGGTGACCATGCGTATGAATCCTAAGTTTCTGCCGAAGGTGATGTTTGCATTGACTCCAAACCAGGACATCAGCCTTCCGGTTTGTTATCCAGAGTTTTCTAATCAAGGCGAGGTCTGGTAGCATACTCTGGATGTACATCGAATCCTTCGTTATTACATCCACAGAACTAGTGCAATGAGGAAGATGTACCAGTTATTAGTCTCCATCGCGCATAGGATGACAGGGGTCCCTGTCTCCAAACAGTCGCTAACGCATTGGTTAGTGCATTGTATTTCATTCTATTGCCAGCATCATGGTAAACCCTTGCCATGCACGATCAAGGGTCACTCCACCAGGACTGTGGCTTCCTCGTTTGCTTCCTTGAGGAATGTATCCTTGGCAGATATTTGCACTGCCGTGACCTGGAGCACATACCTTCATTAGGCATTACAGCCTTGACATTGCTTCTCGGAGGAGAGCAGGTTTTGGACTGGCCGTCCTGCAGGGCCTACTCTCTTGAAGCTGTACAGTCACTGTATTTTCTTCTCCCTCTCCCGTCAGACCTCGGCCTATTCTTGGGTACTGCTTGGGACTCGGTCCTAATGGTATTACCTGCTGCAAGAGCTCCCCCTCGAAGTAAGATAGTACAGTTACGTAAGAACTTACCATAACAGTAGACCTTCGAGAGGAGCTCTTGCAGCAGGTGGCTTTCCCACCCTCCATCCCCCAGGAATCTGTGTTTTTACCCTTATTCAGGATTGATCCTGCCTGGTTCACCAATCCTTTCAGCCGGGTCGACTGCGGGAGAACTGAGATGGCGCCGTGGGACCACCCCCTTTATACCACATCTAACGTCGGGTGGAGCCGAGGTTGGGGGTGGTCCCCCAATACAGACTGCTAGCTACAAGAGTTTCCGTAAGATCCTAATGCCTGGTGGCATTAGTCGTAATGGTCTTACCTGCTGCAAGAGCTCCTCTCGAAGATCTATTGTTATGGTAAGTTCTTGCGTAACTGTACTTTCCAGCTCATCCTATGTTTCTTACAAAAGGCATAAGAAGCCTAAGAAAAGGCCGAAGGGAAGGAGGTGTAGGCACCATAAGAGCTATAGAGGTAAGCATGGTTGCTGGTCTTGATCACTGTGCACTAGGTTGATACAGTATGTCTGCTTGAAAACAGAGTATACTAAGGTGTTCGAGAAGATGACATTCCTTATCTGGAAGGTCATGGATGTGCAGCACTCAAATTATGGCAACTGAAGAACCATAAAGGGGACAAAGCCTTCCTACTTGAGCAACTTCCGAGCTTGTTTGTGGAGCCCTTCTGGTGTTACCGGTTGTGCCTCCAGTTTTCCTGCTCCCAGTGGGCTCTGTGCTTCCTATGGGCGGCAAATCTACGTCAGACTCTCTAACAGCATGAAAAAGGTGGACCGGGCTTGAATCCCTGAGGGGCGGGTTGTACCAGTCTTCTTTAGCTGGGAGGTTCTGATTGCATGTTGCGACACGCTGACAATGTCTCGACTTCTAATGAGAATGAGTGGAAAGTAGTGCCCCAGTGAAGACTTGAGGGTCTTTTTCTCACTTCCTCTAGCATGTCTTCGACTTCTTCAGTGTTCCCCTGATAGTGAGTGCAGGGAAGAATAAAAATTCTGAGATCTTATTGAAGAGCTTCTTTCTTCGCCTTGTCAATTGGTGCTTCTCTGCTTAATACAGCAAAAACATCCTAGTCACGGCTCACCTCAGTGGCGTCTGTCTCTCACCATGGGGATCGCCATTACAGTTTCCCCAGAGGGAATTTTTAGCCTTCAGGTCTGGTGGTGTTTACGATGCAGTACAAGTACAAGACTGCTGGTGCTCCTTTTCACCCCCTAAGTAAGAAGTTGAGACACCTAGACTTGTGGGGGTTGTAGAATGTAGAATGTAAGGACAGGAATCAGGAGTGAGATGAGTCTCTTTGCAGATGACTCGAAACTGGGGGCAGTGGTGGATGGGGAGGAGGGCAGGGTGGCCCTGCAGGGGGACCTGGAGTACACCCTGGGGGGGGAAATACTACAAGTCTCAATGGCTGAGAGGGACCTGGGGGTGGTGGTGGATGTCAAGATGAACAACTCTGAGACTTGTAGGAGGGCAGCAGCCAAGGCCAACAGGATGCTGGGATGCATCGCTAGGGGGATCACCTCCAGAAGGAGGAAGTGATACTCCCCTGTATAACTGCTTGGTGAGGCCGCACCTGGAGTACTGCGTGCAGTTTGGAGGCCACACTAAAGAGGGACATTAATCTCCTGGAGAGGGTCCAGAGGAGGGCAACCAAAATGATTTGGGGCTTGGGGACAGGACCTATGAGGAGAGGCTCAAGAGCTAAATATGTACACTTTGGAAGAGAGAAGGGACCGGGGGGACATGATAGAGGTCTTCAGGTACATGAAGAGGGTAAATAGGGGAGGAACAGTGAGGGTGCTTCGAAGGAAGGAGGAAGGGGCCACTAGAGGGCATGGGTGGAAGCTGGAGGGGGGAAGATTCAGGGGAGAAAGGAGGAGGTGCTACTTCACTGAGAGGGTGGTAGAGCCATGGAATGCACTACCTAGGGGGCTGGTGGAGGCAGAGACAGTGGAGGGGTTCAAGAGGGGGTTGGACAGGTACAGGGGAAGGGTTCAGGAAGCAAAATCCAATGCAGCAAGAATATCCGGAACTGGGAAGGGAGAAGCCAGAGAAGGCGAGGGGGACAGCAAGGTCAGCACCCAGGGTGGGGGCTGACCAAACGAGCAGACACGAAAGACCATTAGGCCTATTCTGCTGGCATTTTAGTATGTTAGTATGTACTCGGTGGGTGCACTTGATGTGTGGCAAGCTAGTTATGCAGGTTATTTGGGCTGTTATGATCGTGCCCTGTGAATAGCAAGGATGTAACTTGGGAACACCCTTCTTGAAGAACACCAGGATAAGGCCTTTCACCAGAGTGTATCCTCTGGGAGCCACCTCTGATTGTGAACATGCATCTAACACATGACTGTAATGGCGCCATGATGCCTGCCAAAGTTATTCATGAATCAGTTTTGTTTGTTTTAGTCTTTGGTAACTGGGAAAGGCCCATTAAGAAACAGAAACATAGAAGTTGACGGCAGATAAGGACCGCAAGGCCCATCCAGTCTGCCCATTTCTTTTTCTACCTTATAAATGTGCCTTCGGCCTTTGCTCTGTCAGTGACCTATCTATTCATAGTCATTTGTATTGCTCCCTTATGCCTATCCCATGCCTGTTTGAAGCCCTGCACTGTATTCATAGCCACCACTTCTTGTGGTAAGCCATTCCATGCATCCACCACCCTTTCTGTGAAAAAGAATTTCCTCACATTCCCCCCTTAATCGGCCTTCCTCTAATCTCATGCTGTGTCCTCTTGTCCTGCTATTTTTCTTATATTTAAACATGTTAGACTCTTTCACCTTGTTTATGCCCTTAAGGTGTTTGAATGCCTCGATCATATCACCTCTCTCCCTCCTTTGCTCAAGGGTATACATATTGAGCTCCGTTAATCTGTCCTCATATGTCTTCTGATGCAGTCCCTGCACCATTTTGGTTGCCCTTCTCTGGACTGCCTCAATTTGGTTAATGTCCTTGTGAAGGTGTGGCCTCCAATACTGCACGCAGTACTCCAGATGGGGCCTAACCAGTGTCTTGTACAGAGGGATTATTACCTCCCTCTTATGACTTGTGATACCCCTACTAATACACCCTAACACCCCCTAGCCTTACCTACTGCTTTAGAGGTCTGCTTGGATGATTTTAGGTCATCAGTGATGATGATGCCCAAGTCTCTTTCTTCCTTTGTGACTGCTAGCAACTCCCCTCCCAGCCTATAGGTGGCTTCAGGGTTTCTCTTCCTATGTGCATGATTTTGCACTTCTTTGCATTAAATCCCAGTTGCCACTCTTCTGACCATTCTGCTAGTTTATCCAGATCTCTTCTCATTCTGCCCACCCCATCTGGATCATCTACTCTGTTGCAGATCTTGGTGTCATCTGCAAACAGACAAGCCTTACCCTCTAGTCCATCTGCAAGGTCACTAATGAAGATGTTGAAGAGGACCCGGCCCCAGGACTGATCCCTGAGGTACACTTGTGACTTGCATCTCTTCTGACTGTATACCATTTACCACCACTCTCTGTTTCTGCCCGTCAACCAGTTTGCCACCCAGTTGACCAACTTCTGACCCACCCCGAGACTACCCAGCTTATTTATCAATCTTCTATGTGGAACAGTGTCAAAAGCTTTGCTGAAGTCAAGGTAGGCGACATCAACTGCTCCCCCTTGGTCCACCACTCTGGTTACCCAGTCAAAGAAATCTATGAGATTAGTTTGACAGGACCTTCCTTTTGTAAACCCATGCTGTCTTGGATCCTGTGCCCCTATGGATTCCAGGTGTTGCACTATCCTTTCCTTAAGGAGTGCCTCCATAATCTTGCCCACTACTGAGGTAAGACTGAACGGGTCTTAGTTCCCCGCCTCCTCCCTGCTACCACTCTTGTGGAGCGGGATCACATAAGCCCTTCTCCAGTCTTCTGGGACCTCTCCTGTGCTCAGAGACTCACTAAACAATTCTGCTAATGGCTCTGCTAGTTCCTCCTTTAGCTCCTTAAGTACCCTGGGATGTATACCATCAGGTCCCATTGCCTTATCCACCCTGAGCTTAGCAAGCTCTTGTAGGACCCTTTCTTTTGTGAAGGGGTAGTGCTCACCTCCCTCCCCACTGTGTCCATGATGCTGAGCTGTGGGCCTGTCCTACCTTCTCTTCAGTAAATACTGAGCAAAAGTATCTATTTAGGATAGATGCCTTTACAGGGTCCTCCTCCTCACATGCTCCCTTTTCTCCATTAAGCTTAGCAATACCCCCTCTGGACTTTCTCCTTTCACTAATGTATCTATAGAAAGTCTTGTCACCTTCTTTTACTGTTCGTGCTAGTGTTTCCTCAGTTTGGGACTTTGCCTGCCTTACCTGCTTCCCTTAGGGCAGTTTGGTATGCCTCCCTATCTTCATCCCGCTGTGTTCCCTTATATTTCCTGAAGGCCAGCCTTTTGGCTCTGACCTTTTCTGCTACTGTATTTGAGAACCAAAGTGGTTTCCTTCTTCTTTTGCACTTCCTTTTCTGTCTAACACAATGGGATGTTGCTTCAAGTATTGCATCCTTAATGCTTGCCCACTTTGCCTGTACCCCTCACCTGTGTTTCTTTTTGCCAGGGCTAGCTTAACTCTGTAGGCCATCTTATCAAAGTCAGCTCCTCTGAAGTCCCATATTTTTGCCTTGGAATGGGATGATTTAGATGTAGTAGCCAAACTGAACCATACCATGTGATGGTCACTGGCCCCAGGTGACCTTCTACCTGGAGATCTGTGATCCCTTCTTTGTTAGTCAGTACTAGATCTAGGATAGCCCTGTCTCTTGTGGGTTGCTGTACCAGTTGTTTGAGGCCCTCCCCCTGCAGGGAATCCACTATGAGTCTAGTTCTGGCAGATGTTCCTGCTGGTATTGACCAATCTGTATCTGGCACAAGTGCCTGTTTTCAGGGGCAACCTCGAAGCACTGGCAGTTAAGTGAATTGCTCAGAGTCACACAGTATGCAAGTGGAGGGTGTGAGAATCAAACCAAGGTCTGGTCCTGCTAGATGTACCAAGCTCGTTCACAGCTTGTTACTCTAATCTCTAGGCTATACTGCCAGCCCAACTTGTTCAATTTGTTTTAATTTGCCATGGGCAGTTTGAACTAAGGGTTGGGTCCAATAGAGCTGCTTATTTTGAGCATGGCAAGTTATGTATGATAGGAAAATGAGCATTGGAAGTACTACAAAACAAGTTTGGAAAAACTGAGCTGAGATCCCACGCATGCGCATTAGCGATGACCGCAATCAGAGGTGGTTTCTGGAGGATAAACTCTGGCAGTCTGCACAGACAGAGTTAAGTAATAAACTCGGCATATTTTTTTTTTCTTTTAAAGTGTAATTTGGCATAATATAGCATTTTCAACATATACTGTCAATTTATTGCTAAAGGCTAACTGGTCACATTTGATCAAAAATTACAATAAAATGCTGACAGTGTCCCTTTAAATTACTTTCCGTATCCAGTGGGCACTGAAGGCTACATTTACAACATAGCAATCATGTGAGGTCTAACTGAATGAGTTATTCTGTAAGAAAACAGCTAGGGCCTTTACTAATTACAGCACTGATGACATTGGTTGATTTGTGTGCTTCTTATGGCTGGGTGTAGTTTGATGAAATTAAAAGCTTTAAAAGCAAAATATGTTCTTCTGCTGGCTAACTCTAGACAAACACATAGAAAACAAAATATTGAATTAGAGTTATTTAGTTGCGGCCAGAACATTAGGCTTCTATCTTCAGATTACTGCTGCAGTACTTTCCTTCACTAAATCAGTGGTCCCAGATGCATTACTGTCACATGGGGGGGGGCACTCTAGGACAAAGAAGAGCAATACACCATGTTAAGATGGAGAGCCTCAGGGGCCATAAAACTAGCAGACAAATTTAGAAAACCCTCTTAATAGCAGACAAAGGGAAGGACTCGCTAGGACAACACACAAATCTAAACACTCTGCACAACATATATTCTTGCACATTTTGAATGTAGTACTCCTTTAAGAAAGCAAAGGAGATGCTGGAAGCCAGGATAGCAGTATGAATTGCAGACCACACCAGTTCCTTTTTCCTGTACATTTTCTCATATAAATTTTTGATAAAATCACAGATGCAGTCTAAAAATAACCACTAATTTGGGGCTTACATTAAGTGTCTCCTAGGGCTCTAGTAATGTCCACTGCCAGGCAGACATCCTGCAGAGATGATAGATCCATGATTATTTAATGTTGTTGTTCTGTGTGAGAGTGCCATGCTGTGCCTCCGCGCCTGTCCCTTTAAGGCCATAGCAGTGTGTGTGCAATAAATGGTCTGGGCTGGGTCCGAGTGCTTCAAAGCTCCACCCTGTGGTCGATAAAGCAGAGGGAACTCTAACTAGTACTGTAAATATTAATTTCTAACTTCTTGTATTTTTTTTTTTTGGGGGGGTTCTGGCTCCCCCTTGAGCTCGGACCCTTCTGCCTACCACCGTCACGCCCAGGCTTGCCCCCCTGAGCAGGCCCGCTGAGGGGGCTCCCCTCCAACAGACACTTGTGGGTAAAGCCCGGCTTGCCCCAGGTCAGGGCCACGGGAGCGGGACCCCTCCCTGGCGGGCGGCGGAGCAGGTGAGTAGTCAGGCTGGGGAGTCGGCTTTTTCAAGTGCTGGATCCCTTGGGTGTGGGGACATGCAATGATATCCAGCGTCCGCCCCGGCCCCTGAACATACTGGTGCTGGTTGTGGCAGTACCCCCAGCCTCTGCTAAGGGTCTGTGATGCGCCGGACACTCTTCCCTTCCCTCCCCCGGAGAACAGTCCCTAGGACACTCGATCCTTCTCCTCTGGCTTGCCCTCCGACTTCCGGATCCGTTCCCTAACCTGGGTTGTCGGCATCGCAAGCAGAAATCCAGCTGCTGTGCTTACAGGCCGGCCTTAACTTGTCATATTTAAATTAGAGTACTTATTTAACCTGCCTTTATTGCAGCTTATGCATCTAAAGGGGAGTCACCATGTTTGGACTTTGGGGAATTTGGAACAGTTGGGATACAAGGGACCTCGAGGGGTCCTTGGCTGAGGTGCCTCATGGGAAAACGCTGTAGCTGGTGCCTAAACTGACAAATGGGAGCACCAGAACTGTGATTGACAGTTACCCTAGCCAACCGGATTCCAGAGAAACTGGACTAGTTCAAGAACTGTTCGAAAAAAATGTTCCTTCAAATTTGCTCATGTATGGAGCCAGGTTCTGCGTCTGCTGATCCATCTATCCCAGGACTTCAGTCACATGTATCACCTGATGTTGCAGAACCGTGAGTAAAAGCAGGAATTGCCCTGAACCTGGGGGTTGTATATAGTTCTGTTCAAGTTGTGCCCACAGGCATAGAAAGTGAGTGAAGTAATTAAAAGGAACCATGCAAAAAGTTGTTTCATTCAAATTAGCGTGCCAACGCCAGATGACCAGCTGCACCTCAGGCCTGCAATTTAAGATTTGTGTACCCAGGGACAGAATTTGGTGCATAGTTCTGAATTGGTGCCAGTTGAGTTCTGGGCATGGCACACCTGCAGCAGTTAGCTAGATAGGTAATTGTGGGCTGTAGTAATTAAAAAGAGGTTTGGAGCTGAATATCAGAAGGGAAAAATGATAATGTTTGCTTGACCTCTGTTGCAATCTCCCCTTCCTAATCCTCCCCATGTAAATAAATTATGATGTTACTGTTTTGGAAAAGATCTGACTCGAGATCCTGATTTTAGTGAGCATATTAGTAGCTGAAGTTGAAAATGCCAACTGTGAAATGGAGGGATTTTGGTCTGTGGTATCCACGTCTTGAGTGATTGTTGGGGAGGTGGGTTGGTACAGCATCCCAGGGGGTTGTACTGGTAGAGGTCATACCCTCTAAAATTGTACTCTGGGTGGAATATCTTGGGAAAGGACCCCCGTGTAACAGCAAGATAGGAACCCAGGCCTCTTAACCTTGGTCTGGCCAGCAAGGCAGGGGCAGTGGCCCTCTCTAGGATGGGTGCTAGAGATGGCTACACCAGTTTTCTCACAGCAGTAAGAATCTCTGATCTTACTTCAAGAGGGTTCTTGCAGTAGGTCATAACGTATAGGACTGAGCCCCCTGGTGTCAGGACCACACGGAAAACTTTAGCTAGCAGTGTCTGGCAGTGAACCGCCCACCCGACATCACGCGACGATGTCAGCGTGACCCTATATAGTGGGCGGTCCCCACACCCGCCCTTCAGTTCTTTCTCGCCGTGGACCTGTGCACGTCAAACCTTGCAGAGAACGTTGCTACTGTCGACCGCCATTTTGGATGAGTAGTACCTATTTTCTTTTACATTTTGTTTGGAAAGTTCCAATACTATCTGTATGTCGTCTGACGTCTGCTCCGCCTAAGAAGAAGTGCGACTCCTGAGGCACGCAAATCCCACAAGAGGATGGACTATACCCTCAGCCTGTCTTGCCTGGGCCCAGAGCACAACACCGAGGACTACACGGCCTGCAAGGACTTCATCCAGGCCACGTGGAAACGGTGCCAACAGGCCCTGGATGCCCATCCCCTGAAGATTAAGATGGCCACCATAGAAAAGGAGTTGCAGAGGCTGCAGGATTCCTCTTCTTCTCCTACTTCGGGGCATAAAAAGGACAAAGAGAAGCACCGGGACTGAGGTCGGTCTCCTTCCCACCCATGGCTGCCTTCGGGGACTGCGGACGGTGAGAGGCCTTCCATTAGCTCTGGAACTGCCCCTCTGACCAAGCCTCCTCCTGCTCGGTGGATCAGGCTTTGGCCCCCGGCTGAACTGGTAATGGTCCAGTTGGGCTCCTCTGGTGGTGCCAGAGCTCTTGCTGCCCTTAGGCCCCTCAAAACCTCCGGGTCTAAGTCAGGCAGCAAGGTCGCCAAGTTGCTACCTGGCTCCATTGGCGAGCGCATAGCCCCAGCCAGTAAGTCTGACTCCAGCTCTGCTGTTGTTTGCCTGGTCACCGCCGGTAAGTTGGACGCCAGCTCTGCTGGTGTCTGCATGGCCATGGCTGATACTTCAGCCCCAGCTGATAAGTGACTTGTCAGCTCAACTGACGAATGACCAGCCACTGTACTCCTGTCGGGGTCCCACGTCATACCCAACGTCAAGCAGCACCCTTTGCTACCTCCACGGCAGCCTTCCCCAGAGGGTTCTCCCTTTTGGGAACCTTCCTCTCCACGTCCCGAGGTGGCCTCTTTGGTCCTCCTATCTCTCCAGAGCCAGAGGAGGAAGCTAACCCTCTGGACGTGGTATTCTCTGATCCCACGCCAGAACCTTTACTGCCAGACATGCCCTTTGGGCCTTCGGCACCCCCTCTGGGGAGGCCTCCGTCAGGGCCTCAGACTCCTCTGAACCCCACGGACACTCAGGTTCCTCCGTCTGGGCTTAATAATCCCCATACACTAGTGGATCCTCCGTCTGGTCCTATTTTTCACCAGACGCCACTGGATCTGACGCCTAGGCCCATGCCAGATATTCTGATGGCTGACCCTGTCCCAGGTCCGTCGAATGTCCCGGCGGGTCTGACCCCGGGCCCATCAACCTCTCCTTTCGGCCCCCTCATCGGCCTCTCTGGCCCTGATCACGGCTTTCCTCAGCCGCATTACCCGGCTTACTCGACGCTGGGTACCTGACGTCACCTTACTTACCGGGCTACCATTTTCTGGGTTACTCCGCTCCGGGGTACCCCCTTACTTACCAGACACCAGGATATCCAGTACCTCATTACCAGACACCCGGATATCCACCCTACCAGCCTCCACCGCCTCCTCAGCTTCCACCTCCACGTCAGCCTTGGGCTGACCTACAAGTGGCTTTCCAGTGCTGGTGACAAGAGGCCAGGACTTGGTTTCAGATTTGGACCGTCAGCAGCTAGTGGCAGCCTCCACACGGTCCCTATCTCTGCCGACTCCTAGGTCTGTGTTAGCTGTCAACTGTCACCTTTCCTTCGCGGGACAGTCTCACCACTCTTCCACTGTCCACATCCATGTGAGGGATAATGTCCAGGACATCCCTGTTCCCAGGGCTCAGTCACCGGACAAGGCCCTTTCATCGGACTCAGAGTCTGACTCTTCCTCGTTCGCTGGCTCTGGCTCTTGTACCCCTGGTAATGAGCCTCAGTCAAAAGAGTCCCCCAAATATCATCCCGAGGATTCCTCTTTTTCAGAGCTCCTCAGAACGATCCAGGCGGCCAATGGCTGGACCACCAAGGAGCAGGACCCCAAGAGGAAAAGGCTGGTAGAGCATCTGGACATGGCAGAATCTTCGCCTACGCCTCCCTGGACTGCGTCTCATGAAGACCTCACCTCCACTATTTGGCAGCAGCCTTTTTCTGTCCCCTCAGTCTCCAAAAAGGCTGGCAGAGTGTACCACATCCCTGATGTGGTCCCACATTTGGCCTCTCATCCCAAAGTGGACTCCAGTGTCATAGCAGCTGCCCAGGACCGTACGACACAGCCTAAACACGTGAGCATCTCACCTCTGGATAAAGAATCCAGTCAGCCGAATCAGTTTGGGCGCAAGATTTATTATACCTCCTCCATTTGTGCCCTCAGATCCCATAATTATGTGGCACACGTGGTTTCTTTCCAGGAAACCACTCTGGGCCAACTGGAGTCCAAACTTGAGGCCATCTAGGATCCCAAACTTAAGGCTGAGATCGCTAAGACAGTGAGAATGGCTGAACTCTCTTGTCGACAAGACCTCCGGGCCACTTATGACTCGCTGAACTCAGTGGCTCAGTCTACAGCCTCTGCTGTCTGCCTTCGGAGACGTTCGCGGCTCCAGATTTCTGGCTTGGCACAGGACGTAGAATCTGCCATACAGGATGCCCCTTTCAGGGGATCTGTACTGTTAGGTGGAGGTGCCAAGGGCATTATAACAGAACTCCAGGACATCGGCAAGGCCTTGCACTCTATCTGCTCTATGTTTTGTGTGAGCTTCTTTTAAGTCCAAGCAGCCCTTTTGTTGGCAGCACCGACGTCAGACGAAGCAGGTTCCAGCCAGATGCCGGACCAAACGCCGTGCTCTGGTGTCAGCAGTCTCCACCCCCTGGCTGAGTCTTAGAGGTCTTGCAGAGGAGTGCTGCCCTCTCATACCTCTGCCTCCTGACTTGCTGCTGCCTGACACTACGGCAGAACCAGTGGGGGAAAGATTTGCTCTCCACCTTCTCGGGTGGCAGGACATAACCACAGTCTCATGGGTCCTTCAGTTGATTGCAAGAGTTTGCAACATGTAGCTCCTGGAAAGGCCTCCAGACATTCCTCCAGGCCTCTCCCATTACCCTTTCCCTTTGGCCTCTCGACACCCTGGGTATTTACCAAGTGCCTAGCGGTAGTGGCAGCAGCCCTGCACCACAGAGGGATTTATGTGTCCCCCCCGTACCTTGACTGTTGGCTTCTCTCAGCTCTGTCGAGGAGCAGCCTGGAGGGGTCCCTCTCCCTCTCCTTCACCGTGGACCTCTTGGCCAGACTGGGTATTACAGTGAACTACCCCAGGTCGCACCTCCTTCCCTCCCAGCGCCTCCAGTTTATTGGAAGTGGTTCGGGATATGGTCCAGGGCAGGGCAGGGCCTTCCTCCCTGAGGATAGAGAGAAAACTGCAGGAGCAGTCCAGTATGGTAGCCTTCTCACGCTGGACCACAGCCTGGGCGATTCTTCACCTTCTGGGGCCGAAGGCAGCAGCGATCCCCACCATCCCCTTAGCCAGGCTGCATATCAGGGTCACCCAGTGGACCCTTCGAGCCCAATGGGATCTGCATCTGCACGATCTGGATCACAAGGTCCTTCCTTGTGTCCAGCTCCATGAGGGGGGTCTTCTTTGGTGGCAAGAGCTCTCCAACCTCTTCAAGGGAGTTCCCTGTCATTCTCCTCCTCCAACCCTGATCCTAAATACAGACGCTTTGGGACAGGGTTGGGGAGCTCACTTGGGGACCACAGGACCCAAGGAACATGGTCCCCACAGGAATAGTCTCTGCACATCAACATGCTAGAGATGAGGGCTGTACTATGCTCCTTTCAGGCCTTCCAGCCCATTATTACTCAGAAGTCACTTCTGGTACAGACCGACAATATGTGCATAGTCTGGTACCTGATCAAGCAGGGAGGCACTTGATCATCTCCCTATGCAGGAGGTGATGCGAATCTGGTACTGGGCAGTCCAGCGCAGTTTCTGCCTCACAGCAGTCCATGTTCCAGGCATTTACAATGTCCTGGTGGATAGTCTCAGTTACACCACAGCCTAGGCTCACGAGTGGAAACTAAAGCAAGAAGTGGTCAAACACATCTTCGACCTGTGAGGTCGTCCAGAGATAGATCTGTTTGCCTCCCCATTCAAAGCAAAACTACCCAGCTTTTGCTTGCTCATTCCCAGGCGTGGTGTTTTCTGGCAGGATGTGCTATCTCTCTGCTGGACAGGGAGGTTCTTGTACGCCTTCCCTCCTTTTCCAGTGCTACAGAGGGTCCTTCTGAAGCTCCAGGTGGAAGGGGAATCACATGATTCGGATTGCCCCTTATTGGCCTTGTAGATCTGGTTCCCTTTGCTCCAGCAGTTGTTGGTAATCACCAGTACCCCTGCCTCTCTTCCACGGCCTTCTGACTTGGGAGCAAGGCAGACTGGTTCATCCAGGCCTTAAATCCCTTTGCCTGCACACGCAGCACCTGGGGACATAGCTGCCTCACATTTTGGAGTTTCTGCCTGCGTGGCTCTGGTTCTGGTGGAGGCCTGAAACCCTTCCACCAGTACAACCTGCGCCGTGAAATGGAAAAGATTTTTATCTGGGCAGCCTAGCAGGGTTGGGATCCCTTTTCATGCCCAGTGTCTCAGGTGATGGAGTACCTCTTGCACCTTTTGGATCTTGGCCTTTGTTATTGTTACCTGAAGGTCCATTTGTCCTCGATTTCTGCCTACCACACTTAGGTGGAGGGCAGAACCCTGGCTCAGCTGGAGATATTCAAAACCTTTCTGAAAGGGATCCTCCACCTAAAATCTTCGCTTCGTAACCCTGTCCCTCTGGGGGGACCTGAATTTTTAGCTTGGAGAAATTTTCCTTGCCTCCTTTTGATCTGGCAGCAAGTTGCGATATGCGCTGCCTTTCTTGGAAAGCGCTGTTTTTAGTTAGAAACATAGAAACATAGACTTTGATGGCAGATAAGGACTGCTTGGCCCACTCAGTCTGCCCATATTCCTACCTATTGGATAAGCTGCAGATCCTAGTTAACCAATAGCCTACTTCCTCCTACCTCCCCCCACAAGAATTGCTTTATGTCTGTCCCATGCATTCTTGAATTCTGCCACTGTTTTTGACCCCATAGCCTCTTCAGGAAGGCTGTTCCATGCATCCACTACCCTCTCTGTGAAAAAATACTTCTTTACATTGCCCCTGAGCAATCCCCCCTTATCTTTTTTTTTGTTTTGTTTGAAATTCAAAATGCTTTATTGCTTTTATATGTCTGGCCTTACAAGGCCATTCCACAAACACAAAACAGACTACATTATTACAATACAAGACAATACATTACAAACCACTACACACATAATCAAAATCCCCTCCCTCCTTTCGCCCTCACCCCCTCCCCACCCATGGTATCAGCATCACTAAACCAGAAGAAATGTGAGGACTGTCATGGCTTAGATTTATGCTTCCTATAGTTCTCGCTAAAGAGTGTACAAAGTGTGCAATTTGGCCCAGCATTTCACAAATTTACTTGGTTTGTTGGTTATATTCAAAATCATTTTTTCCACTGCAAGATTAGTGAGCAATTCCCCTAACCATTCAGAGTAGGAGATGCTCTCTACATCCAGCCATTGTCTCAGTACTAGCTTCCTGACCAATAAGGATATCATGGCCAGATGATATTTCCTCTCTGTAATAGATATCTGGGAGAAGTCTCCTAAGAGGCAAGTGGCAGGCTCTGTATGTTCCCCTAAACCCAGTAATGGGTCCATTTTCAGTTTTATAGTGTTCCACAAGGGGACCACTTTCGGGCAGACCCAGAAAATAAGAAACAGAGATCCCTTGGCCTGCAAGCATCGTCTACAGACAGACAAGGGGGCTCTGTTCATTTTGGCCATCTTGATTGGAGTGTAATACATATTGTTAATAATTTGGTATTGCATTGGTCTCAATCTGTCATAAGAGACAAATCTATGGGTGTCTAGCCATATCTTCTCCCAATTAAACCTTTTCTCTGGACATTGAGCATTCCAATAACAAGAGGAACCATCTATTCGCTGGAATGTTCTATCCAGAAGCGTGGAATAAATACCGGCTACTGCATGGAGGTTTCTAGCAACCTCTCTGAGTGGGTGTAGGAATCTGCCCTCCTTCTCTGCAGCTTGAGCTAACTGGGTTTTCCCTAGCATGTGTTTGAGTTGAAGCACTTTAAAGCACGCTTGCATGTTTATATTACAGTTGTGAATGATCTCCCCAGTCGGTATACCCTGTCCATTATTCCATATTTCAGCTGTAGAGACCTTTGCTAGTTGCGGAAGCCAAGCCTTGTTTACCATCTTGCCCCCAATCAAGAAATTCGGATTGCCAATAAGAGGTTGGGTTGGATCTTGCTTATGTCTGTAAGACATGAAGGAGCACATCTGTTTGTGTACCTTAACCGAGATTCTTATTGGAATATCAACAAGAGCTGATGGGATCAGTTTTAGAAGGCGTGTACCAAAGGGCAACAGGGAAGATACCCTGTGTCGAAATTAGTTCTCTTTCTAGTGTAAGCCATAAGGGATAATACTGATTTGGGGTCCTCTCCTCTCTAAGACCTTCCCTCCTTCGTAGGTATTTTGCAGCTTGACTGGCCCAGTAATAAAGCCTAAAGTGAAGAAGTCTCAGCCCTCCTTTTGTCTTGGAGACAGTAAGCTTTCCGTATGCCCTACGAGCCGATTTGCGTTTCCAAATAAACTTAGTTAACACTGTGTGTAGTTTATTGAACCATACCTGTGGCAACCACAAATTTAACATATTAAGGGGATAGAAAATCCGGGGCAAGATATTCTATTTTAATTATGCTGATTCTGCCCCAAAGTGATATTGGGAGCTTTGTCCACCTTTCCAGATCATTCCCCCCTCTATCTTCAAATTGTACTCCCTTGTTCTTGCACATCTCTTTTTCTGAAAGTTGCTGTTACTTCTGCTCAAAGAATTTCTGAGCTTCAGGCCCTGAAGTGTAAACCGCCTTATTTGATTTTCCATAGAGACTGGGTGGCTCTGCTTACAAATCCAAAGTTTTTACCCAAAGTGGTTTTTGAGTTTACATTGAAGCAGACCATTCAACTGCTGGTGTATTACCCTGAGCATTCTAATCCGGTGGAGGCTGTTCTGCTCACACTGGCTGTATACAGAATTTTGCATTACTACACTAACCGGAAAAAGGTTGTCCGTAAGTCAGATCAGTTATTCATTTCATTTTCACCCATGTGACAGGGAGCGGCTGTGTCCAAACGGTGTTTGTCCACATGGTTGGCGAACTGTATTTTGTTCTGTTACTGGAAGTACAACAAGCTACTTCCAGGGGAAGTTAAAGGACACTCAGCCAGAGGCGTGGTTACTTCTACTTCTTGTTTCAGGGATGTGTCAGCCGCAGAGATCTGTGCGGTGGGCACTTGGAGTTCATCCATATTTTCACTTTGCATTTTGGTCTGGACATTGCTTCTAGGCGCAGGGCTGGCTTTGGACTAGCTGTCCTTCAGGGCCTCCTGTCTTGATGTTCCTGTGTTTCCGCAGACCTTTCCTGCCTCCCGTGCTTCAGTCCTTGACTGACTTTTGACTGCTTGGGATTCAGTCCTGTATGTTATGACCTACTGTAGGAATCCTCTCGAAGTAAGATAGTACAGTTATGTAAGAACTTAACGTGACAATAGATCTTCAAGAGAGGTTCCTGCAGTAGTTTAACTTCCCCTTCCCCACCTTCTCCCAGTTTCTGCATCTGCTTCTCTTGAGCCTTATTCTTTCTTGGCTCCAGGAACCCACTCCTTTCTCCTGTCTCACTTAGTTCTGGGTCTCTGGCGGGAGAACTGGAGGGCGGGTGTGGGGACCGCCCAATATATAGGGTCACACTGACGTCATCACATGGCACCAGACATTGCTAGCTAAAGTTTTCTGTGTGGTCCTGATGCCAGGGGCACAGTCCTATATGTTATGACCTACTGCAGGCACCTCTCTTGAAGATCTACTGTTACGGTAAGTTCTTATGTAACTGTACTTTTTTCCTGCAAACCAGGGTGGAAAGCCCACAATCCTGACATTAGCTTGCCATTTGGTACTTTCCAGGCTGTCTATTTTGGCTTTAAGAAATGTTAGATCCTGCATGTAAGCAGTGTGAGACTGTCTGCTGGGCATTCGCCTCGTTAAGTTCTTTAATAGCCACAGTGTTTCCTGGATTTTGTCCTCATTTCAGTGAGCTTTGCTTCCACAGCCACTAGTCTTTTATTTGTCTGCTCTCCAGTTGCTTGGATTTTTGTCAACATTGCAAGGATCTGCACCGTTGGTAGTTCAGGCACCACCATTCCACTTGAAGCGGTCCCCCGACCCTTTACTTATAAAGTATATCAAGACATCCAGGCTTTGTGAGGCATGTTTTGTGTCTTTTTTGGCCCCATCTTGTATCGAGATGTTTCTAGCGGGTATTGGTGGTATTGTAAAATTACCAGGCTAAAAATTAGAAGGGTTTCAGAGCAGTTTTGAAGTTTGTCGTTCTGGGCTGCCTTAATGTGTGATGACCATGTTGCTGCTCCGCAGCACCCCCCCCCCCATATATATATTTCATGGGGGTGCAGAGATATGGATGGAGACCCCTGCAATACTTGCCTTTCCCTGTTGTTGTTTGAATTTCGGCATCAGGATTTTCACTGCCGGAATTTTGACCCTGTAAGAATTTCGGAGTTGGGATTTCGATCATCAGGATTTTGGGTGTTGGGATTCTGTAATAGACCCCATAACCACTCATTAGCTGACTACTTAGTGAAGATCAAGCTGGGTGTGAAATAGGAGGTGAGCAGGATACACTCCAGGATCATAGTGGAGCTTAGGGAACAGTTGGTGGAGTCACTTGCCGTAATCCATCAGGAGGCTGTCCAAACAGGTGTGGGGCCTCAGGACTGGAAAGTGGCCAGTGTGTTCCCCATTTCAAAAAGGGGCAAATTGTGATGCTGGCAACTCTAGGCCGGTCAGCCTGGCATCGGTGCTGAGCAAGGTTCTAGAGGCCATTATTATTATGGACAGAATAATGAAGCTGTTGGTTAAGGCCAAGGGCCTTGGCTCTTCTCAGCATGGCTTTATAAGTGTTCGGTCATTCCAAGCCAGCCTGATCTCCTTCAAGGAGTGACCAGGGAACTGTATAAGAGGAGTGCTGTAGAACATAGTCCATTGGGACGTTAGCAAGGCCTTTGTGACTGTGGCACATAACAAGCATCTGGGCAAAGTACACCAGCATGGTACACTCGAGGAATATACAAGGTGGGCTGATAACTGACTTGGGGCAGGAAGCAGATGGTTGAGGTGAACGGGCGGTACTCCAAACGGAGAGGGGTAATAAGCAGCTTTCCTCAGGGTTCAGTGCTGGGCCCTTTGCTGCTAACATTTTTAGTGACATTCAGGAGGCTGAAGTCTCTAGGAGGCTGCTTCAGTTTGCTGATGACACTGAGGTGGCCACAGGTAGGCTCCTCTGAGCATGGGGTTAGGTGTCTGGGAGTACCTGAACAAGCTGGGTGACAGAACTTACAGTATCTTGATTCAGTGAAGCCAAATGCAAGGTGCTAAATTTGAGAGGAATAAGAGGTAGGATGTACACACTTGGTGGGGCTCCTCTCGCTGCAGTGGACGTAGAAAACAACCTTGGGCTGCAATCAAGAGTGTAACAGGGTTGATTAAGGCCCTGTCCCATTTGTTATGCAGAAAGAGTTAAACGCAAAGATCTATTCTATCCTCTCCTTTTCTGTCTTTTGTCTGTCATGTTGCACAACCAAATGTTCTTGTGAGACTTAGGGACTGATCACTCTGATGGTCATGCAATTCTCCGCCTCTTGCTATCTCTCTGCCTTCACTTGCTGTTTCTGTCTTTTCTTCACCCTTGCATATCTGCGGTTATAATAATATATGTGAGTCTTTATGTGAAACTGAGATCCCTTAGTTTGAAATGTATATAGTTGCACTGTTGAAATGACTGTAAAAAGCTGTTTAGAATGTAGGGGGTTAACCTGAGATGCAGTTTGAGCTCTCCTCAGGCTTGTTTGCAAACTCTTGTAGAGCTGTCAGCAGGAGGCCAGCTTGAGTCACCGTTCTATTTGCAAGCTTGCTCTGCAAAGAAACTGACAAGAACTCTGATGCATTGTTTTAAGAGACAGGATGTCTCTTTAACAAACTCAGGATGAAGTTAATTGTCAGGCCAAGAATTGTTATAAAAAGAGCAGCAATCTTTGCTGGGGAGAGTCTTCTTGGAAACTGTAAAGAAACCCTCAGATGAAGGCCTTTTGTTTTCTCTGTTTGTATTGCCTTTGTATATTGATAACCCTGAACAGTAATAAAATGCTGTTTGCGAATTTTATAACCGCTCCTGGTTTTCCTATGTTTCCTGACCTGTGTCTCGATGACAAAGAAGTATGGCAGAATGCTGAGGTGACCAGCAGTGCAGGGGAGGTCATCCTTCCTCTTTACAGGGCCCCTGCTCAAGCACCACTTAGAGTAATGTGTGCTGGTACTGGCTCCCCAGTACAAGGAGGACATTGAGGTTGTCAAGAAGGTGCAACCCAGTGCTGTCAAAAGGGATCAGGGGTATGAATGGCAAAAGCTTTGAGGACAGACTCCTGCTCCATAACATATTTATGTTGGAAAAAAGGCTGAGGGGCACATGATCTCAGTGTTTTTTTTGCGTATTCAAAGGTATTGACAGGATCGGAGAAACAGATTTGTGAAATGGTTCCTCTGAAAGGACAGGACATGCCCAAAGCTCAAAGATGGTAAATGCAGTGGCAGCTTTAGGAAGCTGTCCTCCCAGATGGTGGTGAACCTGTGGAACAGTCTACTAATGGAGACAGTGGACATGAAGATAGTACAGGCCTTCAAATAAGCCTGGACAAATGTCTGCTTACCAGCAGAATCACCGGATACCCTTAGTAGTACAGTGAGTAGGAAACATTTATTTAGTTAGTTTTTGTTGACTGGTAAAGGAGGGCTAGACAACACTGCCTATTTTCAGTCTCGTTCCGGGGTAGGGGTGGGGGGGGGGATATACGTGCAAACCGACTGATGATGATATACCACATTAAACTGTTAGTGATATTTTAGTGAATGGAGGAAATTTGGCCAGGACACCGAGGAAATTTCCTACTGTTTTTCATGAAATGCTATGTGGTCTTTAACGTCCACCTCAACAGCCACCAGAACAGGCAGGCAGGACTTCGGTTTGACATCTCATCCAAAGGACTACGTGTTTGCATAGCAGATGTGTTCATGCCTGCTTATGAAGAAGGGGTAGACATGATGGACCTAGAGTCCCTGCCAACATTAAATCACATTTTTACCATGTTTAAGGTCACACGTCAAGTACATGGGAATTGTGGGACTCGTACTTGGGTCTCCAGGTTCAAAGTTCTGCCCTTAACCACTAGGTTATAACACTACACCGTATCTCTAGGCAACAGAAGGGCTCTTATTTGTTAGTCTAGATTGTTGAAAAGTAATTGTTTCTTTTAAAAATCTCCTTTTTTGTTGATTTTGAAGGTGTACAGCCACTTGAAGAGGATTGGATATGTTGTGATGAGGTTTGATGCCAGGTAAATTAATTATTTTTGGATTGTTTGTATTTCTTTTCTGATGCATTTGTCTTCTACCAGTTGTGTGCAGCACAGCCATGTTATTCATAGGCTGGGGATGCTGGGATCCCAAATGTCTGAATCTGAGCTCCTTCCCCATGATGAGTACAACTGCCTTGCCTCCAGTGTGTCTGAGCCATGCACGCGTTTATCAGGTGAAGTGATCTGATAATCCAATTTTGCGAGTTACACGAATTGAGCCATAGATCAAGGGGCAGTGGGTTCTGCAGTTGTAATAATCACATGTACCTTTCCCACATCCCAAACGGACATGCCTCTACAAGGCTAGTTGGCCACTTGCTCCTTTCCTCAGGTCTCAGCCCCCACCTCCCCGACACAATTAGCTGCGTTTTTTTCTTTTCCCAAATGACCACACACCCCAAGCCCAATCAGTGGCACATATCTAGGGGGCTTCGGTACTGACCCGAGAGAGAGGTCTGCACCCTTTTTCTTTCTTTGGTAAGTAGGTAAGATCCACTAATCACAGGTGCCTGTTTTCAGGGGCGACCCAGGAGCACTGGGGAAGTTGTGACTGTTCAGGGTCACACAGTATGAAGGGGGAGGTTGTGGTACCAGGCTTATTCACTGCTCATTAAACCTCTTCTCTATACTGCTAGCCCCTGCCTGTATCATTAACAACAAAAGTGCCAAGTGATACAGCACCAGATCTCTCTGTAGGGTTGCTGCCCCACCCAGATTGATGTTTTGGACTAACCCCCCAAATTATGCACCACCAGATAACTCTGCAAGTAGCTGCCCCTCCCAGATTATTGTTTTGGACTGAGTACCCAAATTTGGAATTTTTTTTCTCGGGGGTGAGTGCATCCCTTTTTCTACGACTGCAGTATTACGGTAAAAATAGGGTGCTCTGAAGATCCCTGACAGACTAGTTAAGATTGAAGGTTTGTGTTATTCCTCCGCTCTGCTGTATTCACTGAGCTCAGCAGTGTTGCAGTGCATTATTTTATGTGCTGGGTAGAGCTGGGTAGAATGTTCGGTCTTTGAAGAAAGATTGATCGCTCATAAACATGTCCACTTAATCACACTTTCCCAGCAATGAGTGTCTTAAAAAATATTTACACTTGTTATTTTAACCTCTTTAGACACTATCTAATTAGCACTGTCTCAGACATAGTTTATTATATCAGAAGACAGCTTTTTCTTTAAACTCTTTCACACACACACACACACACACACACACACACACACACACACACACACACACTCCATCCTCATGGCCACAACATTCAAAATAAATACTGCAGCCTAATGTGTTAAAAACAGTACAGAAACTGTTTATGTCAGTCTTGATTATATGGAACACAATGAAGTTCAGTTTACAATGTGGAATTTGCTATCATGGTAAATGTAATTATTATATATTTACATTTAGCTCTTTAATTATTAAAACATCTTCATCAACTTCGCCTCTTCCCCACTTCTACCACATCTCGACTACATGATTTGGGAAAGAATTATAGATTTCCTGTCTTATATTTTGTATCCTGGATAGCACAGAGGAGTTGCTACATTTCATTTTCATAGGGATCTTTATTTTACACACTTTTCTACTTTATTTACTCAGGATATCCCAGATTAGATGCAGTATCTTGTTTTCAGTGGGGTCATGATTTTGCCCATTTTTACAATGTATTTATCCAGGTTAGCCTAGTCCAGATGTGAAATATTGTTTTCAGCATGTTCTGACTACACAATGCAGCATAATAATGTGTAGATGTAGAACCCCACTGAAAATAAGATGTCATATCTTCTGTGAACTTTTCAGGCTAAATATATAGTAATCGGCAGACATATTCTAGGAAAACACTTAGTAAAAATGTGTAAAAGGAAGACCATATTGAAACTACATCTCAGCAGATCTGCGTTGTGCAAATACAGTAGAAAACAATGGGTAAAAGCATGACCACACTGTAAATGACTTACTGAATCTCAACTGGCATATCCTGTAACAATTCAGTATTTAAAATGGGTTAAATGTTTTACCCAAATTAAATACATTTTAAATATTGGCTTGGCTAGTCTTTCCTCATAGGTCTTATCCTGCAGGCCCTGCACCATTTTAGTTGCCCTCCACTGCACCGCCTTCACCTTGTCTATGTCCTTTCTCAGGTGAGACCTCCAGAACTGGACGCAGTATTCCAGGTGCGATCTCATGAGTGTCTTATGCAGGGGCAAGATGATCTCCCTCTTTATACTCCAGATACCCCTCTCTGTGCATCCAAGCATCTGGCTAGCCTTTCCAGCTGCCGTATATCACTGACTAATTTTTCTTGGGTCCTCCAAGATGATAACTCCCAGGTCCCTTTCCTACTCGTCACTGTCAGTACCTCCCCACCTAGTTTGTACATTGCCCTTGGGTTCTTGTGCCCTATGTGCATGATCCTGCATTTCTTTGCATTGAATCCCAGCTGCAATTCTTTAGACCATTTCTCCAGTTTTTTTAGGTTTTCCCTCTTTCTTTCAACACCCCCTGGCATGTCCACCTTATTGCTTATCTTTGTATCATCTGCAAATAGGCATACCTTCCTATCCAGTCTTTCTGCAATGTCCCCAGTAAAGACATTGAAGAGGACCAGCCCTAGCACCGACCCCTGTGGCATCCTGATTCACACTTGTCCCTCTCCAGAGTACTCCCTGTTTACCAAAGCCCTCTGACTCCCACCATTCAGCCAGTTCTCCACCCACAGAACTGTTTTAGGATCCACCCCTAGGCTGCTCAGTTTGTTAGCCTTCTATGAGGGAACATGTCAAAGACATTTAGGAAGTCCAGATAGGCCCCATCCACTGCACCTCCCTGGTCCTCTACCTTAGTTAACCAGTCACGCTGTAGATTAGTACAATGAGTTAGTGCAAAACAGTGTTTATCCTAAATACAATAAAAATTAGGGTTAGATGTAGAAGTAAATAAATAATGCCGTATAAGGCAGTATATGTATGTTAGTGCATGTGTGAAAGTGCTGTGTGTGTGTGTGTGTGTGTGTGTGTAGACTGTGCACTGCTGTGTTATATTGTATATGCATATATGTTTATATGTATTAGTGTGTGTGCATCACAACAATTAGAAAATGCAGATAGGTGGCTCAGTGGTTAGTGCAAAAATTGCTAGTCCTTATTCCCCCACTGTCTAGATCAGTTTCAGCCTCGTGCATGTCATTGCTGATTTAAATAAGGTGTCTAGTGGCAATCTCCCCCCCCCCCCATGATGGCCCTCAGAGCCTGAAAAGAAGAAAACGGTCTCTCTTTATCTTTTTTTTAATCTGTAAAAAGGTTTGTAGACAGGCACTGCTATGTTATACTGGAATATATATGCATATAAGTGAATATGTATTAGTGTGTGTGTGTGTGTATGTGTGTATCACAGCAATTAGAAAGTGCAGTTAGGTGGCTCAGTGGTCAGTGCAGAAATTGCTAGTCTACATTCTCCCACTGTCTAGATCGGTTTCAGCCTTATGCATGTCATTCCTGATTTAAATGAGATGTCTAGTGGCAACCCCCCACCCTCCGATGTCCCTTGGAGCCTGAAAAGAAGAAAACGGTCCCCCAGTGTTTTTTTTTTTTTTGTTTTGTTTTTTAATATGTAGAAATGTGTGTAGACAGTGTACTGCTTTGTTATACTGGAACATATATGCATATACTTGTATATTAGTCTGTGTGTGCATGTGTATCACAACAGTCAGAAAGTGCAGTTAAGTGGCTCAGTGGTTAGTGCAAAAAATGCTAGTCTACATTCCCCCCACTATTTAAATCAGTTTCAGCCTTAAGCATGTCATTGTTGATTTAAATGAGGTGTCTAGTTGCAACCCCCACCCTCCGATATCCCTCGGAGTCTGAAAAGAAAACGGTCTCTTGATGTCTTTTTTTTAATCTGTAAAAATGTGTGTAGACAGTTGTAACAGCGAGACCCCAATGGGATCTCCGAGGAGGGTCTGGCTCCCTCTCTTGATACTCTCTATTAGACCACCTAGATGTATCCTTACAGACCACACGGAGAACGGAGGAGATTTTATGAAGCTTTATCTGGTTAGAATACAAAATTTAAGCTGGTTCAAAGGTTGTAGCTTCAGTTACAAAAATTAAAAGCCATTCTGTTCTTAGGCAGAACTTACAAAGCTTATATACAATTAAACAAGTGCAGGATGTATATCTTGTCTCCAAACAAGGCAGTGTTGGTATATTAGCTCTGTAATTGGAGCATCTACCTCTGTAATTCCTGTTGTTATGAAATGAACTATTATGCGTTGTGACAAGCATAAGCGCAATTTGGTGGCTGCAATAAATGGCAATCCCCACAAGATGGCAGTGTTGTATAACTAATGATCTAATGCATTTGCTTACTTCATTAGTACAGTTTGCTTTTAGCAAATTCTCCATTGACATACATGCACTTAGGCTTAACACATACAATGGCTGGTTTTGTTGTTCATCCACTATTATACTTTGCACACAATTAACTGTGCCCTTTCTCTACTATACGTAAAACATAAAAATTGCATTGCAGTTTAAACTGTAGCATTAACAGGATGTACTTTCTATAGGTACAAAAGAAATGCAATATACTTTTATAACCATATATGTATACTCGTCTCCTTAGCAAGCTGCTGTCACATTCTGATAGGTCACTGTGTAACTATGATGAGTAAGAGCTATAACAAATAGGACACACAGCATTTATAAGAAATGCCTACATCATTTTGGGGAAATGCAGCACATAAGTTTTGTTTTGTCCACCATTTCGCACACATAAGTTTTGTTTTTAACCACCATTTTGTAATATGTCTGTGTTGTAACTGCATTGTGTATACATACCTTTTTATACCCTGTCTTTCTGTGCATTTGCTCATGCACCCATTTACTGGCTTTATCAGATTGTACTTGGGGTTTTGTAGCCTGTCTCCTGCCAGCTATTAAAATTTGTGCAAAGATGCACATTATAATAAAATTACTCACTACAACAGTGCACTCCTGTGTTATATAGGAGTATATGTATTTATATTTAGGGTTATGAAGGCACTTCTATGTCAAACTCAAAATTTTGCGTGTTGATAACTTTGGACCTGTTCAACGGATTTGCATGAAATTTGGTATGTGTGGTGGGGCTTGGTAGATCTCTTGATTTGCCACATTTTGTTTTGGTTGGATTTACGTTTTTTGTGCATCAGCACGCTAGAAAATGCACTTTTTGCGAGTTATGTGGGCAGTTTTTCGGATTTAGTCCGTGGCTCTGGGCGGCCGTTGTGTGCTGTGCCACTCTGCGACTTGGCTCATCTGAAAGAGCTTGGGTTAAGGAACATATCGCTTTTCGTTTGGTGAAAAAATATTATTCCATTCAAAAGTTATTAAACTTGTAAGTTCCCATTATAAGTCAATGGGAATATTTATATGGTCATTTTGCGAACGAAAAATGGGGTTTTGGCCATCTGGTCCTTCCTCATGATCAAGGAATTTGCAGGCTCGCGATCAAAGAATCTTTGACCCCGAGAAATTCTTCGATCGTGACAGCCGCCATCTTGTTTTTACTTTCCGGCCGGAAACATTCAAATTTCTCGGCTCGGGGGGAACTTCTGAAGTAAAACTATGGTGGGTTTTACTCAGGGGTCTTCCATTTTTTGAGCCATGCCTGTGGTTTTCTTCAAAATGGTCAAAAAATAGAGTTTTACACTTTTTAATTCTTTGACCGCGGCTCGCTAATGATCTTTGATCGACAGCCTGCAAATTCTTTGATCGCGAGATTCTTTGATCACGAGATGACGACCAGATGGCCAGATGAAAAAAATTTAATTTCTCAGCCCAGGGGTGACCTAGAAACACAAACTAGGATGGGATTTGCTCAGGGGGCTTCGTTTTATCGAACCATGCCAGTGGTTTCATGTATTTCTGCCTAAAAATTGTGTTTTACCATTTTTTATTCTTTGATCGTGAGCTTGCAAATTCTTTGATCACGAGGGAAGGACTAGATGGCCAGATTTTAATGCAACAGATAGGCCAATTTTAACAATCTTTAACTTTAAATATCTCAGAAATGGTTTGGTCTTTTTACTTGAAATTTGGAGGGTGTTCACGGGATGTCCTGTACATGAGAATTATGATTACGTGTCAGACAATACATTTTTGCAGAGATACTGCATGGCGCAGTTTACATTTTGTGAACAGCGTTTTCCATTGTGATAGTGGCTTGAAATTTGTAGGGTAGCTAGCCTTACTGCCAGGATGTACTTTTCAGTCGTTAGGTGTCTAAAATCTTAATCGGTGCAGAACTCTGCCACTCCAACGAATGAAAATCTCAAACTTTCACATGTTATATCTCAGAAACCGTTTAGTCTTTTACATTGAAATTTGGAAGGTCTTCAAGAGATGTCCTGTACATGTGAATTATGGTGTTTAGGTGTTGGAAAATTAATTTGCTGTGGACATATTGCGTGACACACTTTCCGTTTTGCATTGTGGTACTGGCTTCACATTTATAGGGTACCTAGTGTTACTGCTGTGGAGGTACTTTTCAGTGGTTACGTGTCTGACATGTAAACAGGTGTTGAATTATGCCACTCTGATGACTGACACTTTGCTTTCTTTCAACATGGTGGGAGCTTTCGAGCCCCACACTCCCACCCACATGTGCTCCCAGCACTACATATGATATTCAGTATTTGTACGCTTATCTTACGCAGACATTTACAAGTTGGTCGGGCCCACGCTCCCACCAACTTCCGCAACTTTGTATTTTTCTATTCTTGCTCAAAAAGTAAACAAATTCAATGCAAAAAACGTTGCTAATGCATCATTTAGGGTTAAAACACAATGTCAGGAAATGAGACCTTTAGGGTTGCCCCCTCCCCCCAGTGGACCCGCCCATCATCCTGAGATTGACAGCTGACGGGGTGTGTCATTGGGGTGAGGCCTAAATGGTCACCCCATTTTTCTTTCCTGTGGCTTGTCAATATGATTACACATGGAATGGGGTGACACTTAGGCCTCACAACCCCAATGACACACCCTGTCAGCTGTCAATCTTGGGATGATGGGCGGGTCCACAAAGGGGGTGGGCAACCCTAAAGGTCTCATTTCCTGACTTTTTGTGTTTTAACCCTAAATGATGCACTAACAAAGTTTTTTGCATAGAGAGAGATATATATGTACACACACACACACACACACACACACACACACACTAATATATACATACATGTCTGTGTGCATGTGCGCGAGTGTGTGTGTATCACAGCAATTAGAAAGTGCAGTTAGGTCGTTTAATGGTTAGTGCAAAAATTGCTAGTCTACATTCTTCCGCTATGTAGATCAGTTTCAGCCTTAAGCACGTCATTGCTGATTTAAATGAGTTGTCTAGTGGCAACTCCCCCACCCTCTGATGTCCCTCTGAGCCTGAAAAGAACAACATAGCACCTTGATGTATTTTTTTTAATCTGTAAAAAACTGGTCCATCGCTGATGCAACCCCGCACCCACAGTCTGACCTCCCACTGAGCACCCCACAGCCTCCAGCCCTCCCCACACACCCGAACAGATCCCACTGTGAAGATCCACTGTCCCATGGAAGAACCCCCAATCCACTCTCCCATCAAAGACACGTCTTGCTGCTGGAACCAGCAACTGCTATATGAGAAATAAGGTAAGTGCAGTTGAAAACCCATGAAATACATTGAACCGCACTTACCTTATTTCTCATATAGCAGTTACCAGTTCCAAGAGCAAGACATGTCTTCGATGGGAGAGTGGATTTTCACGCTGAAACCTGTTCAGGTGAGTGAGTGTGTGTGTGTGTGGGGGTCTGGGGGGGTGGTGGGTGCTCAGTGGGATATTGGGCTGGGGAGGTGGGAGTTGCATCATCACCCAGTTTGCCCTATTAATCCCTATCTAGTGTGAGGCCTCATGCCCAAACTAAACTCTGTAGCCTCCCCTTGCCTTCAGGATACCTTTGTGTCTATCCCACTCCTTAAATTCTGTGACCGTTTTAGCCCCTCCCACCCCCTCTGGTAGGCTGTTCCAGGTGTCCACCACCCTCTCTGTGAAAAAATATTTTCTCACATTTCCCCTGAGCCTTCCTCCTTCTAACTTCATTTTGTGCCTCCTTCACTTGAAGCATCTCTTACCTTGGAAGATGTTTCCTTCAAACAACATGAAGTCTTGCTATATTATGACAGTAGCAGTTTGATCCAGCTCAAGAACTGCTCCGGAGGTGAAATGGTTAAAACCATTCCGAAATAGAATTTTGGCCACAAGCTCTAAGAAGCAGCTCTATCTGTGTTATTTCAAACCTGAACTGTCAGATTCTTTACTCACCAGTGAACAGTCGCTCCGAGATTTCTCCTACTGCTCGGTTCATTTCGGTTTATGTGTTTTCTCGGTTGGATTCAACCGAGAATAGTTTTATTTTAACCGCAAAACCGTTCGGTTCAAGCTCTATCTGTGGTAACTGTAAGTAAATTAAAGGTTTTTGTCTGTGTGGAACTTGTAAGTTATCGGTTCGGTTTTGAACCGATCAGCTGGGTTTAAAACTCATTTAAAACTAAAATTAACATTTTAGAGTGCGGTTCCCGGTTCTTATCGGTTCTAAAAAAAACGGATTTATTACGTTTTTTTCCAATACCCGTGACACGGTTAGGAACAGATAAGGGTGTCTTGCCTGGCACTGCCGTTAAAAGGGCAAGTTTTCTGGTTAGGCTGGCATTATGTCTGAGAAACCCAAAAGAAAAACCGGGCCCACTGGGTTTCAACACTGTGATGTTTGTGGGGAAGTCTTTGCCAAGGCTGACCCACACACCACATGTGTTTATTGTCTGGGGTTTGACCACCTCCAGTCAGACTGTCAGATATGCAAGAATTTCCCTGCAGCTACCCTGGAAAAAAGATTGGGCAGGCTAAGGGAACGAGAGGCCAAAAAGTCCGCTGACCCGGATGGCCAGCCCGGTTCGGTGCCAACCGAACCGGAGGGAGTGCCCTCTGACCAGGACGAGACTTCCTCGGGCCAAAGAAAAGCTGGTTCTGAGGAACCACTTCCAGTAAAGAAACAAGAAAATCAGCAGGTCTGGAGTCCAAAACCCTTCTCCAACTGCTGCAGAGATAGCAAAAGCCATACAATTGTCCAGTCACATTCTCGGTCCGTCCAACCGCCACTATCTGGCAAAAGGTCGATTCGTCTGGTCTCAGTGGTTCAGGAATATGATATTGAGGAATTTTATGAACCAGAGGAGGGGGAGGATGATTATGAACAGTATGAATGTGGCTGGGAAGGTCTGGGTGTGCCCATTGAACCAGACTTCTCTCCAGACAGACCTTTAGAATCTCCCCCTATGCTGTCTGAGTCCCCATCTCATTTTATGTTTTACAAAAAAGTTGCTGAAACCCTTCAGCTTCCCTTAGAGGAAGCTGTGGATGAGCAAGAGGAGCCTGATTTTGTAGAAATGATGGATATTCCAGAGTCTAGGAGATTGTCTATTCCTTTACATAAGTCTTTTAGGAAGCAAACAATAAAAAATTTAAAAGCTCCTAATTCTGTGCCTCCTGTAGATAAAAAAATGGACAGAAGGTACACATTGTCAGGTCCTGATACAGAATTCCTTTCTCAGCAATGCAGTCATGTTAGGTAGTTCAGGCTGCAGCCTGTGATAAAGCTAATATTCCCTGGCTTCACATCCTCCTGACAAGGATTCCAGGAAGATTGATGCCATGGCAAAAAAAATAGTATATGGCAGCCTCTCTGGGACTCAGGCAGCAAATTATATGGCTTATGTAGCTAGGTATCCGAAATCTAGATGGGATACTGTTATGCAATTAGCCAAGCAAGCCCATGGCCAGCTGGCTAGTGAACTAGAACAGGTGGCTGCTGATGGCATTGAGGCTTCTAAGGTTTAGTTTCATGCTGCTGTGGATGTTAATGATGTTTCCTCTAGGGTCATGGCCACATCTGTAGCTTTTCGTAGGTTGGCCTGGCTCAGGTGTACTAGTCTGTCACAGGATACCCAGACTAAGGCTATGGATTTTCCTGTGGTGGGAAATTCTCTGTTTGGGGAGCAGAGAGAGAACTACATGAAAAGATGGATGAATATAGGACTACTTACAAGAGTGCCCAGGCTAAGGCGGCAAGCACTCCTCAAAGGCATACCCCAGGTAGGGGTAGGCCTTTTCACAGGCCTTTTTATCAGACTCAGGCCTCCTCTGCCTATGCTCAGAGGGGCTTCTTCAGAGGCAGAGGCAGGCGAGGGGTGGGCAGACCTGCTCCCACTCCCCAGCCTAAAGCTCCTGCTAAGCAGGCACCCTGATGGGGTGCCCAGGGCCGAGTCTCCTATACCGGTAGGGGGCAGGCTGGCTTACTTCAGTCAGAATTGGGCTTCTTTAACCTTAGACAAGTGGGTTCTGGAAGTAGTAAGCCAGGGTCTGGTTCTCAGCTTCAAAAGTTTCCAGTTGAGAAGCAGACTTTTTCTACGTGCAAGTGCTTCAGAGACCCTCGCTCTGGAAGCAGAGGTCTCATCCCTGTTAGCTCTCAGAGCAGTAGAAAGGGTTCCTCCCCTGCACCAGGGCAGGGGTCTGTATTCCAGATACTTCCTTACCCCAAAAAAGACAGGAGAATGGCGGCCCATATTAGATCTCAGATATCTGAACAAGCATCTTTTGAAACCAAAGTTCAAAATGGTAACTCTGGCAATGATTTTACCCTCCCTAAGGCCAGGGGACTGGCTAGCCTCCCTGGACCTCAAGGATGCCTATTTCCATGTCCTAATCAGAAGCTCCCATCGAAAGTACCTCAGATTCGAACTGCCCTCAGGTCATTACCAGTTCAGAGCAATGCCCTTTGGCCTTACCTCTGCCCCAAGGGTATTCACAAAGTGTCTAGCAGTGGCAGTGGCTCACTTAAGGAGGCAAAGGATTGCTGTTTTTCCCTATCTAGATGACTGGCTCATTGTAGGTCAGTCCCCAGAACAGGTAAAATCTCACCTGCAGGTCACCAGCAGCTTCTCACCTCCTGGGCTTTCTGCTAAATCTACCAAAGTCGGTTCTGGAACCAGTCCAGGTACTCACCTTTATAGGGGCAGAATTGGACACAAAGCTAGCCAGAGCCTTTCTTCCCTTAGAAAGGGTGACAAATTTAGTGACTCTGGCCTCCTCCTTCACCCTGCAGGTCTCTCGACCAGCAAGACACTTTCTGCAGCTCCTGGGACACATGGCTGCATCCACAGCTGTTGTGCAGGGAGCAAGATTTCAGATGAGAGACATTCAGTTTCACTTGAGAACCTATTGGTCTCAGAGAACAGACCCCCTTTCCAAGTTGGTACCAGTGATTGAACCTTGATCCTAGCCTCCAGTGGTGGCAGGATCAGAGCAACTTAAGATTGGGGTCCCTTCATTTCCCTACTCACGACTTGACTCTCACTACAGATGCTTCCCTTCTGGGTTGGGGAGCCCACATGGGTGACCTTTCCACTCAGGGAGTGTGGTCCCCCCAGGAATCTCTGCTCCACATCAATTTGCTGGAACTCAGAGCTGTCTTTTTAGCTCTTCAAGCATTTTCTGCATCTGTCCACAACAAGGTGATACAAGTCAGAACAGACAACACCACAACAATGTGGTACATCAAGCAAACAGGGGGGCACTCGGTCTTCGGCCTTGTGCACCGAGGCAATGAAGTTGTGGTCTCTGGCCTATTCCCTGAACACTTCCCTCATAGCAGTTCATCTTCCAGGGAAGGACAATGTCCTAGCGGATGCCCTCAGCAGGATTTCCCAGGGCCATCACGAATGGTCCCTGGATCCTCAAGTGCTGGGGATAGTCTTTGCCAGATGGGGCACCCCTCAGATAGATCTTTTTGCAGCCCCAGACAATCACAAACTTCCTCTGTTCTGTTGCAGGCCTCCAGTGCTGGGCTCAGTTCACCTGGATGCCTTTCTTCTGGATTGGGAGGGAAAGTTTCTCTATGCTTTCCCTCCCTTCCCTCTCCTATTCAAAGTATTAGTCAAAATCAGATCTCAGCCTTGCAGGGTGATTCTGATTGCCCCGGATTGGGCCAGGCAGCCCTGGTACCCACTCCTTCTGTCACTGACAATCCATCTTCCCCTTTGCCTCCCAGGAATCACAACCTGTTGACTTGTGCCCAGGGAAGGGTTTGGTATCCGACCTCAATCCTCAACCTCAAGGCCTGGCTCTTGAGGAGTTAGAGTTTGCTGATTTACACCTCTCTCAGGGTGTTCTTGAGATCCTAAAGGCTTCTAGAAAGCCTTCCACTAGGGCTACTTATAGTTCTAAATGGAAAAGGTTTTCCATTTGGTGTGTGGGGAAAAATATTTCCCCAGAATCTGCTGATTTGCCCACTGTGTTAGATTACATGGTACATCTTAATTCCTTGTGTCTCAGACCAGCTACCCTGAGAGTTCATTTGGCAGCTGTATCTGCTTTTGTGTCAGCAGGAAAGTCATCCCCTCTTTCCTCTCATCCTGTGTTTTCCAAGTTTTTTAAGGGATTACTCCATACTAATCCACCCTTTCGGGAACCGGCACCTGCTTGGGACCTGAATGTTTGCATTGCCCAGTTAATCCAACCCCCTTTTGAACCTCTGTCTTCTGCAGAGCTTAAGTACCTAACTTGGAAAACTGTTTTTCTAGTGGCTATCACTTCTGCCAGACGATAAGTGAGTTGCAAGCCTTCTCAGTGAAACTGACTTTATTTCTTTCCACAGGGATATGGGGTAGTCCTTAGGGACTAATAGGAAGTTTTTGCCTAAGGTGGTTTCAGATTTCCATCTTAATCAATCTATCTCCCTTCCAGTATTTTTCACTGATCACCCTCGTCTGGTGAGAGGAGGTTGCACAGCCTGGATGTTAGAGAGCTCTTAGTTACTATATAGAGCGCACTAAAGGTCACAGAGTTCAATCCTCCAACTTTTCCTTACCTATGGTGAAGTTGGGAAGGCAAACCTGCCACTAAGAGATCAGTTGCCAGGTGGATTGTCTCTTGTATCCAATTTTGCTATCAGAAACTGGGCAGAGTTCCCCCCCTGGTTTGAGGGCTCATTCTACCAGGGGTACAGCTGCGTCTCTAGCTGCTGCCAGAGACATCCCTATATTAGAGATTTGCCAGGCTGCTACTTGGAAAACGGTACACACTTTTACCAAGCATTACTCCCTGGATGTCCAGGCCAGGAGAGATGCTCGGTTTGGCACAGCTGTTCTTCAGAGCCTATTCCCTAAGTAGGTTCTGCCTCCTCCATGGAGGTACTGCTGTGTATTCTGAATTGTTATAATATAGCAAGACTTCATGTTGTTTGAAGAAAAATTACTCACCTTAGTAATGTTGTTTCTTCTAATGGAGTCTTGTATATATGACCCCCCAACCTGCCCCTCTCAGAACCTCTACTTGTGGGGTGCGTGGCAACTTGGTGTGGGCACCTTTATGCCCTGTTAGCATTTTGTCCCCTTTGGGGCTTTGGGTGTGTGTGTGTGTGTTTCTGTTATACTTATGTTTTATTCTCATATTATTAGAATTGTGTTAGTATTTCTGGTCCCCTGACTTGAGTCTTGGGTGTTGGGACCAGCAATGGTTGTTATTATTTAGGTAGCCATTTGGCTAGTGTAGGTTACAGCTTCCACACAGACCTTACTGAGTTTTGGCTCGTAAAGATCTGACCGTTCAGGTTTGAAATAACACAGATAGAGCTGCTTCTTAGAGCTTGTGGCCAAAATTCTATTTTGGAATGGTTTTAACCATTTCACCTCCGGAGCAGTTCTAGAGCTGGATCAAACTGCTACTGTCATAATATAGCAAGACTCCATTAGAAGAAACAACATTACTAAGGTGAGTAATTTTTTCTTCCTGTACTCTGTTTATACCAAAGATGCATTTATATGTCTCAGTCATGTCCCCTTCCTCTTTCCTCCATGGAATACATAGTCTTCCCTCATAGGTCTCATCCCACAGGCCCTGCACCAGTTTAGTTGCCTCCACTGCACTGTTTCTACCTTGTCTATGTTCTTTCTTAGATGAGGCCTCCAGAACTGGATGCAGTATTCCAGATGCGGTCTCTCACAAGTGTCTTATACAGGGGCAAGATGTCCTCCCTTTTTCTACTCATAATACCCCTCCCAATGCATCCAAGCATCTGACTAGCCTTTCCAGCCATTTTATTGCACTGCCTAGTTTCTCTTAGGTCCTCCGATATGATAACTCCCAGGTCCCTTTCCTGCTTTGTGACTGTCAGTATCTCCCCAGCTAGTTTGTACTTTGCCCCTGGGTTCTTGTGCATTATGCACATGATCCTGTTATTGTTTGCATTGAATCCCAGCAGCCATTCTTCAGACAATTTCTCCAGTGTTTTTGAAGTCTTCCCTCATTCAACACCCTCTGGAATGCCTACCCTATTGCATACCCCTGTATTGTCTACGAAGAGGCATACCTTCTCCTCTAGTCCCTCTGCAGTGTCCCCCAATAAAGACATTGAAGAGGATCAACCCTGCTTGTCACCTGTCCCTCTCCAGAGTCCTCCCTGTTTACCACAGCCCTCTAACTCTTGCCAGTCAGCCAGTTCTTCATCCATGGAACTATTTTAGGATTCACCCCTAGGCTGCACAGTTTGTTAATCAGCCTTCTATGGAGGATGGTGTAGAAGGCATTTATGAAGTCCGGATAGGCCACATCCACCACACCTCCCTGGTCTTCTGCCTTAGTTACCCAGTCATTCTGTAGATTAGTACAGTGAGTTAGTGCAAAACACAGTGCTTATCTTAAATACAGTTAGTGTTGGTTAGATGTATAAGTAAATAAATGCCATATAAGACGGTTGTGTGGGGGAGCAGTGCTCTGTGTGTAGGTAGTGCACTGCTATGCTATACTGGAATATATATGCGCACATGTGTATATGTATTAGTCAGTGTGTATATCACAATGATTAGTAAGTGCAGTTAGGTGGCTCAGTGGTTAGTGCAAAAATTCCTAGTCTACATTCCCCCACTATTTAGATCAGTTTCAGTGCAATTAGGGGGCTCAGTGGTCAGTGCAAAAATTGCTAGTCTACATTCTCCCACTATCTAGATCAGTTTCAGCCTTATGCATGTCATTACTGATTTAAATGAGGTGTCTAGTGGCAACCCCCACCCTCCGATGTCCCTCTGAGCCTGAAAACAAGAAAACGGTCCCTTGATGTCTTTTTTTTTTTTTTTTAATCTGTAAAAATGTGTGTAGACAGTGCACTGCTATGTTATATTGGAATATATATGCATATATGTATTAGTCACTGCGTGTGTATCATAACCGTTAGAAAGTGCAGTTAGGTGGCTCAGTGGTTAGTGCAAAAATTGCTGGTTTACACATTTCTCACTGCCCACAGTACCGTTATTTTGCAGTCGTATTGACTCTTGCTAGAGTTTGCTTTCCTTACCAGTGCTAACAGAAGCTGAATTACTTCACCACTCATGAGTTATGGTCCTGCCCCCATGCTAAAGATAAACTGCATATTTTTGAGCTGGTCTATGGTATATCCCCCTATTTCTAATACTGCTGAGGATTTTTTTTTAGTTTATTATTGGTGGGATCACTGTAGGCAGTGTGCGCTAATGGTTGGAGTACCAGTTTGAGAACCATACGATTGCAAGTTCAAATCCCGCAGATGCTCACTTTATTGCCTTGTGCAAGTCACTTGCTGTCCCAGTGCTCCTGTCCACCCAGCTGTGGAAATGGATAGAAGAAGGACCCCACTGGAAATGAGATGTTGCGTGTCAGGTGGGTTATCCCAGGTAAATAAATGGTAAAAATAAATAAAAATAAATTCGGTTTGAGGGAGAATGGACTTTTGTGATGTGATTATACCATTTCAGTAATGTGTATACTACTGGAAACTCGAGCAGTTCCTTGGCGAGCCATTTTTTCATTATTCTTTCCTGGTCATTTTTTTTCTCTCACAGAGGATATTAAAGATCTTCTTCAAGAAAATGTCTCTCTGGAGCCAGTTTTGTAACTATAAACCATCAGTGTCGGGGCCACTCAGAAACATTTGCTTTCCGGGTTCGTCCACGTTGATGTTGCCCCTGTATAACATGGGCTGTTCATGCTCTCCTTAGTTCTTTCTCCTGCTGTCAACCACTCACTGGATCGAGCTGAGAAAAAACGGTGTTATGTGGGTTTTCTTTTTTTTTTTTTTTTTGGTAAGATATATATATATTATTTTATTTTTTTTCTAACTTTATTGTATGCCGCCGCTGAAAAAAACATCATTCTCACCCCAGAGTTCCTTTCATATGCTTGACAGTGGCAGAATGCCTGCTGGGTTCAGCTGCCCTGGAAGTGAAGTCAGTGCTAATAAAGATAGTGAGTTAGCCAGTGTGGAGAAAGCAAAGGGTTGTGCTTCCTGCAGTCAGCCGAGAGGGCTCCAGAACTATTTCTCCGCTGACTGAGCAGCACTGCCCTGGAGAGTACTCTCTTCAGTTTGTTTGAAGAAAGTTCTTTTTTCTTGTGTAATAAATCTTTCTATGTTTCATGATGCCTTTTGCTGTTTTTTTTTTGCTTGTTTTAGCGATATATTTGCGGTTTCCTGTGAATGGTGAATTTTCCATTACTCAGCATTTTATTTTAAGTTCCTGCTCATACTGAGGTCTAATTTTTTTGGTCCTGAGGTAAGAACTTCTGCAGTTTCATTTTCACCCCTTTTCTTCTTAACGGACCACTTTTTTCCATCTTTCTGTTTAGAGTGGGACCCGTTTTCTTGCGTGGTTCATGACTGTGAGGGATCCTGTTGTGTTTTGCCTTGTTTTTCTTTTGCGAGGGGTGTTTGGCATGATTTTCACTCCAGAACACCTTTCAGCTTTAATGGGCAACATCTTTTTACTCTGTTTTTTGGTAGCGTGTCTGGGGCAGACAGCCACTACCTCCTTTCTCCTTCCTACGTCTTTTCCTCTGTATTTTCAGAGGATCCTTTTTCAGAACTAGCTTCTGTAAAAATAATATTTACATCACTGCCCCTCCCATCGCAAAGCATAAGGAGTCACCAGTGACCAAAAAAGATGATCTCTTTGTTATACATATTTATACACTGGCGACAAAAAAAGATATGCTCTCTGTTGTATATATTATATCTCTGTCCCTCCCGCCGCACAGCATAGGGAAACGCCAGTGTCAAAAAAAAAAAGTTCTCTAAATATACATATATATATATATATATATATATATATATATATATATATTTATACACACATATACATAAGCCCCTCCCACCGCACAGCATAGGGAAACGCCAGTAACAAAAAAAAGATAAGCTCTCTGAATATATACATACATACACTCACTGCCCCTCCCACCGCAAAGCATAGGGAGACGCCAGTGACTCAATAAACATGAGTTCCTTATTGAAAATATATCACTACCCCTTCTGCTGCAAAGCTTAGGGAGATGACAGTGATACCTAAAGATGAACTCTCGGTTGGCAATATATCACTGCTCCTCCCATCAAAAGGCAAAGGGAGACAAAAGGTTTCTCTCGCTCTCTCTCTTTTCTGGCAGTACATCACTGCCCTCCAGCTGGAAAGCCAAGGTAGAAGCCAGTGGCACAAATAAATCAACTTCTGCTTCAAAACTCTTAAGGTTTGACATGAGTGTGTGTGTGTGTGTGTGTGTGTGTGTTTATGTATATCTATATATATATATATATATATATATATATATATATATATAATGTGTGTATATATAGTATGTGTGTGTGTGTATATATATATATATATATATTTATATTATTCATGGCAAAAATCAGTTTAATGAATCAGTTAGGGTTGTTCCACAGTGACAAAAGCAAGGAAATTCGGTGTTAGGGTTGAAAACCCTTAACTGCGCATCCACCACCGCCACACACACACACACACACACACACACACACACACATGCAAGTAGGGGAAGGACCAAGGCAACACAACCCATCACTCACAACCAGCAGGAGGTGTATACCTGTATTACCGTTGCAAGTAGGTAAGAAATTCAACTTCAGGTATCATACAGTATTTCCAAACTTGTTCCACAAGGTTAGCTCACCTAAAGAGGAAACGAGGTGGCAGTAGTGAAAACTGTGTACCTCGCTACGTTTTCGACATATGGTGAAAGGTGTCATGGGTGCCGCAATGTTGGTCTATGGGAAATTGCTCAATTTTGGAACAGTGTAACTTTGTCATCCTTAAGTATTTTAGCACCAAAGCAGGAAAAGGCACATCTGTGGGACCAAGACTTGTCACCCTGCAAATTTCAGCCCAAAGGACCTAACAGTTTGCTTGCAGGATGATGGCAAAGATGTGCAGTCATCAGGAGCGTACTTTTGCAAAATACTGTCGCAAACACGAAAGTGTCACAAACAAAACACATGACAGTGTCGCATTTGCGAAAGCATGCAAGATAGTGGTCCAGATTACTTTCGCAAACACGAAAGTGTCGCAAATGCATAGCACAACACTCGCATTTGCGAAAGTGATTTTCAAAAGTATTTCAGGGAATGTGCAAAATCCTGTTTTGGGTCTTGTACACCCCCAAATACCATATATGTAGTCTGTGTTATGTGTTGGCAGTAAAATGTGGCCCAAGATGCCCAGTTGTCAGTAGTGATATGTGTTTTATGGTGCGTGGAACGTCCGGGATCAGAGTTAGCAGTGACGACCCCATGCCACAGCCCAATGGGTGTGTGGTTTTGTGGTTTAGATGGTTATGTTATTTCTGTTATCTGCTGCTGGTTGTGTGTGATTGGTTGTGTTGCCTTGGTTCTTCCCCTGCTTGCATGTATGTGTGTGTGTGTGGTGGGGGTGGGGGGGGAATGCGCAGTTAGGGTTTTCAACCCTAACACCGACCTTCCTTGCTTTTGTTGCTGTGGAACAACCCTAACAGATGCATTAAACGGAGTTTTTTGCCATGAATTTCCCTTTTTGAGAATGTGCACTACAAATAGTAAATGGAATGTGGTCGTGCTTCCACCATGCCAGCCTTTTGTGCATAATAACCCCAATAGTAACGATAACGCTAACAGTGACGGTGACTCAGATGCAAACAATAATGGTAACGTGAATGTAGACAAATGCTAACATGGAAATGCAAGCGGAAACAATAACAGTGATGCAAACGGCAACGGAAACGCAAGCAGAAATGCAAAAGGTAACGGCAACGTAAAAAGAAATGCTAACGGTAACAGTGATGGAAATGGAAATGGAAACGCTAATGGTAATGGCAACGGAAACGCAAGCAGAAACGCAAAAGGTAACGGTAACGTAAAAAGAAATGCTAACGGTAACAGTGATGGAAATGTAAATGGAAACGCAAACGCTAATGGTAACGGCGATGGAAACGCGAACATTGATGGTAACGGTAATGCCCACGCAAATGTGAACAGAAATGCAAATGGTTATGGTAACACAAACAGAAATGCAGATGTTAACGCAAGCGCAAACAGCGACGATAACGTAAATACAATCACTAACGTCCGTGGTAACAGTGACACAAACAGAAATGGTAACGCAACCACAAGCGCGAACGCAAAAGCTAATGGCAACATTTATGGTAATGGAAATGGTAACGCAAGTGCGAATGTAAACGCAAATGGCAACAGTAGCGTAAATGCAACCATAAACACTAATGGTAATGCTAACGGTGACGGAAACATTAACGGAAATGGAAACTTAAACGCAAGTGCAGACAAACAAACTGTAATAGTAACACTAACGGTAATGCAAACGCAAATGGTAACACAAGCGCAAACGGTAATGGTAACGTAAACGCAAGCTGTAATGGTAATGTAAACAGAAGCTCCAACGCAAACACAAACGGTAATTGTAACATAAATGCAAATGGTAACTGTAACGGTGACACAGCTCACTCTGTCTGACAAACGTAAACAGTAAAGGAAATGCAGTTGTAAACGGTAACGGTAAGGGTAATGCAAACTCAAATGTTAACGGAAGAGCAAACGGTAATGGGAATGGAAAACCGTAATGGTGAACCAAACGTAAATGGAAACACAAACGGTAACGCAAACAGTAACGCTAACAGTGATACAAATGGAAATGCTAACGCAAACGGTAACGGAAGCGCAAACGTAAACAATAACGGAAATGCAAGCACAAACATGAATGCTAACGCTATTGGTAACGCTAATGCACATACTTTGTGTTCAAAAGAGGTGCATTCAGAAGCATAGTGAATACAAAGAATGTGGGCATAATAGTGGCCCTCGGACAGGAAAATGAGCACCTGGAATACTAAATTGCTTTTATCTTAGGAACCGTACTACACAGAAAAAAAAAGAAAATCTCATATTATTTATGACTTTCCAGGCTAGTTTTGCATTTAGCCCTCCCCCCATGGGTGACTTAGAATTTTTGCGACAAAAAGTCCGTATCTCGAACCGTTTTCAAGATACGGGACCTGAAAGGTGCAGCAGATGCCTTAATGTTATCCTGTGGGACAAATTGTCAGCTTCGGAGTGCCGTAACTTTGCAGCCCTGTTATACTTTTGCACCAAACCACCCAAAGGCACATATGTGTGATGCTGGCTTTCTTCCCTACAAATTTCAGCCCAAAAGACCAAACTGTTGATCTTACTTCGAGAGGGTTCCTGCAGTAGGTCTTCACATATAGGACTGCGCCCCCTGGCGTCCGGTTCCAACGGCAAACTTGTAGATAGCAATGATCAGTGGGGACCGCCCCCGACGTCAGGCGTCGTGACGTCAGCCCGGCTATAAAAGGGGCGGTCCTGTGCCCACTCTCCAGTTCTTTCCTGCTGTCGCCTCAGTTCATTTGGCCACAAGTTAGAACAGCGATCTTAACGCCCGCATGTCAGTCAAAGTTTTCTTCGCCTCAATAATCGTTTTCTCAATTATTTTCGATGATTGATGTCGTCTCGACCAAAGAAGAAGAAGTGCTCTAAGTTCGGAGCCCAAATCCCACACAGGGACGACCATTCCCGCTGCTTCTTGTGCCTAGGTCCCAAGCACAACTCTGAGGAGTGCACTATATGCCAGGCCTTCAACCAGGCAACTAGGACCAGGCGCAAGCAGACCCTCGAGGCCCACCTCCTTACCCGATGACTGGTGTTGATGGAAAACGAGCTCAGGAGTTGAGGGAAAGGTCATCGTCGCCGGCCTGAGGAAAAAGAAGAGTACGGAGAAGCGCCGGGACAGGAGTCCGTTGCCACGCGGGAGGTCTTCAAAAACTGTGAGTACTACTTCTGGGACCTCGTCTGCCTCTTTGGGCCGGGGCACGTTCTCCCCCTCCTGCCGAGGTAAGCAGGCAGCCAAGGATCACCTCTCTTGAGGTCTCTGTTCAGTGTCCTCTCAGCTTGGCCGATAAGTCACTCCTCGACTCTATCGGTGGACGCACGGCCCCTACCAATAAGCCTAGCGGCTGTCTCCTGATCTCCTCTAGCCTGGTTAGGTCCGATCAGTGAGGCGGCGGACCCTCCATCGCCTGCCCAGACCCCTCTACTCTCCTGTCGGGCTCCAATTTGGCCCCCAACGTCGGACAGAGTGAGCTGCAGAGTGATTCGTCATCCCACCAGGTTCTTCGCCCCAGGGATTCACCACCCAATCCTGTTTCCTCCCTTCCGTCAGGATCGCATTTTGACCTTTCGTTGGGGGTCCCTCCCGGAACTACCCCTTCACCAGGTCTTTTGCCGCCTCTGAACAGGAGTCCGTCGCCGGCTGGGGATGCGTCCATGGAGCCTCTTTTCTCTGGACCTTTGGGGGCCCTTCCGGCTCCCGCGCCACGTAGTGGCCCTTTGGCACCTCCCCCAGTAGGTCCAGATCCTTCAGGCAGTTTCCCGGGGCCAGACCCCCCATGTTCCGCCGCCAGGCTGCCTACCATCGGTTCCTCAGTACCTGATGACAGGTCAAGTGTCTCCGACGCTGGGATATCCTGGGTACTCTTATTATTCTTCAGGATTGCCAGGTTATCGGTACCCTCCATGGCAATACCCACAGTACCCAAGCTACCTGGGCTTCCAGCCTCCTCCTCCTCTGGTGCCAGACCGCGAGTCGGCTCCTTCATGGTGGCAGGATGCCAGAATTCAGCTCCTCATGGAGATTAGGCAGTCCATGGGGGACATTCCCCTGCCTAGGGCCCCTCTCCAATGCCTCCCTCCGGACGGGCATTGGGTGCTCTAAATGTAGGATCATCTGGGATAGACCCTTCCATCCCCAGCGGTTCTGAGCCCTCCAACACGGACTCTGATTCCGAGCCTTCAGACCCTCGGTCCCCTGTCGAGGTACCTCCCAAGGAGTCCCCAAAATCTCCTACTGGGGATCCTTCCTTTGGGGACCTGTTACATACCATTCAGGCAGCAGGAGGCTGGCCTTCTCAAGAGGTGAATCCCCAGCATAAGACACTGGCAGAGCACCTTGATCTAGCCACCACAGATCCCCTACCCATCCCTCCTTGGATGGGCCCTCATGAGGATCTGGTGACCACGGTATGGCAGCAGCCGTCTATCCCTGCGGTCTTCAGAAAGGCGGATCGTACCTACTATCCCCCGAAAGAGATTCAACACCTCACCACTCATCCTAAGGCTGACTCTATGGTTATCACTGCCGCTCATGACCGGTCAGCCCAACCAAAACATTTGAGCTCCTCACCTCCTGACATCAGGACTCTTGGCAGTTGGATCAGTTTGGCCGGAAGATTTATTCCTCTTCCTCTTGTGCCATACAGTCCCTCAACTATGTCTCGCACATGGTTGCATTCCAGAAGGTATCTCTCTCCAAGCTGGAAAGGGACCTTCAGGAGGTCCAGGATGACACTCTCTGGAAAAAGTTACTGGACAAGGTCAGAATGGGTAAGTTCTCTTGCTATCATGCTTTGTGTGTAACGTATGACTCAGTGGACTTAGTGGCTAGAACGACTGCCATGGGGATCTATCTCCGCTGCCTTTCTTGGCTCATGATAGCAGGTTTGGCACAAGATGTCCAGTTCTCCCTTTTGGACTCCCCTTTTAGGGGTTCTGTCCTCTTTGGCGGTGACACCAAAGATATTATTACTGGGCTGCAGGAGAGCGGACGCTCCCTTCGGAATGTACTCTGTTTACCGGACGGGGCAGAAAAAGCAGCCTTTTCGTCGCCAGAGGAGATGGAATAAAAACCAGGATAAACGATGAGCCCCTGGTTCAGGAGCCCAAACCCCCCCAGGCCAAGTTCCCCAAGCCGGCCTCCAGGGCAGAAGCTCCCCTCAGCATCCTGACTCCTTTCCCCTCCTTATGCTACCTCCACTAGCCAAGGAGGAACCAGTGGGAGGGAGGTTTGGCCTCCACCTGGAGGGGTGGAGGTACGTCACTGCAGAATCTTGGGTGTTGCAACTCATCCAGCCAGGTCACTCGATAGAGTTTTCCGAGATCCCTGCCCCTCATCCTCCGGGATGGTCTTTTTAACCAGGGATCAGATCACAATTGTCCCCCAGAAAATTCAGGCCTTTCTGGCCATAGAACTTGTCCCTCAAAACCAGCTAGGAAGGGGATTCTACTCCCACTTCTTCCTAGTTCCAAAGAAGACTAGCAATCTGAGACTGATCCTGGACCTCAGCACGCTCAACCTCTTTGTCGAGTACAAGAGGTTTCGCATGTTGTCCCTTCAGGGGCTTCTTCCCCTGCTCCAGACAAATTCTTGGCTGTGCTCCCTGGATATGCAGGATGCCTGCCTGCACATCCCTGTACTCCGGGCCCACCGCCGCTTTCTCCATTTTACTTTTCTGGAGAACCATTTTCAGTTCCGAACACTCCCCTTTGGCCTTTCCTCAGCCCCTCGGGTGTTCATGAAGTGTTTAGCAGTGGCTGTGGCTTTTCTTCGCCGCCAGGGCATTTACATTTTCCTGTAGCTGGATGACTGGCTCCTCGCAGCACCCTCTCTGTACAGCCTGAAAGAGTCTCTCTCTCTTTCACTCTGAGCTTATTTACTTTTCTGGGTGTCACGGTCAATCTGCCCAAATCCCAGCTAGTACCATCTCAGTGGCTCCAATTTATTGGAGCAGTACTAGACACAGTTCAGAGCAAGGCTTTTCTGCCATTGGATCGAGCTGAGACTCTTAAGTTGCTCAAGTCATTCTCGTGGCCCAGGCTCGGTGGATCCCAGCACATACCGTGCTACGTCTCTTGAGACTGATAGCAGCAGTCATTTCCACAGTGCCCCTGGCCAGACTTCACACGAGGGTCACGCAGTGGTCTCTCTGAGTCCAGTGGGATCAGAGGATGGATGACATGAACCAGAAAGTCATGCTCTCCAACAGCCTACAGAGCAATCTTCGCTGGTGGCAAGATCTCTCCAATCTTTCAAGGGGAGCCCCTTCCATTCCCCTGTCCCAACCCAAATCCTAACCACAGACACCTCAGACTCGGGCTGGGAAGCCCATCTGGGGATGCACAAGACACAGGGGTCTTGGTTCGACCAGGAGCTTCTGCTCCACATCAACGTTCTGGAGACCAGGGCAGTTCTGTACGCCCTCCAGGCATTCCAGTCACTTCTGGTACCAGGATCACTTCTTGTCCAGACGGACAACATGTCCACTGTCTGGTACATCAACAAACAGGGAGGAACTCTCTCATACCTTCTCTGCAGAGAAGCAATGAGGGTCTGGTACTGGGCAACTCAGCACAGTCCACGTTCCAGGTGTAGGCAGTGTTCTGGCGGACAGTCTCAGCTGATCAGTAGCCAAGGGTCATGAGTGGGAGCTAAAGCTAGAGGTGGTCGAAAACCTCTTTCTTTGATGGAGTCGTCCAGAGATAGATCTGTTCGCCTCCCCATTCAACATAAAACTACCCAGCTTTGGCTCACTCGTTCCCGGGCATGGTGCTTTTTGGCGAGATGCACTGTCTCTCTCTTGGACAAGGAGGTTTCTTTACGCTTTTCCTCCCTTTCCTCTCATTCAGAAGGTTCTGGTGAAACTTCAGGAGGAAGGAGCACATTTGATTCTAATTGCACCTCTCTGGCCACGCCATATTTGGTATCCTCTCTTGCAACAACTAGCACTGGAACCTCCAGTTCCATTACCATTATCCCACGACTTTCTGACTCAGGAGCAGGGCACCCTGGTGCACCCGAGCCTTCAGTCTCTCCACCTTCATGCGTAGCACCTGTGGACATAGCAGTTTCCCGCTATGGTGTATCTTCACAAGTTGCGCATATCTTGGTTGAAGCCAGAAAGCCTTCTACCAGATCCACTTACGCCATGAATTGGAAAGGATTCTCAATTTGGGCCATAGCAAGACGCTGGTATCCCTTTTCGTACTCGTCGGCTTAGGTGTTGGAGTGCCTCGCACATTTATCAGAGACCGGCCTTAGTTACTCTTCCATTAAGGTTCATCTCTCTGCGGTGTTGGCCTACAATCTCGCGGTGGAGGGCAAAATCTTGGCTCAACTGGAGGTTGCCAAAACTTTTCTGAAAGGCATCCTCCACCCGAAACCTCCGATCCAGAATCCCTGTCCTCCCTGGGACCTGAATTTTATGCTGGAAAAGCTGACCTTACCTCCTTTTGAACCAACTTCTAGCTGCATACATGTGATATGTCCAACTTGCTTAAGAGGGAGATTTGGGTCAAATTAGGGAGATTGGCCTGCTAGTAGGGAGATGCCGTAACATCATGAGTTTGTCCTTAAATGGCATCAAAAAATAAGAAAAAAGTTATTACAAAAATTGAATGTATTTCATTTTGTCAAGAATAAGCACTAAAAAGAATAGCCAACTGGTTATATAAAGTTATCAGATACATTGTTCATCACTAATTTAATTTGTATGTGTCTTAATCTGCTAAAAAAATATGGATATTTTGGACAGAATTTTACTTAAGCAGGAGATTTTGTTTCCCAGGAGGGAAGGAGTTCAGTAAAAAAAAAAAGCAGGAGTCTCCTGCGTAAAGAGGGAGATATCACATGTATGTAGCTGCGATATGCGCTTCCTTTCCTGGAAGACTTTGTTTCTCGTCGCAGTCACTTCTGCCAGAAGGGTTTCTGAACTTCAGGTGTTCATCTGTAAGGAACCCTATTTATAGGGACAGAGTAGTCCTTCGGACAAACCCTTCATTTCTCCTCAAGGTAGTTTCAGAAACCACTCTTAATCTAGAGTGTAGAACTGCCTGTCCACTATCCTCAGCATTCTAACAGGGGAATACCTGTTGCACACTCTGGATGTGCACAGGATTCTGAGATACTACACAAACCGGACTAAAGAGGTTCGAAAATCCAATCAACTTTTTGTAGCCTTTGCTCCCCAGTGCCAGGGCAAGGCTATTTCCAAACAGACCATTTCTAGATGGCTGGCTAACTGCATTCACTTCACTTACCAAAAACATGGGAAGTCCCTTCAGGGGGCAGTTAAGGGTCACTCCGCTAGGAGTGTTGCAACTTCTACTGCCTATTTCAGGAATGTGTCTACTGCAGAAATCTGTGCAGCGGCCACGTGGTTGTCTGTTCACACCTTCACTAAGCATTACAGTCTGGACATTGCCACTAGGCGCTTAACTGGCTTTGGCCTTGCAGTATTACAAGGCCTTCTGTCGTAATTTCCTGTTGGCAATTTCTCCTCCTCCCGGATGTACCTCCGTAGTATTTCTTTTGGGACTGCTTGGTATTCAGTCCTATATGTGAAGACCTACTGCAGGAACCCTTTTGAAGTAAGATATTGCAGTTACCTAAGAACTTACTGTAACAGTAGCTCTTCAAGAGAGGTTCTTGCAGTTGGTCTAGTTTCCCATCCACCTTCCCCCTACTCCTGGAATGTTTCCTTCATTTTCATCCTGCCTAGCCCTTGGGTCTAGAGAGGAAACATGGTCCTGGGAGTTTTTCACTCCTACTTTTTCTACTTACCTTTCTCTAGGTCTCTGGTGAAAAAGAACTGGAGAGTTGGTACAGGACCGCCCCTTTTATAGCTTGGCTGATGTCACGTCGCCTGATGTCGGGGGCGGTCCCTGCTGATGATTGCTATCTATAAGTTTGCCGTTGGAACCTGACGGGGCGCAGTCCTATATGTGAAGACCTACCGTAGGAACCTCTCTCGAAGATCTACTGTTACTGTAAGTTCTTGCGTAACTGCAATTTTTGCAGCAGGGTGGCAACGATTTCCTATTGTTTTGGGTATAGTGTTGCAAATTACTTTCGCAAATCACGACACTTTCGCAAAAGAAAAATCACAAAAGTGTTGCATTTGCGAAAGTATTTTGCAACACTACTGTATATGTGTGTATGTATGTATGTGTGTGTATATATATATATATATATATATATATATATATATATACACATGTATGTGTATATGTATACATATATGTGTGTGTGTATATGTACTGTATATGTTTATATATATGTATTTAATGCTACAGAGAGTGAACCCTCGAGCCTATATGTACTCCTGTTCAGCTTTGGGTATCTCTACAGTATGTGACCAGGAGGACTTGTTTCTTTTTATTTTGCAGTTGTATAACACATGGTGACCATCCTGGTTTGCTGTTCCAGGTCATCACCAAATGAGAAGAGGAGGAAGATTTTTATAACAAAAACTACTAGTATCCCTCCCTCTGAGAATTGATTTTCCTTTACTTGTGAAGATTTGTGGATTTTCCCCAAATTTCCAGTTCTGGGCATAAAGTTAGAATGGAAAAGAGGAAAAATTAATATTGAGTGGTACAGGCTGCAACTTCTGCTTCCTAGACATCAGTCTCACATTTCTGCTTCATTTGCTGCTTCGCTTCTCCACATGCAAGGCCTGCTCAGCACACTTATTAATGGCTCTATGTAATTCTGTTCTAGCCATTACTAAGTTTGACCAATACATGATGCTCAGTTCAAGGCTATGGATTTCCCCTTGAAGATGAATTCCCTCTTTGGAGACACTGCTGAAGTTTTACATGAAAAAGGTGGAAAAGTTAAAGCCACCTGTCAAACAAATTTTGCTAAATGAGAAAGCCTCTTCTCCCAGGAGGCCCAAAGTAGGACAAGTAGGGATAAGGGATATTTTCCCCCTAGAGATTTTTACCCTTGTGGATACTCGGGGATTTCTCCTAAATCAAGGAATTCTTTATGGAGAGAGACTAGAGAAGAGCCTACTCCATTGTTTTCTCCCGGTACTTAAACCAAGCAGCAATCCTCTTGACTGCATCCAGCAAGCCTCCCCTCTCTCTGTAAGGGACAAGCTTCTCCTTTACCCCCACCTGTGGCAACTCATCACCACAGGTACATGAGTGCTACAATTGGTATGTCAGGGCAGAGTTTATCTCTCTTCGAGGCCCTAAGCTTTTGAAAGCCCTTAATTACAGCAGAAAGCCTGTTATTGGATTTGGAGATGAAAAACCTTCTAAGAGCTCGAGCACTGAAAGTGCTCCCCTCCCCCGGGGAGACCTTTACTCCAAGTACTCTCACCCTGAAGGAATATGGGGAGTGGCTACCTGTGGTACCTGAACAGGGTCCTGCTGAAATCGAAATTCAGAATGGTCACCTTAAACCCGGTGTTACATTCCCTGCAGCAGGAAGACTGGTTAATTTCCCCAGATGCCCATTTTTATGATACTGAAAGTCCATCCAGCAGAAAGTCTCTCGGGTTCAGGCTGTCATCAGGGCACTACCAGTTTGCAGCACTGCCATTCAGACTGTCTTCAGCTGTGAGTCTTCACGAAGCACTTAGCAGTAGTTTCAACTCACTTCAGAAAACAAAACATTTCTGTCTTTCCATTTCTAGATGACTAGCTGATAGTGGGCAAGTCGCCACAGGGAGTCAGGGATGCCATGAACCTCCCAAGAAGTGCTTTGGAGTCCTTGGGCTTCATTATCTACACAGAGAAATTCCACTTCAATCCAGCTCAAATACTGGTCTTCACTGGAGCAGATCTCAACACCCTGCAAGGGAAAGGCTTCCTCCCTGTGGACAGACATGATCTTTTTGAGCCTGATAAATCCCTTTAGTGGGAGCCAGCCAAGGCTGGCCTCACACTTCCGGACCTCATGACCTCTATGACAGCAGTAGTCCCAGCTGCCAGATTTCAAATGAGATATGCACAGCGTCACTCCAGAGCCCTCTAGTCTCAGACACACCACTCCTTTTCAAAGCTATTACCAGTCATCAGAACACTCCTTCAGAGTCTAGACTGGTGTAAAGCGGAGTAAAACCTCAGGGAAGGGGTTATCTTTCAATTAAGACAACCTTCCAGGGTTCTCACAACGGATGCCTCCCTCCTAGGCTGGGGAGCTCACCGGCAGAATCAGTCTGTCAGTGGTCCACTAAAGAATTCATTTTTCGCATCAGCCTGCTAGAACTCAGAGCTGTGTACCTAGCCATCTAGGCCCTTGCACCATAGCTCAGAGACCATTCTGTTCAAACCAGAAGAGAAAACACCACTGCTGTGTTCTACATCACCAAGCAGGGTGTCACAAGGTCTGCTAATCTCTGCATGGAGGCAATAAAAATGTGGTCTTTGGAAGGTTCCTGTGACATGCATCTGTTAGATATACGGTACATCTCTCAGGCAAGGACAACATTCTGGTGGATGCCTTGGGCTGCATCAGTTAGGGTTACCATGAGCGGACCCTAAAGTTGGAATTACAGTTTTTCAAATGGTGGGGCATTCCGTAAGTGGATTCTTTCACATCCAGCCTCAACCACCAGCTTCCTTAGTGCTGCTGCAGGCTCCCAGCACACAGTACCCTGCCAGTAGGTGCTCTAACTTTGGATTGGACAGGGAGGTTTCTGTATGCTTATCACTTCCCTCTGTTATGCAGAGTTCTTCTAAACTCTGGGATCAGTCAGCCACCATAATTCTGGTGTCCACGGACTATGTACAGCAGCTGTGTAACTCTCTCCTCCTTGCCCTGTCAGTCAGGAAACCTATTTGCATACCATCGAGCCACAGTCTCCTGACTCTTCTTCAGACAGTCTCCTTTCACCTCAAGGCCTAGGGCTTGAGGAGTTCAGAGTATCCTGCTTCTCAGTTTTCTAAGAAGGTTTCTGTTTCCAAGTGGAACAGGTTCTCCCTGTGGTGTAAAAATGAGGGTTCAAACAACATGAAGTCTTGCTATATTATGGCACATGCAGTATAACCCCAGGTTAAAACTGCTCCGGAGGTGAAAGAGTTAACTTTCCATGCAGGGCATGGAATCTTGAGCGCGAGCTCGGTTGAACACTCTGTCTGTTGTAGCTCAAACTTAAACTGTCAGATTCTTTACTCTGCCTCACTGAACAGTCGCTCCGGAAATTTCTCCTGCTGCTCGGTTTGTTTGTCGGTTAAAAAGTGTAATTCTCGGTTTATTTTACCGAAATTAAACCGCAATCGGTCGGTTCAAGCTCTGTCTGTGGTATTGTAAGTAATAGATAGGCTTGTTTTATTTTCTTCTGTGTGGAACTTGTAAACGTCTTTTTCGGTTCGGTTTGAACCGATCAGATTGGTTTTAAATTTATTTTCTAGTCCTTTAGAGTGCGGTTCCCGGTTCTTATCGGTTCTAAAAAACGGATTTTATTACGTTTTTTTCCATGACCCGTGACACGGTTGGGAACCGATAAGAGAGTCTTGCTTGGCGGATTGCCACTAACGGGCAAGTTTTGGTTAGGCTGGCACTGTGTCTGAGAAACCCAAAAGAAAAACCAGACCTACTGGGTTTCAGCACTGTGGCCTCTGTGGGGAAGCCTTTGCTAAGGCTGACCCACACACCACCTGTGTATATTGTCTGGGGTTTGACCACCTCAATGCAGACTGCCAGATTTGTAAGAATTTTCCTGCTGCCACCGTGGAAAAGAGAGTTGGTAGGCTCAGGGAAAGGGAGGCCAAAATGTCCGCTGACCCGGATGGCCAGCCCGGTTCGGTTCCAACCGAACCTGAGGAAGTGCCTTCTGACCAGGGCGATACTTTCTCGGGCAACGAAGAGCCAGCTCTGAGCGGTTTCAACTAAAAAGGGCTGGAAAGTCAGCTAGTGTGGAGCCAAAAGTTCTTTCTCCAACTGCTGAGGAAATAGCTAAAGCTATTCAAATTGTCCAGTCTCTTTCCCCGGTTCCGTCCGAACCGACACCATCAGGGAAGCGCTCGGTTCGGACGGTTCCACCGGTTCAAGATTGATTTTGAGGATTTTTATGAACCGGAGGAAGGGGAGGAGGGGTATGAGGAGAGTGAATGTGATTTTGAAAGTCTGGATGTGCCCATTAAACCGGACATCTCTCCGGACAGACCTTCAGGGGTCTTCCCCAGGCTATCTAAGTCCCCTTCTCATTTTATGTTTTATAAGAAAGTTGCTGCAACTCTCCAACTCCCTGTTGAGGAAGCTGTTGATGACCAAGAAGAGCCTGATTATGTAGAAATGATGGATATTCCAGAGTCCAGGAGACTGTCTATTCCCTTGCACAAATCATTTAGGAAACAGATAGTAAAAATTCTAAAAACTCCTCACTCTATCCTTCCTGTTGATAAAAGGATGGACAAAAGGTATACATTATCAGGCTCTGATACGGAGTTCCTCTCTCAGCAATGCAGCCATGTGGGGTAGTGCAGGCTGCAGCCTGTGACAAGGCTAATATTCCTCTAGCCTCTCACCCTCCTGAAAAGGATTCCAGGAGGATGGATGCCATGGCAAAGAAACAGTACATGGCAGCTTTAGGACTCAGAAGGCGAATTATATGGCTTATGCAGCTAGGTACTAGAACTAAATGGGATACTGTGCTGGCACTAGCAAGACAGGCCCCTGACCAACTTGCCAGGGAGCTGGAACAGGTGGGCATGGATGGTATTGAGGCATCCAAGGTGCAATTTCTTGCTGCAGTAGACTCTAATGATGTTTCATCAAGAGTCATGGCTACATCTGTGTCTTCGCAGAATGGCCTGGCTCAGATGTACTGCCCTGTCACAGGATACCCAGTCTAAGGCTATGGATTTTCCTGTTGTGGGCAATTCTCTGTTTGGGGAGCAGACAGAGAATTATATGAAGAAAATGGATGAGTATAGGACCACCTATAGGAGTGCACAGGCCAAAGAAAGGCAAGCCACTCCTCAAAGGCAGCATGGCAGGGGCAGGCCTTTTCATAGGCCTTTTTACCAAGCCCAGGCCTCCTCTTCTGCTTATGCCCAGAGGGGGTTCTTTAGAGGAAGAGGCAGAAGGGGTCTAGTAAGCCTGCTTCTACCCCTCAACCCAAAGCCCCTGCAAAGCAGGCTCCTTGATGGGGTGGCCAGGCCGATTCTCCACTACCGGTAGGCTGGCTTTACTTTGTCCAGGACTGGAAGTCTGTAACATCAGACAAGTGGGTCCTGGAAGTAGAAGTAGGGACTGGTTCTCAGCTTCAAAAATTTCCAAGATGAGAACCAGGTCTTTTCCACCTGCAAATCCATTAGAGGCACTTGCCCTAGAAACAGAAGTTTCTTCCTTCTGGCTCTCAGAGCTGTGGAAAGGGTTCCACCCCTACACCAGGGCAAAGGGTTGTACTCCAGGTACTTCCTTACCCCAAAAAAGACAGGAGAATGGCGGCCCATCCTGGATCTCAGGTATCTAAACAAGCACCTTTTAAAACCAAAGTTCAAAATGGTGACTCTGGGAATTATTTTACCCTCTCTAAGGCCAGGGGACTGGTTAGCCTCCCTGGATCTCAAGGATGCCTACTTCCATGTTCTGATCAGAAGCTCCCATCGAAAGTACCTCAGATTCGAACTGCCCTCAGGTCATTACCAGTTCAGAGCAATGCCCTTCGGCCTCACCTCAGCCCCGAGGGTGTTCACAAAATGCCTGGCAGTAGTAGTTGCCCACTTAAGAAGGCAAAAGATTGCCATCTTTCCTTATCTGGACAACTGGCTCATTGTAGGCCAGTCTCCAGACCAGGTCAAGCTACACCTACAAGTAACTCAGCAACTTCTTACATCTTTAGGTTTCCTTCTCAATCTTCCAAAGTCAGTCCTGGAGCCTGTCCAGCTTCTCACCTTCATAGGCGCAGAACTGAACACAAAGAAGCCAGAGCCTTCCTCCCTCTGGAAAGAGCAAGGACTTTGGTCTCTCTGGCCTCCTCTTTCACCCTGCAGGTCTCTCGACCAGCAAGGCATTTTCTACAGCTCCTGTGGCACATGGCTGCTTCTACAGCAGTAGTGCAGGGAGCAAGATTTCAGATGAGGGACATTCAGTTCCATTTGAGAGCCTTTTGGTCTCAAAGGACAGACCCTCTTACCAAATTGATCCCAGTGACTCGAACCCTGATCCAGGCCCTTCAGTGGTGGCAGGACCAGAGCAATTTGAGACGGGGGTTCCCTTCATTCCCCAGTCTCATTCCCTGACCCTTACTACAGATGCATCCCTCTTGGGGTGGGGAGCTCACATGGGCGACCTTACTGCCCAGGGGTTGTGGTCCCCTCAGGAATCTCTGCTCCACATCAATTTGTTGGAACTCAGAGCCGTTTTTCTAGCACTCCAGGTTTTTTCCACATCTGTTCAGAACAAGGTTGTTCAGGTCAGAACAGACAATACCACTACAATGTGGTACATCCAACAACAGGGCACTGGGTCTACGGCCTTGTGCACCCGAGCGATCAAGTTGTGGTCTCTGGCTTATTCTCTGAACGCCTTCCTTACGGCAGTTCACCTCCCAGGCAAGGACAATGTCCTAGCGGATGCTCTCAGCAGGATTTCCCAGGGCCATCCCGAATGGGCACTGGATCCCCTAGTACTGGAGGTAGTATTTGCCAGATGGGGCACCCCTCAGATAGATCTCTTTGCAGCCCCAGACAATCACCAACTTCCCCTTTTTTGCTGCAGGCCCCCAGTGTTATGCTCAGTCCCTCTGGATGCCTTCCTACTCAGCTGGGAAGGGAAGTTTCTCTATGCTTTTCCCCCCTTCTCTCTTCTTTTCAAGGTGCTAGTAAAAATCAGATCTGAACCCTGCAAGATGATCCTGATTGCTCCAGATTGGGCCAGGCGGCCCTGGTACCCACTCCTCATGTCCTTAGCAGTACACCTTCCCCTATGTCTTCCCAGGAATCACAACCTGTTATCTTGTGCCCAGGGGAGAGTTTGGTATCCGAACCTCAAATCTCTCAATCTCAAGGCATGGCTCTTGAAGAGTTAGAGTTTGCTGACCTACACCTTTCCCAAGGCGTATTGGAAATCTTGAGGGCCTCTAGGAAGCCTTCCACCAGGGCTACTTATAATTCACAATGGAAAAGATTTTCCATATGGTGTGCTGGTAAGCATATTTCCCCAGAATCTGCTGACGTGCCCACGATTCTGGATTATTTGGTGCATTTGAATTCTTTGGGCCTGAGACCAGCTACCCTAAAAGTGCACTTGGCAGCGGTGTCTGTCTTTTATCAGCAGGTAAGCCTCTTCTTTTCAGCTCACCCTGTGTTCTCCTGTTTTTAAAGGGTTGCTTCACACCAACCCTCCGCTCAGGGACCCTGCCCTGCTTGGGATCTTAATATTTGCATTGCCCAGCTTATGCAACCCCTTTGAGCCATTGTCTTCAGCAGAGCTTAAGTACTTGACTTGAAAACTGTGTTCTGGTAGCCATCACCTCTGCCAGGCGATAAGTGAGCTACAAGCATTGTCAGTGGAGCCTGATTTTATCTCCTTTCACAGAGATAAGGTGGTCCTCAGGACTAACAGAACGTTTTTGCCTAAGGTGGTTTCAGACTTCCACCTTAATCAATCCATGTCTCTTCCTGTGTACTTCACTGACCATTCCTCCTCTGGTGAGAGGAGATTACACAGTTTAGATGTCAAAAGAGCCCTTAGTTACTATATAGAACGTACCAAGGGTCATAGGTTTGACTCCCTCCAACTGTTCCTTACCTATGGTGAGGTTGGTAAAGGGAAGCCAGCCACTAAAAGATCCATTGCCAGGTGGATTGTCTCTTGTATCCAATTCTGCTATGAGAAGTTGAGTAAAGTTCCTCCCTCAGGCCTGAGAGCTCACTCTACCAGAGGTACAGCTGCTTCTCTGGCTGCTGCCAGAGACATTCCTATTCTAGAGATATGTCAAGCAACTACCTGGAAAACAGTTCACACTTTTACTAAGCATTACTCCCTGGATATCCAGGCTAGGTGTGATGCTCGATTTGGCACAGCTGTGCTTCAGAGCCTATTTCCTAAGTAGGTTCTGTCCCTCCTCCATGGAGGTACTGCTGTGTAATCTGCATATGTCATGATATAGCAAGAAGAAAAAATTACTCACCTTAGTAATGTTGTTTCTTCTAATGGAGTCTTGCTATATTATGACCTCCCCCCAGCCTGTCCTCTCAGAACCTCTACTTTTGGGATGTGGGTGGGCAGTGCAATGTTGGCACTTCATAGATGCCCATTTTATTTTCACCTTTCTTAGGGTGCTTAGGTGTTGTGCTTTTTTTTTCTTTCTTGAATCCCCTGACTTGAGTCTTATTTTGGGATCAAGAACAAAAATGTGTTTTTGTAGTTAGTAGCCAGTGGGCTAGTGTAGGTTTACGGCTTCCACACAGAACCTTAGTGAGTTTTGCTCGTAAAGATCTGACAGTTTAAGTTTGAGCTACAACAGACAGAGTGTTCAACCGAGCTCGCGCTCAAGATTCCATGCCCTGCATGGAAAGTTAACTCTCTCACCTCCGGAGCAGTTCTAACCTGGGGTTATACTGCATATGTCATAATATAGCAAGACTCCATTAGAAGAAACAACATTACTAAGGTGAGTAATTTTTTCGTTAGTCCCTTTAAGGGCTACCTCTCCCTACCCTTCTGAACTGCTTGGTACACCCTCAGTAGTAGGCCTCAAGGCTTCATTCCTCAAAGTACATACAGCAGCCATTTCTGCCTTTCTACTAGGAAAGAGAAATCTACCATCTCTTGGACTATCTCCCAAAAAATTTTCAAAGGCCTGCTATATCTTTAACTCCCACTTAGGGAACCTAACCTGTCCCCTCCTGGGATATGAGCCTCTGTATAGCCAAGCTCATGGAACCACCTTTTTGAGCCCATGGCTGCAGCTGACCTGAAAGATGAGACTTGGAAAACTGTCTTCCTGATTGCCATCATCTCTGCAGAAACATCTCAGGGCTATACACTTTATGTATTGAACCTAACTGCATCACTACCCACAGGCACAAACTCATCCATGGGGCAAACAGAAAATTCATACCTAAGACGGTCTCTGAGTTCCACCTTGACCAGTCTGTTGCAGTTCCTGTCTTTCTCACACAAAAATCCACACCACGTGAGCACACGCAGTACACCTTAGATGTGAAAAGGGCTCTGCCTTACTATTTGGAGCATGTCAGGCTGTTCAGACAGCTGCATACTCGGCTGTCCTCACCTATAGTGGTGGGGGGGTAGAGGAAAGCCAGCCTTCAACAGGATCATATCCTTGAAGCTGACCACCTTAGATTGATAGATCATTATCAATGCTGTCAATCAGCAGTCACACGTAAGAAGGCAGAGTTCCTGTCCGGTGAGATTGCTGCTGCTCAGAATTGACCAGCTCAGCTCTTTCGAACCATAGACATGTTGTGCAACCCAGCCTGTCTACAGGTTCAAGGAGCATTTTCACAAGTTAAGTGTGAAGAGTTTGCTCATTTTTTTGCAGATAAGGTGGCCGGCATCAGGGCCGAAATCTGTTCAGTGTCCGCTATGGGAGTTGATGGTGGTCGGTATTTGGTCACTTCCTCTCAGTCATCCTGGATATCGTTTGACTGGCTGGAGATGGGTGATATCATGCATATTGTCCAGAATTTGCAACCAACATGCTGTAGTTTGGATCCGGGCCCTACTCTCCTATTATTGGGGTGTATTGAGTCTATTGGACCGATCCTTGCACAGATTGTTTGGTGCTCCTTAGACTCTGGAGAATTCCCTAGTTCCCTGAAGGAGGCAGTGGTGACACTGCTTCTTAAGAAAGCTTCTTTGGATCCAAACAACTGTGTTAACTACAGACCTATCTTTAACCTTCCCTTTGTTGGGAAGGTGATTGAGAAAGTGGTTGCGCTGCAACTGGAGAACCACCTTACCATCCATGATATCTTTGATCCTCTCCAGTCAGGCTTCCGTAAGAGACATAGTACTGAGACCGCTCTGGTTTGGGTGCTGAGTGATGATCTGATGGCAAGGGACCAGAAACGCTGTTCCATCTTGGTACTTCTGGATCTCTCTTCAGCGTTTGACACTGTGGACCATGGGGTGCTGCTTGAGCGTCTGAGGGTTATTTGTGGCCTGGATGGTCCATTTCTCAGAAGGTTTCACTCTTTCCTTGCCAGCAGGTTTCAGAGGGCGATATCTGGGATTTTTTCCTCCGAACCATTCTCCCTGCTGTGTGGGGTCCCTCAGGGCTCGGTGCTGTTCCCCATGTTGTTTGCAGTGTATTTGCTGCCCCTTGGAGACATTGTAAGATGCTATGGGCTGAGGTTTCATTGTTACGCTGATGATACCCAGCTCTATGTGTCTTTTGCACCTGACCAGGATAGTGCGGTCTCGATGTTTAACAGCTGTCTGGTGGAGATCCATGAATTGATGAAAGCTAGTTGGTTGAAATTGAATTCTGGGAAGACTGAGGTGTTGGTAGTGGATCCGGGGCGCCGGATAGAGAGACAGGTGGTGGGTTTACCATCTGGGATTTGGCTTGATGGTGTACAACTGCCTGCCTCTGAACGAGTGCGCAGTCTGGGGTTAGTCCTTGATGATGGGTTAACACTGCGTGCACAGGTATCTGCAGTCGTCAAGTCTTCCTTTTACCATCTTAGGAACATTGTCAGAATTAAGCACCTCATTCTGTCCAATGATTTGCCCATGTTGTCCATGCCTTTGTGACCTCACGCCTTGACTACTGTAACTCCCTGTACCTGGGGCTTCTGGGGGTTGATATCAGTCACTTGAAGCTGGTGCAGAATGCAGCGGCACGATTGTTGACTGGGTCTTCGTGCTGTAGTCATATTACTCCCTCACTGCGCGTTCTGCACTGGCTGCCTATACAGTGGCGGGTCACCTTCAAGGTCAGTCTTCTGACCTATAATGCCCTGCATGGACAGAGACCAGGTTATCTGCAAGAGCTCCTGGTTCCCTTCAGCCCCGGACGTCCTCTCCGCTCGACTGCCAAGGGGTTGTTAGAGGTTCCCAGGGTGTGGCTAAAAACATCTGGGGCTCGGGCATTTATGTTTAGCTGCACCAGCCCCGTGGAACTCTCTACTTCGTCAGATTAGAGAGTGCAGGACTGTGGAGAGCTTTAAAACCAGCTTGAAAACACATCTTTTCCAACAAGCTTTTAGTAACTGATATTTATGAATGGTGATAAATATTAAATTGAAGCTGAATCTGTGTACGACTTTTTTAAATTATTTATATGTTTTTATATGCAGCGCTTTGATATTGGAATTGAGGTATATAAATAAAAATATTATTATTATTATTATTACATAGTTTACTGTATTCAGTTCTGTTACAGCGAACCTGGCAAACAGACCCCTGTGGACCTAAGGATTCATTCTACTAGGGGCATAGTTGCCACAGTGGCAGCTGCAAGGGATATATATCCCTTATCTTGATGTCTGCAAAGCAACCACATGGAAGACTTTGCACACATTTACAAAGCATTACTGCCTTGATGTGCAGTTCGGATCAGATGCCAAGTCTGGCACAGCAGTGCTGCAGAGCCCTTTTCTGAGTAGGTTCTGTACCCACCTCCCAACTGCACTGCTTTGTAGTCTGCTACTGTCAAGCATATTAAAGGACCCCTGTGGTGAGAAGAAAAAATTGCTCACCATAGTAATGCTGTTTCTTCCAGGGTGTCCTTTTGTATGCTTGACCTCCCACCCATCCTCCCCTACATAACCTGGCGGGGGATGGGTCTTCATCTTTCTTTCCTTGCAAAACTTTTTACTGTTCGTATTCTGAAGGAGCTTTTTGCTCAGTTGTCTTTCTGATAGTTCCCAGTAGAGCTGCTGTTATAAGTATACTTCTCTACTGGAACTATATTGCCCTCCTTCCCTCCCCTCCACCCTAAGCAAGTTCTACTTTTATAGGCACAGGATTTGACTGACAACAGGAACTTCCTGTTTGGGAGCAGGAAGTGAGTGATCACAGAGCCACTAAAGACTCACCATCCTAGAAGGAAAGGAGTAGCTCTCCATCCCCACCCCCAGCCCCAGCTGCTGGAGGTCTGATGCTGAGCAAGTAAGGAGACTACTGAGAAATATAGGAACTTCTTGTCTCAGAACAGGAAGATCAGGAGCTTAAAGGGCACAGAGGCAGTAAGTAAGTAGGGAGGAAAAAAAAAAGAGGAAAGAGTAAATATTCCAAACAGTTAAGGGGCCAGAAATAAGACATGATGGGAGTGGTGCAGTGCAGTGGCTGTGGAGCAGCAGTCCTCCAGGAGACATTCTGGAGGATGCAGTGTTGTCCCATCTGCAGGCACCTCTCTGGGCTGAGGGAGGAGGTTGCTCATCTCAAGGCGCAAAGGGCATTATGTCTTTCCTTACCTCTATGATTGGCTGCTCGTGGCCCTGTCAAGGATGCGCCTAGTTCAAGCCCTTGGAGACACTTGTACTCTATTCTGAGAGGTGGGGATCACCTTGAACCTACCAAAGTCTTTCCCAGAGCCCAGCCAAAGACTTGTCTTTATAGGTGCGGTCCTGGATTTGGTCCAGGGCAAGGATTTTCTCCTTCAAGAAAGGGATCGCATGCGGGAGATAGCCGGTTCGTCCTAACAACCCCTCAGGTCCAAGCCAGGTTCTTCCTCAGGCTTCTGGGGAATATGGCGGCAGCCATTCCTGTCACTCGCCTCCACATGAGAATCCCACAGTGGGTGCTCAGGGTGCAGTGGGATCAGAGCTCTGACGGTCTGGACCACATGGTCAGGAGGATCCTACGTTGGTGGTTGAACTCTCTCAGTTTGAAGGAAGGGGTCCCCTTTTGTCAGGAGCCCCTAAACTGGACTCTGACAACAGACATCTCCGATCTGGGTTGGGGGCGCACCTCTGGGACTGCCAGACTCAAGGCGTTTGGACCTCAGAGGCATGCAGCCTCCACATCAGTGTGCTGGAAATGCGAGTGGTCTTCAGTGCTCTAATGGCTTTTCCGGAGGACCTTATACTGGGCTCTCTTCTTGTTCAGATGGACAACATGGCAGTTGTCTTTTACATCAACAAGCAAGGGGGTACTCCTACCCTCTGTGCAGGGAGGTGATGAGAGTCTGGTATTGGGTGCTGGAACGTCGCATATCGCTGTCCGTGGTGCATGTTCCAGGCACCCAAAACGACTTGGCAGACAGCCTAACCAGATCCCAGTCCAAGGCGCATGAGTGGGAGCTACTCCAGTCAGCAACAGACCAGCTTTTCGACACGTGGGGTCGTCCAGAGCTGGACCTCTTTGCGTCTCCACCCAATGTCAAACTACCATTTTTCTGGTCGCGAGAGCACGCGCCTGCTGTTTTCTGGCCAGATATGTTGTCTCTTTGTTGGGCAGGGAGGTTTCTTTATGCCTTTCTTCCCTTCCCTCTCATTCAGAGAGTTTTGTTGAAGGTTCAGGCCGATGGTGTTTGGATGATTTTAATCGCCCCACTATGGCCTTGGCAGATTTGGTTCCCATTACTTCAGTGGCTGTCCTCAGAACCTCCAGTTGCACTGCCACTATGCTTGCAGTTGCTGTCCCAGGACCAGGGCAGGCTGGTTCATCCAGATCTCAGGTCTCTACACCTTTATTCATGGCTCCTGCAGACGTAGCCAAATTAAGGTGTGGGGCCTCCCAAGAGGTGGCGAATGTCCTCATTTTGGCGAGAAAGCCCTCTAGTCTCTCCACTTACGCTATGAAGTGGAAACGTTTTTGTTTATGGGTTGCAACTCACCATGTGGACCCCCTTAACCTGTCTGGTAAACTCAGTGTTACAGTACCTCTTCTCCTTATACCAGCAAGGCTTGAGCTACTCTTCCATAAAGGTGCATATGTGGGCTATTTCTGCTTATCACGCCCTCTTTGGAGACGGGGCTTTGGCCCAGTTGGATGTGGCCCGCGCCTTTTTACGTGGCATTTTACATTTGAGACCTCCCATTAGGGATATTATCCCTCCCTGGGATCTCCTTTTTGTGTTGAAGAAGCTCACTCTCCCCACCCCCCCACTTTGAACCTGCAGCAGAGTGTGAGCTGCATTACCTTTCCTGGAAGGATTATTTTTTGATTGCTGTTACTTCAGTTCGAAGGGTTTCTGAGATTCAGGCCCTGATGTGTAACGAGCCTTATTTAGTTTTTCATAGGGAAAGGGTTTCCTTCAGAACAAATTCTAAGTTCTTTCCCAAGGTGGTCTCAGAATTGACCCTCAACCAGTCGGTTGACCTTCCAGTTTACTTTTCTACCCCTGCGAATAGGGGAGAGGTTCTCCTACGCACATTGGATGTCCACAGGGCACTAAGATACTACCTCACGCACACAGCAATACACTGTAAATCAGAGCAATTGTTTGTGGCCTTTGCGCCACAACACCTGGGCAAACTGCTGTCTAAATAAACTATTTCCCGGTGGCTTGTCCACTGTATTGTGTTTTGTTATGACAAACACAACAAACCTCTGCCAGGCTCGGTTAGAGGTCATTCCACCAGTGGGTCTCTACCTCCTTCGCCTCCCTGAAGAATGTCTCTATTTGGGACAATTGTGCTGCTGCTACTTGGAATTCAGTACACACCTTTGTTACGCACTATAGCCTGGACATTGCCTCCAGGTGCTGTGCCAGATTTGGCCTGGCAGTCCTTCAGGAACTTTTGTCTTAAACATCAGTTTCCATCTTCCTCCTCCTGGGATTTGTCACCTCCTTGGCGCGGGACTGTTTGGGATTCTGTCCTAATGGTTATAGCCTGCTGCAAGAGCTCCCACTTGAAGTAAGATAGTACAGTTACGTGAGAACTTACCCACCCTCCTTCCCCCTGGAGAGGTTTACGGCATGTCTTAGACAAGCTTCACCTGGTTCGCTTGCCAGGGTCCATTCCCAGGTCTTGGTGGGTGAACTGAGGCGGAGCCGGTGGGGGGGTCCACCCTGTTTATAGCGCAGCAACGTCTGGGTGGAGCTGACATCGGCGGGGCGGTCCTCGCTGGGTACTGCTAGCTACGTTTTTTCCTGTGGGTCCTAAGGCCTGCAGCATTCGTCCTAATGGTTATAGCCTGCTGCAAGAGCTCCTCTCGATCTACTGTTGCGGTAAGTTCTTACGTAACTGTACTTTCAGCAGCCTCTTGCACTGTTTTTGGATCTCGGTCCTCAGCCAGGTTTTCAGCTCTTCTGGGCATGCCCAAAAAACTGCTCTAACAGTACAGCATTTTCAGTTTTATCTACAGAGTTTGCTTCAGTTCCTTCCCACCAACGTTTTGAAAACCGATGTCACTTCGTGGCTAGCTCCTCTTAGCTCATGTCAGGGCTTCTCCCGAACTTACAGAATTTAGCTCTGTATGCTTCTGCAGTTAATTCATACTTTTTTAAAAGTGCAGCTTTAATTTTGCTGTAATCATTACTGTCCTCATTGTCCATTTGACCCAATGCATCCCAAGCTTTCCCGGTAAGTAACGGGGATAGCTGGAAGCTCCAGGACCCTCTAGGAATATTTGCCTGAATGCATACTTTTTCAAAAGAATTTAAAAAGGCATCCATATCTTCCCCCTCTTTAAATTCCGCTATCAATTTAGAGTTTAATTTGTAACCTAGTCCTGTACTTCCAGTTAAACCCAAGCCACTTACCTGCCCTGATGCTGGTGTTTGGAGTCCTAGCTTCTCCAGTTCATGTTGCTTCTGGTGTTCATGCTCTTCTTGCTCAGCTTCTCGCTGTTCTCACTCCACCTCTCGCCGAAGCTGCTCCCTTTTCTCCTCTGCCTCTCGCTGCTCTCGCCTCTCTTCTCTCTGGAACTCCAGCTCCATTCTCTGCAACTCCATCTGCGGCTTGAGTCCTTCTAGCTCCAGAATGTTGGTGACCTTCCCCTGCTACTGTGGCTCTTGGCTTGCAGTGGCCCTGCTGTGCTTCTCACTGGATCCAGACACTGCAAGGGACCCTGGCCCCTTCATGCCCAAGTTCTGCTTGTTGGCTTTCCCCTCATACTGGACTCATGTCCTGGCACAACTGCCTCAAGTAGTCTGCAGTGTAGCCGTTGTAGTTGGAAGTCATCTTCTTCCATAACTATGGCTACTCTAACTTGCACTTGGGGAAAAAAAAAATAAAATGGGAACTTTGACTGTAAGCAAAATGATATAGTTCCGTTTACTTTTTTAAAAAATAAATCACTGCCTTATTTTGCACGTGAGCTGTACAGTATTAATCTGACACACTGAACTGTTAAAGCTTGTGTTACCAAATACTTTAAAATTGCACCACTGCCAACCATATCTCTCACAAATGCACTCCCGCAGGTCAGGCGCTCTGCTCCCACAGTGCCAACCTCAGAGCACAATAGTGTGAACAGGTAACAGAGTAACCCTCCTGTCTGCTTTGGGTCCGAATCACCTATTAGCCTCAAGTTCTGGAGGGATTCAAACTATGAACGTTATGCTAGCATACCCAATTAACAGGCTCTTCGGGGGGAGTGCAGAACAATCCTTCGCCCAGGGGCACCCAGCCGGGTTTTCCAAAATGTACCCTTAGAACTCTATAAGAGACCTAGGTATTTCTTAACTTGAAGTAAGCTTAGTAACACCATCAAGTCCTTATCAGCTGTCAGCCTTAAATACAGGTTCAACAATCACATGTAAAATAACAGAAAAGCAAAGTCAGTATTTTAAAGAAAATGGTGTTTACTAGAAAAATGGTAAAACAGGTGAAATAAAATACAGAACAAATTATATCACAAATCTCACAGCCATACACACAAAAAAGGAAAGTTACAGAATACAAACTCCCTACCACACATAATTATTTTCTAAGTATTGCCTTTAAGTGCTTTTTAAGTTCAGAGAATTCTCTTTCTCAGAGTCCAAGAATCATATACCACATTTCCCAGATAAAGGATTCATTTCAACTCTATCTCCCTGCCCCTTTTTGGTGAGGTTGGCTAGATCCTCCCTTAGAATTAATTCTAACATAGTTGTCTACAAGGAAGTATTTTAATAAATGTGAACATCAGCAAAAAGCCATTTCCCAAATATGACAGCCTTTGATCAACATTTCCTTTGAGGTTTACAACCCCACAACCTGTCACTAAGGTGTGAGAAAACCAAGGGGAATCGGCCACAATGACATCTGAGGTCATAAAATGTATATTTGGGAACCAAGATCAAAGGTAGCAGCAGGTGATAAGGGTCATAAACTATCCCTCTGGAAGGAAGGCATTAATTTAGTTTTTTCCCTAGTCAGTTTAATGACATCTTCACTGACACCTTGAAGGTTAAAAGCCAAACTAGGTGAAAAGCTCCCTGAAATGGTGGCCTTGATGGAAGAGGAATGCCTGGATATCGGGGCAGTCACAGAAACATGGTACACAGAGAACCATGACTGGGATGTCAACACACCAGGGTACACAATCTACAGGTGGGACAGGGAGGGAAGAGGAGGCGTAGCAGCTCTCTATGTAAGGGAAGGGATCAAAACAACAGAACTAAAGGGTAAACAGGGAGGAGAGGAGGCACTCTGGGTCATCCTGGAGACTGGAAATGGCACCACAGTTCACACAGAGGTTGTATACAGACCCCCATCTCAGGGGGAGGAAATGGACAAGGAAATGATAGACTGCATCCTTAGGATGGCAGAGAAGGGGGCGATTATTGCTGATGGGGGACCTGAATATGCCAGATGTTAACTGGAGCACCTTTGCTGCAGCAACATCCAAGAGCAGGGCCATTCTCAATGCCCTACAGGGGGCATGCCTCAGACAGATAGTTTTGGACCCCCCCTCAGGAGGGAGCAATCTTAGACCTGGTACTCTCAAATGGGGATGGAAAGAGGATCTCCAGTCTTGAAGTGGGTAGCCATCTGGGAACAAGCGACCACCAAACAGTGTGGTTCACGATAAACTTAGCTGTAAGGGTCAAGCCATACAAAAGTGAAGGTACTGGACTTCGGGCGGACTAATTTTGTCAAAATGGGAGAGTGCCTCAGAAAAGCGCTAGCAAACAGGCAAGAAGGTGGGGGTGGAGCAACAATGGGGAAACATCAAAATCGCCATCGCAGAGGCAGCAAGCCTTTGTGTGAAGCAAATAAACAAATCAAAATGAAAGAAAAAAACACTATGGTTCTCAAAAGAAGTGGCGGGGAAGGTTAGGGAGAAAAAGCATTCAGGAAGTATAAGAAAACACAGAAGGAGTAGGACAGAGAAATGTACCAGTTAAAGCAGAAGGAAGTGGGGATGGCAGTCATAATAGCAAAGGCCCAAACCAAGGAAAAGATGGCCAACTCGGTTAAGAAGGGGGATAAAACCTTTTATAGGTACATTAGGGAGCAAAGAAAGACTAAGGCAGGGATACTGAGGCTGAATGAAGAGGAAGGTGGTTGGGCAGAGAGTGACAGTGGAAAAAGCAGGGATACTGAATGAATACTTCTGCTCAGTATTCACAATGGAAGAGCAGGGTGAGATACCTAATCCAGTCAATAGAAGCACTCTGGACGGGGGGTTGATATTAGTCCTTTCACAGAAGAAAGGGTTCTGAAAGAACTCTTAAAACTGAAGGTTGATAAAGCAACGGGGCCTGCTGGGATTCACCCCAGAATTCTGAAAGAACTAAGGGAAGAACTAGTAACACCACTAACTACCCTTTTTAATTAATCATGGGAGGATGGTGTGGTACATGAGGACTGGAGGAGGGCAGAAGTGATTCCCCTTCACAAAAGTGGGAGCAAGACAGAGGCAGGAAACTACAGACCTGTTAGTTTGACCTCAGTGGTAGGGAAAAATGATGGAATCACTTCTGAAGGAAAGAACTGTTGAGTACCTAGAGGCCAGTGGGGTACAGGACCCAAGGCAACATGGATTCACAGCAGGAAGGTCATGTCAGACAAATCTAATTGATTTCTTCGACTGGGTGACCAAGTAGGAGAACAGGGAGGGGCTGTGGACATGGCCTACCTAGACTTTATCAAGGCATTTGACACAGTCCCGCACAAAAGATTAATAAACAAATTAGCCAGAGTGGGGGTGGGTCCCAGGGTGGTAGCCTGGGTAAAACACTGGCTGGACAACAGGACACAGCGGGTAATAGTAAGTGGAGTCCACAGTGAAGAAAGGGGGTTACTAGTGGGGTACCACAGGGTTCAGTACTGGGGCCAGTCCTTTTTAATGTCTTTATAAGTGACATTGCAGAGGGACTGGAAGGGAAAGTATGTCTCTTTGCAGATGACGCAAAGATCTGCAACAGGGTTGATATGCAAGGTGGGATGGAAAGGATGAAAAGGGACTTGGCAAGGTTGGAGGAATGGTCAAATATATGGCAGCTTACATTGAACTCAAAGAAGTGCAAAGTAATGCACCCGGGAAACAAAAATCTGGGGGAAGAATACATAATGGGGGGGGATACTGACAACAACAGAAATGGAAAGGACCCTGGGGGTAGTCATATCAGATGACCTAAAGGTGGGCCAGCAATGTGAGAAGGTAGTAAGGAGGGCTGGGGGAATACTGGGATGCATAGGGAGAGGCATCACCAGTAGAAAACAGGAAGTTGTTGGCCCTCTGTACAGAGAGTTGGTAAGACCACATCTGGAGTACTGTGTACAGTTCTGAAGACCCCATCTCCGCAAAGACATAGACAGGATGGAGGCTGTCCAGAGGAAGGCAACCAAAATGGTGCAGTGTCTGCACCAGAAGACATATGAAGAAAGACTAAAGGAGCTTAAGAAGTGTAGCCTCGAGGAAAGGAGGGAGGGAGAGGGAGACATGATAGAAACTTTCAAATACCTCAAGGGAATCAACAAAGTCCAAGAGGGTAGCGTCTTTCAGAAAAAGAGATGTGCAAGAACAAGGGGGCACAATTTGAAGATAGAGGGGGGATGGCCCAGAGGTAATGTGAGGAAGTATTTCTTCACAGAGAGGGTTGTAGATACATGGAACAGTCTTCCTGAGGAGGTCGTAGAGTCAAAAACAGTGGGAAAATTCAAGAATGCATGGGACAGACATACGGCAATTCTAGTGGGGGGTAGGAGGAAGTAGGCTGTTCGTTAACTAGGATCTGCAGCTTATCCATTAGGTAGGGAAATGGGCAGACTAGGAGGGCCAAGCGGTCCTTATCTGCCATCAGATTCTATGTTTCAAACAACATGAAGTCTTGCTATATTATGACAATTGCAGTGAGTCCCCATCTTCGAACTGCCCCGGAGGTGAAATAGTTAACTTTCCATGCAAGCATGGAGCTTTGAGCGCAAGCTCAGATAGAGGAGCTCTGTCTGCTTATCTTCAAACATAAACTGTCAGATTCTTTACTCTGCCTCACTGAACAGTCGCTCCGGAGATTTCTTCTTCTGCTCAGTTCATTTTGTCAGTTAAAAGTATTAGTTTTATTGGTTTTTGACCGAAATTTAACCGCAACCGGTCGGTTCAAGCTCTGTCTGTGTTAATGTAAGTAATAGATAGGTTTTACATACGTCTTTCTTTGTGTGGAACTTGTAAACATTTATCGGTTCGGTTTGAACCGATCAGGTTGTGTTTTAAATTGCTAGTCCTATTTTAGAGTGCGGTTCCCGGTTCTTATCGGTTCTAAAAACGGATTTCATTACGGTTTTTTTCCACGACCCGTGACACGGTTGGGAACTGATAAGAGAGTCTTGCTTGGTGGATTGCCATAAACGGGCAAGTTTGGTTAGGCTGGCATTATGTCTGAGAAACCCAAAAGAAAACCGGCCCACTGGGTTTCAACACTGTAGTGTCTGTGGGGAAGCCTTTGCCAAGGCTGACCATCACACCACCTGTGTCTGTTGTCTGGGGTTTGACCACCTCAATGCAGACTGCCAGATTTGTAAGAATTTCCCTGCTGCCACCATAGAAAAGAGAGTTGGTAGGCTCAGGGAAAGGGAGGCCAAAAAGTCCGCTGACCCGGATGGCCGGCCCGGTTCGGTCCCAACCGAACTGGAGGGAGTGCTCTCTGACCAGGGCGGTACTTCCTCGGACAAACGAAGAGCTGGCTCCGAGGAGCCAGTTCCTGCAAAAAGGACTAGAAAGTCAGCTGGTATGGAAAAAGTACTCTCTCCAACCGCTGAAGAGATAGCTAAAGCAATCCAAATTGTCCAGTCTCTTTCCCCGGTTCCTGAATCGGCATCATCAGGGAGGCGCTCGGTTCGGCCGGTTCCACCTGTTCAAGATTATGATCTTGAGGAATTTTATGAACCGTGGAAGGGGGAAGAGGAGTATGAGGAGAGTGAATATGGTTTGGAAGATCTGGATGCGCCCATTGAACCGGACACCTCTCCAGACAGACCTTTAGGGGTTTCTCCTGCAAGGCTTTCTGAGTCCCCTTCTCATTTTATGTTTTATAAAAAGGTTGCTGAAACTCTCCAGCTCCCTGTTGAGGAAGCTGTTGATGACCAAGAGGAGCCTGATTATGTAGAAATGATCTATATTCTAGAATCTAAGAGACTGTCTATTCCCCTACATAAATCTTTTCGGAAGCAGACAGTTAGTTTTAAAAAATCCTCACACTATACCTCCTGTAGATAAAAGGATGGATAAGCAGTATGCTTTATCAGGCTCTGACACGGAATTCCTCACACAGCAATGCAGCCATGTGGGAATAGTGCAGGCTGCAGCCTGTGACAAGGCAAATATTCCCCTAGCTTCACACCCTCCTGAGAAGGACTCCAGGAAGATTGATGCTGTGGCAGAGAAACAATACATGGCAGCATCCTTGGGACTCAGACAAGCAAATTATATGGCTTATGCTGCTAGATACCAGAAATCCAGATGGGATACTGTTCTGGCACTAGCAAAACAAGTCCCTGACCAGCTTGCCAGGGAGCTGGAACAGGTGGCTAAAGATGGTATTGAGGCATCAAAGATGCAGTTTCATGCTGCAGTAGACTCTAGTGATGTGTCATCAAGAGTCATGGCTACATCTGTGGCACTTCGCAGAATGGCTTGGCTTAGATGTACTACCCTGTCACAGGATACCCAGTCTAAGGCCATGGATTTTCCTGTTGTGGGTAACTCTCTGTTTGGGGAGCAAACAGAGAATTACGTGAAGAAAATGGATGAATACAGGACCACCTATAGGAGTGCACAGACCAAGGAGAGGCAGGCCACTCCTCAGAAGCAGCTTCCCAGGGGCAGGGGCAGGCCTTTTCAAAGGCCTTTTTACTAAGCCCAAGCCTCCTCTTCCGCTTATGCCCAGAGGGGGTTCTTTAGAGGAAGAGGCAGACGGGGTTCAAGCAGGCCTGCTTCCACCCCTCAGCCCAAAGCCCCTGCCAAGCAGGCACCCTGATGGGGTAGCCAGGGCAGATTCTCCTCTACCTGTAGGGGGCAGGCTGGCTTACTTTGTCCAGGACTGGAAGTCTCTAATGTCAGACAAGTGGGTCCTGGAAGTAGTAAGCCAGGGACTGGTTCTCAGCTTCAAAAAATTTCCAAAGATGAGAACCAGATCTTTTCCACCTGCATCTCCATCAGAGGCACTCGCCTTAGAGGCAGAGGTCTCTACCCTCCTCGCCCTCAGAGCCGTGGAAAGGGTTCCACCCCTACACCAGGGCAAAGGTTTGTACCCCAAAAAAGACAGGAGAATGGCAGCCCATCCTGGATCTTAGATACTTAAACAAGCACCTCTTAAAACCAAAATTCAAAATGGTGACTCTGGGTATTATTTTACCCTCTCTAAGGCCAGGGGACTGGCTAGCGTCCCTGGACCTCAAGGATGCCTACTTCCATATTCTCATCAGAAGCTCCCATTGAAAGTACCTCAGGTTCGAGCTGCCCTCAAGCCATTACCAGTTCAGAGCAATGTCCTTTGGCCTCACCTCTGCTCCAAGGGTATTCACCAAATGCCTGGCAGTAGCAGTTGCTTGCCTAAGAAGGCAAAAGATTGCCATCTTTCCTAACCTGGATGATTGGCTCATAGTAGGCCAGTCCCCAGACCAGGTCAACTTACATCTTCAGATAACTCAGCAACTGCTTACTTCTCTAGGTTTCCTTCTGAATCTCTCAAAGTCAGTCCTGGAGCCTTCCAGCTCCTAACCTTCATAGGTGCAGAACTGAACACACAGGAAGCCAGGGCCTTCCTCCCTCTAGACAGGGCAAAGACCCTAGTCTCCCTGGCCTCCTCCTTCACCCTGCAGGTCTCTCGACCAACAAGGCATTTTCTGCAGCTCCTAGGACACATGGCTGCTTCCACAGCAGTAGTGCAAGGAGCAAGATTTCAGATGAGGGACATTCAGTTCCATTTGAGAGCCTTTTGGTCTCAAAGAAAGGATCCTCTTACCAAGTTGATCCCAGTAACTCGAACCCTGATCCAAGCCCTACAGTGGTGGCAGGATCAGAGCAACCTCAGACAAGGAGTTCCCTTCGTCACCAGCCTCACTCCTTAATCCTTACTACAGATGCATCCTCTTGGGGTGGGGGCTCACAGGCCACACTACCCAGGGCTGTGGTCCCCATAGGAATCTCTGCTCCACATCAACCTGTTGGAGCTCAGAGCAGTTTTTCTAGCACTTCAAGTTTTCTCCAAATGTGTTCAGAACAAAGTTGTACAGGTCAGAACAGACAACACCACTACAATGTGGTACATCAGCAAACAAGGGGGCACTCGGTCTACGGCCTTGTGCACCAAAGCCATGAAGTTGTGGTCTCTGGCTTACTCCCTGAACACCTCCCTTATGGCAGTTCACCTCCCAGGCAAGGACAATGTCCTGGCAGATGCTCTCAGCAGGATCTCTCAGGGCCATCACGAATGGTCCTTGGATCCCCTGGTTCTGGGAGTGGTATTTGCCAAATGGGGCACCCCGCAAATAGATCTTTTTGCAGCCCCAGACAATCACCAACTTCCTCTCTTTTGCTGCAGGCCCCCAGTCTTGGGCTCAGTCCCTCTGGATGCCTTAGCCCTCAGTTGGGAAGGGAAGTTTCTCTATGCCTTCCCCCCTTCCCTCTCCTGTTCAAAGTGCTAGTCAAAATCAGATCCCAATCCTGCAGAGTCATTCTGATTGCCCCGGATTGGGCCAGACAACCCTGGTATCCACTCCTTCTGTCTTTAGCAGTCCATCCTCCCATGTGCCTCCCCAGGAATCACAATCTGTTAACCTGTGCCCAGGGAAGGGTTTGGTACCCGAATCTCAAGTCTCTCAATCTCAAGGCCTGGTTCTTGAAGAGCTAGAGTTTGCTGATCTACACCTTTTCTAGCCATGATGGATATTTTGAAGGCTTCTAGGAAGCCTTCACTAGACTACTTACAACTCAAATGGAAAAGGTTTTCCATATGGTGCTCAGAAAGCATGTTTCCCAGTCTCTGCTGATTTACCCACAGTCCTGGATTATATGGTCCATCTAAACACTTTGGGACTGAGACCAGCTATCCTGAAGGTGCATTTGGCAGCTGTGTCTGCTTTTATTTCAGCGGGTAAACCCTCTCCTCTTTCAGCTCACCCTGTATTTTCCAAGTTTTTTAAGGGATTGCTTCACACTAACCCTCCATTCAGGGATCCTGCCCCTGCCTGGGATCTTAATGTTTGCATTGCTCAGCTTATGCAACCCCCTTTGAACCCTTGTCTTCAGCTGAGCTTAAGTACTTGACTTGGAAGACTGTGTTTCTGGTAGCCATCACCTCTGCCAGACCCATAAGTGAATTACAAGCGTTGTCAGTGGAGCCAGATTTTATCTCCTTTCACAGAGATAAGGTAGTCCTCCAGACTAATAGAAAGTTCCTGCCTAAGGTGGTTTAGATTTCCACCTTAATCTATTTCTCTTCCAGCTTACTTCACTGACCATTCCTCCTCTGGAGAGAGGAGGCTGCACAGCTTAGATGTGAAGAGAGCCCTTAGTTACTACATAGAGCGTACCAAGGGTCACAGGTTTGACTCCCTCCAACTGTTCCTCACTTATGGTGAGGTTGGTAAAGGGAAACCTGCCACTAAAAGATCCATTGCCAGGTGGATTGTCTCTTGTATCCAATTCTGTTATGAAAAGCTGGGTAAGGTTCCCCTCAGGCCTGAGGGCTCACTCTACCAGAGGTACAGCTGCTTCTCTGGCTGCTGCCAGGGACATCCCTATTCTAGAGATATGTCAAGCAGCTACCTGGAAAACAGTTCACACTTTACCAAGCATTACTCCTGGACATCCAGGCTCGGAGTGATGCTCGGTTTCAGCACAGCTGTCCTTCAGAGCCTATTCCCTAAGTAGGTTCTGTCCCTCCTCCATGGGGTACTGTTGTGTAGTTCGTAATTGTATCATATAGCAAGACTTCATGTTGTTTGAAGAAAAAATTACTCACCTTAGTAATGTTGTTTCTTCTAATGGAGTCTTGCTATATTATGATCTCCTTCCCTGCCTGCCCCTCTCAGAACCTTGTTTTGGGATGTGGGTGGGCATTACAGTGTTGGCACTTTATTTATGCCCACTTTGTTGTTTTCCCCCTTCTTTTGGGGTGAATTGGTGTTGTATTTTTTTCATTTTTTGGGTCTCCTGACTTGAGTCTTTGAGACCAAGAAGTGTGTGTTATGTTAGTAGCCAGTTGGCTAGTGTAGGTTTACAGCTTCCACACAGAGCCTTGGTGAGTTTAGCTCGTAAAGATCTGACAGTTTATGTTTGAAGATAAGCAGACAGAGCTTCTCCAACCAAGCTCACGCTCAAAGTTCCATGCTTGCATGGAAAGTTAACTGTTTCACCTCCGAGGCAGTTCGAAGATGGGGACTCACTGCAATTGTCATAATATAGCAAGACTCCATTAGAAGAAACAACATTACTAAGGTGAGTAATTTTTTCTTCTATGTTAAACTGCTAACTTGTGAGAAACAATTACATACACAGACCATTTATTTATAATACAATATCATGGACTTCTGGTTCCACCACAGCATGTAGCAGCAGCTAAACGAGTAGCTGTCTGCCTCGCCTGCCTTAGTAACCTCCATAAATAACCTGCTGGAAAAGTTTAAACTAGATAAGAATGTTGGGAGGAGGTTCACAAAGAGATCGAGGAGTGAGGTCTAAAGCGATGCAGTCCAGATTTAAGAGGGATGGTGGAGACTCGAGATCAAGTTCCCCAGTACGCAGTTCAAGTCAATCTAGAGGCACCATGGCTGCCAAAAACTACGAGACTGATGAAGAAGCGGAGCACCTATCGAGAAACAGATACGAATCCCTGATGAAGGAGTTTAAAGAAATGCGAGCAGAAAATAAAGCGGAATTCAAACAATTGAACCAGAAGCTCTCGATTGTGGAGGGTCGAGTTCAGGAAGTGGAGGACTGAATTTCAAACGCGGAGGATGGCCTGCAACATCTAGGCCGTGCTGTGTTTGCCCTTTGTAACCATGCAATATTCACTGAACAGAAGTGTGTAGCCTTAGAAAGTCGATCCAGACGAGACAACTTACGCCTTTATGGCTTGAAGGAGGGGGCTGAGGAAGGGGACATGGTTGAATTTGTGACTGACCTGCTGAAAGATGTCCTCGAGCTGCCATTAGGTTACAAACTGAAGATCGAATGAGCCCACCAGACCTTACTCCCCAAACCTAAAGACCCGACCACTAGACCTAGGTCAGTAATTATTAAATTCTGAAGTTACCGCATTAAGGAAGATGTACTCCACCGTGCATGGGCGAAGAAAGAGGTCAAATACCTTGACTCCCGTCTATTTTTTGAACAAGATTACCCACCTGTTATACAGAAGCAGCGTATGGAATACATCCCATTTATCAAACTCCTGAGAAACAAACAACTTCGGATTTAAACTCCGTAGCCAGCGAAATTAAGAGTATTCTGGAAGGAAGGCGCTGAACTGTATGATTCTCTGCAGAAAGCCAGTGAAGCGATGCAAAAGTGGGGGATCGAGGTTCCAGTTGTTGCTAAGCCCCCCTCAGGCAAAGAGAAAGGAACCTACCGAGGAGTGGCACATTGCTCCCCCGAGGAAAAATAGGGTTTTGAGCAACTATACAATCTTATCAACCCTGCACGAATTCAGGGAATTAATGAAGAAATTGCCAGGAACCTGAGAAAGGGACCTTGAGAATGCAGATGAGTGAGGGTTTACTTACAAGCACCGCTTTATTCTGATACTGGAACTGTGAGGCTGGATCTGTCTAGCTCGCCTCCTGGATATCTGTATCCTCGAAGTAAAATACCCCCGATGCCTGGACCTTAGGCTGTCAATACCTGAGTTGCGTTTCACACCCCCCTCCCTGTATAGGCCATGGCTCCCCCCAATGAGTAATTCAGGCCTGTTTATTTCCTTTCTTGGCCTATGATTTCGGTCTGGGAATAGATTGGTGATTCCACCTGAGCTCTAGTAACGCTTTTGAAGTAATACATTCATTGACTGGGAATTAGTTTGGGATCATGTTTGCCGAACTCGCCCCTGCTGCCCCCTGTAGCTCAACATGGTGTCTCTTTTTTTTTTTTTTAATCTTTTTCCTCCGAGTGCGTTGGAGGCAAGAGTGCGAGAGGTCCTGTTGTGAAGCGGGGAGACTGTCATCTTACAGCATGGTTGGACTTGGAGAATCGCAGAAGCTCTCAGAATTTATGGACCCTTTTTTATTCTTTTCCTCTGGACATATGACACAATGTATATCTAGAAATACTGTATACTAATGGAGGGGAAATCGAGCCGCGTTCAGGGAGATTTATATTAGTTCAAAACTCACCAAATATGGCGCACACTTGAATACCCAGGCTGCTCACAATACTTCGAGTCTAACAAACTCAGGCAGGGGATGAGGGGCCTTGCTATAGTGGGGGGATGATTTTTGTTTTTTTCAATTTATGGTGATTGAGAATTAATCAGTTTTCCCCCTTGATACAAGTGTCTCCTAATCGTAGGAAGTGAGTTGCTCTGGTGGGGGGAAGGGGATGGATTATAAGATGAGGTAGTAATTTCATTATATGGCTCCCAACAATATATGGAAAGTACTTATACAAATGGATATCTTTCTCCCTATACTCATCCTGTGTAGGGAACACTCATAAGGATTCTCCTACTGTATGTGGGACCTATGTAATCAACACTGCAGAGACCCACTTGGGTGAGGGGAACCTTGTGGATATGCTCTCCCCCCTCTTTTCTGCGCCCCGCGCTTCCTGGGGGTTGGGAAGTGGGATGTCGGAGGTGGGGAGAAGGAGGAGGAATCAAAGATTAAATGGGCATTGAGGAGGAGTTTTCCTTTTCATACCAATAACAGGTGGGGCAGTACAGCTCTGATGGCCGGTTTTGAGGCGATTACCATATTACAGGAGCCCTTAAATGTAAGGGCCCAGGAAGAGTTCCCTTATGGTTTGAGGGAATCCGTAGCACTCTTCCCCCCCCCCCTCACCTGTGCCATCTGTTAGATGGGATAAGAGGTCACTGTATATGTTTGACCTCCTGCCTTGGAAGTCCGTTAAAAATGTTTATGGTAGTGCACTGTTTGCACAGTTGGTTCTGGTTTGTTGTTCAGATCAGCTACGTATGTTGAGATTTTCTGTTACATTCTCTATTGGGTCAGCAGAAATAGTATCAGTGATCCTCCTTGCATCGGGAAAAAGGGTTCATGTTAAAGGGATAATGTTGTTATTACTTAGCCACAATGGGTTATACTATATGCTCATATCATGTTCATGGCCTGTCTGGGCCGATTAAGCGTACAAGGTACTTTCATATTTAAAGAGCACTGGAACGGAAATATCTTTACTCCAGGAGACCCACTTGTCACATGAGGAGCATGAGAAGTTTAGGCGATTGGGGTTTCCCCAGGTCTATTCTTCATCTTTTAAGGGTGGATGCAGAAGAGGTACAGCTATATTAATACCATCCAGGGTGTCATTCGAATGCCAAGACCAGCTAAGTGACAAAGAGGGCGGTATATATTGGTCAAAGGGAAACTAAATGGTAAACTCATCACCTTTTCCTCAGTGTATTCCCCCCCAGCGACTGAGTTTAAAGCTTATCGTGCTTTTTTCCTCCTCATGTCACAGTGGGCTGAAGGTACAACGGTATGTGGGGGAAACATTAATTTAGATCTTTCGATGGTTGGGAGTGGGGGTAAGGGAGTGGGGGGAAAAAACAAGGGAACTATCAAAATGGCTTAGGGAACTGGGGTATATGGATACATGGAAATACCTAAATGGAACAGCTAAGCATGACACCTTTTTTTCACAAGTCCACTCAAGTTATACAACAATCGACTATATGTTAATATCCCAAGAGCACCTTGGGTTGGCGGGTAAGACATAGATGGGGGAGTTTTATTCTATCTGATCCTGCCCCAGTTTTCTTTAGATTAGATTCAGATAATTTTAGGAAAAATACTATGTGGAGGCTTAACCTCTCACTGCTTCGTAGCAAGGACATCATCCACACATAGAAACATAGACTTTGACGGCAGAAAAGGACCACTTGGCCCACCCAGTCTGCCCATTTCCCTACCTACTGGATAAGCTGCAGATTCTAGTTAACCAACAGCCTGCTTCCTGCAACCCCCCACTATAATTGCTTTGTGTCTGTCCCATGCATGTTTGAATTCCCCCACTGTTTTAGACCCAATGACCTCAGGAAGGCTGTTCCATGTATCCACCACTCTCTCCGGTGAAAAGAATTCCTCACATTACCCCTGAGTCGTCCCCTCTATCTTTTAAACTGTGCCCCTTGTTCTTACACATCTCTTTTTCTGAAAGATGCTACCCTCTGGACTTTTGTTGATTCCTTGAGGTACTTGAACGTTTATCATGTCCCTCCTGTCCTCCTTTCATCAAGGGTATACATATTAAGCTCTCTCAGTCTCTCTTCATATGGTTTCTGATGTAGACCCTGCACCATTTTAGTTGCCCTCCCTGGACTGCTTCCATCCTGTCTATGTCCTGCGTAGATGAGGTCTCCAAACTGCACGCATTGTAGTCCAGATGGGGTCTCACCAACTGCCTGTATAGAGGGATAATCACTCCTTTTTCTACTTGTGATGCCCCTTCCTGTGCATCCCAGTATCCCCCTGGCTCTCCTTACTGACTTTTCACATTGCTTACCCACCTTTAGGTCATCTGATATGACTACTCCCAGGTCCCTTTCCATTTTTGTTGTTGTTAGTATCTCCCGTTATTGTGTACTTTCTCCTGGTTTTTGTTTCAGGTGCATTACTTGCACTTTTGCATTGAATCTAAGTTGCCATATGTCTGACCATTCCTCCAACCTTGCCAAGTTCCTTCTCATCTGTTCTACCTCCTTTGTGTATCAACTCTGTTACAGATCTTTGTGTTATCTGCAAAGAGGCATACCTTTCCCTCCAGACCCTCTGCAATGTCACTTATAAAGATGTTAAAGAGGATTGGATCCAGTACTGAGCCCTGAGGTACTCCACTAGTAACCCCCCTTTCTTCGGAATGTGTTCCATTCACTATTACCTTCTGTGTCCTGTTGTGCAGCCAGTTCGCTACCAGGCTACCACCCTGGGACCCACTCCCAGGCTGGCTAACTTGATTATTAATCTTTGTATGGGACTGTGTCAAATGCCTTACAAAGTTCTAGGTAGGCCATATCCACAGCCCCTCCCTCGGTCTATTACTTTTGATCACCCAGTCAGCAGAAATCAATTAGATTAGTCTGACATGACCTTTCTGCTGTAAATCCATGTTGCTTTGGGTCCTGTGCCTGGCCTCTAGGTGCTCACAGTTCTTTCTTTCAGAAGTGATTCCATCATTTTCCCTACCACTGAGGTCAAACTTACAGGTCTGTAGTTTCCTGCTTCTGCCTTGCTCCCACTTTTGTGAAGGGGAATCACATCTGCCCTCCTCCAGTCCTCAGGTACCACCCCATCCTGCCATGATTTGTTAAAAAGTGTGGTCAGTGGTGTCACTAGGTTCCCCCTTAGTTCTTTTAGGATTCTGGGGTGAATCCCTTCAGGCCCCATTGCTTTGTCCACCTTGAGTTTTAGGAGTTCTTTCAGGACTCTTTCTTCTGTGAATGGACTGGTATCAAGCCCCCCTACCCAGAGTGCTTCTATTGTCTGGTTTTAGGTAACTGCTCCTCATCTTCTTTTGTGAATACTGGCAAAAAGTATTCATTCAGTATCTCTGCCTTTTCACTGTCTCCTCTGCCCACCTCCCTCTCCTTTATTAATCTTCACTCTCCTCCCTTAACCTTTCTGTGTCCCTAATGTACCTATAAAAGGTTTTATCCCCTTTTTGACCGAGTTGGCTATTTTTTCCTCAGTTTGTACCTTTGCTATTCTGACTGCCTTTCCTACTTCTTTCTGCTTTTAATTGATACAGTTCCTGTCGTAGCTCCTCTCTGTGATTCCTTATACTTTTGAATGCAGCCTTTTTCTCAGCTAACCTTCCTGCCACCTCTTTTGAGAACCATAGTGGTTTTTACTCCGCTTTTGTTTTCTTTATTTGTTTTACACAAAGACTTGTTGCCTCTATGATGGCAGTTTTGATTTTCTCCATTGTTCTTCCACCCCTCCTATTTGGCCACATTTGCTAGTGCATTCTTCAGGTGTTCACCCATTTTGCCAAAGTCAGCCCTTCTCAAGTCCAGTATCCTTGTTTTTGTATGGCCTATCTCCATGGTTGTGCTCATTGTGAAGCACACTGTGCAGTGGTTGCTTGTTTCCAGATGTCTACTGACTTCTAAATTTGTGATCCTCTCCATTTGAGAGTACCAGGTCTAGTATTGCTCTCTCCCAAGTGGGTTCCAGCACTAGCTGTCTAAGGTCTGCCCTGCAGGCATCGAGAATGACCCTGTTTCTTGGATGTGGCTGCAGTACATGTCCTCCAGTTAACATCTGGCATATTCAGGTCCCCCATCAACAGTATCTCCCCTTTTTCAGCCATTTTGAGAATGTCCTCTATCATTTTCTTGTCCATTTCCTCCCCTTGAGACGGGGGTCTGTATACAACCCCTGTGCGGATTGCAATGCCATTCCCCATCTCCAAGGTAATCCAGAGTACCTCTTGTCCTCCCCCTTTACTTTTTAGTTCTGTAGCTTTGATCCCTTCCCTTATGTATAGAGCTACTCCACCTCCTCTTTTGCCTTCCCTGTCCCTTCTGTAGATTGTGTACCCTGGTATGTTGACATCCCATTCATGGTTCTCGGTGTACCATGCCAATGGAAGAGGTAATTAAACAGGCTGAGAGAGAAAATGATCGCCCTGGGACTGATATCTCGATCTTATGGAACACTATCAAGGCGATCTGTAGGGGCAAGTTTATCGAACTATCTGCTAGAAATAAACAAGAAAGGGAACAAAAACGAAGTGCATTGACTGCCCAAATACAAAAATTAGAGCTTCAACAGATATCCCAGACCAACCCTAAAATTTCAAAAAAAATTAAAAATCTAAAACAAGAACTGAATGCTGTACTAGATCATAAAATTGAGCAGAAGCTACTGTTCCTCAAGCAGAAGTGCTATGATGGAGGGCCACGCTCTCTGAAACTGTTGGCTGGCCGTCTCAGACAACAAAGGGCTAAAGCACTAATATCTACCCTGAGGCGATCTCACTAACACCCCCCCCAGCCAGACGGTGGAGAAAATATCCGATACCTTTGTGTAGTATTACACACACTTGTACGCTGCCCCCACCCAGGAGAAAGAGGAGCAAATACAAACCTTTTTGGCAACCCTTCGTCTGCCAGAACTGCCTAAACAATTAGGTCTAGGCCTGGTTGCCCCTATAACAGTTAAGGAAATTGAGGCAGAGATAGGGAGATTGAAAACACTTAAGTGTCTGGGGACGGACGGTCTCCCGGGAGAATTTTATAAATCCCTTAAAGTGGCAGTGACCCCCCCTTTTCTCTAGATTATTTGTTAATATCCCCCACCCGGAAGGAAGACCCCCATCCTGGGATCAAGCAATTATATCTGTCATCCCAAAGGCTTGCAAGGACCCAACTTTACCTAGCTCCTACTGCCCTATCTTGGTACTAAATACTGATTATAAAATATTTACTTCAGTGTTGTCACAGAGACTAAAACATCTGGTCTCTAGTCTAATCCATCAGGACCAGTGTGGTTTATCCCAGGTCGTCAGGCCTCGGATAATATCCAACGTACCATCTATCTAATGGAACACATACAACATTTTAAGATACCGGCGATCCTTATAAGTTTAGATGCTGAAAAAGCATTTGACAGAGTGTCATGGCAATTTTTAAAGGGTGTCCTTGCTGCCTTTGATTTCCCTCAGAAATTTATTGATCTTTTTTCAAATTTTATTCGAGCCCCCAGGTGTATATCCGATCAAATGGTCACATGTCCTGCAATTTTCCCTTACGTAGAGGGACCAGACAGGGTTGCCCAATCTCCCCTCTTTTGTTCGCCCTTTATATTGAACCGTTGGCCCAATATATTAGACAAGCAGCAGATATACAGGGAATACATTTGGGGGGTAAAGAACATAAATTGGCTCTTTTTGCTAACGATGTATTGGTATATTTAGCAAACCCTCACTGGACCCTCTCAGCCCTTTTTCAAAAGCTTGAAAAGTTCTCAGCTCTATCTGACTACTCCCTCAATACGACCAAAACTGAAGCATTACCACTCAATTATCCAATCACTACGCTCATTCGTAAGCAGTTCGTATTCAAATGGGACCTCCCATCTATAAAATCCTTAGGAATTCAAATACCAGCAGATCTCAGTCAATTATTTAGTAACAATTACACCCCGTTGATTAATAACATAAAAAGAGATATTAAAAGGTGGAATATAATTCCACTGTCATTCTACGCTAGGAATCAGGCAATAAAACTAAATGTTTTGCCACACCTGTTATACCTGTTCCAATCGGTACCTTATATTATACCTACACGTGACCTTAAGGCCTGGCAACAGATATCCCCTGCCTTTATATGGCAAGGTAGAAAACCCCGATTCATGCTTCAGGCATTACATCTACCTAAGTCACAGGGTGGAGTTGCATTCCCTAACTTATTTACCTATTGGAACTCTGCGAAAATGAGATGTGCATTGTTGTGGGGCAATAAGTACTATGAAGCTCACTGGAAACAAATTGACTTAACTAGAGAGTTAAGGTACTCACTGCCTGCTACGTTATTTTCAGGTACCTTACTGAAACAAGCCCTAATAGATACATGAGAGAGCATACGTTCTGTTCTGGAGGGTTGGAGGAGAGGACATCCTTGGAAGCATATTAAGGAGCATGCTTGGAAGTATAAATGGTTTATTAACAACCCGGACTTTCCTCCTGCTGGGGAATCAACCTGGTATACCACTCAAGCAAACAGGGGAATGTTTGCTCCCTGCAGCTTATGAGGCAAAACATCATGATATCTTTTGAGGAAGCCAAGACTAAATTTAAATGGGGGGAGGGAGAGAGAATACGTTATTTTCAAATTAGAGATTACATAAACTCCCAGTACAGGTGTAGTCAGTCCCATTCACAGATACTAGAGGACACGTCCCCATATATTCAAATTCTGAATGCTATTGGGGGGCGGGAACCACGCAATATCTCACATATATAAATACCTGGTGTCCTTACAGGAGCACGTATTGGAACCCCTTAAAGTTAAATGGGAGCAGGACCTCCACCTTACAATATTACAGCCTCAATGGGCAAAGATATGGCAGATGACTTGGTCCACTACCTCATCCCTGAACTGGCGTGAATACATCTGGAAAGTTCGAACAAGTTTTTTTTTTTTTTTTTAACACCCCAGCTACTAGCTAAAAGAAATCCTAGCCTCCCGTCCACATGTTGGAGGGCATGTGATACAGAAGGGGTGACCCATGCGCATATATATTTTAAGTGTACACAACTTCTTACCTTCTGGTCAACAGTTACCCAACATATTTCTAATATTTTAACTCTTGATGAACCCTTGACAGCACGGAATTTGGTCCTGGGTATTCCCCCAGAATTTATTAAACAAAAAGATATGAAGTACCTTTGGTCTGTTCTGCTGGCTGCGGCCTACAAGGCAATAACCAGGAGATGGCTATAGGAGACCCCCCCCCCCAACCATCTCTGAATGGAGAAGTGTTGTGGACCATATCAGAACCTTTGAGAATATCTCACATAACTTACAAGATAAGCCTGCACTGTATCTGAATCGGTGGTCCAGGTGGGTTCTGAATGTCCCGGGAGAGTGATCTTGGGTAGCTCGTGGGTAAGAGATATAGAGTAAACACCCTGACATCTACTACATTCTATCTAGGGCATAGACCCCTTACCATATTGATCCGGTTATAAAAGAAAGAATACCTTCATCCTGACATTACCACTAATGTTAGTCCTGGAGAATCTATACCTTTCATAGCTAACCCACTAAATGTTTTTTTTATGTTAAGTATGGTTCTTTAGAATTCTATTGTTTTTTTATTCCTAAACATTAGCACTGAATACCTGCCTTATTCTTGTTCAAGTCTTGGGCTAAGTCTATACTAGCTAGTAGTAGCTATAAATTCAACCTAAACCATGAACAGCTATGCTATCTTTGGCTACACATGTACTAGGTAGATTGTGCTTAAATAAAATAGTATTCTGTAATATCTAGTAAGATATATAATTTTCTTTTCTGTATCAAATCTAAAGGCTATATTGATGACTGTACGAGTGTGTCAGTGTACCACTTTTAATCAGAGCTGAATAAAAATGAAGTATATAAAAAAAAAATACAATATCGTACCATAATAATATTACAGGGTTTTTCCCATGACACCCGCCTCACATGCAGCACTCACACCAGAAGAATCCACTACTGCCATCAGTCCTTCTGGACATAAACCCCTCAAAGGGTGGCAGCGGACCATCTCAACAGGGGATGAACTAACGGGTGGGGGGGGCAAACAAGAATTTTGCCTCCCATCTTCAGCTTGGCAGCATTCTTTGTCTTCTGGTTTCTTGTTGGCATGGTTTGTTTGCAGGGCCTGGTCCCGTTGACTTCTCTTGTTTATACCTGGTCTCCATGTCTATATGCTGGTCATGGTGTGCGTGTGTCTGCCGTCAGTGCTTTTTTTTGGTATCATCTGTTGGGGCTTCCAGGTGTCTTGCTCCCTGACACTGTGCTCTGTTGGGTTGCCCTGTTGTGGCTCCATTCTTCTTGGCCTATGTGACATTGGCCTACATGTTGGTTGGCTCACATGCCTTCGTGCTGACTTTGCCCCTGTTGTCTGAGGAACTGGTTGGAAATCATTCCATAGGTGTCGCTCACTGGAGGGAGATGTCCCTGAGAAAGATAGGACAGTTACTTACCAGCAACATATCTTCAAGGGGCTCTCCTTCAGTGAGCCACAGCACACCCTTCTGCCTTCTCCTGTGGTTTGGGGCATCATCGTTTTGCCATGTTTACCCTGTACTGGGTTTTCTTTGCTGGTTTTGTACCATTTGGGGTCTTCGATGTCCTTGTCATTGCTGTTCGTTGGTCTGCCATGACGTCATTTCTTTGTCTTCGGCGGACAGCAGCCCATGTTATATAGGCACTGACAATGTGCAAAATCATGGGCGACCTGCTAGGCAAACATTTCTGGAAAGGTTTGATGCTGCTGGTGTCTGTTTTCCCATAGGTGTGGCTCTCTGGAGGTGATTCCCTCAAAGATTTATTGCTACTGGTACGTAGCTGTCATTTGCATTTATACAATATACAGTGGACTGACTCAAAATAGGCAGATTATCATCACTTATGAGGGGGCCGGACTTTCATAATTAACTCATGGCATTACTATTCATGAGTTATGGTCCTGCCCCTTATGCTTAAAGATAAATTGCATATTTTGGATCAGACCATAGTACTATCCACTATATATATATATATATATATATATATATATATATATATATATATATATATATATATATATATATATATATATATATATATATATATACATACACATGTGTATATACATGTATATATAGTGCCTATATATATATATATATATATATGTGTGTGTGTGTGTATATATATATATATATATATATATATATATATATATATGTGTGTGTGTGTGTGTGTGTGTGTGTATATATATATATGTGTGTGTGTGTATATATATGTGTGTGTGTGTGTATATATATATATACCTTCCTCTTTAATACTTTAATCACATTACAAAACTTCCACTCCCCCTTCATAATAAATTAAAGGCTGTTTGATAATTGTCCACGTACCAGTTCATATCCAGTTGTGCTCCCAGGACACACCTATAAACATTGTAAACGAGTCCCTGGCTCAATGGTGTATCCGTGTCTCATGAATAAAGATAAATTATAGCAGCACAGTTGAATAACTGCTAGTGGCATGCATTTACTATGCTTTCAGGCTGCAGGTTTTACAGTCGCTCACCTTTCACTTTGCCTTTGTAGCCTGGTTGTGACTCCCTACGAGAGACGACTAAACTTGGATCTTCGTGACAAGGACACAAGCAGACGTGATCGCAAGAGGAAGCGGAAGCTGAGCATCAGGTGACATGCATTAATGGGAAGGTCTCAGAATAAAAATAAACTTCCTTTTCATTTTAAGGATCAGATTATCATTAAAGGGACGCTCTCTACCTCTTCTACACCTCATGTTGCCCCCTTAAAGAGCTAGTGTACTGCCTAAAACTAATATAAATTTTTAAAAGCTGTCAACTATTATCTTGTATATCTGATGTACCTTTTATTTTCCCTTTGGTTAATTAGAAAATTGTTTACCTGGTGTTAGCAGGTGCGATGTGTGGAACAGTACTCTGCCTGGCAGCTGGCATATCTAGCTCTGTTCCCCCATTACATATTTAGCATTATGACCTCACGGACTGTGACATCACTGCTGCCTAGCAACAGCCACTTAGTAGCTGCCAGGTCAGTCACCTGTGATGTCACTGTCAGTGAGACCACTATGCTAATGATGTAGTGGAGGGAATAGAGCTAGATATATCAGCTGCCAGGGTTGAGAGCTGTTCCACACATCCAACACAGTATTATCACTTAAAATAACTTTCTAATGAGCAATAGGAAAAAGAAGAATACTTCAGAAATGAAAAGTTACAACTGACTACTTGTTACAATTTGTATCATTTTCCTGTCTGTCTGTTTTGGGTCAATTAGCTGTTTAAAAATATACTATTTGGCTTCTGTAGAATGAGCTGATGTAGATGGTTGTTTTGCCCCTGCTTTAATTTTTTTTTTTTTTAAATCATGTATTTGCATCCCTTTGTCACCACTTGGCCCCTTTGTGCCCCAGGCTGCCCAGCCCTGTCAACCAACAGGTACAGTACTTACCTGCTTCAAGCCAGTACCCGGTCAGTGGAGCAGGGCCTCAGCTGGTGGGGATCATCCTACTGGTGGCGTTTTTTCCATCCAGTTTTCACCCCATTCCTAGAGACTGGCACATGTGCTATGGCACAGATTTGCAGTGTGAAGATGCCACATGCACTTAGCACCTATGCTCGGCCCTCTGAGAGGTGGCTGTTGCCATACCAGCTAGCCTCCAACAGGTGGTAACCAACAAGTGGCATGCATTGTGCCCTCTCCTGGAGGGAGAAGAGCTGTCTCTGGATGCTCAGTCTTCCTCCTCCCTCTGGCTGTTCCCAAGCAAACCTGGTCTGTTCCTTAACCTGGGTCTTCAGTGTGGTTGGTGGCATGGTAACCAGTGCCTCAGTCCGCCATGCGGGTAGGCTGCGCTTTGCTTTCATTTTCTTAAAGGGAACATAAACCTTGTTTTTTTTTTGTTTGTTTTTTTTTTGTTTACTTTTACTATAGTTGCAAATTTGGGAATATTTACCCCCAGTATATTGTTTTGTGTGTTTTCTTTGAAGAAGTCTTTTTTTGTTTTGTATTTGTGGGTCAGTTGTTAATACTTACCTTTTCCCTGCTCAGTATTCTTTAGTTTCTTTCTCCTGCTTCCTGTTGCCCCTCTCCATCAGGTCCCACAGATGGCACCCACTGGACTTGCCACTCTCTGCCAACTGATGCTATCCATGTGCCCCAGGGAGTGTCCGTACCGCCTCAACTTTAGTGTATCCCTGCAGGTGTGGTAGTGGTGGGGTGTTCTACTTTCACCAGAGAAGGAGTGCTTTCTAACAAGAACAGCAGCTAAGGGGAGGAAGTTGATGCATGCCATAGGATTGGGTGGGTGGGGTGGGGGACAGAGGATGATCATCTGGTGTGCTCCTGGCTGTTTTCATGTTTTTTCCCTCCCTCCTCTCTGTAACGGAGCACAGATCAAAATGTGTGGAGGATGCATAATTGTGCATGGTCACCCATGCCACCTTGTGAGCAAGCAGTGAGTCACCACCTGGAGCTGGTCTAGGTGTGGTACAGTTTTCCCATGCTGCAATGGATCGTGTAGTTTTCCTGTGCTGCAGTGTATTGTGCGTTGTGATCCCATGCTGCAGCGGATCGTGCATTGTGATCCCATACTGCAGTGGATAAGGTACTGATATTCCATACTGCAGTGGATAATGTAGTTTGATCCCATGCTGCAGTGGATTGTGATCTGCGATCCCATGGTGACGTGGATCATACACTGCGATCGTATGTTGAAATGGATTGTGAACTGTGATCCTGTACTGCAGTGGATCATGCATTGTGATCCCATGCTACAGTTGATCGTGCACTGTCATCCCATACTGCAGTGAATCTTGCACTGTGATCCTATGCTGCAGTGGATTGCACTCTGTGATCCCATGCTGCAGTGAATCTTGCAGTATAATCCTGTGCTGCAGTGGATCCTGCTTCACGATCCAGTGCTGCAGTGAGCTATGTGCTGTAGCTCCATCCTGCAGAATCTCATGTTCTGTAAGACCGTATTGCAGTGATCATGCACTGTAGTCCTATGCTGCTGTGGCTCATGCTCTGTAATCCTGTGCTGCAGATGATTATTGACATTTTGTGCTGCATTGGTCTGTATTCTGTGACCCTATAGTACATAGGATCGTAGTCTAGGAACCTGTGCTACAGTGGATCATGCTTTGTGATCCTGTACTGCAGTGTCTCGTGCACTGTGATTTTGTATTCTGATGGATTGTGCTGTGTAATTTTGCGCTGCAGAGGATTATGCTTTGTGATTCTGTGCTGCAGTGGATCATGCACTGTGATCCTGGGCTGCAGTGGATCATACATAGTGATCCCATGCTGAAGTGGAACATGCAGTGTGAGCCCGTATTGCAGTGGATTTTGTGTTGTGATCCTATATTGCAGTTGGTTGTGGACTGTGATTCTGTGCTGCAGTAGACTGCTTTGTGATACCGTGCTGAAGTGGATCTTGCACTGTGATTCTGTGCTGTAGTGGATCATGCTGTGTGAGCCTGTGCTGCAGTGCCTTATGTGCTCTGATCCCATGCTGCAGTGAATCATGCTCTGTGATCCTGTGCCACAGTGCCTTGTGCACTATGAGCTTGTGCTGCAGTGGACCATGCTCTGTGTTCCCATTCTGAAGTGTATTGTGCTGTGTGATCCATCGACCATTCAGCCATGGATTCCACGGAAGCTTTGTCACTCGGTTCGAGTGCCAAAATCTCTACTTATCTTTTTTTTTTTTATTCAGCCTTTGAATCACTTTATTTTAAAGTGATTCCTTTTGTTTTTGTATGTCGAGAACTACTCCTTCATTGGCTCTTTTCCATCGCTGCTGCCACAGAAAGATTTCCTCAGTCGCCAACCACAAACTCGGGTGAGTCTGGTGTCTTGGGTCTAGTCACAGTGCTCTTGCTTGCGAGCTGTGTCTGAAGTTCAACTTCACCACCAGGCGACGATGCAAGAAAGCCCTGCAGAAATGTCTCACAGAGCTTCAAGTAGCCAGCGGAGAGCAGGGGTCTTCCAGGACTCCCCCTTTCCAGTTGGCGGCATCTTCTTCTGGATCTCAGGCTGCTACGGCTTGAGACAAGTCCTTGTGGAAACACTCTCATCGGGATAAGGACTGACCTAAGGACTGTTCCCCTGATGGCAATCCCAATCCCTTTTGGATTCCTCCTCCTTTTCTCCTGGGATCGTACCGTCAAACACCTTGACTTTGACTCCTCGCTCCATGAATGCCTTGGCTCCTATCAGACTTCCCATGGGGGAGAGTCCTCCTAGTCTTCTCAAGGCTGTGAAAGGGCCATTGGCCCTAACCCTGCCACCAAGACCTCTTGAATCGCGAGGTCCTCAGGCGCTGGGCCTCTCCGCTTCCACTATGGCTAGTGGCAGTTCGTCGCTGAGCTGTTCACCCTCTACATCGATACCTGTGTCAGTGAGGCTTCCTCTTTTCCTGCCGTTAACCTGAGTGCTGTTCTTACTTCCATAACCTTGGCTCTCATGTAAGAGTTTGTTCCACGGCCTGGACCTTTGTTGCCCTCTCCTTTGGGTGCTGTTTCACTGTCGACACCAGTTCGACCTGTCTGCCCCATGCCCTCCAGAGAGCCATTGGTCCCTGCTGCAGAACAGGCCGACATTGAGGAGGAATATCACTCTGATCTCATCCTCCCTGAGGAAGAGGATGAGGAGGAAGACATCAAGATTGACTCCTCTGACAGGTCTACTGTCTCCTCCAGGTGCCGCCCGGAGAACCCCTTATTCTTTAACATTATGAAACATATCTTCAAACAACATGAAGTCTTGCTGTATTCTGACTATTGCAGTTAGCCCCAGCCTTTAAACTGCCCCAGAGAACAAAAGGTTAACTTTTCTATGCAGAGCATAGAATGCTGAGCTCGAGCTCGGTTGAGGTCTCTGTCTGGAGCCCTTTGAAATCTAACTGTCGGATTCTTTACTCCACCTCACTGAACAGTCGCTCCGGAGATTTCTCCTTCAGCTCGGTTTGAAGTCTGTTAAAGTCTCGGTTAAATTGTCGGTTTTAAACCAAATTTATTCTGCACAGTCAATTCAGTCTCCGTCTGTGGTACCGTGAGTAATAGATAGGTTTTGTTCTGTATTTCTGTGTGGAAATTGTAAAGTGTTAGATCGGTTCGGCTGAACCGATCACTTGTAGTGAGTCCTTGTGTTTTACTTTAGAGTGTGGTTACTGGTCCTTATCAGTTCTTAAAAAAGCGTGTTTTAAACGTTTTTTTACAATACCCATGACACGGTTAGGAACCGATAAGGGAGTCTTGCCTGCAGGTTGCCATAAAAAGGGTAAGTTTGGTTAGGTTGGCCATGTCTGAGAAATCTAAGAAAAAAACTGGGCCCACTGGGTTTCAACACTGCAGTGAGTGTGGGGAGGTCTTTGCTAAGGCCGATCCCCGCATCACCTGTGTTTATTGTCTGGGGTTTGACCACCTCTATTCAGACTGCCAAATATGTAAAAACTTTCCCAACTCTGCCCTTGAGAAGAGATTAGGTAGACTGAGGGAAAAGGAGGCCGAGAAGTCCGCTGACCCGGATAGCCAGCCCGGTTCGGTTTCGACCAAACCAGAAGGAGTGCCCTCTGACCAGGACGATACTTCTTCGGGCAAAAGGAGAGCCGATTCCTAGGGATCTGTTCCGACAAAAAGAAAACGCAAAGACAAATCGACCGGTTCGGATCCAGAGGTTCGTGTTTCGACCGACGAAGAGATAGCCAGAGCGATTTAGATTGTGGAATCGCTACGTCCGGTTCCTACCGATCTGGCACCTTCTGGCAGGGGTTCAGTTCGGTTGGTTCCCCCCGTTCAAGATTATACCCTCGAAGATTTTTATGAACTGGAATTTGAAGAGGAAAGGGAGTTTGAGGATGATGGTGGTGAAAGTGAGGGTCTGGATGTGCCTGTGGAACTGGACATCTGCCCAGACAGACCTTCAGGTGTTTCCCCTCCTAGGCTTTCTGAATCCCCTTCTCACTTTTTGTTGTACAGAAAGGTGGCTGAAATCCTCCAGCTTCCTATGGAGGAGGCTGTGGAAGATCAAGAGGAGCCTGATTATGTAGAAATGATGGACATCCCAGAGTCCAGGAGACCTTCTGTTCCCCTCCACAAATCTTTTGGGAAACAGACACAAAACATCCTAAAGTCTTCTAACACTGTACCTCCTGTGGATAGAAGAATGGACAATAGGTATACACTTTCAGGCTCAGACACAGAGTTCTTATATCAGCAGTGCAACCATGTTGGGGTACTGCAGGCTGCTTCACACCCCTCAGACAAGGACTCCAGGAAGATTGATGCTATGGCAAAGAAACAGTACATGGCATCTTCCTTGGGACTCAGGCAGGCGAATTACATGGTCTATACAGCCAGGTACCAGAAGTCCAGGTGGGACACTGTATTAGCACTGGCTAAACAGGCCTCCCCCAGCTAGCCAAGGAGCTGGAAGTGGCGGCTGCAGATGGGATTGAGGCATCTAAGGTTCAGTTTCATGCTGCTGTGGACTCTAATGATGTGTCAAGAGTCATGGCTACATCTGTGGCTCTTCAGAGGATGGCTTGGCTCAGATGTACTAGCCTCTTGCAGGACACCCAGGCTAAGGCCATGGATTTTCCTGTAGTGGGTAATTCTCTGTTTGGGAAGCAGACAGAGAATTACATGAAGAAAATGAATGAGTAAGGAACCACTTACAGGAGTGCTCAGGCCAAGGAGAGGCAGGCAACTCCTCAAAGACAGCAGTCTAGGGGCAGGGGCAGGCCTTTTCAAAGGTCTTTTTACCAAGCACAGGCCTCCTCTTCTGCTTCTTTTTCACAGAGGGGGTTTCTTTAGAGGGAGAGGCAGAAGGGGGATGAGCAGGCCTGCATCCACTCCTCAGCCTAAAGCCCCTGCCAAGCAGACACCCTGATGGGTCTGCCCGGGTCGATCCTCCTATATCAGTAGGGGGCAGGCTGGCTTACTTTGTCCAGGACTGGATGTCTCTTACATCAGACAAGTGGGTCCTGGAAGTAGCAAGCCAGGGACTGGCTCTCAGCTTCAGAAAATTTCCAAAGATGAAAGTCAGATCTTTTCCACCTGCTAATCTCTCGGAAACCCTTGCCCTAGAGGCAGAGGTTTCTTCTCTTCTAGCCTTCAGAGCCATAGAGAGAGTACCTACCCTACACTGGGGCAAAGGACTGTACTCCAGGTACTTTCTGACCCCCAAAAAAGACAGGGGAGTGGCGACCCATCCTAGACCTAAGATACCTAAACAAACATCTTTTAAAACCAAAGTTCAAGATGGTAACTCTGGGAATAATCCTTCCCTCTCTAAGGCCAGGGGACTGGCTAGCCTCCCTGGACCTCAAAGATTGCTATTTTCACATTCCCATCAGGTGCTTCCACAGAAAGTACCTCAGGTTCAAGTTGCCCTCAGGCCATTATCAGTTCAGAGCAATGCCCGTTGGCCTAACCTCAGCCCCAAGGGTTTTTACAAAGTGCCTGGCAGTAGCAGTTGCCTTTCTAAGAAGGCAAAAGATTTCTGTTTTTCCATATCTGGACGATTGGCTAATAGTGGTCAGTCCCCAGACCAAGTCAAGTCTCAACCTTCCCAAGTCAGTTCTCGAACAAGTCCAGCTTCTTACCTTTATAGGGGCAGAACTGGACACACTCAGAGCAAGAGCCTTTGTTCCTCTAGAAAGGGCAAGGGTTCTTATGGAACTAGCCTCTTCTTTCAGTCCTCAGGTATCTCAACCAGCAAGGCATTTCCTCCAGCTCTTGGGGCACATGGCAGCTTCAACAGCAGCGATCCAAGGGGCAAGATTCCAGATGAGGGATATTCATTTCCACCTGAGAGCTTTTTAGTCTCAGAGGAAGGATTCCCTTACCAAACTGATCCCAGTAACTCTGACCTTGATCCGAGCTCTCCAATGGTGGCAGGATCAGGACAATTTAAGACAAGGCGTTCCTTTTGTTACTCAGCCTTGTTCAGTGGTCCTTACCATGGACACTTCTCTTCTGGGCTGGGGAGCCCATCTGGGGTCCCTCACTGCCCAGGGGCTGTGGTCCCCCCAAAAATCCCTTCTCCATATCAATCTCCTAGAGCTCAGGGCAGTTTTTCTGGCCCGAAAAGCTTTCTCTCAGTTAGTACAAAACAAGGTGGTTTAAATCAGAACAGACAACACCACCACCATGTGGTACATCAAGCAGGGAGGCGCTTGGTCCACGGCCTTGTGCACAGAAGCCATGACGTTGTCGTCCCTGCGTATTCCCTGCAAACCTCTCTGGTAGCAGTTCACCCTCCAGGGAAGGACAATGTGCTAGCAGATGCACTGAGCAGGATCTCTCAGGGCCATCACGAATGGTCCCTGGACCCTCAGGTGTTGAAAGTGATTTTTCCAAGGTGGGGCACTCCAGAGGTAGATCTCTTTGCAGCCCCAGACAATCACCAACTCCCTCTCTTTTGTTGCACACCTCCAGTCTTGGGCTCAGTCCCGCCTGGAAAACCTGTTTCTCAATTGGGAAGGGAAGTTTCTGTGTGCCTTTCCCCCCTTCCCACTCCTGTTCAAAGTTTTAGTCAAAATAAGGTCTCAACCTTGCAAGGTGATTCTGATTGCTCCAGATTGGGCCAGACAGCCCTGGTACCCCCTGTTGCTGTCCCTAGCAGTCCATCTTCCCCTGTCTCTTCCCAAGAATTACAGCCTGTTAACATCCTCTCAGGGGAGGATTTGGTATCCCAATCTTCAGTCTCTCAATCTCAAGGCATGGCTCTTGAAGAGTTAGAGTTTACAGATTTGCATCTTTCCCAAGGGGTTCTGGATATTTTCTAGGCTTCTCGTAAGGCCTCCACCAGAAAGACTTTTAATTCCAAATGGAAAAGATTGAGCATTTGGTGTTCTAAGAAGCATATTTCTCCAGATACTGCTGGATTGCCTATGGTTCTGGATTATATGGTCCATCTTAATGGCCTAGGCCTCAGACCAGCTACTCTCAAGGTACACTTGTCCGCTGTTTCTGCATTTTTGTCTGTGGGGAAGTCTTCCTCACTATTTTCTCATCCTATGTTCTGTAAATTTTTTTAAGGATTGCTTCACACAAATCCTACTTTTAGAGACCCTGCCCCTGCCTGGGATTTGAATGTTTGCATTGCTCAACTTATGCAACCCCCTTTTGAGCCTATGTCTTCAGCAGAGCTTAAGTACTTGACTTGGAAAACTGTATTCTTGGTAGCAATTACCTCTGCCAGGCGTATCAGTGAATTGCAAGCCCTGTCAATGGAACCTGATTTTTATCTCATTTCACGGGGATAAAGTGGTCCTTAGAACCAATAGAAGGTTCTTGCCCAAGGTGGTTTCAGACTTCCATTTAAACCAGTCTGTCTCTTCCGGTTTTCTTCACTGATCATTCTTCCTCAGGAGGGAGGAGGCTACACAGTTTAGATGTTAAAAGAGCACTTAGTTACTACATAGAGCATACCAAGGGTCACAGGTTTGACTCCCTTCAGTTGTTCCTCACTTATGGAGAAGTGGGAAAGGGCAAACCTGCCACCAAGAGATCTATTGCCAGGTGGATTGTGTCTTGTATACAGTTCTGCTATGAAAAACTGGGAAAAACTCCACCCTCAGGCCTAAGGGCTATTTCCACAAGAGGTATAGCTGGTTCCCTGGCTGCTGCCAGGGATATCCCTCTCTTAGAAATGTGTCAAGCAGTTACCTGGAAAACAGTCCATACATTTACCAAGCATTACTCTCTGGATATCCAGACTAGGAGTGATGCTCGGTTTGGCACAGCAGTACTTCAGAGCCTATTCCCAAAGTAGGTTCTGTTCCTCCCCCATGGAGGTACTGCTTGGTAGTCTGCAGTATGTCAGAATACAGCAAGACTTCATGTTGTTTGAAGAACAAATTACCCACCTTAGTAATTATGTTTCTTCTAATGGAGCCTTGCTGTATTCTGACCTCCCTTCCTGCCTTCCCTATCAGAACCTGTTTTTGGGAAGTGGTTGGGCAGTTGCAGTGTTGCACCCCAGGGGTGTTTTTTGTTGGCACACTCCTCCTTTTTGTTTGGGTGCTGATTTATTATTGTTACTTGTGTTAGATTGGTTTTTGGTTTTTGGATTTCCTGACTTGAGCCTTCCTTGGGAATCCAAAACTTTTTTTGGTCAGTTGGCTAGTAGGAATTTTTACAATTTCCGCATAGAATTTTTAGTTAGTTGGGCTCGTAAGAATCTGACGGTTTAAGTTTGAAACACTCCAGACAGAGACTTCAACTGAGCTCGAGCTCAGCATTCTATGCCCTGCATAGAAAGTTAACTCTTTGTTCTCCGGGGCAGTTCAAAGGTTGGGAATCACTGCAATATGTCAGAATACAGAAAGACTCCATTAGAAGAAACATAATTACTAAGGTGAGTAATTTTTTCTTACCTACTGCTTTAGTGGTCTGCTTGGATGATTTCAGGTCATCTGTGATGATGATGCCCAAGTCATTCTTCCCATGTGATTGCCAGCAACTCCCCTCCCAACCTATAGGTGGCTTCAGGGTTTCTCTTCCCTATGTGCATGATCTTGCACTTCCTTGTGTTAAATCCCAGTTGCTATTCTTTCGACCATTTTGCCAGTTTATCCAGATCTCTTCTCATTTTGCCCACCCTATCTGGATCATCTACTCTGTTGCAGATCTTGGTGTCATCTGCAAACAGACAAACCTTACCCTCCAGTTCATATGCAATGTCACTGATGAAGATATTGAAGAGGACTGGCCCCAGGACTGATCCCTGAGGTACCCCACTTGTGATTTGCATCTCTTCTGGCTGTATACCGTTTACACCACTCTCTGTTTTTTGCCTGTCAATCAGTTTGCCACCCAGTTGCCCAACTTCTGAACCACCCCAAGCCTACCCAGCTTATTAATCAATCTTCTCTGTGGAACAGTATCGAAAGCTTTGCTAAAGTCAAGGTAGGCGACATCAACTGCACCCCATTAATCCACCACTCTGGTTACCCAGTCAAAGAAATTTATGAGATTAGTTTGACAGGACCTTCCTGTTGTAAACCCATGCTGTCTTGGATCCTGTGCTCCTATGAATTCCAGGTGTTGCACTATCCTTTCCTTAAGGAGTGCCTCCATAATCTTGCCCACTACTAAGGTAAGACTGACTGGTCTGTGGTTCCCTTCCTCCTTCCTGCTAACACTTTGTGGAGCAGGATCACGTGAGCTCTTCTCCAGTCTTCTGGGACCTCACCTGTGCTCAGAGACTCACTAAACAGTTCTGATAATGGCTCTGCTAGTTCCACCCTTAGCTCCTTTAGTACCCTGGGGTGTATGCCATCGGGTCTCGTTGCCTTGTCCATCCTGAGCTTAGCGAGCTCTTATAGGAACCTTTCCTTTGTGAAGGGACTAGTGCACACTCCGTGTCCATGATGCTGAGCTGTGGGCCCTGCCCTACCTTCTCCTTAGTAAATACTGAACTGAAGTATCTATTTAGGCTAGATGCTTTTCCTTAGTCGTCCTCCACACACTCCCCCTTATCCCCTTTGATCTTTGCAATACCCCCTCTGGACTTTCTCCTTTCACTAGTGGATCTATTTGCCTTGCCCCTCAATTTTCAGCTTCCTCAGTACTGCTGCAGGCCCCCAGTCTCGGCAACCCTTTCCGTGGATGCCTTGATCCTGGACCGGTCAGAGAAGTTCCTATGCGCATTCCTTCCCTTCTCCCTGATACTCAGGGTATTGCTGAAACTTGGACAGCAGCCTGCATCAATGATCCTGGTGGCTCCAGATTGGTCCAGGCAAACCTGGTACCCTCTCCTTTTCTCAGTGTCCTTCAGCAGGCCCATTCACCTGCCTCCAACCCACTTCCTGCTGACTCCTCCTCAGACAGGAGTGCAGCATCCAGACATATATTCTCTTCACCTCAAGGCCTGGTTTTTGAGGAGTTAGAGTTTCCATCCTCGCAGTACTCTGAACAGATCCTTAAGATACTGAGGATGGCTAAAAAAACGAACACTAAGAAGACTTATGTAGCCAAATGGAAAAGGTTTTCCCTCTGGTGCAAGAGCAAAAAGTTCAACCCCCTTTCAGCTTTAGACCCTCAGCTGCTGGATGACCTGGTATACTTACAGGCATCAGGTTTGAAACCATCTTCCCTCAAGCTACACCTGTTTTTTCCCACGCTATATTTAAACAGTTTTTCAAAGGCCTCTTGCACCTTCAACCTCCAGTCAGGGAATGTGTTCCTCCTTGGAGCCTGAACCTTTGCATAGATAGGCTTATGAAACCACCCTTTGAGCCTATGTCCACTGCTCATATCAAGTTTGTAACTTGGAAGACTGTCTTCCTCATAGCCATTACCTCTGCCAGGACGATTTCAGAGCTACAGGCCCTGTGCACTGAGCCAAATTACATAATCCCTCACAATGATAAAGTTGAGCTCAGGACAAATAGGAAATTTCTGCCAAAGGTGGTTTCAGAGTTCCACTTAAACCAGTCCATTACTCTGCCTGTCTTCTTTACTGAGAGACCCACTCCTGGTGAGCAAAAGCTCCACAGCGTGGATGTCAAAAGAGCCATCTTTTGCTACATAGAACATGCTAGACAGTCCAGAGGCTCTTCCACTCGGTTGTTCCTCACCTACAGGGATGTAGGCCGAGGAAGACCAGCTACCAAGAAAACTATTTCCTGTTGGTTGGTCTCCTGTATTAGATTCTGCTATGAAAAAGCTTGTCACCAACCTGCAGTGGGGCTCAGGGCCCACTCCACCAGGAGCACTGCAGCCTCGCTGGCAGCAGCAAGGGACATTCCCATCCTGGAAATCTGTGCACACCTTTGTGAAACACTACAGTTTGGATGTGCAGCCCAGATCTGATGCCAAATTTGGCAGGGTGGTTCTGTAGAGCTTCTTTCCTCAGTAGGTTCTCCACCTCTCACTTGGAACTGTTAGGTAGTCTGCTAAAGTTATTGATGCTAAAGGACTCCTGTCGTGAGAAGAAAAAATTACTTACCGCAGTAATCTTCTTTCTTACCAGGTGTTCTTTAGCATTAGTAAGCTCCCGCCTTTCCTCCCCAGTTCACCTGTTAGGAGAAGGGCTCTGTTATCACATCTCTTACCAGACCTGGAGTTTTTATTGATGAATTTCCAATTCGTGTTGTTTCTATTTCCACTTTTGTGGACATTTGCATGTTTTTTGAATCCTGTTTCATTTTCGGGGCTTGTGCCCTCGTTTTGCTTCGAAAAAATTCAGAAGCCTTCAGGCTGCTCTCACTCAGCTCACTGTTCCTCGTGTTTTTTGATTGGCTATTGCCCAAAGCTTATTTAAATAAAATTATTTTAAAGGCATACCTCTGGGGCAGTTGCACCTAGCCAGCTAACTGCCAAAGTTACTGATGCTATAGGACCCCTTGGAAGAAAGAAGATTTCTGCGGTGAGTAATTTTTTCTTCTGTGCCGCAAGGGAACCGACCGCATTCCATTACTAACAGTAGTGGAATCTTTTAATTTAAAATGGTTTCTGCCAATTGGCATGTCAGAAATCCCCAAAAAAGAGAACTAGACCCATAGGTTTTAAAAATTGTCCTAAGTTGTCACAGGATTGTGGCCAAAGCTGACACCCATGATCTGTGCTTAGTGTTTGGGTCCAGGCCATCATTGTACACTTTGCTCTAGATTTTTTTCCACACGTTTGAGAAACAGAGCAAGAAGGCTTAGAGAGATGGCTAAGGAAGGGTCCTTTTCAGTCCCAAAAAGACCCAGGCTTACCGATGAGGAGCCTTCAGCAAATTCAAACAGAGGTGCTGATGAAGCATCTACCAGCTGTAAGCCTAGAAGTGGCACTGATGAAGTGTCTTCAAAAGAGAACAAGCATTTGTCAATGCTGAATGTTTGCTTCAAACAACATGAAGTCTTGCTGTATTCTGACAATTGCAGTTAGGTCCTGCCTTTCAACTGCCCCGGAGAACATAGGGTTAACTTTTCTATGCCTGGCATAGAATGTTCATCTCGAGCTCGGTAGAAGCCTCTGTTATTCGAACTGCCACGGTCAGATTCTAAGGACATGGATATGTTGTTCAATCCACACTTATTGGCAGGTTCCTTTGCCGCTTTAAATCTTCCCGGAACGTCTTCAAGCTGGCGCCTCCCACCCACCCAGGTGGTAGAACTCTCTGCTCCGCCCCATGACGCCAGATCTTCCTTACCGCTTGGAAGCTCAGGTTCCCTCCTTAGCGCTCTGCGTTTTAGACTGGATCCTAACTCTTCGGTTCGTCCGAAACTGGTTTTGAAGTTTTCTAAACTTCGGTCTTCATCTTCCCTCGCGGCTGTGATGGACAAATCTATTCCTGGCTTTGGAGGTGCCTTGCAGGTGAGAAATGTCCAGGATGGATCCGCTCCACATCGTTTACTGGCTAGGCCTAGATCATGACCCGCAGGCCTGCGTGCAAGTTTTCTCGCCAACGCCCCGGGATGATCGCTAGCTGCTCGATTGAAGCTCGGTGCCCGAGAAGCTTCCCAATCGTAAAATCAAAGAGGCTCGTTGGGCGGTGTCCGTGGCGGCTGGCTCAGCTGAGCAGCTCGAGCAGATGATCGCCCTCGAGGAGGAGGCAGCCCAGGCCGCATCTTCCTCCTCCTCGGCCGCGGCATTTATCCCGCTCTCTCTGAGTTCCTCATACTCGGCTTCGTTCAAGGAGCTTTCAGTCCCTTTCCATGAAGGAAGGGGGGAATTGGGACATTCTTCTCTGCCCAAGAAGAAGGAGTCGAAGGGTAAGTCCCACCGTCGGCGTTCGTGGGAGTGGGAGAGGTCTCCTTCCCCAGACAGCTGACCGTCAACTTCGGTCGAAGTTGCGGCTCAGGCCGCTGGCTTCACGGTGTCCCCCGTCAGGCCAGCCTGCCGAGACTTCCATCGACGCAGTCGAGATTTTTCTCGATCCACTAGACAGGCTGTCAACTGGTGAAGCCTACAACCCACCTTCACTGGTTCCCCCGGTGGAGATCGAGGATCTGCCTGCGCCTTCGGGGCCGCAGTCCCCGGTTAAAGTGCCCGAGCTGAGGGAAGAGTGGGTGTCCCCTTCTCCTTCCCAGACCTGCTCTCAATCCCCCCGAGGGTCTCGGTCTCAGACTTCATCTCGGTCAAGCCGTTCCCGCCGACATCAGCGGTCTCGGTCTCGATAGCAGTAGCGGGCGACGTTCCTCCCGTCCTCTTCCTCGGATGAGGGGCTTGAGCGTAAATGCGTCGGCGCTCACGAGGGCTTATGGCAGCAGTTGCTGTTGTCCGGGTCCTAAGCCGACACAAAGTTCAGACCCTGGCCATCAAGTGGCTGTCCTAGCGACGACCGACAACGCCACTGCTTCAGTCGAGTTGCCCGTTCCAGGGCTGGTTGCTCGACCAAAACCAGCTGCTCCACCGATTGTGGTGGTACCTCCGCCTCCACAACCGAAGTCTGGGGCACTGACCAAGGATTCTTGGTCGGGTCACGGCCTGCCCCACAGGTTGTCAGTCACCCTCACTCTAGACCGTCCTTGGCAGGTAGAGGGTGGCTCAGGGCCGAGGCAGCTCTTCACAGACTCTTCGGAATCCGACGACGACTCCGCCCTGTTCTCCAGGCAGGTCGACCTGGATTCTCGGGGCCAGTCATTGGACAATAGCCCATCGTCCTTCTTGGGTCTGCTTGACTCATCTCGGAGTCCACGGGATGCAGCTCGACCACGTCAAGCAGGGACGTCATCCAGCGGAGATACTGGACCGAGGATTCACCACGGAGGCCTTTCCGGTGGCTGAGGCCATTGTCGGCCCAGCCTTGAGCTCTGGCAGCGGCCTGCTTCCTGTCCTGCGCCCGGCCAGGATGGCCAGGAAGTATCGGGTCCCCACCGCTCTTTGCCTGGTTTCTCGGAGCACCTCCGCCGGGGTTAATCACTGACAGCGCCTCGCATTCCGTAACGCCGGGATGTGGATAAGCCCCCGACAAAGAGTCCAAAAAGCTAGACTTTGCCGGGCGCAAGGTGTACTCCCTCAGACAGGCCAGCTCGGTCGTGCTGATGGCACACTTCTCCCACACCCTCTTGGGCTCCCTGGATGAGGTTGTCCCTCATCTCCCGACCGACCTGCAGACCACGGTCCACCAGGTGCGGGACCAGGGTAGGGCGGTGGCGAAGCAGCAGCTTCAGACTGCTCTGGACATAGGTGATTTCTATGCCAAGTCAGTGGCGGCCATGGTGGCCATGCATTGCAGGGCCTGGCTGAGGATATCCACCTTCACGGCGGATACCCAGCACAAGTTGGCGGATGTCCCCTTCTTGGGGACTGACCTCTTCGGCCCTGGAGTGGAGGGACACCTCCAGCGGATTGAAAAGTCCAATGCCACTCTGGACTCTGTCACCTCCGCCCAGAGGGACAAAGGCAACCGTCAGCAACAGCAGAAGTCCTTTCGTCCTTCGGCCCCTGCAGCTCGACCGGCCCAACAGCACCAGCAACAGGGCCAGCAGGCTCGCGCTTGGTGTCCCAAACCCAAGCTGGGGGCCTCCTCCAACAGGAAGCAAGGAGGTAAAGGCCCAGGAGGTCCCTCGGCGGTTCCTCCTCCAAGCCTGCCCAGTGACGGGTTGAGGGGTGCCGCCCCAGCCTCATCCTCCCCCTGGGTTCCCCATGGGCTGCAAGCTCCGCCTATTTCTTTCCGCCTGGTCCGCTATCACCATGGGATCGCTGTTTGAGGTGGTAGGAAAAGCCTGTCTCTGGAGTTCGAGCAGGCTCCACCCTTTCGAGCCATCGCCCCTCGGGGGGCCATGGGGTCTGCAGCCTCGCTGTCGGCCCGCTGAACCGATATTGCCCCGCTCCTCGAAAAAGAGGTGATCAGGAAGGTGGTGGATCCTCCTCCAGACCCAGGGTTTGTGTCCAGGTACTTCTTGGTCCCAAAACAGACGGGGGGCTGGCGCCCCATTCTCGACCTGCACAAGTTCTTAAGGTCTCGGACCTTCAGGATGGTCACTCTGGCTCAGATAATACCATCCTTGGAACGAGGCATGTGGTTCTGTTCCCTGGACCTCCAGGACACGTTCTTTCATGTCCCGATCCGTCCGTCTCATCAGAGATTCTTCCGCTTCAGAGTGGAGGGGTTCCTTTACGAGTTCCAGGCCATGCCCTTCGGCCTCTCTCTAGCTTCCAGGGTCTTCACCAAATGCATGGCAGTGGTGACAACATTCCTGCAGCGCTGAAGGGTCCGGGTGTACCCCTACTTGGACGACTGGCTGATTGCAGCCCCCTCCAGAGTGGAGGTGGAGTGGTCCAGAGATCTGGCCCTCCAGGTTTGCTCTCAGATTGGCCTCCTCTTCAACGAGGCCAAGTCGGAACTCGTGCTAAAGCAGGTGATGCTCTCTATCGGGGCAGAGCTTGACTCTCTTCGAGCCAGAACTCGGCTCCCGGTGGACAGGGCCGAGGTTCTTTCCTCTTTTGCCCAGTCATTTCTGGTTGGGCAATCGCGCCCTGCCCGGGACTTCCTGCGCCTCCTGGGCCTCATGGCGGCCTGCACCAGCGTGGTCCGTTGGGCCCGTTGGTACATGCATCCCCTTCAATGGGGACTGGCCAGCCACTGGTCACAGCGCTGCGATCCATTGGACCAGCATGCAACAGTGTCCCAGGAGATGTGGAACACTCTCCAGTGGTGGACCGTTCTGGCACATCTACAGGAGGGCATCCCATTCGTCCGCCCCGAGCCGACGGTCTCTCTATCGACCGATGCATCTCTGATGGTTTGGGGTGCCCATCTGGGGAGCACAGAGTGCATGGCCTCTGGTCCCCTTGGGAGTCCTGATGCCACATCAACCTGCTGGAGCTCTGAGCAGTCCGCCTAGCTCTCACCGCCTTCGCTCCGTTTCTACGGGGTCCAGTGGTTCAGGTCCAGACGGACAATACTACGACCATGTAATATCTGAACCGCCAGGGTGGGATGCACTCCGTGCTGTTATGCAAGGAAGCTCTCCACATATGGTCCCTCGTGCGTAGCCTGGAGGCGGATCTCCTAGCCATTCACGTGGCAGGAGCCTCCAACACCCTGGCCGATGCCCTAAGCTGGATAGGGGCTGCGTCTCACGAGTGGTCTCTCCTGCCGGAGGTAGTACAAGATCTGTTCTCCCACTGGGGCACGCCTCAGGTGGACCTGTTTGCCTCCAGGGAGAATGCGAAGTTGAGTCTGTTCCATGCCCGCCCCCCTCTGCAGGGCTCGCTGCAGGGGATGCCTTTTCGAGGCTGTGGACCCCGGGCCTCTTCTACGCCTTTCTCCCAATTCTCTTGATCCACAAGGTGCTTCTCAAGGCGAGGAGGGACAAGGCGCAGATGATTCTGGTAACCCCAGACTGCGCCCGCCAGTTCTGGTATCCAGATCGCCTCAGCCTCAGCTCCAGGCTCCCGAGGCGGCTTCCAGCCCACCCGGACCTGATCTCCGTCAACCAGGGGCAGGTATTCTATCCGGACCTTCAATCCCTGCACCTGACGGCCTGGTTCCTGAGCGGCTAGAGTTCCAGGCCTTGGGTCTTTCCGACGAGGTCCTCAACGTCGTTGAGGCGTCCCGTAAGGAGTCGACCAGGAAATGCTATGCCTTCAAATGGAAGAGATTCTCCATTTGGTGTCAGGGGAAGGGCTTGGACCCTTCCGCCTGTCCCTAGGCAAGCATTCTGGACTACCTGTGGTCCCTTTCTCAGCAGAGGCTTCAACCGAGCCCAAGATGAACATTCTGTGCCAAGCTTAGAAAGGTTAACCCTATGATCTCACTTCAAGATACAGCTCTTGCAGCAGGTAACACCATTAGGACTGAAGCCGGCAGGCGCCAGGACCCCACGGAAATTTTCTAGCTAGCAGTCTTTAGCGGGGACCGCCTCTGACATCGGTCCCGCCCCCGACGTCGGGCGTAGTACATAAGGGGGCGGTCCCCCATAATCCTCAGCTCTTTTCCCGCCGTCGACATCGTCAGTATCGGCCTCTCGGTCTCTCTTTCTAGCGTGTGACGACCTTTAGAACTATGACGATTTTCGTCTTTCTTCCAGCTTTGGAATCGACTGATGTCCTCTCCAACTACTTCTATTGAGGGTCACCATTCGTAGTGTGCCTGCGGCAAACAAATCCCCTTCAAGGATCCACATTCGGCCTGCGTGCGCTGCCTAGGCCCGGAACACGACACCAAGGCCTGCTCCTTCTGCCAGGGCTTCAACAGTTGCACCAGGATCCGCCGCCAGAAGGTCCTTCAAGCGTTTCTCTTGGAGGAGAAACTGAAAACCATGGATAAAGAACCTTCCTTCCTTCCGAGTCGTCGGGTAAAACCCACAAGCACTGGGACAAACACCGGGAAAAGGAAAGGTCCAGGTCTCCTGCGAAGGCCTCGGACTCCCGGAGCTCCGGCTTGAGATCGGACCGCTCTCTCTCCAGGGCTCGGTCGCAGCCTCCGGCGGTGCAGGTCAGATCCTCCAGCGGCTCCTCTTCTCTGCAGCCTCTGAAGACTTCCAGGCCATCAGACTCTTCCACTCCATCTAAGGCCTCGTCGAAGTTCAGGGAGCGCCACAGTTCTTCTTCCCGCCGGCGGGACACCGACACCAGATCAGTTTCCCAGCCTCCGCATGGATCAGATCCGGCTCCTCGTAAGACCAAGGACCTGACGTCCCTCAAAGGGATGTCGTACCCGATGTCGGCCAAGCATCACCGGCACTCCCAGGAGCCGGCGACACCTAAACGCCCGTCACCGGCCAGGCGTTCGCCTCCGAGGGCGTCGGCCAGGGGACCGACGTCGGCTATTCAAGAAGAGGACCATTACCACCGTTGCGGGCGGACGCCGGTCAGAAGAACTACGTCAGGAGGATGCCACACAGCCAGAGGACCAGGTGGGTGATACCGGAGATGCCGGGCTCCCATGGGAACCTTCCCTAGAGCGGGAGACCCCAGGGGACCCGATGCCCAACCCGGTGACAGGCCACCGGTGCCAGGCCCATTGGGTATGAATTTGGCAGAGGTAAACAAACTTTTTACCTTCTGGTGGGACACCATCAAAAAAGATGTAGTCACCACATGTCCTCCTCCTCCTCCTACTCTGACTCCGCCTCCACCTACTCCTTCACCGCCTATGCCCCGTCCTCCACCCATGGGGCTTGTAGGACGTTCGCCAACCCCCAAGGAGCAGACACCACCTCCTCGGGGCAGATCCTCAGAAAGGAGAAGACCTCCCTCTAGATCCCCCTCAGGGTCACCCAGTCCCAAGAGACCCAGACGACGCCGGTACACTCCGTCTGTGGAGGATTCCAGATCTGACACCTCAGGGTGCTCCAGATCTCCTTCTCCCATCAGCATTCCCTCTCCGGACCCACACGACCTACCCAGGTCTCCTCCGGATGATCCCTCTTTCACGGAGATCATGAGGCACATCCAGGAGAATATGGGGTGGGATGCTGAAGAATTCGACCCCGAGAGACAACGCCTTGCTCGCTACCTTCGTCAGAAAGATCTGAAGCCTGTGGTAGTGCTGCCCTTGGTGGATACCTTTGCGGACGTCACCAAGGCTGCCTGGAAATGTCCACACTGCACTCCAGCAGTGCTGAAGAAGGCTGACTGCCTATACAAGGCCCCTAGGGAGGACCAGTATCTGGCAAACCATCCTCTGGCTGACTCCCTGGTCATCACTGCTTTGCATGACCGGTCTCAGAGACCTCAGTATTTGAGCACACAGCTACTGGACCAGGAATCCAAGCAACTGGATGTCCTGGGTAGGCGCACGTATGCAGCTGCGACTTGCGCTATCAGGTCACTGAATTACCTCACCCACATGGTTCAATTCCAGAACACACTGTGGGAACAGGGACAGGACCTGGTCGAGAAGATGCCCGATGGCGACCACAAGGAAGAGCTCTTGAACCTCCTCCGCACGGGTTCGGATGTGGGGACCCAGGTGCTCAGAGCCGCATATGATTCTCCGGACTCTTCCAGCGCAGCTGCCGTCCTCAGGCATGTGTCTTGGAGACACTCTTGGCTCATGCCTCTGGCTTTACACCGGACGTCCAGAAGAACATCTTAGGCGTCCCTTATAGCGAGGTCCTATTGGTGAAGCCTCCGAGAGAGTAATCACCAAAGTTCAGGACGCAGGGAAGGCAGTCCGATCTGTACATGCTCTGTACAGGTCTCGGCCTAGTTCCTTTCATAGGAACCAGAGCCGCTTCTGAGGCCGGCTACAAAGGCAACAGCCATGTTCCGGCCAACAGCAGAGAGGCACTTTCACCCGCAAGGCCTAGGCCAAATCATCCCCAGGCAGAGGCCAATGATTTACAAAGTTGGCCCAGCCTGCCGGATCAAACGCTGCCACAGCATGACTCCTTCCCGGCCCCCACCCCTCCTCAGGATCAACAGGAAAAGAAAGTCAGGGATCACATCCCATGCCACTTGCCAGGGTGGCAATCGATCACCACCAACAGGTGGGTTCTGCAGCTGGTCAAAAAAGGCCACTATAGAGAATTTGTAGGCAGTCCACCTACAAGACCTCACCTGCTCTCCCGATATTCGGGTCAGCATGCCCTGCTCATACAGCAGGAAATGCTCGCGCTTCTGGAAAAGGAAGCCTTAGAGCACGTTCCAGAGAACAAGAGAGAACTAGGGTACTATTCTCACTTCTTCCTGGTTCCAAAGAAAACAGGGGACCTCCGTCCAATACTGGACCTCAGTGACTTCAACCTTTTGGTAGTTCAGCGCTTCCACGTGGTGACCCTTCCGGGCCTAATTCCCATGCTAAAGCAAGGCAGCTTTCCTGGCGTCTTTGGACATGCGGATGACCTGCATATTCAGATTGTTCAAGCGCACCGGAGGTTCCTGCGCTCCGAGTTTCAGAGCTGCCATTATCAGTTCTGACCTCTTCCCTTCAGGCTGTCTTCAGCACCTTACGTATTCACGAAGTGCATGGTGGTCGTAGCAGCATCTCTGAGGAGACAAGGCCACTACGTGTTCCGATACCTGGACGACTGGCTTCTCATGGTGCCCTCCAGGGAGGCACTGATATCGGCTATTCACTGCACCCAGTCCCTTTTTCAGTCACTGGGTATTCTCGTCAACTACGAGAAGTCACTCCTGGTGCCATCCCAGAAACTGCAGTTTATAGGAGCAGTTCTGGACACTGTCAGAAGAAAAGCTTTTCTTCCCTCAGACAGAGCGGAACACATCAGATCCCTCATCGGGGACTTGTCGGTGAAGAAGACTGTCCCAGCCAGACTGGTCCTTCACCTGCTCGGACACATGGCTGTGGCCATTGCAACAGTCCCGCTGGCACATCTCCACATGCGGGTAACCCAGTGGATGCTACGGGTGCAATGGGACCAAAGGCAAGACCATCTGCAGCATCCAATCCGAATCACGAATGCTGTAATTCGGGATTGGCAATGGTGGCTAAATTGAGGGAACCTCTCTGCGGGGGTTCCCTTCACAGTGCTGTCTCCGACTGTGACCCTCTCCACAGACACCTCAGGTGGGGAGCACACCTGGACGGTGTTCGGTCTCGGGGGCCTGTGGACAGCCCAGTAGTCTCATCTCCACATCAACATTTTGGAAGTGAGGGCAGTCCTTTACGCTCTGCAAGCCTTCCAGTCGGAGATTCCACCGGGTACATTTCTGTTGCAAACAGACAATACTGCGATGTTGTATTACCTCAACAAACAGGGAGGCACTCACTTCTACCCACTTTGCAGGGAGGCCATGAGAGTGTGGGAGTGGGTATTGCAACACGGCACAAACCTAATTGCAGTACATGTCCCGGGAGTGGACAACACCATCGCAGACAGCTTGAGCCGCTCTCAGGCCAGAGTCCACGAGTGGGAACTTCTGCAGGAGGTGGCAGAGGATCTGTTCCACAGATGGGGCACTCCAGAGTTGGACCTTTCCGTGTCCCCATCCAATGCAAAACTGCCCAATTTTTGCTTGCTAGATCCAGGGTCTGGTGTTTTCTGGCAAGACACATTGTCCCTCTCCTGGGCGGGCAGATTCCTCTGTGCCTTCCCTCCTTTCCCGTTGATCCAGAGAGTTCTCTTAAAACTTCGCAGGGAGCAAGCGATGCTCATTTTGATCGCATCCTTCTGGCCTAGACAGATTTGGTTCCCTCTTCTGCACCAGCTATCCTGGGAACCTCCAGTTTCTTTGCCAGTCAGCTCCCATCTATTGTCTCAGGAGGCAGGCTCATTGGTCCACCCAGACTTACGTTCATTGAACCTGCATGCTTGGCTCCTAGACAGATAGCCATGACGAGATACAGGGTCTCGCAAGAAGTGGCAGACATACTCTCTGCCGCCAGAAAACCGGCAACCCACACAATGTACGCCATGAAATGGCGTAGATTCTCTTTGAGGGCTCAAGCGCGCGGCTTTCCGCTGTTAGACTGTCCTGAAAAACTGGTTCTGGACTACCTGCTTTCCCTCTTTCATTCTGGACTGGCTTACTCCTCGATTAAAGGGCACCTTTGTGCTATTTCTGCTTACTGTGCCCTCATAGGCCATCGGACGGTGGCCCAGCTGGACACTACTTGTGCCTTCTTAAGTGTCCTTCACCTTAGTCTGCCCATCAAGGATCCAATCCCTCCTTGGGACTTACCCTTTGTCCTGGAGCAGCTTACGCTGCCACCTTTTGAACCAGCCGTGGATTGCGAGCTACGTTTTCTCTCTTGGAAACGTTATTTTTAGTTGCTGTTACTTCGGCTAGAAGGATCTCGGAATTGCATGCTCTTATTTGCAGAGCCTTATTTGGTTTTCCACCAGGACAGGGTATCCCTAAGGACAAACCCAAAGTTTTTGCCTAAGGTGGTTTCAGCCCTCACACTAAATCAGGATATTGATCTACCAGTGTATTTCCCAAGGTACGCTAATCGAGGAGAAGCCGTTCTGCACACCCTTGATGTGCGTCGGTGCCTCAGATACTACCTGACCAGAACCAAACTGCTCCGAAAGTCGGACCAACTTTTCGTCTCCTTTGCTCACAGGTTGAAAGGAGCTCCTGTCTCCAAACAGTCATTCTCTAGGTGGCTCATCCAGTGTATCACTTTCTGTTATGACAAGCGCAATAAACCCTTACTGGGTGCGGTCAAGGGTCATTCCACAAGAGAGGTGGCTATTTCATTTGCGGTGTTAAAAGAACATCTCCACCTCAGCTATTTGCGCTGCAGCTGCTTGGAGCTCTGTGCATACCTTTATCAGGCATTACAGCCTAGACACTGCATCAAGGCGAAGAGTGGGGTTCAGTCTAGCCGTCCTTCAGGGACTTCTGTCCTAGGCTCGAGTAATATAGAGGTCTCTACCTTTCCTCCTCCCAGTGGTGCATGATTGCCACTATTGCTGGAAATCAGTCTAATATGGTGTAACTTGCTGCAAGAGCTGTATCTCGGTAAGATAGTACAGTTCGTGAAGAACTTACCGTAACAGTAGATCTTCGAGAACAGCTCTTGCAGCAGGTATCTTCCTGCCCACCATCCCCCCTTTTTGGAGGTAGGTCGTAGTCAAGCACCCATCTTATGGGATGGGACATTCCTATTCACTAATCTTTGCCATCTGGCCGGTCTCCTCTTCTGATGTCATCCAGTGGCTGGGAGTCTCCGGCGGGAGAACTGAGGATTATCGGGGGACCGCCTCCTTATGTACTACGCCCGACATCGGGGGCCGGACCGACGTCGGAGGCGGTCCCCACTGAAGACTGCTAGCTAGAAAATTTCTGTGTGGTCCTGGCGCCTGCCGGCTTCAGTCCTAATGGTGTAACCTGCTGCAAGAGCTGTTCTCGAAGATCTACTGTATATGGTAAGTTCTTATGTAACTGTACTTTCTCCGGGGCGGTTGAAAGGCAGGACCTAACTGCAATTGTCAGAATACAGCAAGACTCCAATAGAAGAAACATAATTACTAAGGTGAGCAATTTTTTCTTGCTGGCATTGGTGGGGTGTGCCTTTGGGTTGTCAGGCATAATGGCCATGCCATTTCACCACACCCGACCCTGCAGACACCGACAAGTGTTACGGTGTGCCTTGGGGTCTTTTGCCCTTATGGCCACCACATTCCATCAGGAAATACGGTGAGATGGGTGCAGTATGGCAGAACGGGGTGAACTTTGGGGCTGAAGAGTCCAAGGCACACCTCGATGCCTCTCTCTGGCTGCAGGGTATGGGTGGGGGTGGAATGGTATGAGCATTACAGGTGACAATCTCAAGTCTCACCCATGATGCCTGTCAGTCTCTACAGGGTGGGGCGTTGTGGTTGGAAACCCTAATGCCTCAGGCGTTCATTGGCATTTTCACTCTAAATTTTCAACATGGGTTTTTGTAACCCCCACCTTATGAACAGTGGTAATATCAGTTTGTTAGCCGAAAGCTGATTTGACTACGACATTTGGAACCACAGGTGCGAAAACACATTTCGAACAAGATGGGAAAAATGACAGCTGTACTGCTCATGGGGAGGTGTAAAAAAAAAATGGCAATGTTGAAAATCTGCAGTGAAAATAATAAAAAAAACTGGAAGTCATGCGCATACGTAGAAACTGCCTACCGCACACCCTTAATGTAATTACTTTGGGGATTTTTTACAGCAGATTGTCAATACAGGCATTTTGGGACCTCCGCTCATGAACAGTGTCACTGTCATTTTCTTAATCTGTTCCAAACACTGATTTCCTACAACGACCACGCATTTCTGTGCAGAAAGAGTGAAAATACATTTCAGCCATGTTGTGAAAAATTACAGCTGTGCTGTTCATAAGGAAGTGTGGAAAAATGCCAATGGTGAAAATCTGGATTGAAAATATTACAAACTCATGAATTTAGGAGGGTGCATGGAAACAGCGCAATGGTCGCTCATAACACATTCATTTTTGTGAATATTTTTGCCAAATTTTCAACATAGCCATTTTAAGACTTCTTCTCATAAACAGTGTCACTGTGATTTTCTTAATCTGTCCCAAACATTGATTTTGCACACTGACTGCGCCATTGTGCGCTACATGCACGGAAACACATTTTGGGGGAGATGTGAAAAATGACAGCTGTACTGCTCATAAGGAGGTGTGGTAAAATGGCAATGTTGAAAATCTGGAGTGCAAATATTAAAAATTGCAAACTTATGGCGTCGTAGGAACTGCGAATGCAGCTCATAAAACAGTCATTTTTGAGAATTTTTTCCCAAAATTTTCAACATAGGGTTTTTGGGGGAGTACCTTATGAACTGTGACACTGTTGTTTCGTACATCGGTCCCAAAAGGTGGTTTTGGGCAGTGACTGCAAAATCACCTTTTGGGACCAAATATCAAAATGACAGTGCAAGAATTCATGAGGTGGGCTCCCAAAAACTCCATGTTGAAAATTTGGTGAAAAAATTCCGCAGAATGCAAGAGATATGCATCAAAGTTTAAAAAACCCTATTTATCCCATTATACAACTTACCGGCATTTCCTCAGTTCGCGGTCGGCTTTGAAAAGTGCAGACATGTTCCCGGTCCACTGAAGATCATCACACTGGACTCCAGAGGGAAGTATGGGGTGAGGGGGGTGTGGGGAGGTAGGGTGAGCATGGGTGGGGGTCAAGACAGTCAGCGAAGGACCATTTTTTCTTTCTAGGTCTTTTCCTTTTAGGAAGACGACGTGGGAAGTTTGCCATGCTGGGGTGGGCTCCCAGCGTGGCAGCTGGAAGTTTATTTTTTGGGGGGGACCAGCGGAGCCGATGGTGGATTGGGCACCCCCATTGGCCATAGAGATTCTTGCCACGCTGGAGTGGGCTCCCAGCTTGGCACCTGGAAGTGTTTGGGGGGGGCAGCAGACGGACGTTTGCCACGCTGGGGTGGGCTTCCAGCGTGGCATCTATAACTCTGTTGGGGGAGCACAAGCGCAGCTAACGAGATTGAGCACCCCGTCGGCCATACTGTAGAGTGGCGTGAGCACGCTGAGGTGGGCTCCCAGCGTGTTACTTGTTTGTGGGGGGGAGAGGAGCTGTCTATGACAGCTCTTGCACTGCAGTGCTGACGTGTAGGCACTTTGCGTACTGCCGACCTCAGTATGCAAATTGCCTACACGCTGCAGTGCCTTTCTTTCAACTGTATGCCGCTGCATTTGTAAACGCTGTCATAGACAGCTCTTGCATTCATTGGTGCGGTGGGGCCGCGCCTGCAAAAGGCAGCAGGGCATTGGAAGTAGGAAGGCACACCTACGAATTCTCGTATGGTGGCACTATGTTTCTTGCACATGCGTGCAAGCAAACATAAAAATAACAAATTGGGTGCTGATGAAGTGCCTTTAAAATCAAGAGCTTCCAAAGGGGCATGAAATTCCTTCTAAAAATAAAAATAACAGGCACTGATGAAGTGCCTTGATCTAAAAGGAAGCCAGATCCTGCCACTGATGAAATGGCACCAGAAAAATGTAGAAGGAAAAACTGCCTCCTGTCACTCCCGGCAATGGCAAGAGTGATCAGACAGGGGGTGAGAAACATAAGGATAAGTGTAAGCACACACAGCCCGACAATATCCCTGATTTTCAAAAGGAGCTGCCTTCTGCTGAAGAGATGGCAAAAGCTTGGCATGTTTTTCAGACCCTGCAAAGTATGGGGCCTATATTTTATGTCCTGTCAAGCAAACACCCTTCTGCAGCCCCCTCTGAAGCAGGGGTTTATGAGGATGTTGATGCAGATGACTACTATAATGCTTCATACAGTCTTTCAGGGGTTAACCCCCTGGAACCTGACGTTTCTCTTGTTCCTCACTTTGGTGCTTCCCTGGATCAGGAGGAAAACTCTTCCATGTTAACTTTCCTCCAGCATACGGTGGATACCCTTGACATCCCCGCTCAAGAGTTCAATCAGGAGGAGGAGGAGGAGGATGATGACTACAGGGAAATGAAGGATCTTACTTCAAGAGGGTTCCTGCAGCAGGTCTCCACATATAGGAGTGCACCTTCTGGCGTCCGGTTCAAATGGCAAACTTGTAACTAACAATCATCAGCGGGGATTGCCCCCTGATGTCAGGTGACGCGACATCAGCCCGACTATAAAAGGGGCGGTCCCACGCCCACCCTCCAGTTCTTTCCTGTTGTCGCTTCAGTTCGTTCGACAGACGTGGTAGAACAACGATCAGTCGCACGCTTAGTATCCTTTTGAAAATCAGGGAGACTGTCTGGCTGTGTGTGCCTACACTTATCCTTACGTTTCTCACCCCCTGCCTGATCACCTTGCCATTACTGGGAGTGACAGGAGGCAGTTTTTCCTTGCACACCTTTTTGGTGCCACTAGTATTCGATGATTTTCATCTTATTCTTTATATTTTTCTCTGAATTTTTCGAACAAGTGTATGTCTTCTCGTCTTAAAAAGAAGTGCTGCAAGTGCAGCGCCCAAATCCCGCACAGGGATGACCACTTCGCTGCCTCCGCTGCCTGGGGCCTAAGCACAACTCAGCTGAGTGTGCTATTTGCCAAAGATTCAACCAGGCTACACAGACCCAATGCAAGCGGACTCTCAAGGCCCACCTTCTGACCTAGCGGCTGGCTTCTATGGAAAAGGAGCTCCAGAAGCTTAGGGAGAGGTCATCATCACCGGTCTCAGAAAAAAGAAAGAAAAAGGACAAGGAGAAGTACCAGAAGAGAAGCCCGTCGCCACAAGGAAGACCCTCCACTTCCAAAACAGTGAGTACCACTCTTATGGGCTACTCCATCCACTTCTGCGGGGCAGACACCTTTTCCCCCTTCTGCTGAGGTGTGTGGGCAGCCGGGGGGTTGCCCCTCTTGAGGTATCTATCAGTTCTCCCACTCGTAGCACCGCCGATAAGTCCCAGACCGATAAGCCTGACCGCTGTCCTACTTCCGCAGCCAGCCCAGTCATAACTGATAAGCCATACGACGGACCCTCCGTTGACCACACAACTGCACCTACTCTCCCGTCTGGCTCCCTTGAGGACCCTGACACCGGGACAAGTGTGCTTGTGGGGGACACTTCATCCCTGCCAGTCCCTACCCCCAGGGATTCGCCAGCTGTTCCCGACCTTTCCCTTCCATCAGGATCGCTCCCAGTCCTGTCGTTTGGGTCTCTTCCAGAGCTTCCCCCATCGCCTAGTTCTCTTCCGCCTCCGGATCCCCCTCCTCCTAGGGGTCCGTCGCTGGACTTTGATCTTTTAGGTTTGGAGCCCCCCCTTTCTGGACCCTCAGACCCTATGCCTGATCCCTTGCTGCTGCCCAGCAGCCCTTCGGCACCTCCTGTGGGACCTTCTGGCGGTTTCCCGGGGCCTGACCCCCATGTTCCATCACCGGTCAGCCCTTCCTCGTCTGACGCTGGGCCTGGTGCCTCCGTCACCGTGTTACCTGACACCGGGATACCCTACGCCTGGATATCCACCATTACGTTATCCCTCGGGATTTGCAGGGTACCAGCACCCCTACTGGCATCATCCTACTTACCAGCCCTTGGCCGGGTATCCTGGGTACCAGCCTTCTCCTCCACCACCACTACTGCTGCCTGATTGCGAATTCGTCCCAGTGTTGTTGCAGGATGCTAGGACACAACTCCTTACAGAACTTGGGCGGTCCCAGATGCTCAGAGGAATTCCTCTACTCAGAACACCACCACCTCCTCCAGTTCCTTTGGGATGTGCTGTGGGTTCTCTTCCAGTGGGCGACACCGGGATGGATCCTTCCCTTCCCAGTGGTTCGGAGCCCTCGGATTCCAATATTGACACCTTTGAACCTCGTTCACTGGTCAAACTTCATCAAAAGAATCCCCAAATCCCGGAGGACTCTTCTTTTGGGGATCTCATGAGAACTATTCAAACAGCAGGAGGCTGGCCGTCCAAGGAGACAGATCCTCAGCGAAAAGGGCTGGCTGAACATTTGGACTTGTCCACCACAGACCCTCTTCCCATCCCCCCTTGGATGGGCCTGCACGAGGATCTAGTTACTACAATATGGCAACAGCCCTTTTCCATCCTGGCTGTTTCCAGGAAGGCTGACAGAAGTTGCTTCCCCCTGAAAGGGATCTCTCGTCTAACTTCACACCCAAAAGCTGCCTCTATGGTCATCATGGCTGCGCATGACCGCTCGGCTCAACCTAAACATTTGATTTCCTCCCCACCAGACAAGGACTCGAGACAACTTGACCAGTTTGGTAGGAAGAGCCACTCGTCCACCTCCTGCGCCATGCGGTCGCTGAACTACGTGTCCCACATGGTGGCTTTTCAGACGTCCTCTCTCACAGAACTGGAGAGGGACTTTCAGGACATCCCTGACGAAAACCTCAGGTCTAAACTGCTGGACAAGGTTCGCATGAATAAATCTTCCTGCTGTCACGCACTCCAGGCCGGTTATGATTTTGTGGACTCATGGCTCGGGAATCTGCCTATGGCGCCTTGCATGGCTGCGCCTCACAGGTTTGGCACAGGATGTTCAGTCATCCCTTTTGGACGCACCTTTCAGGGGTTCCGTCGTCTTTGATGGCGACGTGAAAGACATTACAGGGCTGCAAGAGAGCGGTAGGCAGGGCCCCTACTTTTTTGCGGCACAGTGGGACCAAGTTCTGCGGCAAGACTACCATTTACCGCAGAACTTCTGCAGCAGTTGTTTGTAATTTCTGAGGAAGTTCTGCGGCACTAGCAAACTACCACATCACCGTGTCAGCTTGTCACCCTGACTTCACTTTCTTGGCAGTGGTTATAGCAATCAGGATGGTGGAAAGCACAGTAACACTAGTTCAAAAAATAACAGACTTAAAAAAATAATTTTATGCCTAAAAAAGCAAAACAAATGTCTCTCCCTTAAGGTCCTAGCCTGTTGCATACATGACATATGCATAGGGGATCTTATGTAATAAATAAGGTATTTCTATATGCATGCTATCTATCCCACTAATGAGGTTTTCACTGTCTATCACTTATATATTTGTATGTGCTTTCTACTCAACTCATGAGGTTCCCACTGTGTATCACTTATATATTTATACTGTATGCAATCTGTAACATACATACAAATATATGTGTGTGTGTGTGTGTGTGGTGAGAGACAGAGATGCTGCATATATGTGTGTGTGTGTGTGTGTGTATATGTATATATATATATATATTTTTTTTTTTGTTATTTCCATGAACTTGCATCCTCATTCATACAGGTCCCATTGGAAATGGAATAGAGGAGTTATTGCAAAACTCATTTTTCATGTCAACCTGCTTTCCCTGACACACTGCGTAACACCATCAGGCCATGACTTGCATGTGAACTGATTGTGAGATAGAGCTCTCCAGCCCATCACAATGTGTACACCATGTGACAGAACACGGCACCATACCTTCCCAGGCTCTGAGCAGTGATGTGTTCCACCAATCCTTGTGCTGCCCAGCCAGCTCCCAGAGCTAATCTCTGAACCTGAGTTGCTGGCATGGAAACACAGCATGCTACCCTCTGGCCCAACAGCTGTCCCTGCACACAACATTTCTCCATAACTTTTAGGTGATTCTATCAACCAATGACAATATGTAATCAATGACCCTGGCAAAAATGCGCACAGGGCAATTATTTATTTAACAGGTCTATTCTTTCAACAGGTCTACACATTATTACATTCCACTTTTTGGGGCATAATTACTTTATTTTTCTTAAAAATGACAGTTACATTCATTTTACCAGTTATTCATTTCAGATGGCACCTCTATATCTTAAAGGCACAAACAGGTTTGTACAAAGTGAGGTATGACTTAACAGGTCTGTGCCATTGACAAGGTTTTGTTTAAGTTGGCCATAGTGCAATAATGTAAGACTGAAAATTGTATTTGGGTGAAGTGCAGGTTGAGCAAATATCACCATGCCTGATGTGCTGTGCCACCATCTCTGGCAGTGGGAACTGTGGTAGATAAGTGACTGTTCATTTCTGTTGCAGAATGCAGTCATTTCATTAGCTAATGTATGATGTTATAGCAATGATAACATCACATTCTGAGCATATGGGGGGTTTGGATATAAAAAGAGGGGACGGGAACCAGATTCTATGGATAAACAGAAATATTAATAAAAAATCACCAAGAAGAGTGAATTCTGCGGCACCGCAGAAGTTCTGCGGTAGATTGCAAGTTTCCTCAAAAATTCATGGTCAGAGAATTTAGGGCCTTGGCGTGGTAGGTCTCTTAGAGACGTGCAAGCCTATGTATCAGACGGGTCAAAAGAAACAGCCCTTTCATTGCCAGAAAAGATGGAACAAGTACCAGAACAAGTGTTGAGGTAAAAGATGCGCCACTGGCTCTGGAGCCCAAGCTTCTCAGGCTGAGTTCGCCAAAGCAGCCTCAGGAACCAAAGCTCTGCTCCCCTCGGCATCCTGACTCGCTCCCCCTCCTCCCGGTCTCTCCGTCCCCCTCAGAGTAACCGGTAGGAGGGATGTTCTGTCTCCACCTAGAGAGGTGGAAGTCCATCACCGCAGATTTATGGGTTCTTAAGTTCATACAAAGAGGTCATTCTATCGAGTTCCTGGAGATTTCACCTTCAAATCCTCTGGGGAAGGTCCTTTTACCTGCGGGTCAGATCCCCATTATCCACCAAGAGATCCAGGCCCGCTACAAAAAGTGACCAGAGAACCCATCCCTCCAAATCAACTAGGAAGGGGATTCTACTCCCATTTCTTCCTAGTTCAAAAAGACGGGGGGGCTGCGACCTATCCTGGATCTCAGCACGCTCAACCTCTTTGTGGAGCACAAGAAGTTCTGCATGCTGACTCTTCAGGGACTCCTGCCCCTGCTCCCGTCAAACACATGGCTGTGCTCCCTAGATATGCAGGATGCTTACCTTCATATCCCCATCCTCCCGGCCCACCACCACTTCCTTCGATTCTTCTTCTGGGAGAACCATTTCCAATTCAAGGCACTTCCCTTTGGCCTGTCCTCAGTGCCCCAGGTTTTCACCGAGTGCCAAGCGGTGGTAGCGGTGTTTCTTCGCCGCAGGGCCATATATGCGTTCCCATACCTGGACGACTAGGTGTTTTCATCCCCATCCCTGGACAGCCTGAAGGAGTCTCTCTCCTTCACTTTGGATCTGTTTGTCCAGCTGGGCATCTCAGTCAATCTCCCCAAGTCTCAGCTAGTGCCCTCTCAGCACCTCCTAGAGCGGCACTGGCTACAGTCCAGAGCAAGGCCTTCTTACCATTGGATCGAGCCGAGACCTTGGCTTCTCAGGCCACTTTGGTGACCCAAGCTCGATGGACCCCAGTGCACACTGTGCTCTGTCTTTTGGGTCTTATGGCAGCACCCATTCCTACTGTCCCCCTGGCCAGACTGCACATGAGAGTTACCTAGTGGTCTCTTCGAGTCCAGTGGGATCAATGATTGGACAACATAAACCAGCTGTTCACGATCTCCAGTAGCCTTCAGAAAGACCTCCTCTGGTGGCAGGACCTCACCAACTTGTTGGTGGGAGCCTTCTTCCACTCTGTGGCTCCCTCACAGACCCTCACCTCGGATGCCTCCAATATGGGTTGGGGAGCCCATTTGGGGGATCACAGAAATTAAGGTTCGTGGTCTCCTCAGGTGCATCATCTTCACATCAACATCCTGGAGACCAGAACAGTCCTCTACTCTCTCCAGGCCTTCCAGTCGTTACTCCTCCTGGGAACACTTCTTGTCCAGACAGACAACATGGTGACTGTCTAGTACCTCAACAAACAGGGAGGTACCTGGTTGTGCCCTCTTTGCAGGGAAGCAGTGAGAGTATGGTATTGGGCTAGTCAGCATGGCCTGTTTCTGGCAGCAGCCCACGTACCAGGCATGCACAGCGTCCTGGTTGACAGTCTCAGCTGAACAGTAACCAGGGCTCACGAGTGGGTACTAAAGCAGGAGGTAGTCGAAGACCTGTTTCTTCAGTGGGGTCGACCAGACCTAGATCTTTTGCCTCCCCATTCAATGCAAAACTACCCAACTTTTGCTCGCTCGTTCCCAGGCATGGTGCTTTTTGGTGAGACGCACTGTCTCTCTCTCTCGGATAGGGAGGTTTTTATACATGTTTCCTCCCTTTCCTCTCATTCAGAAGGTTCTGTTGAAACTCCAGGCAGAAGAGGCCCACTTGATTTTGATTGCCCCTCTGTGGCCCCAGCAGATTTGTTTCCCACTGTTACAACAACTAGTTCTAGAACCGCCGGTCCTTCTGCCACTGTCTCACGACCTTCTGCCTCAGGAGCAGGACACCTTGGTCCATCCGAGTCATCAGTCTCTCCATCTTCATGCGTGGCACCTGTGGATGTAACTGTTTCTCGCTATGGAGTTTCCTCAGGTCCTGGTGGAAGTCAGAAAACCCTCTACCAGATCCACCTACGCCATGAAGTGGATGAGATTTTCTATCTGGGCCACAGCCAAATCCTTGGACCTTTTTTCTTGCTTGGCCTCCTAGGTGTTAGAGTACCTCTTACATCTTTCAGAGTTGGGCCTTAATTACTCCTCTATTAAGGGTCCATCTTTCTGTGGTGTCGGCCTACCACCTTCCGGTGGAGGGCCAAACCCTAGCACAAGTAGAGGATTCCAAAACCTTCTTGAAGGGTGTCCTTCACATCAAACCCCCAGTCCAGAACCCTTGTCTTCCCTGGGATCTTAAGTTTATGTTGGAGAAACTTACTTTGCCCCCTGTTGAACCGGCAGCAAGTTGTGATATGCGCTTCCTGTCCTGTAAGACACTGTTTTTGGTTGCAGGGACTTCAGCTTGAAGGGTCTCAGCGCTTCAGGCCTTTGTTTGCAGAGAGCCTTATTTGATTTTCCACAAGGACCAGGTGGTCCTGAGGATTAATCCTTCTTTTCTTCGGAAAGTGGTTTTGGAGACGACTCTCAACCAGAGTGTTGTACTGACGGTCTGTTTTCCTTAGCATTCCAACAGGGGGGAATATCTCTTGTACACTTTGGATGTGCATCGGAATTTGAGGTACTATACCTCCCAGACTAAGGAGGTTCAAAAGTCTTTGTGGCCTTTGCCTCCAAGTGCCAGGGCAAGGCCATCTCTAAACAGACTATTTCTAGGTGGCTGGATAACTGTATTCACTACACTTACCAGAAATACAGAAAAACCCTTCCGGGAGCGGTTAAAGGCCACTCCACCAGAAGCGTGACCACTTCTACCACTTTTTTCCGGAATATATCTACTGCGAAGATCTGTGCAGCGGCCACTTGGTCTTCCATCTACACCTTCTCTAAGCACTACAGTCTGATCATTACCTCTAGGCGTCGAGCTGGTTTCAGCCTTGCTGTTTTGCAAGGTCTTCTGTCTTAAGGCAGATCCTTAGTTGGCATTTTCCTCCTCCCCTAAAATTGACTCCGACGCCATCTTTTTGTTAGACTGCTTGGAATTCAGTCCTATATGTGAAGACCTACTGCAGGAACCCTCTCGAAGTAAGATATAACAGTTACATAAGAGTTTATCGTAACAGTAAATCTTTGAGAGAGGTTCCTGCAGTAGGTCTAGTTTCCCACCCACCTTCCCCCAGCTTCTGGAAATTTTCCTTTTTTATTCTGTCTAGTCCCCGGGTCTAGCCAGGGCACAGGGTCCTAGGAGTTGTTACTTCTTTCTCTCTGCTATCCTCTCTCTAGGTCTCTGGGTGGAAAAGAACTGGAGGGTATGGATCCTTCCATTTTATAGTCAGGTATATGGCCGTGTCACCCGATGTCGGGGGTCCTGCTGTTGATTGTTAGCTACAAGTTTACAGTTCGAACCTAGACCTACTGCAGGAACCCCTCTTGGAGATATACTGTTACAGTAAGTTGTTAATTTACTGCTGTGCTATGAGACCCCATCTGGAGTACTGCATGCAGTTCTGGAGACCCAGTCTCTGCAAGGACATAGACAGGATGGAGGCAGTCCAGAGGAGGGCAACTAAAATGGTGCAGAGTCTGCGCCAGAAGACATATGAAGAGAGACTTAAGGAGCTTAATATGTATACCCTCGAGGAAAGGGGGAACATGATAGAAACTTTCAAGTACCTCAAGGGAATCAACAAAGTACAAGAGGGTAGCATCTTTCAGAAAAAGAGACATGCAAGAACAAGGAGCACAATTTGAAGATAGAAGGGGACATCTCTGAGGTAATGTGAGGAAATATTTTTCACAGAGAGGGTTGTGGATGCATGGAATGGCCTTCCTTAGGAGGTTGTGGAGTCAAAAACAGTGGGGGAATTCAAGAATGCATGGGACAGACATAAGGCAGTTTTAAGGGTTGGGGGTAGGAGGAAGTAGGCTGTTGGTTAACTATGATCTGTAGCTTATCCATTACGTAAGGAAATGGGCAGACTGGGTGGGCCAAACGGTACTTGAAAAAAACATGAAGTCTTGCTATATTATGACATATGCAGTATAACCCCAGGTTAGAACTGCTCCGGAGGTGAAAGAGTTAACTTTCCATGCAGGGCATGGAATCTTGAGCGCGAGCTCGGTTGAACACTCTGTCTGTTGTAGCTCAAACTTAAACTGTCAGATTCTTTACTCCGCCTCACTGAACAGTCGCTCCGGAGATTTCTCCTGCTGCTCGGTTTGTTTGTCGGTTAAAAGGTGTAATTCTCGGTTTATTTACGAAATTAAACCGAATTGGTCAGTTCAAGCTCTGTCTCTGTGGTATTGTCAGTAATAGATAGGCTTATTTTATTTTCTTCTGTGTGGAACTTGTAACGCTTTTTCAGTTCGGTTTGAACCGATCAGATTGGTTTTAATTCTTTCTAGTCCTTTAGAGTGCGGTTCAAGTTCTCATCGGTTCTAAAAACCGGATTTTATTAATGCTTTTTTCCACGACCCGTGACACGGTTGGGAACCGATAAGAGAGTCTTGCTTGGCGGATTGCCATTAACGGGCAAGTTTTGGTTAGGCTGGCACTATGTCTGAGAAACCCAAAAGAAAAACCGGACCCACTGGGTTTCAGCACTGTGGCCTCTGTGGGGAAGCCTTTGCTAAGGCTGACCCACACACCACATGTGTATATTGTCTGGGGTTTGACCACCTCAATGCAGACTGCCAGATTTGTAAGAATTTCCCTGCTGCCACCGTGGAAAAAGAGTTGGTAGGCTCAGGGAAAGGGAGGCCAAAAAGTCTGCTGACCCGGATGGCCAGCCCGGTTCGGTTCCAACCGAACCTGAGGGAGTGCCCTCTGACCAGGGCGATACTATCTCGGCAAACGAAGAGCCAGCTCTGAGGAGCCAGTTCCAACTAAAGGGCTAGAAAGTCAGCTAGTGTGGAGCCAAAGTTTTTCTCCAACCGCTGAGGAAATAGCTAAAGCTATTCAAATTGTCCAGTCTCTTTCCCGGTTCCGTCCGAACCGACACCATCAGGGCGCCGGTTCGGACGGTTCCACCGGTTCAAGATTATGATTTTGAGGATTTTATGAACCGAAGAAGGGAGGAGGGGTATGAGGAGAGTGAATGTGATTTTGAAAGTCTGGATGTGCCATTGAACCGGACATCTCCAGACAGACCTTCAGGGTCCCCCCACCCCAGGCTATCTGAGTCCCCTTCTCATTTTATGTTTTATAAGAAAGTTGCTGAAACTCTCCAACTCCCTGTTGAGGAAGCTGTTGATGACCAAGAAGAGCCTGATTATGTGGAAATGATGGATATTCCAGAGTCCAGGAGACTGTCTATTCCCTTGCACAAGTCATTTAGGAAACAGACAGTAAAAATTCTAAAAACTCCTCACTCTATCCTTCCTGTTGATAAAAGGATGGACAAAAGATATACATTATCAGGCTCTGATATGAGTTCCTCTCTCAGCAATGCAGCCATGTGGGGTAGTGCAGGCTGCAGCCTGTGACAAGGCTAATATTCTCTGAGCCTCTCACCCTCCTGAAAAGGATTCCAGGAGGATGGATGCCATGGCAAAGAAACAGTACATGGCAGCATCTTTAGGACTCAGACAGGCGAATTATATGGCTTATGCAGCTAGGTACCAGAAATCCAGATGGGATACTGTGCTGGCACTAGCAAGACAGGCCCCTGACCAGCTTGCCAGGGAGCTGGAACAGGTGGCTGCGGATGGTATTGAGGCATCCAAGGTGCAATTTCATGCTGCAGTAGACTCTAATGATGTTTCATCAAGAGTCATGGCTACATCTGTGTCTCTTCGCAGAATGGCCTGGCTCAGATGTACTGCCCTGTCACAGGATACCCAGTCTAAGGCTATGGATTTTCCTGTTGTGGGCAATTCTCTGTTTGGGGAGCAGACAGAGAATTATATGAAGAAAATGGATGAGTATTGGACTACCTATAGGAGTGCACAGGCCAAAGAAAGACAAGCCACTCCTCAAAGGCAGCATGTCAGGGGCAGGGGCAGGCCTTTTCATAGGCCCTTTTACCAAGCCCAGGCCTCCTCTTCTGCTTATGCCCAGATGGGGTTCTTTAGAGGAAGAGGCAGAAGGGGGTCTAGTAAGCCTGCTTCTACCCCTCAACCCAAAGCCCCTGCAAAGCAGGCTCCTGATGGGGTGGCCAGGGCCGATTCTCCACTACGGTGGGGGCAGGCTAGCTTACTTTTGTCCAGGACTGGAAGTCTGTAACATCAGACAAGTGGGTCCTGGAAGTAGTAAACCGAGGACTGATTCTCAGCTTCAAAAAATTTCGAAGATGAGAACCAGGTCTTTCCACCTGCAAATCCACTAGAGGCACTTGCCCTAGAAGCGAAGTTTCTTCCTCCTGGCTCTCAGAGCTGTGGAAAGGGTTCCACCCCTACACCAGGGCAAAGGTTGTACTCAGGTACTTCCTACCCCAAAAAAGACAGGAGAATGGCGGCCCATCCTGGATCTCAGATATCTAAACAAGCACCTTTTAAAACCAAAGTTCAGAATGGTGACTCTGGGAATTATTTTACCCTCTCTAAGGCCAGGGGACTGGTTAGCCTCCCTGGACCTCAAGGATGCCTATTTCCATGTTCTCATCAGAAGCTCCCATCGAAAGTACCTCAGATTCGAACTGCCCTCAGGCCATTACCAGTTCAGAGCAATGCCCTTCGGCCTCACCTCGGCCCCAAGGGTGTTCACAAAATGCCTGGCAGTAGTAGTAGTTGTCCACTTAAGAAGGCAAAAGATTGCCATCTTTCCTTATCTGGACGACTGGCTCATTGTAGGCCAGTCTCCAGACCAGGTCAAGCTACACCTACAAGTAACTCAGCAACTTCTTACATCTTTAGGTTTTCTTCTCAATCTTCCAAAGTCAGTCCTGGAGCCTGTCCAGCTTCTCACCTTCATAGGCGCAGAACTGAACACAAAAGAAGCCAGAGCCTTCCTCCCTCTGGAAAGAGCAAGGACTTTGGTCTCTCTGGCCTCCTCTTTCACCCTGCAGGTCTCTCGACGAGCAAGGCATTTTCTACAGCTCCTGGGCACATGGCTGCTTCTACAGCAGTAGTGCAGGGAGCAAGATTTCAGATGAGGGACATTCAATTCCATCTGAGAGCCTTTTGGTCTCAAAAGACAGACCCTCTAACCAAATTGATCCCAGTGACTCGAACCCTGATCCAGGCCCTTCAGTGGTGGCAGGACCAGAGCAATTTGAGACAGGGGGTTCCCTTCATTCCCCCAGTCTCATTCCCTGACCCTTACTGCAGATGCATCCCTCTTGGGGTGGGGAGCTCACATGGGCGATCTTACTGCCCAGGGGTTGTGGTCCCCTCAAGAATCTCTGCTCCACATCAATTTGTTGGAACTCAGAGCCGTTTTTCTAGCACTCTAGGTTTTTTCCACATCTGTTCAGAACAAGGTTGTTCAGGTCAGAACAGACAATACCACTACAATGTGGTACATCAACAAGCAAGGGGGCACTCGGTCTACGGCCTTGTGCACCGAAGCAATGAAGTTGTGGTCTCTGGCTTATTCTCTGAACGCCTTCCTTACGGGCAGTTCACCTCCCAGGCAAGGACAATGTCCTAGCGGATGCTCTCAGCAGGATTTCCCAGGGCCATCACGAATGGGCACTGGATCCCCTAGTACTGGAGGTAGTATTTGCCAGGTGGGGCACCCCTCAGATAGATCTCTTTGCAGCCCCAGACAATCACCAACTTCCCCTTTTTTGCTGCAGGCCCCCAGTGTTGGGCTCAGTCCCTCTGGATGCCTTCCTACTCAGCTGGGAAGGGAAGGTTCTCTATGCTTTTCCTCCCTTCCCCTTCTTTTCAAGGTGCTAGTAAAAATCAGATCTCAACCCTGCAAGATGATCCTGATTGCTCCAGATTGGGCCAGGCAGCCCTGGTATCCACTCCTGCTGTCCTTAGCAGTCCATCCTCCCCTGTCCCTTCTCAGGAATCACAATCTGTTAACCTGTGCCTAGGGAAGGGTCTGGTACCCGAAACTCAAATCTCTCAATCTCAAAGCTTGGTTTTTGAAGAGTTAGAGTTCGCTGACCTACACCTTTCCCAAGGCATATTGGAAATCTTGAAGGCCTCTAGGAAGCCTTCCACCAGGGCTACTTATAATTCAAAATGGAAAAGATTTTCCATATGGTGTTCTGGTAAGCATATTTCCCCAGAATCTGCTGAAGTGCCCACGATTCTGGATTATTTGGTGCATTTGAATTCTCTGGGCCTGAGACCAGCTACCCTAAAAGTGCACTTGGCAGCTGTGTCTGTCTTTTTATCAGCAGGTAAGCCCTCTTCTTTTTCAGCTCACCCTGTGTTCTCCAAGTTTTTTAAAGGGTTGCTTCACACCAACCCTCCGTTCAGGGACCCTGCCCCTTCTTGGGATCTTAATATTTGCATTGCTCAGCTTATGCAACCCCCTTTTGAGCCATTGTCTTCAGCAGAGCTTAAGTACTTGACTTGAAAACTGTGTTCCTGGTAGCCATCACCTCTGCCAGGCGCATAAGTGAGCTACAAGCATTGTCAGTGGAGCCTGATTTTATCTCCTTTCACAGAGATAAGGTGGTCCTTAGGACTAACAAAGTTTTTGCCTAAGGTGGTTTTTAGACTTCCACCTTAATCAATCCATGTCTCTTCCTGTGTACTTCACTGACCATTCCTCCTCTGGCGAGAGGAGATTACACAGTTTAGATGTCAAAAGAGCCCTTAGTTACTATATAGAACGTACCAAGGGTCATAGGTTTGACTCCCCCCAACTGTTCCTTACCTGTGGTGAAGTTGGTAAAGGGAAGCCAGCCACTAAAAGATCCATTGCCAGGTGGATTGTCTCTTGTATCCAGTTCTGCTAAGAGAAGTTGGGTAAAGTTCCTCCCTCAGGCCTGAGGGCTCACTCTACCAGAGGCACAGCTGCTTCTCTGGCTGCTGCCAGAGACATTCCTATTTTAGAGATATGTCAAGCAGCTACCTGGAAAACAGTTCACACTTTTACTAAGCATTACTCCCTGGATATCCAGGCTAGGAGTGATGCTCGATTTGGCACAGCTGTGCTTCAGAGCCTATTTCCTAAGTAGGTTCTGTCCCTCCTCCATGGAGGTACTGCTGTGTAATCTGCATATGTCATAATATAGCAAGACTTCATGTTGTTTGAAGAAAAAAATTACTCACCTTAGTAATGTTGTTTCTTCTAATGGAGTCTTGCTATATTATGACCTCCCCACAGCCTGCCCCTCTCAGAACCTCTACTTTTGGGATGTGGGTGGGCAGTGCAATGTTGGCACTTCATAGATGCCCACTTTATTTTCATCCTTTCTTAGGGTGCTTGGGTGTTATGCTTAATTTTTATGTTGCTTGCACGCATGTGCAAGAAACATAGTGCCATCATTGGAGATTTCGGAGGTGTGTCACCTCCTCCTCCAATTCAGTCAGTGTGCTGGCAGTGCGGCCCTGTAAGCCAATGCATTTTGGAGCTGTCTATGTGCAGCTCCAAAATGCAGTAACACTCACAGTTGAGAGGGAGCTCGCTTCAGTGAGCAGCGATGAAGCGTAGCTCCCCAAACAGCGTGCGGCGCCCCTGCAGACTGTATAGCCGACGGGTGCCCAATCCCGTCGGCTGAGCGTGCCTCTCCCCCCAGTTGTAGGTGCCACGCTGGAGCCCACCCCAGTGTGGCAATCAGTCCTTAGCCGACGGGGTGCCCAATCCCCGTCAGCTGAACGCCCCAACATTCTTATGCCACGCTGGGAGCCCACCCCAGCGTGGCAAAGCGCCCTCGTAGTCTTTTTTTTTTTTTTTTTTTAACCTGAAGCGAAATGGTCCACAGGCGCTCTCCCGACCCCCTCCCACAACCCGCACCCACCCACTGCGCACCCAGCCTCCCCACCCCTCACCCCATACTTACCTCCGGACTCCGCACGATGATCTTCGGTGGACCAGGAACACATCTGCACTCTTCAAAGCCGACCGAACTGAGGAAATACCGGTAAGCTGTATAATGGGCTAGATGGGGGTTTCAACTTGTTGCATATCTCAGGCATTTTGAGAATTTTTTCACCAAATTTTCCAACATGGGTTTTGGGATATTCTCATGAATGATGTCACTGTCATGGCGTTATTCAGGCCCAAAGGGTGATTTGGCGCAGTGACTCGAAATCACCCTTCGACCTGAATACCGCCATGACAGTGACATCATTCGAGAAGGGTCCCAAAACCCCATGTTGAAAATTTGGTGCCAAAATTCCAAAATGACTGTTTTCGTTAGCATGCATTAGCGCAGTTCTACGCGAGCTCATAAGTTCGCGAAATTTCAATATTTTCACTCCAGATTTTCAACATTGCCATTTTACCACACCTTCTTGTGAGTAGTACAGCTGTCATTTTCACATCTCACCCAAAATGTGTTTCCGCCCATGTAGTGCAGAATGGCGCGGTCGGTGTCTTGAAATCAATGTGAGGACACATTAAGAAAATCCAGTGACACTGTTCATGAGCAGAGGTCTTAAAATGGCTATGTTGAAAATTTGGTGAAGAATTCAAAATGACTACATTTCACGGCGATGGGTGTGCAGTTCTCATGAGCTGGTAAGTTCCACAAATTTCAATATTTTCACTCTAGATTTTCAACATTGCCATTTTACCACACCTCCTTATGAGCAGCACAGCTGTCATTTTCACATCCTGCCCAAAAGCGCTTCGCTTCTAGCCATTAACATGCAGTCGGTGCAAACTCAATGTACGGACACATTAACAAAATCACAGTGACACTGTTCATGAGCAGAGGTCTTAAAATGGCTATGTTGAAAATCTGGTGAAAAAATTCTAAAAATGACTATTTCACAGGCGTGCATTCGCATGATTTATTTCATATAGCACACGTAAAGTTAGCAAATTTTCAGTATTTGCACTCCAATGACTTCAAATACCTAAACAGCACATAGAAGCAAGCAACATTCGGCATTGACAAATGCTTGTTCTTTCTTGAATCCCCTGACTTGAGTCTTACTTTGGGATCAAGAACAAAAATGTGTTTTTGTAGTTAGTAGCCAGTTGGCTAGTGTAGGTTTACGGCTTCCACACAGAACTTTAGTGAGTTTTGCTCATAAAGATCTGACAGTTTAAGTTTGAGCTACAACAGACAGAGTGTTCAACCGAGCTCGCGCTCAAGATTCCATGCCCTGCATGGAAAGTTAACTCTTTCACCTCCAGAGCAGTTCTAACCTGGGGTTATACTGCATATGTCATAATATAGCAAGACTCCATTAAAAGAAACAACATTACTAAGGTGAGTAATTTTTTCTTATCTGCCGTCAGATTCTATGTTTCTCCTAAAAAGATGGTTCTTCCTATTTACAAGGCTTTCAGGAGAAACACCATGAAACTTTTACAGACACCGTCTTCTCTTCCAGGGCTTGATAAAAGAATTGATGATAAAAAAAATGCCATCTCTCCAGAGCGGGTACTGACTTTTTGTCTGTCCACCCTTGTCATGAGGGCGTTGTGCAACAAGCTGCGTGTGATAAAACTGGAATACCTTTGTCTTCTTTATCTCTGGACAAGGACTCCAGAAAAATAGATTACGTTGCAAAGAAAATCTACACTTCTGCCTCTCTCCTTCTTTGCCTGTCTTCCTACTTGGCCTGTACAGCCAAATATCAGAAGGCACTATGGAATTCTGCCCTGGTCATTGCTCAGTCAGAATCAGAGTCCATGGTCCAGGACTTAATTGAGACTGCTAAGACTGCTTTGGAAGTAACTAAGTACTAGTTCCATATGGCAGATGATGATAACAATGCTGCGTCTAAAGTTATGGCCCAGGCCATATCTCTCAGAATATTTGCCTGGCTAAGAACCACCAACCTCACACAGGATACCCGGTCTAAAGCTCTAGACTTCCCCTGTGATAAAAATCTTCTGTTTGACTCAAGAACAGAAGATTACATTAAAAAAGTGGATGAGTACAACTCCACTTGCCAGGGTAATACATCCAAGCAAAGGGTTACCTCTTTAAAGTCTCGGCCCAAGGCAGGCAGGGTTAGGGGTTATGTCTCTAAACCCTATTACCCCTGTCCTCCCCCTCAGTATGATTACTGTCAGGCAAGTGGGTACTATAGAGGAAGGGGCAGGAGAGGCCAAAGAAAACTGGCCATTTCTCAGGCCCCTGTATCCCAGTCTAAGCCCTGACTTCAGTGCCTTGGTTGCCTCCCCTCCACCAGTAGAGGACAGGTTCTCCCACTACCTCCAAGCTCGGACCCACATAACCTCAGACAAGTGGGTCCTGGAGGTAGTGGAAAAGGGCCTGCCTCTTCATTTTAAGAAGTTGCCAACCTTAAGGGGTTCTCTGTCTTCAAAACCCTTAACTCGTGTAGAGACGCAACTGCTAGAACTGGAGGTCTGCAACCTCCTGGCATCAAGGTGGTGGAAAGAGTCCCAGCCTTACAGAAAAACAGGGGCCTTTATTCCAGGTACTTCCTCACCCGGAAAAAGAATGGGGAGTGGCGACCCATCCTAGACCTCAGGCACCTCAACAGACTCCTCCTGAAACCAAAGTTCCGAATGGCGACTCTATGAAAATTGTTGTTCAGTCTTTACAAAAGGGAGACTGGCTAGTCTCTCTCGATCTCAAGGACACCTACTTTCACATCTTTGTAAGGCAGTCCCACAGAAAGTTCCTGAGGTTCAGGCTTCCCTCAGGGCATTACCAATTTGCAGCCATGCCCTTTGGCCTAACATCTGCTCCAAGGGTGTTTACAGAATGTCTGGCTGTTGTGGTAGCACATCTCAGGAAACAAGGGGTGTCGGTGTGTCCCTACCTAGACGACTGGCTAATAGTAGGGAAAAAAACCCAGCTCAAGTACATGAGTTCCTGTCAATCACAGAAAGCACTCTGCTGTATTAGTAGTACTAGTACATGTTTTATTCAGCTGAAATACATATCAGTGAAAAGGTACAACTCGACTGAGACAAGCGCATTTCCAGCCAGGCCCTAAATGCATCTAATGAAAAAAATAAAACACAACACAGATTACAAAATATCATAATAAATATCATATACATTGAACATCATAATACGACATATATCCTACAGACACACATAGTACATAGCACATAACACAAAAACACTAACATTATTACGCCATGCTGTCTCTGGGATTCCTCATCAGTCTAAAGAAATCCCACTTAGAACCAACCCAGCTCCTAACTTTCATAGGGCACAGTTGGACACAGAGCAGAGCATTCCTGCCTCCAGAGAGAATTCAGAATTGCCTGGCAGTAGCAAACTCCTTTGTCCTGGGGCAGCCAAGGCCTGCCAGACACTTTCTAAGACTCCTGTTACACATGGCATCCATGACTGCAGTAGTTCCAGGAGTCAGGTACAGGATGAGAGACATACAGCATCACTTACGCTCACATTGGTCTCAAAGTCCTAAGTAATACCAGTAACTCAGAATCTTCTTCAAGCTCTGTGCTGGTGGAAGGACACTGCCAACCTGTCAGTAGGTGTCCCCTTCCAGATCTCCCTTCCCACAAAAATCATCACTACAGATTCTTCCCTGCTGGGATAGGAGACTTATCTGGACAATTCCTTTGTCAATGGCACCTGGACCCTGAAGGAGTCAAGGTCTAACATCAGTCTTCTGGAACTCAGGGCCATTTATCTGGCAATAAAGTCCTTTGCTGTTCTTGTTTCAGGCCACTCAGTGCAGGTCTGGACGGACAACACCACAGCCATGTTTTACATAAACAAATGGTGGCACAAAGTCGGGAGTCCTCTGCACAGAGGCCATGAGGATTTGGACCTTGGCATATTCTCTAGAGATGTCTCTCTCAGCAGTTCACCTCCCTGGAAAGGACAATACCCTAGCGGATGCCCTCAGCCATATAAGTCAGGGACACAGCAAGTGGTGCCTCAACAAGCAAGTGCTAACCACAGTGTTCAGGAGATGGGGACCACAGAAATAAATCTGTTTGCCTCCCACCTCAGTCACCAACTTCCTCGCTTGTGCTGCAAGCCACCAGTTCTTGGCACTGTTGCAGCAGATGCACTGGTGCTAGACTGGACAGGGACGTTCCTATACACCTTCTTTGCATTCAAACAACATGAAGTCTTGCTATATTCTGACATATGCAGTGAGTCCCAACCTTCGAACTGCCCCGGAGATGAAAGAGTTAACTTTCCATGCCAGGCACGGAACGCTGAGCTCGAGCTCGGTTGAGACTCTGTCTGTTGTTCTTCAAACTCAAACCGTCGGATTCTTTACTCCGCCTCACTGAACAGTCGCTCTGGAGATTTCTCCTCCTGCTCGGTTCATTTTGTCGGTTAAAGTACCGCTTTTCTCGGTTTTCGACCAAGTTAAACTGTAACCTGTCGGTTCAGTCTCTGTCTCTGGTATTTGTGAGTACTAGATAGGTTTTATTTTATTCTATTCTGTGTGGAACTTGTAAACGGTTTATCGGTTCGGTTTGAACCAATCAAGTTGTTTAAAAAATCTTAAATTGTGCTTTAGAGTGTGGTTACCAGTGCTTATCAGTTCTAAAAAAATGGATTTTATTACGGTTTTTTCCACGACCCGTGACACGGTTGGGAACCGATAAGAGGGTCTTGCCTGGCGGATTGCCATAAAAGGGTAAGTTTGGTTAGGACTGGCACTATGTCTGAGAAACCCAAAAGAAAAAACGGACCCACTGGGTTTCAACACTGCAGTGTGTGTGTGGGGAAGTCTTTGCCAAGGCTGACCACCACACCACCTGTGTTTATTGTCTGGGGTTTGACCACCTCAATGCAGACTGCCAGATTTGCAAATATTTCCCTGCAGCTACCCTAGAAAAGAGAGCTGGTAGGCTCAGGGAAAGGGAGGCCAAAAAGTCCACTGAACCGCATGGCCAGCCCAGTTCGGTTCAAACCGAACCAGAAGGAGTGCCCTCTGACCAGGACGAGACTTCTTCGGGCAAAAGGAGAGCCGATTCTGAGGAGTCGGTTCTGACTAAAGAACTAGAAAGAGGAACATAGGTGGGCCAAAACTTTCCTCTCAACGCTGAAGAGATAGCCAAAGCGATCAAAATTGTTCAGTCGCTTTCCGTTCCGACCGAACCGGCACCATCAAGCAGGCGCTCGGTTCCACGGTTCAAAGTATGAGTTAGAGGTTTTATGAACTGGAGGAGGAGGAAGAGGTATGAGGAAAGTGAATGGATTTGAAAGTCTGGATGTGCCCATTGACCGGACATCTCCCAGACAGACCTTCAGAGTGTCTCCTCCTAGGCTTTCTGAGTCCCCCTCCCATTTCATGTTTTATAAAAAAGTGGCTGAAACCCTCCAGCTTCCTATGGAAGAAGCTGTGGATGACCAGGAGGAGCCTGCCTATGTGGAAATGATTGATATCCCAGAGTCTAGGAAGCCGTCTATTCCCTTGCACAAATCTTTTGGGAAACAGACATTCAAGATATTAGACTCCTAACACTATACCTCCTGTGGATAAGAGAATGGACAAGAGGTATACATTGTCAGGCTCTGACACGGAGTTCCTCACACAGCAATGCAGCCATGTTGGGGTAGTGCAGGCTGCAGCCTGTGATAGGGCAAACATTCCCTTGGCTTCACACCCCCTGGACAAGGACTCCAGGAGGATTGATGCCATAGCAAAGAAACAGTACATGGCAGCATCCTTGGGACTCAGACAGGCCAATTATATGGCCTATACTGCTAGGGAACAAAATCCAGATGGGACACTGTTATGGCCTTGTAAAACAGGTCCCTGGCCAGCTTGCCAAGGAGCTGGAGCAGGTGGCTGCTGATGGTATTGAAGCATCCAAGGTGCAATTCCATGCTGCAGTAGACTCCAATGATGTGTCACCTAGAGTCATGGCTACATCTGTGGCACTTCGAAGAATGGCTTGGCTCAGATGTACTAGCCTGTCACAGGATACCCAGACTAAGGCCATGGATTTTCCTGTTGTGGGTAATTCTCTGTTTGGGAAGCAAACAGAGAATTACATGAAGAATATGGATGAGTATAGGACCACCTATAGGAGTGCACAGGCCAAGGAAAGGCAGGCCACTCCTCAACGGCAGCTTCCCAGGGGCAGGGGCAGGCCTTTTTATAAGCCTTTTTACCAAGCCCAGGCCTCCTCTTCTGCTTATGCCCAGAGGGGGTTCTTTAGAGGGAGAGGCAGACGGGGTACAAGCAGGCCTGCTTCCACCCCTCAGCCCAAAGCCCCTGCCAAGCAGGCACCCTGATGGGGTTGCCAGGGCCAGTTCTCCACTACCTGTAGGGGGCAGGCTGGCTTACTTTGTCCAGGACTGGGAGTCTCTGACATCAGACAAATGGGTCCTGGAAGTAGTAAGCCAGGGACTGGTTCTCAGCTTCAAAAAATTTCCAAAGATGAGAACCAGATCCTTTCCACCTGCAAATCCATCAGAGGCACTTGCCTTAGAGGCAGAGGTCTCTTCCCTCCTAGCTCTCAGAGCTGTGGAAAGGGTTCCACCCCTGCACCAAGGAAAGGGTTGTACTCCAGGTACTTCCTTACCCCAAAGAAGACAGGAGAATGGCGGCCCATCCTGGATCTCAGATACTTAAACAAGCACCTTTTAAAACCAAAATTCAAAATGGTGACTCTGGGAATTATTCTACCCTCTCTAAGGCCAGGGGACTGGCTAGTGTCCCTGGACCTCAAGGATGCCTACTTCCATATTCTCATCAGAAGCTCCCATCGAAAGTACCTCAGGTTCGAGCTGCCCTCAGGCCATTACCAGTTCAGAGCAATGACCTTTGGCCTCACATCTGCTCCAAGGGTATTCATAAAATGCCTGGCAGTAGTAGTTGCTTTTCTAAGAAGGAAGAAGATTGCCATCTTCCCTTACCTGGACGACTGGCTCATAGTAGGCCAGTCCCCAGACCAAGTCAAGTCACACTTACAGGTAACTCAGCAACTGCTCACCTCTTTGGGTTTTCTTCTAAATCTTCCAAAGTCAATTCTAGAGCCTGTCCAGCTCCTCACCTTCATAGGTGCAGAGCTAGACACAGAGAAGGCCAGAGCCTTCCTTCCACTGGACAGGGCAAGGACCCTTGTCTCTCTGGCCTCTTCATTCACCCTGCAGGTGTCTCGACCAGCAAGGCATTTTCTACAGCTCCTGGGGCACATGGCTGCTTCCACAGCAGTAGTGCAGGGAGCAAGATTTCAGATGAGGGACATTCAGTTCCATTTGAGAGCCTTTTGGTCTCAAAGGAAGGACCCTCTCACCAAATTGATCCCTGTAACTTGAACCCTGATCCAGGCCCTACAGTGGTGGCAGGATCAGAACAATCTGAGACAAGGGGTCCCCTTTGTCACTCAGTCTAACTCTGTAATCCTTACTACAGATGCCTCCCTCTTGGGGTGGGGGGCTCACATGGGTGACCTCACCACCCAGGGGTTGTGGTCCCCTCAAGAATCTCTGCTCCACATCAATCTGTTGGAACTCAGAGCAGTATTTCTAGCACTTCAAGCTTTTTCCAAATCTGTTCAGAACAAAGTTGTACAGGTCAGAACAGACAACACCACCACAATGTGGTACATCAACAAGCAAGGAGGCACTCGGTCTACGTCCTTGTGCACCGAAGCAATGAAGTTGTGGTCTCTGGCTTACTCCCTGAACACCTCCCTCACGGCAGTTCACCTCCCAGGCAAGGACAATGTCCTGGCAGATGCTCTCAGCAGTATTTCCCAGGGCCATCACAAATGGTCACTGGACCCCCTGGTCTTGGAGGTGATATTTTCCAGATGGTGCACCCCGTAGATAGATCTTTTTGCAACCCCAGACAATCACCAACTTCCCCTTTTTTGCTGCAGGCCCCCAGTGTTGGGCTCAGTCCCCCTGGATGCCTTAGTTCTCAATTGGGAAGGGAAGTTTCTCTATGCTTTTCCCCCTTTCCCTCTCCTGTTCAAAGTGCTAGTCAAAATCAGATCTCAACCCTGCAAGATGATCCTGATTGCTCCAGATTGGGCCAGACAGCCCTGGTATCCACTCCTACCGTCCTTAGCAGTCCATCTTCCCCTGTGTCTTCCCAGGAATTACAACCTGTTAACCTGTGCTCAGGGGAGGGTTTGGTACCCAAACCTCAAATCTCTCAATCTCAAGGCCTGGCTCTTGAAGAGTTAGAGTTTACTGATTTACACCTCTCCCAATGTGTAATGGATATCCTGAAGGCTTCTAGAAAACCTTCTACCAGGGCTTCTTATAATTCTAAATGGAAAAGATTTTCCATATGGTGCTCTGGGAAGCATATTTCCCCAGAATCTGCTGATCTGCCCACAGTCCTTGATTATATGGTTCCATAAATAGCTTGGGGCTGAGACCAGCTACACTGAAAGTGCATCTGGCAGCCACGTCCTGCTTTTATTTCAGCAGGTAAGCCCTCTTCTCTCAGCTCACCCTGTCTTCTCCAAGTTTTTCAAGGGATTGCTCCACACCAACCCTCCATTCAGGGATCCTGCCCCTGCCTGGGACCTCAATGTTTGCATTGCTCAGCTTATGCAACCCCCTTTTGAGCCTTTATCTTCAGCAGAGCTTAAGTACTTGACTTGCAAGACTGTGTTTCTGGTAGCCATCACTTCTGCCAGACGCATAAGTGAATTACAAACTTTGTCAGTGGAGCCTGATTTTATCTCCTTTCATAGAGATAAGGTGGTCCTCAGGACTAACAGGAAGTTCTTGCCTAAGGTGGTTCAGATTTCCACCTTAATCAATCTGTCTCTTCCAGTGTACTTCACTGACCATTCCTCCTCTGGCGAGAGGAGACTGCACAGTTTAGATGTGAAAAGAGCCCTTAGTTACTATATACAGCGTACAAAGGGTCACAGGTTTGACTCCCTCCAACTGTTCCTCACTTATGGTGAGGTTGGTAAAGGGAAACCAGCCACTAAAAGATCCATTGCCAGGTGGATTGTCTCTTGTATCCAATTTTGCTATGAAAAACTGGGTAAGGTTCCTCCTTCAGGCCTGAGGGCTCACTCTACCAGAGGTACAGCTGCTTCCGTGGCTGCTGCCAGGGACATCCCAATTCTAGAGATATGTCAAGCAACTACCTGGAAAACAGTTGACACTTTTACCAAGCATTACTCCCTGGACATCCAGGCTAGGAGTGATGCTCGGTTTGACACAGCTGTGCTTCAGAGCCTATTTCCTAAGTAGGTTCTGTCCCTCCTCCATGGAGGTACTGCTTTGTAGTCTGCATATATCAGAATATAGCAAGACTTCATGTTGTTTGAAGAAAAAATTACTCACCTTAGTAATGTTGTTTCTTCTAATGGAGTCTTGCTATATTCTGACCTCCCCCCTGCCCTCTCAGAACCTCTGTTTTTGGGATGTGGGTGGGCAGTGCAGTGTTGGCACTTAGTAGGTGCCCACCTTTTTGTTTCACCCCTTCTTTTTGGGGGTGAGTGGGTGTTGTGTTTTCATTTTTGGGTCTCCTGACTTGAGTCTTTGTGTTGGGACCAAAAAAATGTGTTTTATGTTTAGTAGCCAGTTGGCTAGTGTAGGTTTACAGCTTCCACACAGGACCTCAGTGAGTTTAGCTCGTAAAGATCTGACGGTTTGAGTTTGAAGAACAACAGACAGAGTTTCAACCGAGCTCGAGCTCAGCGTTCCATGCCTGGCATGGAAAGTTAACTCTTTCATCTCCGGGGTAGTTCGAAGGTTGGGACTCATTGCATATGTCAGAATATAGCAAGACTCCATTAGAAGAAGCAACATTACTAAGGCGAGTAATTTTTTCTTTCCTCTCATCTTCAAGGTTCTCCTGAAACTCGGGCTCCAACCAGCACTACTGACTCTGGTGGTGCCAGATTGGCCAAGACAGGCTTGGTTCCCCCTGCTGTTAACACTGTCGCAGAGCAGGCCCATTCGCCTTCCCTTCAGCCACTCACTCCTGACTCTTCCCCACTCAGGGGTGACTTACCCAGATCTGCAGTCTCTTCACCGCAAGACTTGGCTCTTGAGGAGTTAGTGTACCCTGCTTCTCAATAATCCAAACAGGTCCTTAGTTTTTTTCGCCACCATTAAAACCTTAACACAAAGAAGACCTCTGTAGCCAAATGGAAGAGATTCTTTATTTGGTGTAAGGGCAAGAGGATTAGTCCCTTCTCTGCCACAAATATACCCTGTTGGACTACCTAGTTCATCTCCAGGCCTCAGGCTTGAGGCCTTTTTCACTAAAACTACATTTGGCTGCAATCTCTGCTTACCTCTCAACAGGAAAGCCTAAATCTGTTTACTCCCAGCTGGTGCTGAAACAGTTCTTTAAAGGCCTGTCGCACCTCCAGCCTCCGGTTAGGGAACCTGTCTCCCCTTGGAGCCTAAATCTGTGTATCGCCAAGCTCCTGTAACCCCTCTTTGAGCCAATGGCTACGGCCCATGTCCAGTATGTTACCTGGAAAACTGTCTTCCTGGTAACTATTACTTCTGCAAGGAGGATTTCAGAGCTACAAGCTGCCTGTACAGAGCCCAACTGTATTATTCCCCACAGGGATAAGATTGAGCTCAGGACAAATAGGAAGTTCTAGGAGCGTGGATATGTTGTTTATCCACACTGTCTGGCATTGACCCTTTCCCCTTTAAATCTTGCCGGATGTCTTCAAGCTGGCTTCTCCCACCCACCCGGGTGATATATACCTCGGCTCTACCCCATGATGCCAGATCTTCCTTTCTGCTGGAAGATACAGGTTCCCTTGTGCTGCTTTTCTAGTACCGTAGGCCCTGGAGTCTCATCGACGTTTTTTGTCGCATTTACTCTCTCTAAATCTCGTTAGAGTTTACCACTCGGATCTGAATGCTTCAGATATGGAGGACAAGTCGTCCCCCAGGTTTCGCCGGTGTCCTTGCAGACAGAAAATGTCTCGCACCGATCCCCACCTCTCGTGCGTTTATTGCCTAGGCGCTGTGCACGATATCTCGGCTTGCACCATCTGTTTGGCCTTCCATCCTGGAGGACCGCAAGATGCGCCTTAAGCTGGGGAGACCGGAGCTTCGCAATCCACTGGTGAAATCGAAGGATGCCAGGTGGGCGGTTTCCACGGCTGCGGGATCCGCCGAGCAGCTTGAACAGATGGCGGCTTTCGAGGAGGAAGCTGCCCAAGCTTCGGCCAACTGAAGTTTCTTTGTCCCGCTCAACTTGGGCTCCACCTTTACAGGGTCCTGTCAGGAGTTATGCCAGTCTCTCCCTACCAAGGGTGAGGCGCCTTCTGGCTCGCACTCCTCCCGCTCCAAGAAAAAGGACCAAGGACCCCAAATCATCTTCTTCTAGCCGAAGAAGACGTTCCTGGGAGCGAGAGCAGTCCGATACTCAGGATCAGGCAGTCTCGGCCTCGGTCGAGATCGCTTCCTCGGCTGCCAGCTTCTCGGACCTTCCGTTAGGCCAAGGCACTGAAGCCAAGGATACGGCAGAACCAGCAGAGATTTCTCTCGACCCGATCGAGCCGTTGTTGCCGACGCCTGTTGACGACTCTTTAGAGGGGACTCCCATCCTCTCCTTCCCCGACGAGGAGACCCATCCTTCGGGTATCCCGATCGAGGGACAAGAGCCGGTTCCTCAGTTTTCTCCGGATCCGGCTTCTCCTGATCAACAGAGTCGATGCTGTTGGTCTTGATCGAGGAGTAGGACCTCGTCGGTCGAACAGCCAAAAAGGGTCATAAACACTCCCGGAAGAGGCACCGCCGCCGTTCCTCATCCTCCTCAGACGAGGAGAGACTTAGACGGAAGCTCCGTCGACGTTATGAGGACCTCATGTGGCAGCAGCTACTTTTGACCGGTCAAAAGCCGTCCCCTCCGGCTGTACCGGCCATTACTTGGCCCCACCCACTTCGGCCGACACCGACTCCCTCAGTACCGAGGACTCCGGTTCTCCCTCCGGTGGGACCAGCACGTATTTCTGGTCGGCCTGTTCTGGTCTCCCCACCAATTTTGGTGGAACCACTGCCTAAACAGCCTCAGGGAGGGGCTCCCTCTAAGGAGGATCAGACAACTATGGGCTTGCCCCATAAGGCTGTCCAAATCTGTTACTCCTGATCGCCCTAGGCGCATCGAAGGGGACATATGTGTGAGACCCCTGTATCCTGACTCCTCGGACTCAGATACTACTGGCCTTCACTCACACCCCGATGATGAGTTGTCAGTGACAGGCCTGGAGGAAGGTCCTTCTTCCTTCCAGGGCATCCTTTGACTCATTGCTGAGTCCACGGGTATGCCTTTGCAGCCTATACAAAAGAAGGCGGAATATCCTCTCATGGATATTCTTAAGAGGGGGATACCCCGACAGAGGCCTTTCCAATGGCCGAAGCCATCGTTGGCCCGGCCCTTGAGCTTTGGCCGCACCCTACCTCTTGCCCGGCTCTGTCTGCCCATATGGCTCGCAAGTACGCGGTGCCCATGAGGTCCTTGGTAGGCTTCACTGAGCATCCCTCGGCCGAGAGCCTTGTGACTGCCTCAGTGTTTTGGCGCATGGGCAGCTCTGCGGATACTGACTGCCCTCCAGACAAGGAGTACAAAAATATGGACCACTCTGCCTGGAAAGTCTATGCGGCATCATCCCTGGGCCTTAGTCAGGCCAGCTCAGCAGTGATTATGGCACACTTCTTTCACGCACTACTGGGCTTGCTTGATGAAGTCCTTTCTCATCTCCCAGCAGACATGCAGACCACAGTCAAGCAGGTCCGTGACCAGGGCTATGCTGTTGCTAAACAGCAGCTCCAGACGGCTCTGGACATTGGAGATTCCTGTGCCTGTTCACTAGCTGCCGCAGTGGCCACTCGCCACAGGGCCTAGCTGAGGTTATCCTCCTTTCCAGTGGATATTCAGCACAAGCTAGCTGACGTGCTCTTCCTTGGCACCGATCTTTTCGGTCTGGGAGTGGCAGGTCATCTCCAGCACATTGAGCAGTCTAATGCCACCTTAGATGCCACCTCTGCTAAGGGTTCTTCGGTCAAGAACCAGCAGAAGCGCAAGAAGAAATCCTTTCGCACTCTTCCCCTGCGGTTAGACAGCCCTCCTTCCAGGGAAGTCAGCAGCAACAGCAGGCTCAAACTTGGTGCCCTAGGTCCAAGCAAGGTCCCCAAAAGCCCCGCAAAGGAGGCCGAGGTGCTGGTCCAGGTGCCTCCTCCTCCTCCTCCAAGCCGGCACAGTGATGGGTCCGGGGTGGCCTCCCCTATACCCGTCACGCCAGTTCTGGGCCCTCCCGTGGGGGACCGGCTCCGCCACTTTCTTTCCACCTGGTCCGGTATCACTTCGGACAGGTGGGTTCTGGAAGTGGTCGGTCAGGGACTGCCTCTAGAGTTCGAGCAGTAATCCCCCAGCTGAGCCCGTGCCCCACGGGAGTAAAGGATCTCAGTTGATGCTCAGTCGGCCCTTCGGGTCGACATTGCTCAGCTCCTCTGCAGAGGCAGTAGCTCCAGTGCCGGATCCTCCTACAGACCCAGGCTTCGTGTCCAGGTATTTCCTGGTACCCAAGCAGATGGGGGGTTGGCGCCCCATCCTAGATCTCCACGACCTGAATCAATATCTCAGGTCTCGCATCTTCCGGATGGTAACTCTGAACCAGATCCTACCATCTCTGGAGCAAAACATATGGTTCTGTTCACTAGATCTACAGGATGTGTTCTTTCACATCCCAATCCGTCCATCCCACCAGCAGTTCCTCCACTTCAGGGTCGGAGAGACCCTGTATGAGTTCCGAGCCATGCTGTTTGGCCTGTCATCAGCCCCATGGGTCTTCACCAAATGCATTGCAGTGGTGGCAGCCCATCTACAGCGTCAAGGGGTTCGTATATACTCCTACCTTGATGATTGGCTCCTGGCGGGTTCCTTCCTGAAGGAGGTGGAGAGGTCCAGGGACCTGACCCTCCGAACCTGTTCCCATCTAGGCCTCCTGATCAACGAGGCCAAGTCAGAACTCGTGCCCTCTCAGGTGATGGGCTTTATCAGGGCAGAGCTCGACTCTTGTCAAGCCAGAGCTTGGCTTCCGGCGGACAGGGGCGGAGGTTCTTTCCTTCATTGCCCAATCATTTCTGGTTGGGCACTTGCGCCCTGCCCGGGACTTCCTGCGCCTTCTGGGTTACATGGCGGTGTGCACCTTAGTGGTTCATTGGGCCAGATTGCACATGCACCCCCTCCAGTGGGAGCTGGCCGTTCAGTGGTCTCAGTGTCAGGGTCTTTTCGACCAGCTGGTCACTGTCACCCAGAGGATGTGGGACGTTCTCCAATGGTGGACCGTCCCGAGTCATCTGCGGTAAGGGATCCCGTTTGTCCGCCCCGAGCCGACAGTCGTCCTCACGACTGATGCCTCTCTCATGGTCTGGGGAGCCCACAATGAGGGACCACAGAGCCCACGGGTTCTGGACCCTCGAGGAGTCCTGTTGCCACATCAACCTGTTGGAGCTCAGAACAGTCAGACTGGCACTGTCAGCTTTTGCTCCTCAGCTCCGGGGTCAAGCGATTCAAGTCCAGATGGACAATACCACGGCTATATACTACCTCAACAGACAGGGCGGCACGCACTCCCGTTTGCTGTGCAAGTAGGCGCTCCGGATCTGGACCTTCATCAGCCGGTTGGAGGTGGATCTCCTTTCCATCCATGTGGCAGGGGTCTCGAACCAACTGGCGGATGCTGTCAGCCGCATAGGCCAGACATCCCACGAGTGGTCTCTCCATCCAGAGGTAGCTTACAGTCTGTTCTCCTGTTGGGGCAAACCGTTGGTGGACCTGTTTGCCTCCAGGGAGAACACCAAGCTGAGGCTGTACCATGCCTGCCCCCCTCAGTAGGGCTCGCTGCAGGGGGATGCCTTCTCGAGGCCATGGACCCCAGGCCTCTTTTATGCCTTCCCTCCATTTCTCTTGATCCACAAGGTGTTACTCAAGGTGAGGAGGGACAAGGCGAAGGTGATCCTGGTAGCCCCAGATTGGCCCCGCCAGTTCTGGTATCCAGATCTCTTCGGCCTCAGCTGCAGGGCCCTGGAGCGGCTTTGACCTGATATCATTGAACCAGGGGAAGGTATTTCACTCGGACCTTCAATCCCTGCACCTCACAGCCTGGTACCTGATTGGCTAGAGTTTCAGGCTCTGGGTCTTTCCGAGGATGTCTACACTGTGGTGGAGGCATCTCAAAAGGAATCTACCAGGAAATGTTATGCCTTCAAATGGAAAAGGTTTTCTATTTGGTGTCAGGGAAAGAGTCTGGACCCCTTATCCTGCTCTGTGGCTAATATTCTAGACTACCTTTGGTCTCTCTCCAAAGGGGGTCTTTGGTCATCGACCCTTAGGGTGCATCTGGCAGCCATCTCTGCTTACCGGGCATGGGCCGGTCAGCTGACATTGGCACAGGAGTCAGTGGTCGGATGCTTTTTCAAAGGCCTGGATCACATATCCCCTCCGGTGCTTGAACCTCCACCTCCGTGGGATCTTTTGCTGGTTTTGGCAAAGATCATGGGCAAGCCATTCGAACCCATGCACAAGTGTGAACTCTCACACTTGCCGTGGAAGACTGCCTTCCTGGTGGCTATTACGTCAGCCAGAAGGACAGGGGAGCTCCAGGCGCGCTCGGTGGACTCCCCTTATCTGGTCTTTCACAGGGACAAAGTTGTCCTGTGCCCCACCTGAAATTCCTTCCGAAGGTGGTGTCAGAGTTTCACCTTAACCAGTTGTTGACTCTGCCAGTATATTATCCTAATTACACCTCGGATGCCGAGTACAGGCTCCATACTCTGGACCTCAGACGTGCTCTCTCCTATTATAAGGAGAGGACGGCGGAAATTCGGGTAGAGGTTCGTCAGCTGTTTGTCACCTATGTTGAAGCCGCTTCTGGCAGACCTGCAGCCAAGCAGACTATTGCAAGATGGGTCACATCATGCATAGGTCTGTGTTATGAGTTGGCGGGCAAGGAGCCTCCCAGAGGGTTAAGAGCTAATTTTACCCGCCATACTACTGCATCGGTGGCTGCCTCCAGGGACATCCCTATCCAGAAAATCTGTCGGGCTGCTACTTGGAAGTCAGCAAACACCTTCATTTCCCACTACCACATCGACCTTGAGTCATGCCGAGATGCTGGTTTTGGGGCCTCGGTTCTCCAATATCTCTTTCCTAAGTAGGGGGTGTGTGCCTTGCCTTCCTCCTCCCAGAGAACTGCTAGGAGTCTGCCAGACAGTGTGGATGAACAACATATCCACGCTCCTAGAAAAACAAGTTACTCACCTGTAACGTAGTTCTAGAGTGGTATGTTGTTCATCCCTATCGACCTCCCCAGCTTTAGGCGCACCACCTTGTTTCCAGTGGGCCAAGATCTAGCGGCCATGGGCGGAGCTAGCATATACCACCCGGTGGGTGGGAGGACAGCTGAAGACTCCGCAAGATTTAAAGGGGAAAGGGACAATGCCAGACAGTGTGGATGAACAACATATACCACTCCTAGAACTACTGTTACAGGTGAGTAACCTTTTTTTTTTTTTTTTTGCCCAAGGTGGTCTCTTGAGTTCCACCTTAACCAGTCCATTACCCTTCCAGTGTTCTTTACTGAGAAGTCCACTCCCGGGGAACAGAAACTCCTTAGCCTGGATGTCCAAAGAGCCCTTTTCCACTATTTGGAACATACTAAGCAAGTTAGGGGTTCCTCCACTGAACTGTTCTTCATTTGTGGGGAAGTACGTAGAGGTAGACCTGCCACCAAGAGAACTGTTTCTCGTTGAATAGTCTCTTGCATCCATTTTCTGTTATGACAATGCTGGCAAACAGCCTTCAGAAAGCTTTAGAGCCCATTTTACCAAGGGCACTGCTACCTCAGTGGAAGCTGCTAGGGACATCGCTTTGTTGGATGTCTGCAAAGCAGCCACCTGGAAGACTGTACACACATTCACTAAACACTACTACCTGGATGTGCAGTCTAGCTCTGATGCCAAATTTGGAAGGGATGTGCTGCAGAGCCTCTTTCTTAAGTAGGTCCTCTGCCCTCCTCCTCCTCTCCTGCTTGTAGTCTGCTTAAATTTATTGATGCTAAAGGACCCCGGAGGCAAGAAGAAAAAAATTACTTACCATAGTAATCTTCTTTTATCCAAGGTGTCCTTTAGCATCAGTAAGCTCCCACCTTTCCTCCCCTGACAACCTGAATACAGAGGTCTCTGCCTTTGTCTCCTACCAGATTTGCTGTTTCCACTTGGAACTTCGTTTAAGCAAAGTTTTTTCTGGTTTATTGTTAAACATGCTTTTTGCATGGTTTTTAATTCCTGTTGGTTTATTACTCTCTGTATGTGCCCAGTTATCTTTGAAAAAATTCTCGTGCCTTCTCAGGCAGTCTCTCCTGAGCATACCCCCAGAGTCTCCTCTGATTGGCTGATGATAATTAATTAGCATAAACCACATCTCCGGGGCATTACTAACTAGTCAGCTAGCTACTTGAAGTTTCTGATGCTATAGGACACCTTGGAATAAAGAAGATTATTATGGAGAGTAATTTTTTCAACAAGCCCATGCTCTAGACCTTCTGAAACAGCCTCCAGATGTCCCCTGGTTCCCAATTCTTACCCTCCAGGCCATACGGCTGTGCTCTGGGAGGATGTGTTCACCTTGCTGCGCAAAAGTGCCATAGAACCAGTGCCCAGACGGCAAAGGAACTGAGGGTTCTACTCCTGGTTCTTCCTGGTTCCCAGAAGAACTGGGAACTTGAGGCCCATTCTGGACCTCAAGAGCTGAATCCTTTCATGTAGTACAGAAAGTTCCGGATGGTAACCCTACACAACCTTCTTCTTGTGCTCAAGCAGGGTGACCGGCTATGCTCCCTTGACATGCAGGATGCCTATTTGCATGTTATGGTTTGCCCCCCCCCCCCAAACACGTGGTACCTGCAGATCTTCTTTGGGGGTATCTCAGTCATCAGGTCACATTGTAGGAACTTCAACGTCAGTGAAGCAGGATTCACATGGAAGATTTTCAGCTGTACAACTGGGGCCGTCCACGCCACTGACGTCCGTCAACGTCACCAACCTTATAAAGGTGTGAGCAGCCCCGCTCCTACCTCAGTTCTTTCCCGCCATTGACTTGTTTGCATGGGTTTCCGTGGAAGCTCCAGTGCAGTTTTGCGCCTTTTTTCGCCTATAGTGTTTTTTCAACTTATTATTTTAGAATCTTTTTCTTAAAAGACATTCCTTTATTTTGTTTATGTCGAGAGTTAATCCTTTGATTTCTCTCTTCCATCACTGTCGCTATGGAAAGATTTCCTCCACAGATGAACACTCTCTTAGTGTCCACTGTCTTGGGCCTGACCACAAAGTCTCCAACTGTGAGCCCTGCCAGAAGTTTAATCAAACAACCCTCAGGCAATGCAAGAAGGCTCTTAAAAATTTCCTGATGGAACAACAGGTAGCCAGTTCCGGGCAGGGGTCATCCGGGGTCCCAGACTCCCAGTAGCCGGCAGGATTGTGGAGCTCCCAGGCCTCCAAGGCCTGAGACGCATCCTCGGGGAAGAGTCGTAAGAAAGACTGTGATCACGATCGCTCCTCCCCCAGTGGCAGTCTTGCTCACTGGTGGCCTTTTTTTTTTTTTTCTGGGGGTTCTTCCATAGGCTGCGGCTGCACCGATGCATAAAACCACTGTCCAGGTCTCTGTGCCCACCAGACCCATACTAACAGTGCCTCCGCCCGCTAATCAGGGCGGTCAGTTGTCACCCTCTGGGTCGTCTTCCCCTTCGGCATCGACAATGGGATCACGTCGATGGCCCTCCCGTCGAGTCTTGATCCCTCTCCAGGACCACAACCTTCAGACTCTTCTGTGTCCTAGGGTCCTTCAGTGCGTCGTCACTCCGTGTGCCGTCGACCCCCTCCCCCCCAACAGCATAGTCGACCTCGGTGAGATCCTTACAAAATTTACCTCGATGATTGTTCACCAGCTAGGCACATACAAGCCTACTTCACCTGCGCTGTCAACTGCAGCTTTGTCATTGACTCCCCCTCGACGGCCGTGGGTCGCTCCCCATGGGCCGTCGTCAGTGCCTCAGACATCCGACCTTGATTTAGAAGAAGTCAACGTTGAAGAGAAGTACAATCCAGATCTCATAGAAACCATAGAATTTGACAGCAGATAAGGACCGCTTGGCCCACCTAGTCTGCCCATTTCCCTACCTAATGCATAGGCTGCAGATCCTAGCTAACCAACAGCCTACTTCCTCCTACCTCCCCCCCCAACTAGAATTGCCTTATGTCTGTCCGATGCATTCTTGAATTCCCCCACTGTTTTTGAGTCCACTACCTCCTCAGGAAGGCTGTTCCATGTATCCACAACCCTCTCCGTGAAAAAATACTTCCTCACATTACCGTCCCCCCTTTATCTTCAAATTGTGCCCTTGTTCTTGCACATCTTTTTTTCTGAAAGATGTTACCATTTTGGATTCTGTTGAGTCCCTTGATGTACTTGAAAGTTTCTATCATGTTCATCTCCCAGTGTATATATATTAAGCTCCTTTAATCTCTCTTCGTATGTCTTATGGTGCAGACCCTGCACCATTTTAGTTGCTCTCCTCTGCACACCCTCCATCCTGTCTGTGTCCTTGTGGAGACGGGTTCTCCAGAATCTCATTCTTTCTGATGAGGAAGAGGAGGAACCTCTCACTTCTGACAGGTACACAGTTTCCTCAGTCAGTGAGGACTGTCAAGCACACTCTTAGGTCTCCTCCAGAGGACCCCACCTTCTTCAGTGTGATGAAGCATGGGGTTTCATACTGAGGAAGATGTTACCTGGAGAGACCTGGTGCATTTTCTAGAAATCCCAGAAGTCTTCTCCTAAGATCATCCTTCCTATTCTGCCTGCTTTCCGGAATGCTACCACTGCGGCCTGGCACAGACCTGACATGGTGCCAGCTATGCCACGTAGGACAGACCAGCTTTACCATGCCCCTCAGGGGTTTCCTCATTATGCTGCCCAGCCTGAAACCGATTCAGTAGTGATAAAGGCAGCTCATGAGAGACCAAAGGGGCCTAAGCACCTTAGTTCCCTCCCCCCAGACAAAGAGTCTTGCAGAATGGATCTTTGGGGCAAGAGGGTTTATGCCTCCTCTAGGCTCGGGTTGAGGCTGCTGGAAAGTCTTCAAGCTGGATCATCCCACCCACCCCAGGTGGTAACTCCCCTAGCACCACCCTGTGATGCCAGTTCTTCCTTTCAGCTGAAAGAAGCAGGTTCCCTCCTTATCGCTGTAACATATATTGAGGTCCTTTGCTACTTTTACTTCGTTTTTGAAATTCTTCTCACCACCACCATGGATGACGCGAAGTCTGCTCTGGGGTTCCGGAAACGTGGTTGCAGGCAACTCCTGTTGTGATCGGATCCGCACACCTTGTGCATTTACTGTCTGGGCCACGATCACGATGTCCAGGCCTGCATCCATTGCCATTCATTTTTACCAGCAACTCAGGAAGATTGCCAAGCCTGCCTACTCCTTGGCCGTCCAGATGACTGGGATCTGCCCATCCGTTCGAAGGACACTTCTCGGGTGGTCTCTGTGGCTGCGGAGCTGAAGGAGGCCACAGCCCAGGCTGCAGCACAGATTTCCTTGGCTTTGGCCTTTCTCCACTCTTTTTGGGAGTTTCCTTCATGAGAGCATTCAAGAACCTTTGCCAGTTTCTACCCACCCTTGGGCAGGGTCCTAAGGGCGCCAAGTCCAAGAAACCAAAAAACGACAGAGAGAAAGAGACCAAGAAGTGGTCTCGCTGATGTTCGTGGGATCGGTAGAGCTCCCAGGCCTCTGATTCCCACGCTTCACCACAACACTCGGCTTTGGCCGGTACTTTGGATCTGGCCGCTGGCTCCACGGTCTTCCCCGTCAGGCCAGTTGGCCAAGACTCAGATCGTTGTTCTGGCTGAGATTTTTCTTGACCCTGTCAACACTTTGTCTATCGAGGAGGTTAATACCTCCTTGACCAGGACAACAGTTCCAACTTTCTCGGGGAAGATGGGGCAGTCCCACTGTTCCACCGCTCTTCACTCCAGAACTTTAGGACCTGGAGAGGGCTTGGTCTTCACTAGCCCCCTCTGAGACCCACTGCTGGTTTCCCCGATGATCTTGGTCGAGGGCCCCCTCCAGAAGCCCGGACTAGGGCAGCCACATAATTTGCGACGCTTGCCCTCCAGACGCTTAGGCAAGTGGCACTGCCATTATTCCTCTTCTTTCTTGGGCAGGGAGAGGCACTGGTGCAAGATGTGTTAGTGCTGCAAGGATCTCATGTGGCAGCAGCTCTGGCTGACCTGGATTAAGCCAATCCCAGCTTCTCTGGCCCTTCCTTGGGTGCCACTACCAAAGCCTCAGCAGACCACGCCCCAGCAGGAGCCGGTTCGTTCAGTCCCAGCTCAGCCCCTGATGGCCTCTCCGCTGATTCCGGTGGAGATGCCGCCCAAACAGCCGAAGACTGACACCCCGACTAAGGACTCCTGGCTGGGCAAAGGGTTGCCCCATCGGCTGTCAGTCACCATCACCCCAGATCGCCCTCACTGGTTGAGTGGGGACTCGGGCAGGTGACCTCTTTTCCATGATTCCTCTGAATCTGAGGGGTCCTTCTTCCACTCTTGCCCTTTGGGCGTGGAGTCGGTTGGGGACTTGTCTACAGATCAGGGCCCTACTTCCTTCATTGGCCAGCTCCGTTTATCTTTGAGTCAATGGGTCTCAAGCTGGAGCCCATTCAAAAGCAGGAGCGGTACCCACTTACCGAAATCTTCAACCGGGGATACCCTTATGGAGGCCTTCCCGGTCCAGGACACCATTCTTGGTCCTGCCCTGCAGCTGTGACAGCATCTGGCATCTTGTCCTGCACCTTCAACCCGGATGGCCTGCAAGTATGCGGTCCCTATCCGATCCCTGTTGGGATTCACAGGCATCCATCAGCTGAGGGGCTTGTAGCCGACTCTCTTTTCCAGTGCACGGGCAATGTGAGGGACTTGGACAAACCCCTGACAAAGACTCTAAGAAGTTGGAACATATGGCGAAAAAAGCATATGCTGCCTCTTTGCTCGGCCTTCGGCAACTGAGTTCAGCCCTTTTAATGGCCCATTTCTCTCTTGTGCTCTTGGGGTCCCTGGATGAGATGCTTTCCCACCTCCCCGCTGACCTGCAAACCACTGTTAAGCAGGTAAGGGATCAGGAATGAGCCACTGTGAAGCAACAGTTCCAAATGGCCTTGGACCTCATGGACTCTTGTGCCCGGTCTGTGGCTGCGGCAGTTGCTATGTTCTGCAGGGCTTAGCTGTGCACCTCCACCTTCACAGTGGATATGCAGCACAAGTTGGCAGATGTGCCTTTCTTGGGGATCGACCTGTTCGGGCCCAGTGTGAATGAGCACCTCGCCAGGATTGAAAAGTCCAGTGCCACCTTGGACTCTGTGACTTCTGCCCAGAAGGACTCTTAAGGGCTCCAAACCCTCTAAGAAGAAGCCCTTTCAGCCTGCCTCTATGGCCAAACCTGCCCAGCCCCAGGCTGGCCAGCAGCAGGCTTGGTGTCCACAGCTCAAGTCTGTGGCCTCGGTCATCAGGAAGCCCAGAGGACTTGGTCCCTTTGCTGGGTCATCCTCCATTTCCAAAGCCTACCCAGTGACGGGATGTGGGGTGCCCTCCCTTCCCACTCCCATCTTGAACCCACTGGGTCCTCCCGTGGGTGGCCGGCTCTGCCACTTCCTTTCCACTTGGTCTGCTGTTACCACAAACAGGTGGATTTTTCAGGTGGCCAGCCAGGGTCTGCCTCTAGAATTCGAGGCTTACCCACCCAGCCAAGCCAGCTCCTCACTGGAGGACATGGTGTCAGTCAATGTTCATTCGGCCCCTTGGAATGACATTGCCCAGCTCCTGTGCAAGGAGATAGTGACTCCTGTCTTGGACCATCCACCTCAACCAGGGGTCATCTCCAGGTACTTTCTGGTACCAAAATGGACGGGGCGGCTGGCACCATCTTAGATTTGCAAGACCTGAACAAACTCCTCAGGTCCTGCACCTTCAGGATGGTAACTCTGTCCCAGATCATACCATCTCTCAAGCAGAAAACATGTGGTTCTGCTCTCTGGGTCTCCAGAATGTGTTCCTCCATGCCCCAATCTGTCTGTCTCAGCGGTGGTTCCTCCACTTTTGAGCAAAAGGGACCCTGTATGAGTTCCAGGCCATGCCATTCGGCCTGTCTTGGGCACCCAGGGTATTAACCAAATGCATAGCAGTGGTGGCTGCCCTTCTGAGGCTTCGGGGAGTCCAGGTTTACCCCTACCTGGATGACTTGCTCATCATAGGTCCCTCCAGGAAGGAGCGGAACGGTCCAGGGACCTGACCCTCCAAACTGTGTCTCTCTTGGCCTCCTGGTCAGTGAGGTCAAATCTGAACTCATGCCCTCGCAGGTTATTCACTTCATAGGGGCAGAGCTTGACTCTTGCAGAGCCAGGGCTCGGCTCCCGTCAGACAGGGCAGAGGTTCTAACCTCCTTTCCCCAATCATTTCTAGTTGGGCAGTTGCACCCTTCATGGGACTTCCTGCGCCTCTTGGAATACATGGTGGCTTGCACCAACATGATCCATTGGGCATGCTGGAGAATGTGCTCCCTGCAGTGGGAACTGGCCAGCCAGTGGTCTCAGTGCAAGGGTCACTTTGTCCAGTTGATCACTGTGATGTGGGGTGCACTCCAGTGGTGGTTAGCACCGGAACATCTGCAGGAAGATATCCAGTTTGTCCGCCTGGAGCCGACAGTCATCCTGATGACTCCCTCATGGGCTGGGGAGCCCACCTGGGCTAATACAGAGTCCACGGTCTCTGATCCCCCAAGGAGTACCAATGCCACATCAACCTGCTGGAGCTCAGGGTAGTTCAGCTGGCGCCGACCACTTTTGCTCCGCATCTCAGTGCAGGTGGTTTAGGGCCAGATGGACAATACCACGGCCATGTACTACAACAAGCAGGGCGGCACACGCCCCCTCACCCTGTGCAGGGAAGCTCTCCGCATCTGGACCCTCATGCACAGCCTGGTGGCCGATCTCCTGGTGATCCATGTGACCGGTGTCTTCAGCCAGCAGGCAGACACTCTCAACCGGGTGGGCGAGGCGTCTCACGAGTGGTCTCTCCATTCTGAGGTAGTGCACAGTTTTTCTTCCAATGGGGCATCCCTCTCATAGGCCTGTTTTCCTCCAGGGAGAACGCGAAGCTGAGGCTATACTGTGCCCACCCCCCCTCAACAGGGAACAGTGCAGGGGGATTGCCTTCTTGGAGCCCTGGACCCCGGGCCTCCTCTGTGCCTTCCCTCCATTCCCCTTGATCTACAAGGTGTGGCGGTACAAGGCACAGGTGATCCTGGTGGCGCCGGACTGTCCCTGCCAGTTCTGATATCCCGATCTCCTCAGCCTCAGCAGCAGGCTCCCGAGGCGTCTTCCTCTTCGCCCGGACCTACTGTCGATCCATCAGGAGAAGGTACTCTTTCCAGACCTTCAATCCCTGCAACTGACATCCTGATTTCCTTAGCAGCTAGAGTTCCAGGCTTTGGGTCTCTCCGACGATGTCCTCAATGTTGTAGAGGCTTCTCAGAAGGAGTCAACCAGGAAATGCTACGCCTTCAAATGGAAAAGGTTCTTCATTTGGTGTCAAGGAAGGGGCAAGACCCTTTGTCCTGTCCAGTGTCTAGCATCTGCGACTACCTCTGGTCCCTCTCTCAGTTGGGACTTCAGTCGACGACTCATAACTCTGAGATTACACCACTTATCTCCTGAATCTCCTGTATACATTTAACAGTGAATCCTGGGCCTTTCTAAGCAAAATCAAGCCATAGTCAGCATGTCGCAAACAAAAGCTAATAGCTCAATAACTGTACATGCTAGACACAAGGTATGAGTGGCAGAGTTATTCAGCACAAAATTTCCTTTCCAATGGTCACATGCATGTAATAATAAGTAATTTTGTTTTTTTTTCTATGCTGGTCGAAAGAGCAAACTAAATATTTTTTTCACTAAAAAAGGGGCAACATAAGCCATTTTTTGTTGGAAAATATATAAAATAGCAACACCAAATTAAGCATACAGAGATTAGATGGTGTTTTAATATTATGTTTGTTCAATAAAAGATAGCTTTTTACTATAAAATGTAATTTTTCCCCATTTTAGTCAAGGTGCTTTGGTGAGATTTGAGGGATGAATCTCAACCACACACACCATATCATAAACAAATGCATATAGCTCCAAAAGTATACATGATACACACAAAGTATCAGTGGCAGAGTTGTTCAGCATAAAATTACCTTTCCAACGGTGGTATGCAAATAATATGTAATTTTGTTTTTTTTTCTATGATGGTTGAAACAGCAAAAAAAATTATTTTTTTCACTAAAACAGGCAATATAAGCCATTCACACCATACCATTAACAAATGTGAATAACTCCTAAAGTATACATGATATACACAAAATATCAGTGGCAGAGTTGTTCAGCATAAAATTACCTTTCCAACGGTGGTATGCAGTCAAATATATATTGTATTTTGTTACACTATATATTAAAATACTGTATATAAGTGACTTCTCCAGACGTTGCAAAGGCTCACTGGGAGTCAGTAGCCGACTTCTGCAGGCGTCCTCAGTACACACTAGTGTATTTTACTGACGACTACAGGTGTCTGCTAGGAGGCAATGAGTTAAGGTGCACCTGGCAGCCATCTATGCATACTGGGCGGGGGGCCGATCAGCAGTCGGTAGCACAGGAGAAAGTGGTCTGGTGCTTTTCTAAAGGCTTTGAACCCATTTCCACTCTAGTGCATGAACCACCACCACCTTGGGATCTGTTGCTGGTTTTGGCAAAGCTCATGGACTAGTCATTCGTAACTGATGCACAGGTGGAGTCTCCTTACCTGGTCTTCCACAGGGACAAGGTTGTCCTGCACCATAACCTGAAGTTTCTCCTGAAGGTTGTGGCTGATTTTCATCTTAACCAGGTGATTAATCCCCAAGTGTACTTCACCAGTCACCCCTTGGAGGCCAGACACAGGCTCCATACATTGGAAATGTGTGCGAGTGCTTGCCTGTTACAAGGAACGAATGGCTGGAGTTCGGCGAGAGTTTCGCCAGCTATTTGTCACTTATGCTGAAGCTGCACCTGGCAGACTGGCAGCAAATTGGACGATCGGCAGGTGGATTGTATCCTGCATTGACCTCTGCTATTGTTTGGCAGGTAGTGAGATAGGGCTAAGGGCTCATTTCACCCATCACACCGCTGCCTCGGTGGCTGCTTCCAGGGATGTTCCTATCCAGGAAATCTGTTGGCCTGCTACCTGGACGTCAGCACACACCTTCATTTCCCATTACCACATCGACCTTGAGTCATGCCAGGATGCTGGTTTTGGGGCCTCAGTTCTCCAGTTCTTATTTCCCAAGTAGGGTGTGTGCGCCTTTCCTCCCTTCTCCTGGAGAACTACTAGGAGTCTGCCCAGAAGTGTGGCTAGGCCAGCCCAGTGGCGCTGAGGGTTGAGGCGCTGGACACAACACCTCTCACCACACTGACAAACCGGGTTCAGGAGCGAGCTCAGTAGGGCTGGGCTGGGGCGCGAGAGACAGATTTGAGCAGCTGGCGCAGCCTCCTGTCTGGGGAGTGATGTTGGGATTCCTCGGCACTTTGCTGCCACCCGTGGATGTTTTATTTATTTATTTATTTATTTTAGTCTTTGGTAACCGGGTAAGGCCCACTAGTCACAAGTGCCTGTTTTCAGGGGCAACCTGGGAGCACTGGGTGGTTAAGTGACTTGCTCAGAGTCTCACAGTATGCAAGTAGAGGTTGTGAGAATCAAACTCAGGTCTGGTCTGCTGGATGTACCAAGCATGTTCACACCTCATTCCTCTAAGAAACCTTCTCTAGGCTATATTGCCAACCCAGTTAGGTGGTAGCACCACAAAGGGGGATCCTGGCAATAGGGTGGGAGGGCGGAAGGGGCCATCACCAGAGCCACGGTGCGCATGTGTGCCTCCCGCATTCTGGTGTCCTGGGAATAGGGGGAAAAAAACAGATAATCAGGGGCTGTGGCTGGATGAAGCCCCCCGCATCGGCTCCATTGTTGAGCTGGGTAGAGGGGAGGGTACCCGAACGACCACGGAAGTCTGGTGTTGGATGGCCGACATGAGCCGCTGCCTGCCGGGTGGATAAACAAAGGATAGAAAAATAAAAAGTGTGGATAGAACATCATATCCACATCCCTAGAAAAACAGGTTGCTCACCTGTAACAGTAGTTCTAGGAATGGTAGATGATGTCCATCCACACGGACCCACCCGACCTCCCTTGGCAGTGGCAAACAATACTTCTTCCAGTGGGCAAGAACTGGCGTCAAAGGTCGTTACTAGGGGAACCACCATCCGAGTAGGTGGGAGATGCCGGCTTGAAGACTTTCCAGCAGCTCTTAAAGGGGAAAGGACACTGCCAAGAAGTGTGGATGAACATCATATACCACTCTTAGAACTATTGTTACAGGTGAGTAACCTGTTTTTATCTGTTCCACATGGTAAAGTACCAGAATACCAACTGGGAGAAGGGCAAGGCTGCCGCTCAGGCCCTCCCAGAAGGTACGCAGAAGCAGGAGGTGCATCAGTGTTTGCAGACTGCTGATGATGTCAGCAAACATCTCCTGCGGGCCTTCTACGACATCTCGGACACTGTCGCCAGGGCTGCTGTCACTGGTATCTGCCTTCGTAGGCACTCTTGGCTAGGGTCTCTGGCTTTGCTGCTGATGTGCAGTTGAAGGTGCTTAATGCCCCCTTCAGTGACTCTAAGCTTTCTGGGACAGATGTCCAGGATATCATAAATTACTTACAGGCATCCGGCAGGGCTATCAAATCTGTCCACTCCCTTTACCACACACAGGCTAAGGGAAGACAGCTCCCTCCTTTTCGTGGATCATTGAATAGGCTAGCGGCAACCCCTAGGCCCCCGAGCAATGGAAGAGCCTCCACTGTTGTGCCTGCACCCCCCCAGTGCTGCAGCTGCGGCCAGGCATCCCAGAGATGACAGACCAGCCCCTGCAGCTGGATCCGCCTCAGCTTGACTTCTTGCCAGACCCCCCTCTTCTGGTCCCTGACCAAGAGGTGGTGGTCAGAGGTAGTTTCTCTCTCCATCTCAATCAGTGGAGAACAATGACATCAGATGCCTGGATTCTGCAAGTTACAGAATGTGGTCACACTCAGGAACTTATCAAGTCACCCCCAGAGACTCCCGCAAGCTTATCAAGTCACCCCCGAGACTCCCCCTCTGCCTTCCAACTACCCGGGCAGACTAGATGTACCACACAGTCTCCTTCTGCCAGAAAATTCTTGTGTTCTTATGTACCCCCCAACCACCTGTCTGTGCTCTGGTAGGGGAGGTACAGGCCCTTCTGTGCAAACAGGCCATCGTGCCAGTTCTCAGGTACCAGAGAAACAAGGGTTTTTTCCCCAAAAAGACTGGAGATCTGGGGCCCATCTTAGGCTTAAAGGACCTCAATCTGTATGTCCAGTACAAAAAGTTAGGAATGGTAACTTTGCCAGGTCTAATTCCCCTTCTGAAGAAAGGAGACTGACCGTGTTCTCTGGACATGCAGGATGCTTGCCTGCACATCTTTGTTTTCTCCCCACAGGAGGTTCCTCCGGTTTCTTTTCCTGAGCTAGCATTGTCATTTCAAAGTGCTGCCTTTTGGCTTGTCCTCTGTGTCGGGGGTCTTTACCAGGTGCTAAGCAGCAGTAGCAGCTGCCCTCAGAAGGGAGGAAATGTACGTCTTCGTTTTTCCTGAACGATTGGCTTCTCAATGCCCGGTCCAGGGAGCAGCTCCTGGGGACTTTGGACAGAACTCTTCAGCTGTTCCTCTCCATGGGTAATACCGTCAACCTACCCAAGTTGGGCCTGGTCCCGTCGCAAACACTCCAGTATATGGGGCGGTCCTAGACTCAGCGCAGGGGAAGGTCTTCATCCCTCAGAATAGGGCAGAGTGCCTTATAGCCCAGGTTCAGGAGGTGGACTAGAGCCGTTAAATCCCAGCCAGGGTGTTCTTAGCTGTTAGGGCTGATGGCAGCTGCCATTCCCATGGTTCCCCTGACCAGGCTTCACATTCGCATTCTCCAATGACTTTTCAAGTTCAGTGGGACCAACGCAAGGACGACCTAGATTGGTGCTGGTCTCCTCCCCTGTCCGCAAGGTGCTCTAGTGGTGGATGGACCCCCTGAACTTATTGCAAAGAGTGCCATTCCAGATCTCTCCGCAGCAAATCCTCACCACGGATGTCTTCGGGTTGGGCTGGGGAGCTCATCTGGGTACGTTTCAGATTCTGGGTTCCTAATCCCAAATTGAAGCTTCCTTGCATATCAATGTCCCGGAGATGCAGGCGGTTTTGTATGCCATGCAGGCCTTCCAGAACTATCTTCTTCCAGGTCAACTCCTGATTCAGTCAAACAACCTCAGTGTAGTCTTGTATATCAAGGGGGGGGATGCACTCGTACCCCCATGCTGCAAAGCAATGAGAGTGTGGTATTGGGCACTAGACCATGGCCTAACCATCTTGGCGTCCATGTCTCAGGGGTGCTAAACACTCTGGCAGACAGCTTCAGCCATACTCAGTCCAGCATGCACGAGTGGTAGCTTCTCTCATCCATTGCAGAAGATCTGTTCGACAGATGGGGTTGTCCAGAGTTGGACCTTTCTGCATCCCCACTCAGCGTGAAATGGCCTGGTTTCTGCTTGCTAGATCCAGGGCCTGGAGATTTCTGGCGAGATGCATTGTCTCTTTCCTGGAGTGGGAGTTTTCTTTATGCCTTTTCTCCATTTCTTCTGATTCAGAGGGTACTTATCAAGCTGCAGATGGAGGGGGCCAGCATGACCCTGGTGGCTCCATTCTGGTCTCACCAGATATAGTTTCCCACTACAGCAGCTGGCGGAGGAACCTCCAGTCCCTCTTCCCCTCTGCAGGAATCTGCTGACCCAGTATCAGGGGACCTTGGACCATCCCAACCTCAAGTCCCTCCATCTTCACGCTTGTCTCCTGAGGACATAGCTATCGCCCGATTTGGGGTTTCCAACAGAGTGGCGGATGTCCTGGGGGCTACCCGTAAGCCTTCCACCCGTGCCACCTATGCCATGACATGAAAGTGGTTTGCTATATGGGCTGCCAAGCATAATCTGGACCCTTTCACCTGTCCGGTGAATCAGATCCTCGATTACCTGATCTCTCTATCTGACTCGGGTCTCCAGTACTCCCTCAAAGTGCACCTTTCTGCTGTTTCTGCCTTTCATGAGCCAGCGCGTGACCATACTGTAGCTCAGGTGGATGTCTCCTATACCTTCCTCAGGGGCATTCTGTATCCCAAAGCTCTCGTCCGTTTCCCTGTCCTGGCTTGGGATTTGAATTTTGTTTTGAAGAAGTTAACCCTGTCTCCATTTGAGCCAGTTGTGATTTGCAAGCTACGTTTTCTTTCATGGAAAGCATTTTATTTGGTTGCTATTACTTCTGCTTGAAGAATTTCAGAGCTTCAGACTCTCTGGTGTGAGGAGCCTTATTTGATTTTCCATAATGATAGGGTGTCTTTGCTTATGAACTTTAAATTTCTTGCTAAGGTGGTGTCTGAGTTTATAATAAGCCAATCTATCCACCTTCCTGTTTATTTTCCAGAGCATGCCAATCCAGGGGAAGCACTGCTCCATACATTAGATGTGTGCAGAACTTTGAAGTAGTACCTGCTCCGAAGCAAGGAACACAAAAAGTCGAAGCAGTTGTTTGTTTCCTTCACCCTAGGTAGAGAGGGCGTTTCAATTTCTAAACCATGTTTATCGAAATGGTTGGCAAATTGCGTTGTTTTCTGCTACAGCAAGCATGGCAAAGAATTGCCTGGAGCAGCTAAAGCTCATTTCACAAGAGGCATGGTTACCTCTGTGGCCTGTTTTTTAGAGGGGTCTCGGCTGCTGACATCCTCACAGCTGCCACCTGGAGTACCGTCCATACCTTTACCAAGCACTACAGTCTGGACATTGCTTCCAGAGCCTGTGCAAGATTGACAGGGCTGTGCTGAAGGGCCTCCTGTCTTAAGTTTAAGGTTGGCCTTCCTCCCAGACTGTCTGTTTGCACCTGTAACTGTTTAGGACTTGTTTCTATGGTGTGACCTGATGAATGAGAGCCCCCAAGGAAGATAGAACAGTTATATTATAGAACTGACCATAACAATAGATCTTTGAGGGGTTCTCAGTCATCAGGTCTCCTTTCCCTCCCACCATCCCCCTTTTGGGGGGCTTCTTCTTGGAACTGGCTATCTGATGTATCCAGCCTTTCTTATAGGCCTGTGCACCTTTCTCTCTCTCCTCGGTCTCCCATGGCAAGAACTATGCTACCTGTGTCTCTGGGGGAAAGAACTGAGGAGGGAGCGGGGCCGTTCACGCTTTTATAGGGTTGGTGATGCCAGTGAATGTCGACAGTGCGGTCAACCCCAGTTCTGCTGCTGAAAATCATCTGTGTGGATCCTGCTTCACTGATGGTGAAGTTCCTATGGTGTGACCTGACAACTGAGATCCCCTCGAAGATCTGCTGTTATGGTAAGTTCTTACGTAACTGTTCTTCCTTCTTCCAGTGGGAGCATTACCAGTTCAGGGGTTGCCCTTTGGCTTATCCTCTGCGCCATGGGTATTTACCAAGTGCTTAGCAGTTGAAGCAGCTGCCCTCCGGTGCAGAGGCCTTTATGTTTTCCCATATTTGGACGTCTTGTTACTGAAAGCCCAGTCCAGGGAACGTCTGTTGCTGAATGCACCCTGCAGTTGTTTCAGTACTTGGGCATCGCTGTCAATTTGCCCAAGTCTGTGCTGATCCCCTCCAAGTAGTTGCAGTGCATAGAGGTGGTCCTGGACTCTAGTCAGGGCAAGGCCTTCCTACCACAGGACAGGGCGGACTGCCTCATAGCTCAGGCCCAGGCGGTTGCTGATATGTCCCAGCCAAGGAATTCTTGTGGCTGCAAGGCGTAATGGCCACAGCCATTGTGATGGTCCCTTTGGCCAGGTTACACATGAGGATCCCGCAGTGGGCCCTCAGGGTCCAGTGGGATCAGTGCTCAGATGATCTGGATCCTGGTATGCAAGGCACTTCAGTGGTGGATGGACCCAGACAATCTCTAAAAAGCAGTCCCCTTTCTTATCCCCACCCCTCACCAGATCCTCACCACAGATGCCTCGGGACTGGGTTGGGGAGAACACCTAGACTCTTATCAGACGTAGGGGATATGGTCCCAGTGGGAGACCCACCTTCACATAAACATTCTGGAGATGTGGGCAGTTCTGTATGCCTTACAGGCTTTCCAGAATCATCTCTCTCTAGGTCTCACTGTTGGTATAGTCAGACAACCTCAGTATGGTCTTTTATATCAGTAAGCAAGGGCGGGACGCCATTCCTATCCCCTGTGCTTGGAGGTGATCAGAGTCTGGTACTGGGCTCTAGATCACAGTCTAGAACTGTTAGCAGTCCATGTGCCAGGTGCCCAAAACGTCTTGACGGACAGCCTCAGCCAGTCACAGTCCAGAATTCACGAGTGGGAACTGTTGACCTCAGTCGCAGAAGACTTGTTCCACAGATGGGGTCATCCAGAGTTGGACCTTTTTGCATCCCCACTCAGTGCAAAACTGCCACATTTCTGCTTGCTAGATCCAGGGCTGGAGTTTTTTGGTGAGACATGTCCCTCTCCTGGAAACGGAGGTTTCTTTACACCTTCTCATCCTTTCCTCTGGTTCAGAGGGTGCTCATCAAGCTACAGATATAATTTGCCACCATAATTCTCATGGCTTCATTTTGGCCTCGTCTGGTATGTTTTCCCTTACTGCAACAATTGGCTGTGGAACCTCCGGTTCCCCTGCCCCTTTGCTGGGACCTGTTGAAAGGGATCCTGGTCCATCCAGACCTCAGGTCCCCCCATCTGCATGCACAGCTCCTGAGGACATAGCCATTGCTTGTTTTGGGGTATCTCAGCAGGTAGCTGATGTCCTAGTGGCTGTCAGGAAACCTTCCACCAGGGCCACTTACTCGATGAAGTGGAAGTGCTTTGCCATATGGGATGCTTCCCATCACCTGGACTCTTTCACCTGTCCAGTCAACCAAGTTCTAGAGTATCTCTTGTACTTATCAGATGCAGGGCTTAAATATTCATTTGTTTAGGTGCACCTGTCTACTATTTCCGCCTTTCAAGTGCCTATTGATGGCCATACAGTGGCCCAATTGGATGTGACCTGTACTTTTCTGAGAGGCATTCTTGAAGCCTTCTATCCGGAATCCAGTCCCAGCTTGGGACCTCAGTTTTGTGCTCAAGAAGCTGACCCTGCCTCCCTTTGAGCCAGCTGCATCTTGTGAGCTATGTTTTCTGTCATGGAAAGCATTATTTTTTTTTGTTCTGTTTCAAACAACATAAAGTCCTGCTGTATTTTGACATTATGCAGTTAGTCCCAGCACTTGAACTGCCCCGGAGAGGAAAGAGTTAACTCTGTGCAGCAGCATACAACTTTGAACTCGAGCTTGGTTTTCAAACCTCTGTCTCTGGTACTTACCAGTGAAAACATCAGATTCTTTACACCGCCCAACAGTGAAGTCACTCTGGAGATTCCTCTGCTCGGTTCGGTAGAGTTTAAAAAGCGTTTGGTTTAAACCGATTATTTTTCAGATTTCCAGCCTCTGTCTACGGTACTGGTAGCGTAGTAGATAGGTAGTGACTGTGATTTCTGTTTTAATTGTGGAAATCATTTCCTTTGGTTTCTCATTGGTCAATCCGGTTAGGAACTGACTTTGTTTCCTGAATTGTTTAATTTTCTGTTTTTCTGGGAATTATTGTGGTGTTCCGGTACCGATCGGTTTCAAGAGAACCAGACTTTTTCTGGTTCTTTCAGAACCTGTGACGTGTTTTTTAACCGATCGGTTTATTATTACCTGGCTTGAAAGCTATTAGGGTAATTTGGTGGGTTGGCCAAGTCTGAGAAACCCAAGAAGAAAACCAGTCCTACTGGGTTTCAACACTGTACTGAGTGAGGGGGAGGCCTTTGCCAAGGCCGACCCCCACCTCATCTGTGTTTTATTATCTGGGGTTTGACCACCTCAAGTCAGACTGCCAAATTTGCAAAAACTTTCTGAAAGCCACTCTAGAAAAAAAGGTGGAGTAGGCTGAAGGAAAGGGAGGCCGAGAAGTCCGTAGATCTGGATGGCCAGCCTAGTTCGGATACGGCCAAACCTGAGGAGGTGCCTACTGACCTAGGCGATACCTCCTCAGGCAAAAGGAGACCTGACTCTGGGGGGCCGGTTCCATCAAAAAGAAAGCACAAGTGTGCCGGTTCGGATCCAGTACTGCATACTCCAACTGGGGACGAGATAGCAAAGCGATTAGCATTGTTCAGTCGCTTCACCCGGTTCCGTCTGAATCGGTACCGCCAGTTAGGCGGTTGGTTCAGTCAAATCAGTCTCCTTTGGATTACGATCCAGATGCTTTCTATGAGGAGTGGGAGGGAGACAAAGACTGTCCTGACGATGAGGACAAACATGACGACCTTGGGGGGGTCTAGATGTGCCCATTAAACCGGACATCTCCCCAGACAGGCTCTCTAATGTCTCCCCTCCCAGGCTTTCTGGGTCCCCTTCACACTTCTTGTTTTACAAGAAGGTGGCTGAAACCCTCCAGCTCCCAATGGTTGAAGCTGCTGAGGAGGAGGAAGAGCCTGATTTTGTTGAAATGATGGACATCCCAGAGTCCAAGAGATTGTTTCCCCAAGGACTTGTGAAGAGGGATAGACAGAGACAAACATATTTGCAAACTCCTAACTTCTTACCTCCTGTGTATAAAAAAGAATGGACAGAAAGTATATGTTATCAGGCTCGGGTACGGAGTTCCTTTATACTCATTGCAGCCATGTTGGGGTAGTGCAGGCTGCAGCCTGTGACAGGGCTAACATTCCTTTGGCTTCACACCCCCTGGACAAGGACTCCAGGAAAGTTGATGCCATGGCCAAGAAACAATATTTGGCATCATCTTTGGGACTCAGGCAGGCAAACTATATGGCCTGCAGAGCCAAGTACCAGAAGTCCAGGTTGGATACTCTTCTGGAACTGGCCAAACAGGCTTCCCACCAGCTAGCAAAGGAGCTGGAGGAGGTGGCTGCAGATGGAATTGAGGCATCTAAAGTGCAATTTCATGCTGCTGTGGACTCCAGTGATGTGGCACCAAGAGTCATGGCTACATCTGTGTCTCTCAGAAGACATGCTTGGCTCAGATGTACTAGCCTTTCACAGGATACTCAGGCCAAGGCTATGGATTTTCCTGTAGTGGGTAAATCTCTGTTTGGGCAGCAGACAGAGGCTTACGTGAAGAAAATGGATGAATGCAGGACCACTTACAGGAGTGCACAGGCCAAGGAAAGGCAGGCCACTCCACAAAAGCAGCAGTCTAGTGGCAGGGGCAGGCCCTTTCACAGGCCTTTTTACCAAGCCCAGGACTCCTCTCCCTTCCAACATAGGGGGTTCTTTCGAGGGAGGGGCAGGAGGGGGATGAGCAGAGCTGCTGCCTCCTCCCAATCTAAGGCTTCTGCTAAGCAGACACCCTGATGTGTCAGCCCGGGTCGACTCCCCAATCCCAGTAGGAGGCAGGCAGGCTGGCTTACTACTTTCAGGCCTGGAAGTCTGTGACCTCAGACAAGTGGTCCTGTAAGTAGTAAGCCAGGTACTGGCCTCAGCTTCAAAAAGTTCCCAAAAAAGAGGCCAGGTCTTTTCCACGTGCATCAATCTCAAAAACCCTTGCCCTGGAGACAGAGGTTTCCTCACTTCTGGCTCTTAGAGCTGTAGAGAAGGTTCTTACTCAACACAGGGGAAAAGGCCTGTACTCCAGGTACATCCTTACCCCAAAGAAGACGGGAGTGGCGGCCCATCCTAGACCTAAGGTATTTGAACAAACACATTTCAAAACCCAAATTTAAAAATGGTGACTCTGGGAATAATCCTTCCCTCTTAGGCCAGGGAATTGGCTAGCATCCCTGGACCTCAAGGATGCCTACTTCCATATTCCTGTCAGATGCTCCCACAGAAAGTGCCTCAGGTTCGAGTTGCTGTCAGGCCATTACCAGTTCAGAGCCATGCCATTCGGCCTAACATCAGCTCCAAGGGTGTTCACAAAGTGCCTTGCAGTAGTAGTAGCCTACCTCAGAAAACTAGGTATTTCCATCTTCCCATATCTGGACGACTGGCTAATTGTAGGTCAGTCATCAGACCAGGTCCAAGTCAGCTTTGCAAACCACTCAGGATTTGCTCAGTTCTCTGGGGTTTCTTCTAAAGTCTGTCCTCGAACCAGTACAACTTTTTACTTTCATTGGAATAGAATTGGATATTGTCCAAGCCAAAGCTTTCCTTCCCCTTGGCAGGGGTGAAGGCCTTAGTAGACCTTGCTTCCTCTTTTCAACCTTGGGTCTCTCGACCAGCAAGACACTTTCTCCAACTCCTGGGCCACATGGCAGCTTCCACTTCGGTGGTACAGGGAGCCAGATTTCAGATGAGGGACAGTCAGTTTCATCTAAAGTCCTTTTGGTTTCAGAAAAGAGACTCTGTCTCCAAACTGATTCCAGTGACTCGGACTCTGGTCCATGCTCTCCACTGGTGGCTGGACCAGGATAACCTCAGACAAGGAGTCCCATTTCTCTCTCAAGCCCCCTCAGTAGTCTTAACTACGGATGCTTCCTTCCTAGGCTGGGGAGCCCATTTGGGAGCCCTCATGGCCCAAGGGGGTCTGGCCTCCACAGGAGTCTCTCCTTCATGTCAGTCCTCTGGAACTCAGGGCAGTTTTCTTTGCCCTTCAGGCCTTCTCAGACTCAGTCAGGGGCAAGGTGGTCCAAGTCAGAACAGACAATACCAACACAAAGTGGTACATCAACAAGCAGCGGGGCACCCGGTCCACGGCCTTGTGCACAGAAGCAATGGCGTTGTGGTCTCTAGCTTATTCTCTTCAGACTTCCCTCATAGCAGTTGATCTTCCAGGGAAGGACAATGTACTAGCAGATGCTCTGAGCAGAATCTCCTAGGGACATCACGAATGGTCCCTGGACCCTCGTATTCTCCAGGTCATCTTCTCCAGGTGGGGCACTCCAGAGATGGATCTCTTTGCAGCACTGGACAATCACCAACTTCCTCTGTTTTGTTGCAGACCTCCAGTCCTGGGGACTGTACGTCTGGGTGCCCTCATTCTGGATTGGAGGGACAGGTTTCTCTATGCCTTCCCTCCTTTCCCTCTGCTGTTCAGAGTTTTGATCAAAATGAGAACTCAACCTTGCACAGTGATACTAGTGACTCCAGATTGGGCCAGACAGCCTTGGTATCCTCTACTGCTGTCTCTAGCAGTGTCACGTCCCCTGTCTTCCCAGGAGATACAATCACCTGTCGTCCTCCCAGGGAAGGATCTGGTACCCCAGTCTCTCAACCTCAAGGCCTGGCACTTGAAGAGTTAGATATGTAGGCCTGCACCTTTCCCAGGGACTTCTGGATATTTTGAAGGTCCCCAGGAAACCTTCCACTAGAAAAACCTATAATTCCAAATGGAAAAAGTTCAGCATTTGGTGTTCTCAGAAAGGCATTGTGCCTGATTCTGCAGATATCTCCACAGCATTAGATTAACTGGTTCATCTAAACAAGCTAGGCCTTAGGCTTGCAACCCTGAAGGTTCACCTAGCAGCTGTGTCTGCATTCCTTTCAGCAGGGAATGGCTCTTCCCTGGCATCTCATCCTGTTTTCAGTGAATTTTTCAAAGGTCTGGTTCATATTAACCCTCCCTTTAGAGAGCCCACCCCGGCTTGGGATATTAATGTCTGCATTGCTCAGCTTATGCAGCTACCCTTCGAACCTCTGGCTCAGCCAAGCTGAAGTACTTGACCTGGAAAACTGTGTTCCTGGTAGCCATTACTTCTGCCAGGCGGATTAGTGAGTTCTGGGGACATGGATATGTTGTTCATCCACACTGTCTAACAGGTTCCTTGCGGCTTTAAATCTTGCCGGAAGGTCTTCAAGCTGGCTCTTCCCACCCACCCGGGTGGTAAAACTCTCGGCTCCGCCCCATGACGCCAGATGTTCCTTACTGCTTGGAAGCTCAGGTTCCCTCCTTAGCGCTCTGCATCTAGACTAGATCCAAACTCTTTGGTTCATCCGAAAATTATTTTAAAGTTTTCTAGACTTTGGTCTACTTCTTCCTTCGCGGCTGCGATGGACAAATCAACTCCCGGTTTTCGGTGGTGCCCATGCGAGCAGAAGATGTCCAGGACTGATCTGCACTCCACGTGCATCTGCTGCCTCGGGATTGACCACGACCCACAGGCCTGCGAGTTGTGCAGGTCCTTTTCGGCTAACGTCCTTGAAGACCGTGCTGCCCAGCACCAACTTGGGCGCCCCGAGAAATGTTATCCGCCGGTGAAGTCCAAGGAGGCCCGTTGGGCGGTTTCCGCGGCAGCTGGCTCAGCTGAGCAACTCAAGCAGACTATCACCCTCGAGGAGGAGGCGGCCCAGGCCGCATCTTCATCTTCCTCAGTCGCGGCATTTATCCCGCTCTCTTTGGGATCCTCCTACACAGCTTTTTTAAGAAGCTTTGCCAGTCCCTCTCCACGGAAGGTGAGGGCCATCGGGACACTCTTTCTCGGTCAAGGACTGAAGGGTAGTCCCACCGTCGGCGTTCCGTGGGAACAGGAGAGGTCCCCGGACGATAGTCGACCTGACTTTGGTCGAGGTTACGGCTAAGGCCGCTGGCTTCAGCCGGGTCCCCATCAGGTCAGCCGGGTTGAGGACACCCGGCCGACGTGGTCAGGATTTTTCTCGACTCGTCGGATGGGCTGTCGACTGGTGAAGCCAACAACCTTCATCACCGTCTCCTGATGGAAACCGAGGGACTTGCCTGCGCCTCCTGTGCTGGAGTCCCGGTCAAGGCTCCTGAGCTGAGGAGGAATGGGTTCCCCGCCCCTCCCAGACCCACCCTCGAAACACCGACGGTCGGCATCGAGGAAAGCGGCGGTGCCGCCGTTCTCATCTTCCTCCTCGGAAGAGGAGAGGCTTCGCGCAAATTGCGTCGAAGCTAAGGAGGATTTAATGTGGCAGCAGCTCCTTCTGTCTGGGAACAAGCCGACGCCGTCGCCTTCCCTGGCCATTAAGTGGCTGTCACCCGAAAGGCCGAAACAACCCCTTGCGGTGGTCGAGGCGCCCAAGCCTGGGCCAGTTGTTCGGCTGAAACCAGCTGCCCCACCAATTGTGGTGGAACCTCTGCCTCCACAACTGAAATCGGGGGCTCCAACCAAGGATTCTCGGTCAGGTCAGGGTCTGCCCCACCGGTTGTCAGTCACCCTCACTCCTGACTGTCCTCGGCAGGTGGAGGGTGGCTCAGGCCCCAGGCAGCTCTTCGCAGACTCCTCGGAGTCTGACGATGACCCCTCCCTGTTTTCCAGGCCCCTTGACCTGGAGTCCTCCGGGCGGCAGTCGATGGACGAGAGCCCATCATCATTCTTGGGTCTGCTTCGGCTCATCTCGGAGTCTACCGGGATGCAGCTCGAGACCATATCCAAGCGGGCCAAGTATCCCCTCACGGAGATACTGGACCGAGGGGATTCTCCCATGGAGGCATTTCTGGTGGCTGAAGCCATTGTTGGCCCAGCCTTGGAGCTATGGCAGTGGCCGGCTTACTGTCCTGCGCCTTCGGCCAGGATGGCCAGGAAGTATGCGGTCCCTACCGGCCTTTGTCTGGTTTTCGGAATACCCTCTCATGGAGGGGTTGGTCAACAGTTTTCCAGCTGCTCTGGGAACGCTAGGGATGGGACAAGCCCCGACAAGGAGTCCAAAAGCTGGACTATGCTGGGTGCAAGATGCACGCTGCATCCTCCCTTGGCCTCCGCCAGTTCAGTTCGGCCCGCACTTGATGACGAGATTCTCCCACGCCTCATGGGCCCCTGGATGAGGTGATCCCTCATGTCCCGCTGATCTGCAGATCACTGTCAAGCAGGCAAGGGATCAGGAAGGGCAGTGGTGAAACAGCAGCTCCAAACGGTTCTTGATATCGGCTACTTTCTGTGCCTGGGTCAGTATGCGGCCGTGGCCATGCGCGCCGCAGAGTTTGGCTTAGGATATCCACCTACGGCGGATACCCAGCATTGGGAGGCAGATGTCCCTCCTGGGGACCACCTGTTCGGCCCTGGAGTGGAAGTCCACCTCCAGAGAATCGAAAAGTCCAATGCCACCTTGGACTCTGTCACATCTGCTCAGAAGGACAAAGGCCGTCGACAGCAACATAAGTCCTTTCGCCTTTCTGCCCATGCGGCACGTCCAGCCCAGCAACACCAGCATCAGGGCCAGCAGGCTCGCACTTGGCACCCCAAAGCCTAGCCTGCAGCTTCCTCTAACAGGAAGCTGGGAGGAAAAGGCCCAGGAGGTCCCTCGGCCGGTTCTTCCTCCAAGCCTGCCCAGTGACGGGTTGAGGGGGTGTTGCCCCCACCCTCTTTGCTTCCCCCTGGGTTCCCCCCGTGTGGGGACGGCTCTGCCATTTTCTTTCCTCCTGGTCCGCTATCACCACGGACCGTTGGGTGGTGAGATGGTAGGAATGGGTCTGCCTCTGAGTTCAAGCAGGCCCTTCTCCGTCAAAGCCGCCTCCACCGGGGTTACTGGGGTCCTTTCTGTCTTTCGGCTCGCTGAGCCGACACTGCCCTGCTCCTCCAAAAGGAAGTGATTGTGAGGTGGCGATCCTCCACTTAGACCTAGGTTGTGTCCAGGTACTTCCTGGTCCTGAACGATTTGGGGCTGGCACCTCATTTTAGACCTGTCACTGAACCGTTCTGGAGGTCTTGAACCTCTAGGATGGTCACTCTGGTTCAGATCATTCATGTCCTTGGACCAAGCGTATGGTTTCCTGTTCTCTGGACCTCCAGGACGGTTCTTCACATCCCAATCCTGACGTCCCAGCCAGCGATTCCTCCCACTTCAGAGCAGAGGAGTCCCTCTACGAAGTTCGGGCCATGCTTGCGTCTTTCTCTCTAGCTCCCAGGGTTCTTACCAACTGCATGGCAGTGGTGACAGCATTTCTTTGGCGCCAAGGGTCCGTGTACCCCTACATGTGACTGGCTGATTGCTGCCTCCTCCAAAATGGAGGTGGAGCAGTCCAGGGATGTGGCCCTCCAGGTTTGCTCTCACGTTGGCCTTCTTATCAACGAGGCCAAGTCGGACCTCGTGCCAAAGCAGGTGATCCAATTAATCAGGGCAGAGCTCTACTCTCTGCAAGCCAGAGCACGGCTCCCGGTGGACAGGGCTGAGGTTCTTTCCTCCTTTGCTCCATCATTTCAGGTTAGGCAGTTGCACCCTGCCTGGGACTTCCTGCGCCTCCTGGGCCTAATGGCGGCCTGCACCAGCATGGTCCGTTGGGCCCGTTGGCACATGCGTCCCCTACAATGGGGACTGGCCAGCCAATGGTCACAGCGCTCTGGTCCTTTGGATCAGCTAGTGACAGTGACCCAGGAGATGTGGAACACTCTCCAGTGGTGGATTGTTCCAGCTCATCTGCAGGAGGGCATCCCGTTTGTCGTCTCTCCGAGCTGTCAGTCTCTATCGACCGATGCCTCTCTGATGGGTTGGGGTGCCCATCTGGGAGCACAGAGTCGCATGACCTCTGGTCTCCTCGGGAGTCCCGATGCCACATCACCTGCTGGAGCTCTCGAGCGGTTCATTCTAGGCTCCCGCCTCCGCCTCCGCTTGTACAGGGTCAAGTGGTCCAGGTCCAGACGGACAATACCACGACTGTACTACCTAAACTGCCAGGTGGGACGCTCCATATCTCTGTGCAGAGAAGCTCTCCGCATTTGGTCCCTCTTATGCGCAGCCTGAGGCTGATCTCCTTGCCATCCATGTGGCAGGAGCTCCAACATTCTGGCCGATGCCCTTGGCCGGATAGGGCTGCGTCCCATGAGTGGTCTCTCCGCCGGGTAGTACAAGATCTGTTCTCCACTGGGGATGCCTCAGTGGACCTGTTTGCCTCAGGAGAATGCAAAGCTGGGGCTGTTTTCATGCCTGCCCTCAGCAGGCCTCGCTGCAGGATGCCTTCTCGAGGCCGTGGACCCCGAGCCTCTTCTATGCCTTTCCCCCATTTCCCTTGATCCACAAGGTGCTTCTCAAGGCGAGGAGGGACAAGGCGCAGGTGATTCTGGTAGCCCCAGACTGGCCCCACCAGTTCTGGTATCCAGATCTCCTCAGCCTCAGCTCCAGGCTTCCAAGGTGGCTTCCAGCCCACCTGGACCTGATCTCAGTCAGTCAGGGGAAGGTATTCCATCTGGACCTTCAATCTCTGCACTTGATGGCCTGGTTCCTGAGTGGCTAGAGTTGTAGGCCTTGGGTCTTTCCGACGAGGTCCTCAACGTTGTTGAGGCTTCCCGTAAGGCGTCGACCAGGAAATGCTATGCCTTTAAATGGAAGAGATTCTCCATTTGGTGTCAGGGCAAGGGCCTGGACCCTTCCTCCTGTTCATTGGCAAGCATTCTGGACTACTTGTGGTCCCTTTCTTAGCTAGGGCTTTGGTCGACGACCCTTAAGGTGCACCTGGCAGCCATCTCTGCTTACCGGGCACGGGCCGGCAAGCAGTCGGTGGTGCAGGAGAAGGTGGTCGGGCGCTTTTTCAAAGGCCTTGATCACATATCCCCTCGGTGCAAGAACCTCCACCTCTGTGGGATCTACTGCTGGTATTGGCTAAGCTCATGGGCAAGCCATTCGAACTGATGCACTGGTGTGACATCTCTCACCTGTCATGGAAGACCGCCTTCTTGGTGGCTGTCATGTCAGCCAGAAGGGTGGGAGAGCTCCAGGCACTTTCCATCGAGTCTCCTTATCTGGTCTTCCACAGGGACAAGGTTGTCCTGTGCCCCCACCTGAAATTCCTTCCGAAGGTGGTGTCGGAGTTTCACCTTAACCAGGTGTTGAATCTGCCGGTGTTCTACCCCAATCACACCTCAGAGGCCGAATATAGGCTCCATACTCTGGACCCTAGAAGAGCGCTTGCTTATTATAAGGAGCGGATGGCTGAAGTTCGGGGAGAGGTTCGCCAGCTGTTTGTCACCTATGCTGAAGCCGCACCTGGCAGACCTGCAGCCAAGCGGATGACTGGCAGGTGGGTGGGTCACCTCCTGCATAGAACTCTGCTATAGGTTGGTGGGCATGGAGCCTCCCAGAGGGATAAGAGCTCATTCTACCCGCCATACCACTGCATCGGTGGCTGCTTCCAGGGACATCCCTATCCAGGAAATCTGCTGGGCTGCTACCTGGAAGTCAGCACACACCTTCATTACCCATTACCACATCGACCTTGAGTCATGCCGGGATGCTGATTTTGGGGCCTCATTTCTCCAGTCATTATTTCCTAAGTAGAGGGTGTGCACCTTGCCTCCCTCCTCCCGGAGAACTGCTAGGAGTCTGCCAGACAGTGTGGATGAACAACATATCCATGTCCCTAGAAATACAGGTTACTCACCTGTAACAGGAGTTCTAGAAATGGTATATGTTGTTCATCCACACGACCCACCCGGCCTCCCCGGCTTCGACACACAACCTGGCTTCCAGCGGGCTAGATCTGGCATCATGGGGCGGAGCCAAGAGTTTTACCACCCGGGTGGGTGGGAGGAGCCAGCTTGAAGACCTTCCGGCAAGATTTAAAGTGGCAAGGAACCTGCCAGACAGTGTGGATGAACAACATATACTATTCCTAGAACTCCTGTTACAGATGAGTAACCTGTATTTACAGGCCTTGTCAGTCGAACCTGACTTCATCTCCTTTCATTGGGATAAAGTGGTCCTAAGAACCTATAGGAGTTTCTTGCCTAAAGTAGTATCAGACTTTCATCAGAACCAGTCTCTCCCTGTGTTTTTCACTGACCATGCTTCTTCAGGAGAAAGAACGTTACACAGTCTGGATGTTAAAAGGGCTCTTAGCTACTACATTGAGTATACTAAGGCACACAGAAATGACTGTCTTCAATTGTTTCTCACTTATGGTGAAGTGGGGAAATGTAAGCCTGCAACTAAAAGGACCATTGCCAGGTGGATTGTCTCTTGTATACAATTCTGCTATGACAAATTGGGCAAAACACCCCCTCAAAGCCTGAGGGCTCACTTGACTAGGGTTACAGCTGCTACTTTGGCTGCAGCCAGAGATATACCCTTACTAGAAATCTGTAAAGCAGCCACCTGGAAAACAGTCCATACATTCACCAAGCATTACTCTCTGGACATCCAGGCTAGGAGCGATGCTAGGTTTGGCACAGCAGTACTGCAGAGCTTATTACTAAAGTAGGTTCTGCATTCCCTCCTCCAGGGGAACTGCTTGGTAGTCTGCATAATGTCAGAATACAGCAAGACTTCATGTTGTTTGAAGAAAAAATTACTCATCACAGTAATGTTGTTTCTTTCTAATGGAGTCTTGCTGTATTCTGACCTCCCTTCCTTCCCTCTCAGAGCCTAGTTTTTGGGAAGTGGGCTAGCAGGTAGAGTGTTGCACCTCAGGGGTGTACTTTATACCCTCCCTATTAAGGGCGGGATAGTTGTGTTACTATCATTGGTTTAATATATCTATACATATATTGTCACTGCCTTTTTTTCTTGGGTTTTCACCTTGTCTTTTGGGACCCAAAACATTGTTGCCTTTTGGCTATTAAGTAAACAATTTCCATAGTGAGTAGTTAGTTTGCTCATAAGAATCTGATGGTTATACTGGTAAGTACCAGAGACAGAAGTTTGAAAACCAAGCTCGAGCTCAACGTTCTATGCTGCTGCATAGAGTTAACTCTTTTGTCTCCGGGGCAGTTCTGGGACTAACTGCATAATGTCAGAATACAGCAAGACTCCATTAGAAGAAACAACATTACTAAGGTGAATAATTTTTTCTTATCTGACCCCCATTCACCAAGCTCCGCATCCTTGGGAGCACCTGTGGAGACTGCCTCCGCCTTCACCACCTACCTTCGCCCTTCTTGCTTGCCCCTTGGAGCCGCGGTTTTCTCCCCAGGCGGGGACGAGGTAGGGCAGCTTCACCTCGACAATCCAGATTTTGCTGGAAGGGAGGTCAGTGCGAGGCCATGAGGGGTAGCTCCTTGGTGCTCCGTCTTCCCGGAGCCTGGAGAGTCTTTTCCATTTTTCTGTGAGAGAGAGAGGCATGCCTAGGCGTCACGGCATCACCACCGATGTCATCTGTCCCGTCCCCCTTGCTGAATGCTGGTACTTGCTCTGCCTCTGGCTTCCACTGGAGGTCAGTCAAGCACCAAGCATGGACCCCCCTCCCTCCCGGGAGAGGAGAGCTATTCTCCAGATGCTCAGTCCTGTCCCTACCCTGCTGACCCGATGGCCCGGGCTTGTTCCCGAACCTGGGTCGTCAGTGCGGTGCGCGAGGTGTGGCGTCCAGCACCTCAACCCTTAGTGCCACCAGGCTGGCTGAAAGCATTATTTTTAGTTGCTGTTACTTTTGCTTGAAGAATTTCAGAGCTATAGGCTCTCGTACGAGCACCCTTATTTGATTTTTCACAAAGACAGGGTCTCTTTGCATACTAATGCTAATTATACCATGGACTTAAGTGAACACCCAATGAAACTGTCAGACTGGCAGTTTACCACCGGTGTAAATCCTCTGATAATCAACGGCTGTTGATGAGTACCTACTCCTACTCCGAATCCTAATCATCTACAGCACAGGGATAAATACAATAAAAATTAAAAACAAAGCAACTTCTTTAAAAGTTGCATTTTATCATAGTAAAAAAATGTACCTTGATATCGCAATAAGCTACTTGTAGGATGTGGGTTACCAGGGGATTTACCATGGCTGGCGAGGATTTACCCACTCGGTTGCGCCTCATGGGCAAACCACTCCAGCTGTAGTAAATCCCCTGATAACCCACACCCCCTCGTGGCTTATTGCTTAAATTTCTTCCTAAGGTGGTGTCTGAGTTTACTCTGAATCAATCTATCCACCTGCCTGTTTATATTCTAGAGCATGCCAATCCAGGGGAAGCATTGCTCCATACTTTGGATGTGCATAGAATTCTCAAGTACTGTATGTACGTTGTTTGTTTCTTTCACCCCTGGTAGAGAGGGCGCTCCAGTATCTAAACAGTGCTTGTCCAAATGGTTGGCCAGCTGTACTTGTTTTTGTTACAGGAAGTACGGCAGGAACTTCCTGGTGTGGTTCGTGGCCATTCCACCAGAAGCATGGCCTCTTCTGTTGCTTGTTTCAGGAGTGTGTTACCTGCGGAAATTTGTGCTGCTGCCACTTGGAGCACTGTCCACACTTTCACAAAGCACTACAGTCTGGACATTGCCTCCAGAAGAAGGGCAGGCTTTGGCCTAGCTGTGCTTCAGGGCTTTCTTTCTTTCTTAGGCCTCTGGCCTCCTGCCACCTAGACTGTTTTGTGCTGAGCACTGCTTAAATCTCGTTCCATAGGTGTGACCTGATGTTAGAGACATCCCCGAAGATAGAGGAGTTGTGTAAAAACTTAGCGAAACAGTAGATCTTCGAGGGAATCTCTGTCATCAGGTAATGCCGTCCCTCCCTCCATCCCTCTTTCTCTCTCTCTCCCCCTCTGTCTCTCTCTCTCTCTCTCTCCAGCTTGACTGCCTGGTTGCTCCAGCCTTTTTGTGAGTTAGGCACCTTCTCTCTCTCTCCTCGGTTCCTTAGTAAAACTCCTGTCTCCTATGGCCTTCGGCGAGGGAAAGAACTGAGGAGGGAGCGGGGTGGCCCACGCTTATATAGGGCTGTGACATTGGAGCCTGACATCGGCATGGGTGGCCCCTACTAGACTATTGCAGAACAGCTTCTGTGGGATCCTAGTGCCTGACAGCTAAGTTCGTTAGGTGTGATCTGATTACAGATTCCCTCGAAGATCTACGGTTACGGTAAGTTCTTACATAACTTTTCTTTCTTTGCTGGAGTGGATCATGCACTGTGATCCTGTGATCCTGTGCTGCAGTGAATCATGCACCATGATCCCGTGCTGCAGTGGATAGTGTATTATGATTCTGTTCTGCAGTGGATCATTCAGTGATCCCATACTGTAGCAGATCATGTACTTTGATCCTGTGCTGCAGTGGAATGTGTCCTGTGATCATGTGCCTGCAGCAGATCATGCTCTGTGATCCCTTGCTGCAGTGGATCATGCACTGTATCCCATGTTGCAGTAGATTGTGAACTGTTATCCCTTGCTGCATTAAGTCATGCACTATGATCCCGTGCAGCATATGATTACTAACATCCTGTGCTGCACTAGATTGTTCTGTGACCCTGTACTGCAGATGACCGTGGCCTAGGAACCTGTGCTACAGTTGATCATGCTCTGTGATGCTGTGCTGCATTGTCTCATGTGTAGTGATCCCGTACTGTATTGGATTGTGGTCTATGATTTTGTACTGCAGAGGATTATGCTCTGTGATTTTTGTACTGCAGTGGATAATGCTCTGTGATTTTGTGCTGCAGTGGATTACGCTGTCTGATTTTTGTACTGCAGTGGATCACGCACTGTGATCTTTTGCTGCAGTGGATCATACACAGTGATCCCATGCTACAGTGGAACATGTTTTTCCAAAAAAAACTGCACTCCGATACAAAGACCACTACAAAATATAAATGAAGTCCAAATGACGAAGGCAGTCACTGAAGCGCTGGGGTAGTGGGCACTGTGTTTGCTATGTACCACAATAAACTGTCATTTGGACTTCATTTATATTCACCTTGCAGTTCACAGTAAGACTTTTGGATTTGCAGTGGAACATGCATTGTGATCCCGTGTTGCAGTGGGTTTTGCGTTGTGATCTCATGTTGCAGCGTGTTGTGCACTGTGATCCTGTGCTGCAGTGGATCGTGCTGTGGGACCCTGTTCTGTAGTGTCTCGTGCATTGCGATCCCATACTGCAGTGGATTGTGCTCTGTGACCCTGTGCTGCAGTGAATCTTGCACTGTAATTCTGTGCTGTAGTGCGTCATATTTTATGATCCTGTGCTGCAGTGAATAGTGCTGTATAATCCCATGTTGTAGTGGATAGTGCTCTGTGATCACATGCTGCAGTGGTTCTTGCTTTGTAAGCTTGTGTTGCAGATGATTACTGACATCCTTTGTTACACTGGACTATGTGCTGTGACCCTGTGCTTTAGTGTCTTGTATGCTGTGAGCCTATGCTGCAATGGATCATGCTTTGTGATTCTGTTTTGCAGTGGGTCATGTGCGGTCATCCTATTCTGCAGTGGATCGTGCACTGTGATCCCATGCTATAGTGGATGCTACACTGTGAGCCCGAGCTGCAGTGGCTCATCAACTGTGATCCCCTGCTGCAGGGGATCATGTACTGTGATCCCATGCTGATGTGGATTGTGCTTTGTGATCCCATGCTGTAGTGGATTATCCACTGTGATCCCATGCTGCAGTGAATCATGTACTGTGATCCCATGCTGCAGTGGATCATTCTCTGTGATCCTATGCTGCAGTGTATTATACACAGTGATCCCATGCTGAAGAGGAACATGCACTGTGATCCTGTGTTGCAGTGGGTTCTGATCCTTTATTGCAGTAGGTTATGTACTGTAATCCTGTGTCGCAGTGGATCATGCTGTGTGATCCTGTGCTGCAGTGCCTCAAATTCTGTGATCCCATGCTACACTGGATCATGACTTGTGATTTTGTGCTGCAGTGGATCATGCAGTGTGATCCTCTGCTGTGTTGGTTCATGCATTGTGGTCTTGTGCTGCAGTGTCTTATGTGCTGTGATCCTGTTCTGCAGTGGATCATGCTCTGCAATCTTTTTCCGGGGATCATGCTCTGTGATCCTGTTCTGCAGTGGATCATGCTCTGCAATCTTTTTCAGGGGATCATGCTCTGTGATCCTGTTCTGCAGTGGATCATGCTCTGCAGTCTTTTTCAGGGGATCATGCTCTGTGATCCTGTATTCTGCAGTGGATCATGCACTGTGATCCCGTGTTACAGTGGATACTGTACTGCGATTCTTTGTTTCGGTGGATCATGCTCTGTAAGCCCGTGCTGCAGCAGATTGTGTACTGTGATCACTTGTTGCAGCAGATTTTGCTGTGTGATCCCATTCTGTACTGGATCATGAACTGTAATCCCATGTTGCAGTGGGTTGTGAACTGTGATCCCACACTGCAGTGGATTGGGCAGAATAATCCCTTATTGTACTGGGTGTGAGCTGTTCTCCTGTGCTGCAGTGGATTATGCACTGTGATCTTGCGCTGCAGTGACTTGGCACTGTGATCCCACTTTGAAGTGGACTGTGCTCTGTGTTCCTGTGCTGCAGTGGATTATGCCCTGTGATCCCATGTGGCAGTGGATGGTGCACTTTAATCCTGTGCTGTAGAGGATTGTGCTCTGTGATCCTGTGCTGCAGTGGATTGTGCCATATGATCCCATCCTGCAGTGGATTTTGTACTATAGATCCATGTTGAAGGAGCTCATGTTTTGTGAGCACATACTGCAGTAGATTGTGCACTATAATCCCACACTACAGTGGATTGTGCCCTGTGATCCTGTGCTGCAGTGAATTATGCTCTGTGATCCTGCGCTGTAGATAAGAACTAACAGCCGGTGCTGCATTGAACTGTGCTCTGTTACCCTGCACTGCAGAGGACCATGGTCTAGGAACCTGTGCAGCAGTGGATCATGCTTTCTGATTCTGCGCTGCAGTGGATCATACATGGTTATCCCATGCTGCAGTGGATCGTGCACACTGATCCCATACTGTAGTGGAGCATGCACTATGATCCTGTGTTGCACTGGGTTGTGCACTGTAATCTTGTACTGCAGTGGATCATGGGATGTGATCATCTGCTGCAGTGTCTTGTGCACTGTGATCCCATACTGCAGTTTATAGTGTTCTGTGATCCTGTACTATAGTGGATAGTGCTCTGCCATGTGCTTCACTGTCTTGTGAACTGTGATCCTGTGCTGCAGTGGATCTTGCTGTATGATCCTGTAGTGCACTGGACAGTGCTCTGTCATCCTATGCTGCACTGTCTTGTGAACTGTGATCTTGTGCTGCAGTGGATCTTGCTCTGTGATCTTGTTCTGTAGTGGATAGTGCTCTATCATCCTATGCTGAAGTGGACAGTGTTCTGTTGTCCTATGCTGCACTGTCTTGTGAGCTGTGATCCTGTACGGTAGTGGATCTTGCTTTGTGATCCTGCGCTGCAGTGGATCATGCAATCTGAACCCATGCTGCAGTGAGCCATGCACTGTGATCCTGTGCTGCAGTGGATCATGCACTCTGAACCCATGCTGCAGTGTGCCATGCACTGTGATCCTATGCTGCAGTGGATCGTACTCTGATTCTGTTCTGTAGTGAATCATGCGCTGTGAGTCTGTGCTTTAGTTGATCCCATACTGCAGTGGATCATGCTCTGTGAGCCCATGCTGCAGTGGATTGGGTTCTGTGATGCTGTGCTTCAGTGGATCGTAATCTGTGATCCTGTACTGCATTGGATCATGCTCTGTAATCCTGTGCTGCAGTGAATCATGCTCTGTAATCCTGTGATGATCTTTGAGGAAATCTCTTGCAGCAGGTCATAACATATAGGAATATCTCAGTCGCATGCATGAGCATTTTGTCAGCAGCCAACTGGGGACCTCCCCGATGACATCACGTGTTGTATTCTGGTACTTATAAAATGGTTAAGGACAAAGAATCAATAACATTGGACAAAGACCATCAGGTGACCATGCGTATATCAGAGCATGACCGCGCACCTGCAATTTATCCCCCTCCAAAACAATTTTGACATTTTATAAGATAGATAAACCACTCTGAGGTGGCATGCGATCGCTGTGATATACACACGCCTTGCGGTTGACACACCAAGGCGTGTGTATATCAGCGCGCGACCGCACACCTCAGAGTGGTTTATCTATTACTTATAAAAGGGGGCAATCCCCGATGCTCCTCAGTTCTTTTCTCACTGCGACCTGCATGTTACACGTTCTCAGTTCGGAGTATAGCCTCAGTCGATGAAGTGAAATTTCTTCAATGCGGTGTTCTCAGTTTCGTCACTCTTTCTTCCAAAAGAAGTGCCAAGTGGTCAGATCATCGTCGATGAAGACCATCTCAAAGTTTGTGTCTGAGCTTCAGTGAACAACACTAGGTGACGAAGACTGCTTCGGCCGGGGTGGCTGCAGTGTTCTGGGCTGCCCTGTGTGTCTTCCTCGACGTCCGATTCCCAACGCTGGTGGGTTCTGTGCATTGATGGGGTGATCAGGTCTTCTCTCTGTTAATGTCTTTCTACCTGTTTCTGTGGAGACAGCAAAATACTTCCAACCCTCTGCTCGTCGACAATGTCCTTGTCAATAGCTTCTCAGGGTGTGTTTTCGGCTCTAGCATGTTACAATAATTTCAGCTTAACCATCAGATTATTGTATGTTGGATTGGCTATCCAGAGATGATATCACAAGCAGTGTGTAATAAAAAGCAGTATTATTACAGATACTCATGTCAGACATATTATTATTACAGATACTCATGTCAGACATATGACAGAGCAATCACAAGGGAGCCAATTTCCCACCACTCCTTGAGTGTGGTCTCTTTCTCTCTGAGGAGCTGGTGTGCATACAATTATATATGACAGATAACAGTGCAGTTACAGATATGGTAAACATACAGCATTGGATAAGGCATGTAAATAAGGTGGCTCCCTTGGGCAATTACATAGGAAATGAAGTTGCAAAGTAAGAAAGAAAGAATCTCTGAACAAAGCAAATGCATTGTCAGCTATATCATACAAACAGAGGATAAAGCATAAGCAGAAATGCACATGGCATGTTACTTTGGTATAAGATACAAAGTACACATGATTATATGACTATATCAGAACATAAAAGGAATACACATATAACTTAAGTAAACACCGTAAATAAAAGATATGCATGTCGGGTGTAATAAATCTAAAGCATGTATAAAACCATAAACTGATGTAAACATAATATACAGCAGCAATTCTCAGTGGCAAGCATCATCCTAGTACCCATGCTTGTACGATGGATACCTATTTCTGTATGTTAGTGCAATACAGCAATATCACAGTGAAAATGAACAAAGTTACTTATGGTATGAACACATGGGTCAGTAGATGGTGTGGGACCCAGGCATGACAAGCAGCAGCTCCGAGCTGTGTCATCTTCTACTCCGTCGACGACCTCCAGTTTTCTGCCACTCATTTGTCAACTTCATCCTCATCGATGGCCTCTTTTGGGTGTGTTTTCTGCTCTGATAGTAGCTCCGGCTGTGTCTTCTCCTCCGGTACCGACTTCCAGCCCTTCTTCCACCCTTTCATTGATGACTTCCTCATCAACTGTCTTGGGGTATGTTTTCTGCTCTGGCAGATGTTTTAGGCTGTGTCGTCTAATACTCAGTCGACTCTTTTTCCTGCCCATTTCATGTCGATGTCCTCGTCGACACCCTCGCTGGGTGTGTTTTTTCTTTGCTCTAGTAGTTGTTTTGGCTCCTTTGTCTTCCTTTCTGTCGATGAGCTTTGGACCCTTCTTCCACCCGTTCATTGGCGATGTCCCCATTGATGGACCCTGGGGGTGAGTTTATGTACTCTTGCTGCTGCTTCAGCTGTGGTTCTGTCATCTTCCAGGCAGTAGAAGACCTCAAGCCTTTTTCTACCCTTTTGCTGAAGGCGTCCTCTTCGGTGTCCTTTCAGGGTAGCTTTTATCCAGGCTTTCTCAGCGACCAACGGACTATGTCTTCCTCCACTCTGGCGATGACCCCATGCCTTTCCATTTGTTGCCGGGTCCTCATCAGTGTCCTCTCTGGATGTGACTATCCTGCAGCCCTTTACTGCTGCTCCTTCTGGTGCTGGGGTCTTTCTGTCACCTTGCCGATCCCTTCTAAGTGGTTTCTCGTCCTGAAGAATTGGTACGGTACACTGTGCTTCTGGCCGTGAAAACAGTCTCTTTGCCGGAACCAATCCAATCACCACTGAAGGGCCGTTCCTTGTCGGCCCGGTTGGTTTCACATCATATGATACTAATTTAAGGTTGAATACTCTCCGTTACAGGGTTGCTTCTTCCAACCTGTTTTGGTTTCATCTGGGCACCCTCTTACCTTTACAGTGGTTACATATTTCTCCAGCATCCCTGGGCCCCTTGGGACACCTTCCGATGGCAAAGTATCCATTTTGGCACGAACATGGAATCTGACCAGACTGGGTGGAGTGAGACATCCCTTAGTGGGGTCACCTCAGGCTTGCCCTCTTCACCACTCCGCTTTCTACCTCACTTTTGTTCACCCGAGCCGTGTCCTGGTAATGTGCGGCTATATGTCTTGTTTTTTTCCTGGACTGTCATGTTTCTTCTTCCTGTCCCTTTCCCAAACTCATACAGGGGATTCTACTCAACCTTCTCGGAGTCCACACCTTTGTAGTTCTCCTTGAGCCTCCAGGGCAGAGTCAACTGATGTCTGCTGCAACAGTATTTGGCTGTCTGGGATCTTATTCCCCTTCCTGTTTGTGCCTGCCCTTCTCACTCAGGTCCAGAGACCATTCTCTGTCGCAATCTTCCCTCACTTCATCTCCATGATTGGCTCCGGAGGACATAATCCTGTCCAGGTTCCAAGTCCCCTCCCTTCAGTAAGGGTGGTATTAAGGGTGACTTATGGTCCTTCCATCAAGAAGTTCTGTCCTATGTAGGGGCCGCGTTTTATTACAAGGAGAGCAGATCAATGCTTGGCACATTTATGTGTCCGCCTTAACGTATCCTAGATTACTCACTATCAGATAAGTGCCTCATAATAAAAGTTCAATAAAAAGTTGAAAGTCCAATAAAAGTTTACTTGTCCAGTGTTCTCTGCCTCTTGCATAACCCAGTAAGTGACAAACCCTTGCCTGCATCAAAAGGTAGGAACCCATCTTATGGGATATCCTCCATCTTGACCCCTATTTGGTGTTGCATGCACCATCATAGTCCCTACTCCATGTTCCAGTTAAACTCGCTTTACACTATTTCCACCCATGGCTGTGGGTAGGTGGCGGTGCCTCTCTTAGGAAACTCTATTTTGTTTTTTTGGGTTGAGATTGTGTCAGCTAGATGTGAATCAGAATAATGTGCACTTATGTGCTCCATCACCTACTTGACATGTTACGGAGATGCAATGTATTTCTGTTTCAGTTCGTTATCTTTCTCTTGTCACAGGTGTCGGGCCTCAGTTCCACGCAATCTATATAATCCAGCTCCGAATTTGAGATCAGATCCCTCGGTGGTCCGGCGGTTGCGAGGCCCTACGGACAGACACCCCCAACCAAGCAAGCAGCCAGCTCCAAATTTCAGATCGGATCCTCGGTGGTTCGGCAGTCGCGAGGGCCTGAGGACAGACGCCCCAAACCAAGCAAATCAGCCAGCTCCGAATTTGAGATCGGATCCCCCGGTGGTCCAGCGGTCGCGAAGACCTGAGGACAGACACCCCCGAACCAAGCAAAGCAGCCAGCTCGAATTTGAGATCGGATCCTCGGTGGTCTGGCCGGTTTGCAAGGGCCTGAGGACAGACACCCTTCCCCGAACCAAGCGGCGGTCATGAGGGCCTGAGGACAGATGCCCCAGAACCAAGCAAAGCAGCCAGCTCAAATTTGAGATTGGATCCCTCGGTGCTCTGGCGGTCGCGAGGGCCTGAGGACAGGTGCCCCTTCCATCCCCCAAACCAAGCAAAGAAGCCAGCTCCGAATTTGAGATCGGATCCCTCGGTGCTCCGGCGGTCGCGAGGGCCTGAGGACAGACACCCTTTCCCCCCCCACTCCCCCGAACCAAGCAAAGCAGGTACAGAACGTGGGCAGAACAAGGACTCGCAGGACTGTGGCGCAGTTCAAATCAGTGTGCTTGTGCTTTAGTGCCTTTTTCTGTTTAAAAGTTTATGTCGGCATAGCAGTGGATATAGTTTATTTCATAGTTATTTTTAATCTCCACTGCCTCGTATGCTCCTACACTGTGCCTTAAAGTAATCAGAAAGTGTTCAGGCTTGCTTTAATTTGAGAGAAAAAAAAAGTAACTTTTTTGTTTAGCAGTGGAGATAGTTGTATTTCATTTGAACCTCCACTGCCTTGTATGCTCCTACAGTGTGCCTTAAAGTAGTCAAAAAGTGTTCAGGCCTGCTTTAACTTGAGATAAAATAACTGTATAGCAGTGGAGGTAGCTTATTAACTGCAGCATGTTTAATTAAGTACAGATATCTGTAGCGCATGTCCCGATAGAGCTGTTCTGCATCTGAATGCAATTAAGTCTCCTCCCCGTTTGCTAAGTATATACAACACTCACCTGCTTCCTCTCCACAGCCAGCTCTGAATTTGAGATCGGATCCCTCGGTGGTCCGGCGGTCGCGAGGGCCTGAAGACAGACACTCCCTGAACCAAGCCGAGGAGTGACGGAACATGGGCAGAACAAGGAATCGCAGGACTGTGGCGCAGTTCGAATCAGTGTGAGACCCCACTGACACTCTGCATCGGCTCCCCACCACCACCCTTGGTCGACACCGACTTATACAGGATAGAGAAGAACTGATAAGAACCAATAGGAGCGTGGCTGTTTCAGCCCACTTCTCCATCTGCAGATTATATGCAGTGGCCACTAGGGGGTTTCAGCCTGCTACTCCTTATCCCACACGGATTCTCCTCTGGTCTTACTCCCATCTCTTACTCCAGCATGTCCCTGATATTGACCCCTATACTCGCTCTGCTCTTCCCTGTGCTAGCCCCCCCCACTATCCCTCAGGTGCATCTCCCCAACAGTGTTGAAAAAACATCTGCCTGATTGGCAGCCTCCACACACCTATCCACCCATTGTGCCTTGTATCCCCACCTGTATACCACTTGTGCTGTGCTGCACTAGCAAGTTACCTATTGTCAGACTCAACAATGGGATTCTCACCAGGGATGGGTACAGCAACCACTGCCTGTTATCACTTCTACCTCCACTCATTTACCTCGCACATTCGACCACCTTATCTCCCCTCAGCACCCACTGCCAACACCAACTCCCATCCCCCCCAGTCCCCAGAGCAGGGTGGGCTCACCCCATCCTAGCCATACCTGCCCTTAGCTCGCTACCCATCCCCTGCACCTTTGCTACTAGATTCTCGCATCTGCCCAGGCACATTTACCACAATCGCCATAGCCCATTACTCCGACTTGTCACCTTACTTCTTCTGCTGTCTGGGAACGTCCACCTAAATCCTGGTCCTGGACATTCCAGCCCCTCCCAGCCCACCGCTGGGCATGGCCTCCACATTGCCTCTATGAATATCTGCAGTCTCCCAAAGAACACTGCTGCACTGTGATGCTGGGTCACCCAACACAGGCCCGACATCCTTGCCATAGTGGAGACCTGTCCTAGCCAACTCCCTTAGCGACCACTCCCCTATCCTCTGCTTCTGGTCCTCCCCCACGCTCAAATCCACATGCAGAGTCACCTACCGCTGCTGCTTCTGCCCTGGGGGCCTTAATATGCTAAAGCAGTACCTAGCCCAGCTGGACTGGTCCCCGATCTCCCTTGCAACTGATATAGACACCACGCTAGCCCACCTCACCAGTACTTTCTGCAAGGCCTGTGACATTTTTGAGCCTGTCACCAGCACTTGCCCCAGATGACACAATGCTGCCTGGATTCCCCCTCCCCCCCCGATCCAGCCACTGAAGCAGCGAGATAACCTATGACAGATTGCGGTCGAGTCAGGCAGGACAGTAGACAGACAAGCCTATAATGCCGCTCGCAACCAATGCACCTGGGCCATAAGGCAAGCCAAGGCCAGATACTACCAAATCACCCTGGCCTCATCCTGGGGCTCTTCACAAGCTTTCTGGGATAATATCAAAGTGCTTAATGGGAAATTCTCCCCCAGATGCTTGTTACGGCATTATTACCAACAACCCTCTCATTGCCGACTGCCTCAATGCGGCTTTTTGACCTAAATGCAGTCCTTCCTGTCCACTTATTTGACCCTATCCATGCCTCCAATCCCCCCGCCATGAATCGCCCCCCATTTCTCCTCTGCACCATATCTCCCCATGACGGCAAACCACTCCTTCTAAAAGCTCTCTCCAACCACAACCCCAGTTGTGATCCCCTTGATTCCAGGATTCTCCGCCTAACTCTTGATGTCATGCTAGCCCCTCTCACTGACCTTTTTTAACTGGTCTCTATGCCTCTGCCAATTCCCAAGTGCATGGAAGTCAGCTGAAATTACCCCAATACATAAAAACCGAGACTGCACATTATCAAACAACTACAGACCAATCTCCATCCTCCCCCCACTCTCTAAAACCCTGGAAAAGATAGTATCCATCCAACTCATGGATTACCTATCCAAGTACAACATATTTTGCCCCGAACAGCATGGCTTCTGTCCTAGTCACAGCATCACTTCAGCTCTACTGGAGTTCTCCCAAAAAATACACTCTGCTCTTGACACTGGGGATATCACTGGGGTAGTGTTCATTGACCTATCTAAAGCCTTTGCCACTGTGTGTCACCCTCTATTGCTTGACTCCCTCCATCAACTTGGTTTTTCATCTGGCCCGGTTCTCCAGCTACCTCCATGCCATATCCCAACGGGTCAAAATCAACGGTACCCTGTCAGCTGCCTGACCTATATGCTCTGATGTCCCCCTTAGGGCTCCATCCTGGGCCCCACATTATTCAGTCTCTTTCTAAACACCCTTCCTAGCTCCTGCTCTGGCAGAATGCTCCTTATACGACAATGTCGCCCTCTGCCTCCCACCCCACTCCACTCACCCGCCAGAGCTCTCCTACAACTCTCCTTCAGCTGCTGAAAATGGTTTCTCAACCATCGCCTGGTTCTGAACCACAAGAAAACAAAATCTATGATTTTTGCCCACCGCCAAAGTAACTCCAGAAATGCCCTCCTCCTCATCCTCCCCCGCACCCTACACCCCCTGAACAGGTATCGGAATACAAATACCTGGGCATCACCTTCGACTCGGCTCTCTCCTTCCACTCCCATCTTAACTCCCTGTCCTCTGCCATGAACACCCAGATTGGACTCCTCTACCGCCACAAAGACTGCCTTCCAGAGTATGCCCTCCGGCTGGCTATCACCTCCTCCAGCCTGTCTTTGGTTGACTGTGGGCTCCCAATCTATGCAGCTGCTGACCCCACCATCCTCTCCAGAGTCCAGACCTCTCTTAACAAGGCCTGCAGGCTCCTGACAGGTGCCCCCAGCAGAATGCACACATGCCTGCTTTACTCCACCTCGAACCTACTCACCTTTGAAGAGAGCTGCGATACCACACCTGTATAGTGGCCAAAAAAGCACTACTTGGGCTCTCCCCGCTGGGGGTTACCTCATCCCTAAAACAGGCCACTCACTCAGTCACCACCAGAAATGCAACCAAAGCCACCTTCCAGGAGCTGAAAGCCAGGACCTCCCTCGCCCAAAGACCTTTCTACTCCAGAGCCCTCTCCTGGTATAATTCCCTCCCCGCTCAGATCACAAACATCCCCAAAATCAGCCCCTTCAAAATCGTCCTCTGTAAACACCTCACTGACTCTCGGAGCTGCAAATGCCCATGACGGGGCCATACCTAAAACTCTGCCTGACCCAATCCACAGACAAAGTGTCCCCGGTCCCCCGCCTTCCCCAGCAACTACCCCTCCTCACCCCCCCAGGTACTCGTACTCTGTATCTCTAGGGGTCCATAGTATAATATGTATATTAGTTTAGTTAGATTAACTTAATTGAGGCCTGTGTACACCTCAATTGGAAATCTGTGTGCTCCACTGTATCACTGAATTGTTTGAATGTCTGTTTGCTTTGCATTGTATGCTCCTTTATGTACCTCACCTTTAATGTTCTCCATTGTTGAACTCCACCAAAATGTTGTCTACCCTCCCTGTGACGAGGTGCCTTTGTAAATGAGTCTTTGACTCAAAGGTTCTAAATCTGAATTGTGAATAAATAAATAAAGTACCACTTAGTGCTTGGCGGAGTTCTGCTTCTCCAGGGGATGCCTTGCTTCTTTTGTTGGGTGTACATAGCCCTTTGGGTTCCACTTTTCTATGTCACGCACATTAACGTAACCATTGTTTCTTTTGCCCAAGGCACCAAGCGCTATTCCGTTTCTCTGCAGTTCCTGTCCCCATGGTGGCAGGTCTGCTCTATGTTTTTGTTCTAAATATTGTTCTGCACATGTCCCTGGCCATTGTGTTACTTCCCGCCGCACGAGGTATTGCCTCCTCAATGGCATGCTGTGAAGGTGTGGCTACTACTGCAATTTGAAGTACGTAACCTTGAGGTCTGTGGTTCATACTTTGACCAACCTTTACGGTTTGGACATTGTTTCCTACCAATTTTGGTCTAGCAGTCCTGCAAGGCTTGTCCTATATTATTAGTAGGCTTTCCTACTGCCCTCTTTTGTTTCCCTACTGCTTGGGACTCATTCCTATATGTTATGATCTGCTGCAAGAGATTTCCTCAAAGAAGATGGTACAGTTGCATAAGAACTTACCGTAACAGTGGGTCTCACTTCGAGATTCGCTCTTGCAGCAGGTAACACCTTTAGGACTGAAACTGGCAGGCGCCAGGAACCCATGGACACTTTCTAGCTAGCAGTACCAGGTGGGGGACCACCCCCTAGGTCGGCCCACTCCCGACCTCATGTATGGTATAAAAGAGGTGGTCCTCCCAGCCCATCTTTCTCTTCACGCCATTGACTGCGCAGGTCGGACCTCCATGGACGCCTTCAGCTAGTTGACTGTCATTTTGATCGCATTTTCAGTGCCCAATTTTATTTTTTGTTTCATGATTTAATAAGTCTTCGTGCATGTCGTCTTCTCCAACATCTTCCTTCGAGAGGTGCCCCTCCAAGTACATGTGCGCAAACAGTTCCCACATAAAGATGGCCATCCGGCCTACCTGTTCTGTCTAGGCCCAGATGACAACACTGAGGCCTGCCAGCACTGCTGCAACTTCAGCTAGTGCACGAGGCTTTGGCACCAGAAGACTCTTGAAGCTTTCCTGCTAAAGCAACAGATATCTGCCATGGAGAAGGAGCTTCACCACAAGAGCTCGTCCTCTTCTCCCTCTTCATCTTCTTGTCACAAGGAGAAGTCATCTAGTGGCAAACACAAGTAGCCAGACAAGGAGAAATCCCCAGATGAAGGCTGCCCTTGGTCCCCAGTGCAGAAGTTGGTGACTTCTTCATCCACAGTGCTTGCCACCGGGCTGCTGGTAGCAAAGCCTCCCTCCCTCATCTCTGTTTCGGGAGGAGAAGGTTTTTCAGGGCGTGGGAAGTCTTCTCACATCTCTGAGCCACTCAAGCTTAAGCCCATTACCTCTGAGGGCTCTAAGCCTGGTGGCTTAGCCGGTGGTTCCTCGGATGGTAGACCGCTGTCTGTCACCCTCCTGGCCAGGGTGTTTGTTGGGTCTGCCCTGTTGTCTGGGGCCAACGCTGGGAAGTGATACCCGGGACAGTCGTCCTCTCCTTCCAGGAGTAATGGACACGTCCCACTCAGGAGTGACGCCTCCCCCACAGGCGACTCCACCTAGGTGTCTGCCAGCTAATTCTCCTACCTGGCCTCCACCTATGCCGGTCACCTCAGCGCCAGCCTCCCCAGTGCTCCCTCGAGAGACCCCAGCATCTCCAGAAATGCCTGCTGATGCCGGCGCCCCTCGCACACTGACATCCGAAGATCCGATGACAGACAGTCAGACATTGGATAAGGTTTCTCTGACTCCTGAGGGTACCCCTTCAGCCCCGACGTCGGATGGTCAGTCTACTCCGACACCGGGGTTACCTCAGCCAGATGACGTGATGCCGGGACCTGTGCCAGATGAATCCGAGCTACCGCGGGGGCTCAACAAACTGTTCACTGCCTGGTGGTCCTTTTTTAAGGACAAGGAAAAAGTTCCCCAGACTCCTGCCAAACCGTATCTCCAGGAACTGACGCCGACCAAGCCCTTAGGCTGCCTGGCTTGTCCACTGCCCAGGAGGCCAATGCCAGACAAAGACCTGCCATCTGCATGACCACATAGGCCCCCAAGGCCTTCTCCTCCACCGGACTCAGAGGATTCAGAAGCGGACTCCTACTTCTCTTCCAGACATGAGGACTCAGACCCTCTGTCTGACCCTGACATCAGAAAGGACACTCCATGCTTCCCGCCTGGCAATCCTCCTTTCATGGATGGGATGCGTCACATTCAGCAGTTGAATGACTGGGACATGGATGATCTCGACCTGGAGTGAAAGGGGTTGGCCGCCTTCCTCAGAAAGGACGACGCCCTCCCTATGGTAGTTCCGCCTATGGTAAAGTCATACAAGGATACCAGCAAGCTTGCCTGGAAGCATCTCTTCTGTACCCCTGCTGTCTCCAAGCAGTCAGACTGGTTATATACCATACCCGGTATGACCCGTACTACAGGGAACAACTGGAGGCAGACTCTGTGGTGCTGAATACTACCCACGACAGGTCCAGACGTCTGAGTCGCCAGATAAGGACTCCAAACAGTTTACCATCTGGCTAGAAGGTTTTCTCCTCCTTCTCCTGTGCCATCAGATCACAGAACTTCCTTGCCCACATGGTACAGTACCAGAATGCCTTGTGGAACAAGGCAGTCAAACTCATGCAAACATCGCTGGACTCACTCGAATGGGCAGAGCTCATGGCTATTATGAAGTCTGGCTCGGACGTCAGTAATCACATCCTGCGGGCCTTGTATGACACGGTGGATGCGGTGGGCAGAGCCACAGCTTCGGCAGTCTGCATCCACCATTACTCTTGGCAGAGAGTCCCAGAGTTTGCCCAGGACGTCTAGTCCAAGGTTATGGACACCCCGCCCCCTTCAGAGGGTCGGTCTTGTTCAGGGAAGATTTTCATAAAAACATTACCCGATTGCAAGAAGCAGGCAAGGCTGTCAGGTCAGTGTCATCGAGGCATAGGTCAGGAAGCATAGGAAAATCAGGAACAGTTGTAAAATTTGCAACAAGTGATTTATTATTAACAAAAGTAATATAAAAAAATTGTTCAGTATAACTGTTTACAAAGGCAGTATAAACAGAGAAAGTCCATCTGGGTTTCTTCTCAATTTCCAGCCTCAGTCTCTTGCAAGAAATTGGTGCTTTGTTTTTATAAGTCTTTGCAGCCCCTCCCTGCTCGTTAAGAAAACAGCATGCTTCTCACATAGTGTTCTTGTAAGTTTCAACAAGTGCAGCAAAAAGAACATTGTGAAACAGAACTGACCTCTTGCTTACAGCTTCTCAGAGGGGTTGCAAGCAGGTTAACCCCTTGAGTTCCAAATGGCCTTTTGCAATCATTTCAACAGTATAACTACATACATTTCAACAGTAAAACTATATACATTTTTAAACAAAGGGAACCCAGTATCAGCTACATTTCCACAAAATGATTTGCATATATTTTTATACTATCAGATATGCAAGGGGAGAAAAGACAGAACAGCAAGAGAAGGTTGAGATATCGCGAGAGGCAGATAATTGCAAGACCGTCGGGGTGATCTAGTCCTAGGTCTCAAGAGAAAATTTGGTTGCGCAACCAGACAGAGAAGAGACAGAAAAGGAGAGAATAGAACAGATCCTTGCATTTAAACTCTTTCTCCATAACAACTGGGACAGGACCCTGTTCAACCCTGTCACAGTCAGTACAGACTATGTACAGAACCAAACCACAACTCGGGCAGCCCTTTCAGGCAGGGTCAACAGTCATTTCGAGGGCAGCAACAGCAGCGGGTTGGCTTCAAGCGCAAAGCCTCCACTCCTGTCACCTGAAGTTTGTCCCCACGGGTCCCTTGAACCTCTCAGCCGGCTCTCCCCCTTCCCGGCTATTCAGCATGACTCGCTGCCCGACCCTCCTCCTTCAGCAGAGTCAGCGAGGGAAGTGGTGGGGGGGGGTCAGTTTTCCTTGCACACCGCAGGGTGGCATCAAATCACCTCAGACCATTGGGTCCTGCAGCTCATTGAGAGAGATCATACATCATGACCATTCAATAGGTAAGTCTGCAACACCCTCTGCAACCAATGCAGCAAGGTCATTAGACAAGCAAAAGCGGATTACTTCAAAGCACAGCTGGCTCATGCACACCCCTCCAAATTCTGGAATGAAGTTCACTCACTTCTCGAGCCACCTGCTTAACCCTGTTACCCTGCCTTCATGCAAGATGACCAGCCTATTACTGACCCCATATACATTGCTGAAATCCTTAAAAAATGTTTCGCATCTTGCGCTGTACCACTAGGCACCCCCCAACTCCTCACCCCCAAACCCCCTGTCACCACAACTTCATATTTGCTTCCGTGACTGAAAATGAGGTCTTTGCAGCCCTCCGCTCATTAAACTCCAATAAATCGAGCCCAGACGGGATCCCCCCTAAGCTCTTGCAGATCTCAGCTCCAGCAGTTAGCAAGCCGCTCTACCCACCTACTCAACCTCTCCTTTTCCACAGGCACAGTCTCTCATGCCTGGAAATCTGCCTCCGTTATTGCTCTCCACAAAGGCGGGGACCTCTCTTCTCCTGGCAACTACAGGCCAATCTCCCTCCTCTGAGCTCTGGAAAAGTTACAAGAGTCACTGGTCCACTCTAGGCTATCAGAATATCTAATTACAAACAATCTCCTATCTTCCCACCAGTCTGGCTTTAGGAAACAACACTTCACCATCTCCTCAGTCCTGCGTGTCACAAACCATGTTCACACTGCCTCTGACCAAGGCCTTCTCACAGCCACTGTTTGTTGACCTGGCCAAGGCCTTTGACTCTGTGTCACAACCCCCTCCTCCTAACAAAACTAGATGCAGCATGCCTAGCTCCTATCACCGTTCAGTGATTCAACTCCCACCTTACCAGCAGGTCACAGTCAGTCAAAATCATTGATGTCTCACCCCCCCCTCCCCATCCTAGCTGGCATCCCACAGGGCTCTGTATTTGGTCCCATCCTTTTCTCCCTCTTCATTAACAGCCTTCCCTCCTCCTCCTGCATTAAATCCAACATACACATGTATGCAGATGACACTGTCCTTTTCACCTCTGGCCCATCTATTTGCAAATTCCAAGCTACCCTCCAGTGCAATTTCGATAATATTCAGCATTGGTTCAACCAAAACCTATTAAAATTAAACACTAACAAAACTGTATCTATGGTATTTGGCACAACACAGAAGCTCAGCAAATCACCTCCCTGGATGGAACCCCTCTCGACCAAATCACGAAATATAAATACCTGGATATTTGGCTCGACCCCCACCTATCCTTCACATCTCACATAGATGCAACAGTTACTAAACTATGCTCCAAACTTGGAATGTTATACCGGCACAGAGACTCCCTCCCGCTCCATGCTCGACGTCAAATCATAAACTAAAATGATCTTCCCCATTATTGACTATGCGGATGTGGTTTACTGCACCGCCCCTGCAACCTCTCTATCTAAGCTGAATACCCTAAACTCCTTCTGCCGACTCACTACCAACTCGCCCATTAGAACCCATCACTGCGATCTATAACCCCCCCAAGAGTGATTCCGCTATCCCACAGATGTTATAGCCACTCCCTCAACCTTGTATCTAAATTCTGGTTCAACATGCTACCCTCCTACCTTTTGGATATTCTCTCCCCTACCTCTGACCTCCCTTATCAACTGAGACACAGAAATGTACAATCCTTCTGCTTACCTCGCCCATCCTCCTCCTCCTCGTGTAAGACTGCTTTCTCCTTCAGACTTCCAGCTTGTGGAACTCACTAGCCCCCTCCATAAGGAACTCCTCCTCCTCCCATCACACCTGCAAACAACAACTACGCTCCCTTCCTCTTCCCCCTGCCTCTTTCCCAGATGACTTTCAGCCTCTTCTCTACTGTCTCTCGTGTTTTCTGCCTCCTAAGCACTTAACCACACTACGCTTCTCAGTGTATACACTTGACATTTTTTTTGTATTTTTGTACTTCTCCTATCACTTGACAGTAAATGACATTCTCATGTTTGATGTACACTATTGTTATGAATCTATCGTGTAGCAGTTGTTCAGCCATCTCTATAGCTGTTAATGTTAATTTCTGCTGTATAAGTTGATGTTACATAAGTCTTGTGAGCTAACTGTATGTACTCCCATTTCCTTTTTCTCCTGGGATGCACCTGAAATTGAGCCTCTGCTCAGCGTGCCTTTCCCAGTTATCAATTGTTTAAATAAAAATACTCTCGAATTCACGGAGGTCCATCCTGACAACCCTCCAGTACAGTCCCAGTGCTCTTATAGCGGAGGAAATACAGGCTTTCCTTCGGAAGAAAGCCATCAAACTAGTGCCCCCAGAGCAGAGAGGGACAGGGTTTTACTCCTATGTTTTCCCTCGTGCCAAAGGAAACAGGGGATCTCTGTCCCATCTTGGATCTAAGCTGTCTGAACCAGTACGGAGTACAACAAGTTCAAGATGGTGACCTTCTTAGGTCTCCTTTCCCTGCTTCACCAGGAGGATTGGTTATGCTCACTGGACATGCAGGACACCTACCTCGACATTCAGAACTTCCAGCCTCACAAGAGGTTCCTGCGTTTCCACTTTCAGGGGTGTCACTACTAGCTCAGGGCCTTGCTCTTTGGCCTGTCATTGGCATCGAAGGTGTTCATCAAGTGCCTGGCCATAATAGCAGCAAGCGTCAGGAGGCAAGGACATTATGTCTTCTCCTACCTCGATGATTGGCTTCTCACCACTCCCTCTCGGGACAGGGTCGTGGGAACCCTTCGAGACACATTCACCCTATTTCTGGACCTGGGGATTACATTGAACCTCCCCAAATCCTACCTCTGGCCAAGTCAGCGGCTTCAATACATAGGAGCAGTCCTGAACACAACTCAAGGCAAAGCCTTCCTTCCCTAGGGCAGAGCAGAATGCCTTCAGTCCCACGCTCAGCAGCTGTTTTCAGCTCGCCAAGTTCCAGCCAGGACAGTCTTCCGACCTTTGGGCATATGACCATGGCCATTGCCACAGTCCCTATGGCTCGACTGTACATGAAGGGTGATCCAGTGGAACCTTCGGGCCCAGTGGGATCAGAGGTCAGATGCCCTAGACCAGCCAGTCCTGGTATCCGGCCTAGTCAAGCAGTCCCTGACATGGTGGCTGGATGTTCCCAACCTTTCCAGAGAAGTTTTCTTCAGGAAGGAGTCTCCCACCCAGATCCTGACCACGGCTGCCTCGGGGCAGGGTTGGGGAGCTCATCTGGGCACTCGCCAGATTCAAGGATCCTGGGCTCAGCAAGAGCTTCATCTTCACATCAACATTCTGGCGATGAGGGCAGTTCTTCACACCCTCCAAGCCTTCCAGACAGTCCTCTTGACTTGTCCCCTGCTGATACAAACCGACGTGTCAGTAGTATTTTATCAACAAGCGAGGGTGGGGTGCGGGCGGTAAGGCACATTCTTATCTTCTTTGCAGAAAAGCCATCAGAGTGTGGACTTGGGCAGTGGACCACCAGCTGGAACTCTCAGCAGTCCATGTCCCAGTCATTCACATCTCTTTGCCTGACAGCCTCAGTTAGACGCGGTACAGAGCTCACGAGTGGGAGTTGGTTCCCACAGTGGTGGGAGATCTTTTCATCCGATGGGGTCGATCAGAAATAGATCTGTTCACTTCCCCATGCAATGCAAAACTGGCCAGTTTTTGCTTGCTAGATCCAGGACCTGGTGCTTTTTGGCAAGATGCGTTTTCCCTCTCTTGGATGGGGATGTTCCTCTACATTATTTATTTTTTTATTACATTTTGTTGACCTGGTAAGCCCACTGGGCCTAGAAGTCCCTTTTTCAGGGGCGACTGGAAGGAGGTGGGATACAGATGGTAAGCAACTGAAATTGAACCAGATTAAGCTGTTGGTGGTATTTTTAGTGAATGGGAGAAATTTGGCCAGGACACCGCGGAAATTCCCCTACTCTTTTTCGATAAGTGCCATGGGATCTTTAGCATCCACCTGAACTACCACCAATCCAGGCAGGTAGGACCTCGGTTTAACATCTCATCCGAAAGACGGCACCTCAGAAGTGCAGCACCCCCCTCATGCTGCACTACAGTGTCAGTATTGGGATATTAACCCATGTGCCAGATGTGGGAACTGAACCCACAGCCCTCTGATCTCCCCGCCTCAGAGATGAGTGTGCTACCTACTGAGCCACTGACTAATGTTCCCTTCCTTTCCCCTTCTGCAATTTGTTCTCATCAAATTGCAGTCGGAAGAGGCAGAAATGATCCTGGTCGCTCCATTCTGGCCTCATCAGATCTGGTTCCCCCTTTTGCAGCAGATGGTGGTGGAACCCCCGATGTCCCTGCCCCCAGGTCAGACTTCGTCTCCCAGGAGCAGGGCTCCCTGGTCCATCCGGATCTCAGATCTCTACATTCTCATGTGTGGCACCTGCAGACCTAGCTATCTCCAGATTTGGAGTTTCTCCAAGGGTAACAGATGTCGTAGTGGCAGTGAGGAAACCCTCCGTTAGGGCAGCCTACGCTATGAAATGGAAACAGTTCTGCATTTGGACCAACACACAGAGCTTGGATCCTTTCACTTGCCCAATGAACTCAGTTCTGGAGTTCCTCCTCTCTCTTTCGGATGCAGGACTCAGCTACTCCTCACTTAAGGTACACCTGTTTGCCATTTCTGCGTACCATGTGCCTATTGAGGGCAAGTCTGTTGCCCAGCTGGACCTTCCTCGCACCTCTTTTGCAGGACAGGCTTCATTTGAAACCTCCCACCCGGGACCCTGTCCCGCCTTGGGACCTTTTGTTTTAGAGAAGCTAACTCTGCCTCCCTTTGAACCTGTCGTGAGCTGCACTTTCTTTTGTGGAAAGCATTATTTTTAGTTGCCATTACTTCTGCTCGAAGGATTTCTGAGCTTCAGGCCCTGATGAGTAAGGAGCCTTATTTGATGTTTCACAAGGACAGGGTGTCCTTGTGCACTAATCTTAAGATCTTTTCTTGTCCATCTTCACCATTCATTACTGCTGGGTGTATGCCGGAAGTGCGCACCCACTACGGGAGTTTTTTATGGTTTGATATATTTTTTTTTTTTTTTTGGAGGGAGGAGTCTGCGCTTACAGCGCCGCCCACAAGAGTGACGCACTACGTGGTGCATGAGAGCGGACATTAGGCGCCACAGACTCCTCCTCCATCTCAGTTCTGTTTCTCCTGCCGTCGAGGCTGCACCTGCTGCGCGTGTGAGAACGTTTTTCTAGTGCACCATTAGGCCTAGTTAGTTTTCTACACCGTTTAAGTTGACTCCTGCATCCTGGTTCGATTCTTCTGACGCCGTTGACACCGGTAAGACCGTTTCATTTTATTTTTCAACGGCGCAGGGAGCTTTTATGCATTTAAAGTTGTTTTTGCATCATGTCCAGTTTGGGAACCAAGCGAAAGTCGAAAGCGGGCCATGTCCCCATGCGTCGGTGCTCCTGGGGCCAGCATTTCTCTGTGACGGACCGGCATGATGTCTGCCTTCGATGCCTGGGACCTAACCATGACATGGATAGATGTGATGCCTGTTTCTCGATGGACCGCTGTGTTCTTGAATTCCGCACGTTCAAAGTCGTCAGGGCCCCGCTGACTTTAGGAGGATGGCATTGTTCTCGGGCTTCCCAGTCCAGGACTTTAGGCCCTTCCTCTGGGTTCCCTCCCAGCCCTATATGGTCTGGTGAGAAGGAGACCTCCTCATCTTCAAGTCTTGCCGAGAAGGAAGCCAGTTTTGCGGTGTTGGGGGAACACTGTGGCCCCTCCCGGGGTCACATTGTGGACACCACCTCGACAGTCACCTCTCCTGAGGTGCAGACACCCCCAGTGTCCCAGCACTGGTGGACCCTCAACGCCGCCTTCTGGCACCGTCTCAGATCCTGGAGCCATTTGCGGTGTCAGTAATTGGGGTGGTGCCGCATGTGACGCCGGTTTGGTTTTCGACGCCGCTCGTGGCACTGTTGACCCGACCGACTCCATTAGCAGCACCTTGTTGGTTTCTGGTGCCGCATGCGGTGCTGGGGATTTGACTGGGCCGTGGATGGTTTGGGGATGGGTTCTGGAGCCATGGGCGGTGCGCTGGTAATGGCTGGCATTGTGGGTGACACCGGCGCCGTTTGAGGTGCCATTTCTCAGGGAATTCTTGGGGTGGCCAGCGTCGAGGTCCTCCTGGTTGACCCCTCTTTGGAGGAGGACGATTCAGACGTGGACCCGGTCTGGCTCCCTTATTCTTCGGAATCAGAGTCCTCTATGGGGTGCGGTGTCAGACGGCCCAGCGCCCCCATTCCTGAATCTCCACAGCGGTCTTCCTCTGAGGACTCCCAGGCTGGGGGTGGCCTGGGGTCTGTGGGGGAGGGCAGCTTGGGGGCTGGAGGTACTGTCCCCAGAAGGCATGCAGCTGCGCAGCCTTGGTGTACTGCTGCCCTTTCAGAGGGGATTGAGTCCTGTCTTCAGGGGCCTCCCGAGGAAGCCTCTGATCGAGGACCCTTCGCTGGGGTCGAGGAGGAGGGTGTCCTGAGTCTGAGGGTGTCGCCGCCTCCTGTCACCCTCGGGTGCAGGAGGAGCCACAGCGCCCGTGCCCTGCCTCCTCCCAGGGTTCAGGGTCCTTCGGTGGCGCCTGCGGATTGCCCTTCTGGACTCATGAACTCTAGGTGCGTCACAGGAGATCCTCTGGTTGGGCTCTTCAAACAACATGAAGTCTTGCTATATTATGACAATTGCAGTTTGTCCCACCATTAGAACTGCTCCGGAGGTGAAAGAGTTAACTACCATTCTAAGAATGGAGTTTAGAGCGCGAGCTCGGTTAGAGAAGCTCTGTCTGGATAATTTCAAACTGAAACTGTCAGATTCTTTACTCCGCCTCACTGAACAGTTGCTCTGGAGATTTCTCCTACTGCTCGGTTCATTTCTCGGTTTAAACAGTATTTTCTCGGTTAAATTCAACCGCGAGTATTATTATTTTAACCGCAAACCGATCGGTTCAAGCTCTGTCTGTGATATTGTAAGTAATAGACAGGTTTTTATTTCTGTGTGGAACTTGTAAATGTTTATCGGTTCGGTTCGAACCGATCAGGTTGGTTAAAACTAAAAAATCAGCAGGTATGGAGTCCAAAATTCCTTCTCCAACTGCTGCAGAAATAGCAAATGCTATACAAATTGTACAGTCACTTTCTCCGGTTCCGTCCAAACCGCCACTGTCTGGTAAAAGGTCGGTTCGGCCGGTTCCACCGGTTCAAGAATATGATATTGGAGATTTTTATGAACTAGAGGAGGGGGAGGAGGATTATGAACAGTGTGAATGTGACTTTGAGAGTCTGGATGTGCCCGTTGAACCGGACATCTCCCCAGACAGACCTTTAGAATCTCCCCCTATGCTTTCTGAGTCCCCTTCTCATTTTTTGTTTTATAAAAAGGTTGCTGAAACCCTCCAGCTCCCATTAGAGGAAGCTGTGGATAAGCAAGAGGAACCTGATTTTGTGGAAATGATGGATATCCCAGAGTCTAGGAGATTATCTATCCCCTTACATAAGTCTTTTAGGAAGCAAACAATAAAAATTCTAAAAGCCCCTAATTCTGTGCCTCCTGTTGACAAAAAGATGGACAGGAGGTACACTTTGTCAGGTCCTGATACAGACTTTTCTTTCACAGCAATGCAGTCATGTTAGTAGTTCAGGCTGCAGCCTGTGATAAAGCTAACATTCCCCCGGCTTCACATCCTCCTGACAAGGACTCCAGGAAGATTGATACCATGGCTAAAAAACAATACATGGCAGCGTCCTTGGGACTCAGACAAGCAAATGACATGGCTTATGTGGCAAGATACCAAAAATCTAGATGGGACACTGTCATGGCTTTGGCCAAACAGGCCCCTGGCCAGCTTGCCAAGGAGCTGGAGCAGGTGGCTACTGGTGGTATTGAGGCTCCCAAGGTGCAATTCCATGCTGCTGTGGATTCTAATGATGTATCCTCTAGAGTCATGGCTACATCTGTGGCCTTCGTGAAGTTAGCTTGGCTCAGGTGTACTAACTTGTCACAGGATACCCAGACTAAGGCTATGGATTTTCCTGTGGTGGGAATTCTCTGTTTGGGAGCAGACAGAGAATTACATGAAGAAAATGGATGACTACAGAACAACTTATAGGAGTGCACAAGCCAAGGAGTGGCAAGCCACCCTCAGAAGCAGACCCCAGGGGTAGAGGTAGGCCCTTCACAGGCCTTTACCAAACCCAGGCTTCTTCTGCTTATGCTCAGAGGGGTTCTTCAGAGGCAGAGGCAGAGGGGTGCAAGTAGGTCTGCTCCCACCCCTCAGCCTAAAGCCCTCCCAAACAGGCACCCTGATGGGTGCCCAGGGCCGGTTCTCCACTACCTGTAGGGGCAGGCTGGCTTATTTCCCAGGACTGGGAGTCTCTAACATCAGACAAATGGGTCCTGGAAGTAGTAAGCCAGGGTCTGGTTCTCAGTTTCAAACATTTCCAAAGATGAGGCCAGATTTTTTCCACCTGCAAACCCTCTAGAGACCTTTACCTTGAAACAGAAGTCTCAACCCTCCTAGCTCTCAGAGCTGTAGAAAGGGTTTCCCCTACACCAGGGCAAGGGTCTGTACTCCAGGTACTTCCTTACCCCAAAAAAGACAGGAGAATGGCGGCCCATTTTAGACCTAAGATATCTGAACAAGCACCTTTTGAAACCAAAGTTCAAAATGGTGACTCTGGCAATGATTTTACCTTCTCTAAGGCCAGGGGACTGGCTAGCTTCCCTGGACCTCAAGGATGCCTATTTCCATGTTCTAATCAGAAACTCCCACCGAAAGTACCTCAGATTTGAACTGCCCTCAGGTCATTACCAGTTCAGAGCAATGCCCTTCGGCCTCACCTCTGCCCCAAGGGTATTCACAAAATGTCTGGCAGTAGCAGTTGCTCATTTAAGAAGGCAAAGGATTGCTGTCTTTCCCTATCTAGACGACTGGCTCATTGTAGGCCAGTCTCCAGAACAGGTCAAATCACACCTGCAAGTTACCCAGCAGTTGCTCACCTCTCTGGGCTTCTTGCTCAATCTTCCAAAGTCAGTTCTGGAACCTGTTCAGGTACTCACCTTCATAGGTGCAGAATTGGACACAAAGCAGGCCAGAGCCTTCCTACCCTTAGAGAGGGTAAGGAACCTGGTGGCCCTGGCCTCCTCCTTCACTCTGCAGGTCTCTCGACCAGCAAGGCACTTCTTACAGCTCCTAGGGCACATGGCTGCTTCCACAGCTGTAGTGCAAGAAGCAAGATTTCAGATGAGGGACATTCAGTTTCACTTGAGAGCCTTTTGGTCTCAGAGAAAAGATCCCCTCTCTAAGTTGATCCCAGTGACTCGAACCCTGATCCAGGCCCTTCAGTGGTGGCAGGATCAGAGCAATTTAAGACTGGGGTCCCTTCATCCTCTATCTCATTCCTTGACCCTCACTACGGATGCATCCCTTCTGGGATGGGAGCTCACATGGGCGACCTCTCCACTCAGGGAGTGTGGTCCCTCAGGAATCTCTGCTCCACATCAATTTGCTGGAACTCAGAGCTGTCTTTCTAGCACTTCAAGTGTTTTCTGCATCTGTTCAGAACAAAGTGGTACAAGTCAGAACAGACAACACCACCACAATGTGGTACATCAACAAACAAGGCACTCCCGGCTTCGGCCTTGTGCAATCGGGCAAGTGAAGTTGTGGTCTCTGGCTTATTCCCTGAACACTTCCTCAGCAGTTCACCTCCCAGGAAAGGACAATGTCCTGGCAGATGCTCTCAGCAGGATTTCCCAGGGCCATCACGAATGGTCACTGGATCCCCAAGTACTGGGATAGTTTTTGCCAGATGGGCACCCTCAGATAGACCTTTCGCAGCCCCAGACAATCACCAACTCCACTGTTTTGTTGCAGGCCCCCAGTGATGGCAGTCCCTCTGGATGCCTTTCTCCTAGATTGGGAAGGGAAGTCTCTATATGCTTTTCCTCCCTTCCCTCTCCTATTCAAGGTGCTAGTCAAAATCAGATCCCAGCCTTGCAGGATGATTCTGATTGCTCCAGATTGGGCCAGGCAGCCCTGGTACCCACTCCTTCTGTCCTTAGCAGTCCATCTCCCCCCATGCCTCCCCAGGAGGCACAATCTGTTGTCTTGTGCCCAGGGGAGGGTTTGGTATCTGAATCTCAAATCCCTCAACCTCAAGGCCTGGCTCTTGAGGAGTTAGAGTTTGCTGACCTACACCTTTCTCAAGGTGTTCTCGACATCCTGAAGGCTTCTAGGAAGCCTTCCACTAGGGCCACTTATAATTCTAAATGGAAAAGGTTTTCCATCTGGTGCTCGGGGGAGCATATTTCCCCGGAATCTGCTGATTTGCCCATTGTTTTGGACTATATGGTCCATCTTAATCTTTGGGCCTGAGACCAGCTACCCTGAAAGTTCATTTGGCAGCTGTCTCTGCTTTTATTTCAGCAGGAAAGCCCTCTTCTCTTTCCACTCACCCTGTTTTTCCAAGTTTTCAAGGATTACTTCATACTAATCCACCTTTCAGGGACCCGGCCAGGGATCTTAATGTTTGCATTGCTCAGTTGATGCAACCTCCCTTTGAACCTCTTGTCTTCTGCAGAGCTCAAGTATTTGACTTGGAAAACTGTTTTTCTAGTAGCCATCACTTCTGCCAGGCGCATAAGTGAGTTACAAGCCTTGTCAGTGGAGACTGACTTTATTTCCTTTCACAGGGATAAAGTAGTCCTTAGGACTAACAGGAAGTTTTTGCCTAAGGTGGTTTCAGACTTACATCTTAACCAGTCTGTCTCCCTTCCAGTGTTCTTTACTGACCATTCCTCCTCTGGTGAGAGGAGGTTGCACAGTTTAGATGTTAAGAGGGCCCTTAGTTACTATATAGAGCGTACCAAGGGTCATAGGTTCGAATCCCTCCAACTTTTTCTCACTTTTGGTGAGGTTGGAAAAGGTAAACCTGCCACTAAGAGATCCATTGCCAGGTGGATTGTCTCATGTATCGAATTTTGTTATCAAAAACTGGGAAAGGCCTGAGGGCTCACTCTACCAGAGGTACAGCTGCGTCTATAGCTGCTGCCAGAGACATCCCTATTTTAGAGATATGTCAAGCAGCTACCTGGAAAACGGTACACACTTTCACCAAGCATTACTCCTTGGATATCCAGGCCAGGAGGGATGCTAGATTTGGCACAGCCGTGCTTCAGAGCCTATTCCCTAAGTAGGTTCTGTCCCTCCTCCATGGAGGTACTGCTGTGTATTCTGCAAATGTCATAATATAGCAAGACTTCATGTTGTTTGAAGAAAAAATTACTCACTTTAGTAATGTTGTTTCTTCTAATGGAGTATTGCTATATTGTGACCTCCCCCCCAGTCTGCCCCTCTCAGAACTTCTACTTGGGTATGGAGTGGGCAGTCCAGTGTGGGCACCGGTTATGCCCATTATATGTTTTTCACCCCTTTTGGGGTTTTGGGGTGTGGTGTTTTATTCTACCTTATTTTATTATTTTCTGGTTCCCTGACTTGAGTCTTTGTGTTGGGATCAGGAATATGTGTTGATATTTAGGTAGCCAGTTGGCTAGTGTAGGTTACAGCTTCCACACAGAACCTTAGTGAGTTTTTGCTCGTAAAGATCTGACAGTTTCAGTTTGAAATTATCCAGACAGAGCTTCTCTAACCGAGCTCGAGCTCTAAACTCCATTCTTAGAATGGTATTTAACTCTTTCACCTCCGGAGCAGTTCTAATGGTGGGACAAACTGCAATTGTCATAATATAGCAAGACTCCATTAGAAGAAACAACATTACTAAGGTGAGTAATTTTTTCTTCCAGAGTTCACATTCCCAGGGTTCCGTCATGCGACCCAGTTTGATTTCCGGGATCCCTCCAGCTCGGACTCCGTTCCCTGGATTTCAGAGCCCTGGCAGAGGACAGTTGCCTCCTTGTAGGTGTCCCTCTTCCATTCCTCTGCAATCAGCCCCCTCTGTTCCAGGCCATGTGGGTCCTACGGGACCGTTATCCTGGGAGATGTTCAGAGGCACTGCGGTGGCCTTGCTGTTATATGTCAGATACATGCACAAATGGGTCTTTTGCCTGTCCCCACTGCCACAGGAGTCTTCTGGACATTCAAGCTCCCCGTCCTCCTCGGCTCCCTCGTTGGAGGGAGAGGAATCTACTTTCTTGCGACGCTGATTTCTTTGAATAGCAGCGCTTCCTTTCGAGGATGTTTGGGGATCTCCGTATTTCCTATGTTAGATGGGACAATACTAAGCAGGAGACGCGTGAATTCCTCCATGATTTCAGTGCCTAGCACTTGGTGGTGCCATCCTGGCCTGTTCCTTTCCAGGAGGTGTCTGTCCACACCTGGCAGTCTCCAGCTGACCCTTCCCCAGCCCCGGCAGACTGTAGGAAGAGGTACTGTGCTCCATCTGAGTCCCTAGGTTCTCTCCCTAACTTGCCCTCGGGCTTGGTGTTCGTAGAGACCCCTTCTGGGCGCCGGCACCTGGCGCATGACGGACCACCGGACTCGGATTCCCTACAGTTTGACTGGTGGGGGCGAAGAGTGTTCTCTTGTTTTTGTGCGATGTTGTGCATTGCGTCACATCAGGCACACCATGCTCCCTATAACAGGCACTTGTGGTCGATGCTGGCTCAGATACTAGCATCGATGCCTGATACGGAGCAATCTCGACAGGCCATTGCCCTCTCCGCTGTAGGCCTGGAACTGGCAAGGCACCAAGCAACGGCATCTTACGACACCAATGAGGTGGCTTCCAGGCTTGTGGGGACAGTGATCTGCATTAGGTAGACAGCATGACTTTATCTATCAAGGTTGTCACCCCTAGCCCAGCGTAGGTTGATTCGCTCCTCCTACTGAGAGACCTGCCTCTTTTCCACCAATGCTAGGAGGCTTCTTCAGGGGCTTCCTCCGTCCCCTCATCTTCAGGGGACACCTTCTAGCTCTCCTCGGCCTTAGACTTCCAGTCTAATATGGCCAGGGTCTCTCCTTCCTATTTCTCACTAACAGGTCTTGTTCCCTCAGGGTTGTTTGTCCCCCTCGGGGGGGGGGTAGTACTCACTCAGCAGTAATGAATAGTGAAGATTGACAAGGGAAGATACAAAAATTATGTACCTACTGTAATTCCTGATCTTCTCTTGTATCTTCACCATTCATTACTATATCCCGTCCACCTTCCCCTCATGGGCCTCCTTCTGGAGCGTCCCCTCCACCCTGCTCGCTCTCCCTCCCCTTCCTCCTTGCATGGCCTTGAGAGCCTAAATCTCCTTACTTTCGGGTCTCCGTTCTTCTCACAGAAGAGGTAACGCAAGTCTGGAGAGGGAGGAGAGCGACTAGAGCTTCATCTTTCTCCTGAGGGAACTCTTTCTGATTACCCTTGAAGGTGTCCATTCTGGCACCTTTTTTCCTTAGGCCAAGTTAGTTCAATCACCAGTTAACAGGAAAAATTATTGGAAGGTCTTGTTCCTTTGGTTCTCGGACCTCACTGGTGTCTCTGGATCTTGTCCTGTGTACACCAGTCTAGTGCTAGTCAAAGTCTTCTAGCCCATTTAAAAAAAAAAAAATTTTTTTGCCTTCTGGAACTGGCGATCTGATTCTTTGGCCTCTGCCACCCAGGGAGTCAGAATGAGTTTCCTTCTCTATCTCTGTCCACCTTCCCAAGGGGTGCCCCCACTTAGGGCTTCAGATCCTCCTTCCCCCCACCATTATTAACACATGGCAGTGTGCTAGTGGGCTCCTTTCTACCCGTTCCTAGTTGGGCGCTCTTCCTGTGGAACAGATTGTTTGCCTTGGTAATCTGTGAGCTCTCAGCTTGAGTGATGGGTTTCAGGATAGTGGGAGGTGTAGGAAATCTGCCTTTTGTGTATCAATCTGTGCAAAATGTTCGGTCAAACCTTTTAGGCCAGCTTTGTTTGAAGGGACCCTTGCTTCTTTGCCTTTTGGTTCCGAGCTGATAAGCCTTTAAGCCAATTTATTTCACAATTTGGCAGAATTTTTCCCTCCTCCCAACATCCCTCTCTCTTTTTCTTGTTCTTCTCCTTCTTTCTCCTCTCCCTCATCTGTTCCTCCCTCGAGCTGTCCCAGCAGTGAAGCCTTGCGGTCCCTTAGGGTAGGGTTCTCCTCTTTCCTGTCCTCTATCGGCTTATTCCTTTTTCAGTTTGTTTCCTTTTCTTTTACTATCCCTCGGCTCTCTTGCCTCACTTTTATTCGCCTCTCTGGCTTGCAGAACTGGGATGGAGGAGGACTCTGCGGCCCTTCATGGCCTCCCTTGCACACTGCGTGGTGCATGCTCTAGTGGAGAGCATAAGCGCCAACTCCTCCCTCCAAAAAAACTCCCGTAGCGGGTGCTGACTTCCGGCTTACACCCCGCAGTAATGAATGGTGAAGATACAAGAGAAGATCAGGAATTACAGTAGGTACATAATTTTTATTTCTTGCCGAAGGTGGCCTCAGAGTTTACCTTGAATCAAGATCTCCACCTACTGATATACCATCCAGAGTACTCAAACCGATGGGAGGTCCTTCTGCATACTCTGGATGTTCATAGAGTGCTCTGTTACTATGTGGAGTGTACCCTTTCTGTTCATCAGTCAGATCAGTTATTTGCGCCCCCACCGGATGGCAGTGTGACTCCAGTTTCTTAACAGTGTTTATCCAAATGGTTGGTAAATTGCATTGTGTTGTGTTACAGCAAGTATGACAAACTCTTACTGGGCTCGGTAAAGGGGCACTCTACCAGGGACGTGGCGACTTCCTTCACCTCACTGAGAAATGTTTCTGCCGCAGTCATTTATGCGGCTGCCACTTGGAGCTCTGCCCACACCTTTGTAAGACACTGCAGTCTGGACATTGCTTCACAATGCAAAGCTGGCTTTGGACTTGCAGTCCTTCAGTGCCTTCTGTCTTAAATTTCTCTGAGGAGCTTCTTCTTGCATCCTTCTGTTAAGGATTTCTCCTTTACTGCTTGGGACTCTGTCCTAAAGGTGTTACCTGCTGCAAGAGTGAATCTTGAAGTAAGCTAGTACAGTTAAGTAAGAACTTACTGTAACAGTAGATCTTTGAGAGGAGCTTTTGCAGCAGGTACTATTTTTTCCACCTTCCTTCTCCCTGATGATTTCTTCTCCATCTCAGGCAGGTCATGCTTCCCCTCCCTCCATCCCCCTTGCTTCCTGCTGTAGGAAGGAGATTTACTACTACTCTCTGAAAAATTTAAAAATACTCCTGCTTCTGTCTCGGTTCCCCTCGGAGGCCTTGATAATCGAATGGTCATAAACAGTCGCCGAGAGAAAAAGAACCAAGGAGCATCAGGGACTGCCCCCTTTTATACATACCAGAGTACAACACGTGGTGTCTTCAGGAGTGGTCCCAACTTGACTGCTGACAAAATCCTCCGGCTGGAATTCATGCCTGAGGCTGAGATATTCCTTTATATTATGACAAGAGATTCCCTCGAAGATCTACTTTTACAGTAAGTTCTTACGCAACTGTACTTTGCAGTGTATCATGCTGTGTAATCCTGTGCTGTTATGAATCAAGCACTGTGATCATGTGCTGCAGTGGACCCTGCTCTGTGAGCCCATGTTGTAGTTAATACTGGTCTATGAGCCTATGTTGCAGTGTATTGTACTCTGTGATCTTGTGCGTCAGTGGACCATATACTATATATATATATTTTTTTTGTCTTTGGTAACCGGGTAAGGCCCACTAGGCACAAGTGCCTGTTTTCAGGGGTGACCTGGGAGCACTAGGCAGTTATGTGACTTGCTCAGAGTCACACAGTATGCAAGTGGAGGTTGTGAGAATCAAACTCGGGTCTGGTCTGCTGGATGTACCAATCTTGTTCACACCTCGTTCCTCTAACCTCTAGGCTATACTGCCAGCCAATTCCCCTACACCATCCCACTCCTCCAGCCCGAAGGGTATCTTTCAAATGGGGCCATAAGAGACAAGAAAGGGCAAGATACAAGCCACAAGTTTGGTTATCACAGTACTGTTTAGAATACATTTCATGCCATATAAAGAGATGTGTGTGGGGAAGTATGTGTTATTTACTTTTTAACTGTGGGCGACCTGGGTTTGAGTCATAGTGTATGTTAGTGTAGGGAGCTGATAACAGTCTTTGCTCCATTTACACTGCACTGTAGTTCAGATCGCAGTACCATCATCTGCATTAGCCCAGCTGGTGGGTTATGCTAAAAAATGACGCTAGGTGACCGAGAGTGAAGAATGACCAACCCTGTTACCCCCAGCAAGATGCTTCCTTCAGGTTACTTTACTATAAAGTGCACAAACAACTGTGAAGGTCAGCCTGTCCAGTTGATAAATGGGGCTTCAGTTTTCAGTGTTGTTATTCCTTCACTGTTTACCAGCAACAAATTCCTCCCAGTGTAGTTGGTTAGGTATGCACTACACCTGTCAACACTACCTGGCCATGTGGATAAATAAACTTCTGTCTGCGGTGTTGATAGTCCCTTTACTTTCACCAGCACTAAATGGAGATTTACAAAAATTGTTTAGTAGTATTTTGATATGCAGTAGTAAGAATCTAGGCCTTTAATCTGTGTGCTTATATAGGTTACAGGCCCAAGAGGAAGAGGAGGAAATGTCGAGCCAACCTCTAAAAGCAGATGGTCACTCGAAATCAACACCAGTGGATCCTGCAAGTGACCAGTCAAGTCAGGATCAAATCGGTACACAGAAGTCTAGTTACATGGCCTCAGATAAGAGTGCAGGTTGGTCAAGAATAAAGGCAGAAGGTCACAGCGATGACGGCATGGAGAGCAAGGAAGTAGAGTCTTCACTTAACCTCAGCGATGAGAAAAGGAGTGCCAAGGCTGCAGGCTGGTCAGGTGACGTGCTAAAACACTCCGGGACATCTGCTTCAGTGTCTGTTAAGCAGAGCTCTAAGCAAGTCACAAAGTCAAAGTGGGACTTCACACAAATCATTTTTCCAAATGTTGCCCCAGATAGCCCACTGAGGACCCTAAAGGAGCCTGCAACAGTTCTCCTCCCTGAGCATGTAACTGGGCGGGACTGTGACATCTGCAAATGGCGGAAGAAAATCAACCAGAAGCGGGAGAAGCTGTCGAAGAGGGAGCGAAAGCAGCTAGAGAAGGAGAGAAGGTACAAGAGTGACATCAATGCAGACAAAAGGGTTAGGCAGTGTTCCAATTGGAAGCAGTACAAGGAACTTTTGCAGAAGAGGACAAGGAAGAGTAGGAGGAAGGAGAAGCTCCCTGATCACCTGTGGAAGGACAGTGTCACTCCTCTCATTAAACCTGGTCAAGCCACCTCTGTAGGTAAGTGTTTTCCTACACCTGTTTTTATAGTCACAGCAAAAGGGTGCTGTCAGTCTATAGGTACGACATTATTTTAAGCAATAACCACCAAGAGGTTGTCATTTCCAAGGGATTAATGACTGATCGGCAGAGTGGGTGGCGTGAGGCACAACTGAGGGGCACCTCCCTCCAGCTGGTCTTTAATCCAAGGAAATGACCGACTTCAATGTTAACTTACTTTTGACATTTGAGCCATGTGGTGCAAGCATTGTGACATGAGAATGTTTTACGTTTGCCGTGTGCCATACTGTCAGTGGGCAGCCTAAGACATTATTGACTGATTCAGTAGCCTCGCTAGGCTTATTAATATTTAATAACTTATAATTTTAGTTTAAAAGCACATTTGATGAGCTTGCTGTATGGCACTAAGTGGTGGGAGAACTGTTTTGACAAGCTAGCGACCTGGGTTTATGCCCTGAGCCTGGGACATCGAAGCAGATGCTTGTGGGGGACAGGGGGACACACAGAGCATTCTTCTGGATGCTGTCCTTCCAGGGAGGGAGGCTCAGGAGCACAGCTCTGTCAGCATTTTCTAGAGGAGGTCTGGTGTTGGTGGTGGTGCTGCTGCTGCTCACAGAGCTAAAATTATGCAGAAAAAACTGTTGAGTCTGTGAGTAATTGATCAAATTGATCTTATAAGTTGAGCTCTTCAACAGACACACTCCAATGACAATTATAGTCTTCCTGTTTGTGAGGAACATAGAAACATAGACTTTGACAGCAGATAAGGACCGCTAGGCCCATCTAGTCTGCCCATTTCCCTACCTACAGGATAGGCCGCAGATCCTAGTTAACCAACAGCCTATTTCTTCCTACCCCCCACAAGAATTGCCTTATGTCTGTCCCATGCATTCTTGAATTCTCCCAAGTTTTAGACCCCACAACCTCCTCAGGAAGGCTGTTCCATGCATCCACTACCCTCTCTGTGAAATAATACTTCCTCACATTGCCCTAGACGCCCTCCTTCTATCTTTAAATTGTGTCCCCTTGTTCTTGCAAGTCTCTTTTCTGAAAAATGCTACCCTCTTGGACTTTGTTGATTCCACTGAGGTACTTAAAAGTTTCTATCATGTCCCCTCTCCTTCTTTCCTCAAGGGTATACATATTAAGCTCCTTTAGTCTCTCCTCATACGGCTTCTCTTGCAGACCCTGCACCATTTTAGTTGCCCTCCTCTGACTGCCTCTATCCTGTTCTATGTCCTTGCGGAGATGGGGTCTCCAGAACTGGACACAGTACTCAGATGGGATCTCACCAACTGTCTGTACAGAGGGATAACAACTTCCTGTTTTCTGCTGCTGATGCCTCTCCTATACATCCCAGTATACCCCAGCCCTCCCTACTGCCTTCTCACATTGCTTGCTAACCTTAAGGTCATCTGATATGATTACCCCAGCTCCCTTCCTTTTTGTTGTTGTTACTACCTCCCTACCCATTGTGTATTCTTCCCTGGGTTCTTGTTTCCCAGGTGCATTATTTTGCACTTCTTTGCATTGAATCCTAGCTGCCATACTTCTGACCATTCCTCCAACCTTGCAAGTCCCTTTCATCCTTTCCACGCCTCCTTGTGTATCAACCCTGTTGCAGATTTTTGTGTCATCTGCAAAAAGGCATACTTTTCCTTCCAGTCCCTCTGCAGTGTCACTGATGAAGACATTAAAAAGGACTGGACCCAATACTGAACCCTGCAGTACCCCACTAGTAACCCCCCTTTCTTCAGAATGGACTCCATTTACAATTACCTTCTGTGTCCTGTTGTCCAGCCAATGTTTTACTCAGGCTACCACCCTGGGTCCCACTCCCTAGCTGGTTAATTTGACTATTAATCTTTTGTGTGGACTGTGTCAAATGCCTTGCTAAAGTCTAGGTAGGCCATGTCCACAGCCCTCCCTGGTCTACTACTTTGGTCACCCAGTCAAAGAAATCTATTAGATTGCGTCTGACATGACCTTCCGCTGTGAGCCCATGCTGCCTTTGGGTCCTGTGCTCCACTGGCCTCTAGGTACTGACTGTTCTTTCCTTCAGAGTGGCTCCATCACTTTCCTGCACCACAGAGGTGAGACTGACATGTCTGTAGTTTCCTGCCTCTGTCTTGACCCACTTTTGTGAAGGGGAATCACATCCGCCTTCCTCCAGTCCTCGGGTACCACACCATCCTCCCATGATTTATTAAAAGAGTAGCCAGTGGTTTCACTAGTTCCTCCCTTAATTCTTTTAGAATTCTGGGTGAATTCCATCAGGCCCCATTGCTTTGTCCACCTTCAGTTTTAGGAGTTCTTGCAGAACCCTTTCTTCTGTGAAAGGACTGGGATCGACCTTCCTATCAAGAGTGCTTCTGTTAATTGGATAGCACTCTCCTCCTCTTTGTGAATACTGAGCAGAAATATTCGCTCAGTATTCCTGCTTTTCACTGTCCCCTCTGCCCACCCACTGTTCATTCTATTCAGCCTCACTATCCTCCCTTTGTCTTTCCTCTTGTTGATGTACCTAAAAGGTTTTATCCCCTTCTAACTGAGTTGGCTATCTTTTCCTCAGTTTGGGCCTTTGCTATTCTGACTTCCCTCCCTGCTTCCTTCTGCCTTAACTGGTACAGCTCTCTGTCCTGCTTCTTCTGTGTTTCCTTATACTTCCGGAATGCTATCTTTTTCTTCCTGACTTTCACAGCCACCTCTTTTGAGAACCATAGTGGCTTTTTCTTTCGTTTTGATTTGTTCATTTGCTTCACACAAAGGCTTGTTGCCTCTGTGATGGCAGTTTTGATAATTCCCCATTGTTGCTCCACACCTCCTTCTAGCCTGTTTGCTAGTGCTTTTCTGAGGCACTCTCCCATCTTGCCAAAGTCAGCCCTCCCAAAGTCCAGTACCCTCACTTTTGTATGGCTTGACTCTGTAGCTGAGTTTAACGTGAACCACACTGTTTGATGGTCACTTGTCCCCAGATGGCAACCCACTTCTAGATCTGAGATCCTCTCACTGCCCCCGTTTGAGAGTAGAGGGTCTAAGATTGCTCCCTCACAGTGGGTTCCAAACTAGCTGTCTAATGCCTGCCACCTGTAGGAAGCATCAAGAATGGCCCTGCTCTTGGATGTGGCTGCAGCAAATGTGCTCAGTTAACATCTGGCATATTCAGGTCTCCCATCAACAGTATCTCCTTTCTCTGCCATTCTAAGAATGCCTTCTATCATATCCTTGTCCATTCCTTCCCCTGACATGGGGGTCTGCACAACCCCTGCTGGATTGTGGTGCCCTTTCCAGTCTCAAGGTGACCCACAGTGCCTCCTCTCCTCCCTGTTTATTCTTTTGTTCAGTTGCTTTTATCTCTTCCTTTACATAGAGAGCTACTCCTCCCCTCTTCTCCCCTGCCTGTCTCTCCTGTAGGTTATGTACCCTGGTATGTTAACATCCCAGTCATGGTTCTCTGTGTACCATGTTTCTGTGACTGCTACGATATCCAGGCATCCCTCTTCCATTAAGGCCATCAGCTCAGGGAGCTTGTTGCCCAGACTACGGGCATTGGTACTCATTACCCTCCATTTCCTGATGGCCTTACTCCCTTTTGCCCCATCCCTGTCCTTCTTGCCTTTGTCACTTTCTCCATTTACCCCTGCCCTTCTCCCTATCGATACCTCTATGTTGGTGTTTGCCGCACTTACTACTGTGATTATTTGGGGGGCTAGGATTTTCCTGCTCCTTTCCAGTGCCTTCCCCCTTGGCTAGTTTAAAGCTCACAATGAAGCATTTAAACCTATCACCTAGGATCCTGGTTCCCTCCTGGACAGATGCAGCCCATCATGCCAGTATGGGCTCTGCATCACTCCAGGTGGACCCCTGATCCCAATGAAGCCAAATCCCTGAGCTCCACACCAGTTTTTCAACCACTGATTGAATCCCATGGTGCAGAACACCCTAGCCTCTCCTATGCCATAGATGGGTAGCACCTCCGAGAAGGTTACCGTGCGTGCTACTTGACTAAGGCCCCTCCCCAATTCCACAAACTCTTCCTGCACTTCTCTAATTCCTTTCTTAGCCAGGTCATTTGTCCCTAGGTGGACAATGACATCCAGCTCCCTCTCCTGTGCAGCTGCTCCGGCAATCCTGAGGATTCGCTTCCTGTCCCTGCAAGCCATGGCGCCAGGCAGGCACCTTACCTCCCTCTCCCCTTCCTCCCCCAGTTCTACCTTCCTAACAATGGAGTCCCCCACCAGGAGTTGTTTCCTTCCCCTGCAGGGTCCCCTGCCACCCTCCTGTGGGTCTGTACATTGAATGTAATGTTTTGATGTGTAAACTGCTAGTTAATGTCTTGAATCCACATCTAACCTCTGTATCTGTCATGCTATTCAGCTGTTTTCACTTTGACCTGAAGAAGTGAGATTTCGAACAACATGAAGTCTTGCTGTATTCTGACAATAGCAGTGAGTCCCAACCTTCGAACTGCCCAGAGATGAAAGAGTTAACTTTCCATGCCAGGCATGGAACGCTGAGCTCGAGCTCGGTTGAGACTCTGTCTGTTGCTGTTTGAGCTCAAACCGTCAGATTCTTTACTCCACCTCACTGAACAGTTGCTCTGGAGATTTCTCCTTCTGCTCGGTTCAATTTGTCGGTTAAAGTACCGTTTTTCTTGGTTTTTGACCGAATTTAAACCGCAACCTGTCGATTCAGTCTCTGTCTGTGGTATTCGTGAGTACTAGATAGGTTTTTATTATTTTCTATTCTGTGTGGAACTTGTAAATGGTTCATCGGTTCGGTTTGAACCGATTCAAGTTGCTAAAAAATCTGTATTTGAACTTTTAGTGTGTGGTTACCGGTTCTTATCTGTTCTAAAAAAAACGGATTTTATTACTTTTTTTCCACGACCCGTGACACAGTCAGGAACCGATAAGAGGGTCTTGCCTGGCGGATTGCCATTAAAAGGGTACGTTTGGTTAGGACTGGCACAATGTCTGAGAAACTCAAAAGAAAAACCGGGCCCACTGGGTTTCAACACTGCAGTGTGTGTGGGGAAGTCTTTGCCAAGGCTAATCCCCACACCACCTGTGTTTATTGTCTGGGGTTTGACCACCTCAATGCAGACTGCCAGATTTGTAAAAATTTTCCTGCAGCTACCCTAGGAAAACGAGTTGGTAGGCTCAGGGAAAGAGAGGCCAAAAAGTCCGCTGAACCAGATGGCCAGCCCGGTTCGGTTCAAACCGAACCAGAAGGAGTGCCCTCTGACCAGGGCGAGACTTCTTCGGGCAAAAGGAGAGCCGATTCTGAGGAGTCTGTTCCAGCTAAGAGAACAAGAAAGGAAAAATCAGCTGGTGTGGATCCAAAACTTTCTTCTCCAACCGCTGAAGAAATAGTCAAAGCGATAAAAATTGTGCAGTCGCTTTCCCCGGTTCCGACCGAACCGGCACCATCAGGGAGGCGCTCGGTTCGGCCGGTTCCACTGGTTCAAGATTATGAATTAGAGAAATATTATGAACCGGAGGAGGAGGAAGAGGAGTATGAGGAAAGTGAATGTGGTTTTGAAAGTCTGGATGTGCCCATTGACCCGGACATCTCCTCAGACAGACCTTCAGGAGTGTCTCCTCCTAGGCTTTGTGAGTTCCCGTCCCATTTCATGTTTTATAAAAAAGTGGCTGAAACCCTCCAGCTTCCTATGGAAGAAGCTGTGGATGACCAGGAGGAGCCTGACTATGTGGAAATGATGGATATCCCAGAGTCTAGGAGGCTGTCTATCCCCTTACACAAATCTTTTGGGAAACAGACATTTAAGATTTTGAAGACTCCTAACACCATACCTCCTGTGGATAAAGAATGGACAAGAGGTATACATTGTCAGGCTCGAATGCGGAGTTCCTTACACAACAATGCAGCCATGTTGGGAGTAGTGCAGGCTGCAGCCTGTGATAAGGCAAATATTCCCTTGGCTTCACACCCCAGATAAGGACTCCAGGAGGATTGATGCCATGGCAAAGAAACAATACATGGCAGCATCCTTAGGACTCAGACAGGCCAACTATATGGCCTATACTGCTAGGTATCAAAAATCCAGATGGGACACTGTCATGGCTTTAGTAAAACAGGTCCCTGGCCAGCTTGCCAAGGAGCTGGAGCAGGTGGCTGCTGATGGTATTGAGGCATCGAAGGTGCAATTCCATGCTGAGGTGGACTCCAATGATGTGTCATCTAGAGTCATGGCTACATCTGTGGCACTTCGTAGAATGGCTTGGCTCAGATGTACTAGCCTGTCACAGGATACCCAGACTAAGGCCATGGATTTTCCTGTTGTGGGTAATTCTCTGTTTGGGGAGCAAACAGAGAACTACATGAAGAAAATGGACGAATATAGGACCACCTATAGGAGTGCCCAGGCCAAGGAAAGGCAGGCCACTCCTCAGAGGCAGCATCCCAGGGGCAGGGGCAGGCCTTTTCATAGGCCTTTCTTACCAAGCCCAGGCCTCCTCTTCTGCCTATGCTCAGAGGGGGTTCTTTAGAGGGAGAGGCAGAAGGGGTACAAGCAGGCCTGCTTCCATCCCTCAGCCAAAACCCCCTGCCAAACAGGCACCCTGATGGGTTTGCCAGGGCCAATTCTCCACCACCTGTAGGGGGCAGGCTGGCTTACTTTATCTAGAACTGGAAGTCTCTAACATCAGACAGGTAGGTCCTGGAAGTAGTAAGCCAGGGACTGGTTCTCAGCTTCAAAAAATTTCCAAAGCTGAGAACCAGATCTTTTCCACCTGCAAATCCCTCAGAGGCACTTGCCCTAGAGGCAGAGGTCTCTTCCCTTCTGGCTCTCAGAGCTGTGGAACGGGTTTCACCCCTACACCAGGGCAAAGGATTGTACTCCAGGTACTTCCTTACCCCAAAAAAGACAGGAGAATGGTGGCCCATCCTGGATATCAGATATTTAAACAAGCACCTTTTAAAGCTAAAAATTTAAAATGGTGACTCTGGGAATAATTCTACCCTCTCTAAGGCCAGGGGACTGGCTAGTGTCCCTGGACCTCAAGGATGCTTATTTCCATATTCTCATCAGAAGCTCCCATTGAAAGTACCTCAGGTTCGAGCTGCCCTCAGGCCATTACCAGTTCAGAGCAATGCCCTTCGGACTAACCTCTGCTCCAAGGGTGTTCACAAAATGCCTGGCAGTAGTAGTTGCTTCTCTAAGAAGGCAAAGGATTGCCATTTTCCCATACTTGGACGACTGGCTCATAGTAGGTCAGTCCCCAGACCAAGTCAAGTTACACCTACAGATAACTCAGCAACTGCTCACATCTCTAGGTTTCTTTCTGAATCTTTCAAAGTCATTTCCAGAGCCTGTGCAGCTCCTCACCTTCATAGGCGCAGAGCTAGATACAGAAAGGGACAGAGCCTTGCTTCCCCTGGACAGGGCTAGGACCCTTATCACTCTGATCTCCTCTTTCACCCTACAGGTGTCTCGACCAGCAAGGCATTTTCTGCAGCTCCTGGGGCACATGGCTGCTTCTACAGCAGTGGTGCAAGGAGCAAGATTTCAGATGATGGACATTCAGTTCCATTTGAGAGCCTTTTGGTCTCAGAAAAAGGACCCTCTGACCAAATTGATCCCATTGACTCGAACCCTGATCCAGGCCTTGCACTGGTGGCAGGATCTGAACAATCTGAGGCAAGGAGTTCCCTTTGTCACTCAGTCTCACTCCTTAATCCTTACTACAGATGCCTCCCTCTTGGGGTGGGGAGCTCACTTGGGCGACCTGACCACCCAGGGGTTGTGGTCCCCTCAGGAATCTCTGCTCCACATCAATCTGTTGGAACTCAGAGCAGTATTTCTAGCATTTCAAGTTTTTTCCAAGTCTGTTCAGAAGAAAGTTATTCAGATCAGAACAGACAATACCACCACAATGTGGTACATCAACAAGCAAGGAGGCACTCTGTCTACGCCCTTGTGCACAGAACCAATGAAGTTGTGGTCTCTGGCTTATTCTCTGAACACCTCCCTCACAGCAGTACACCTCCCAGGCAAGGACAATGTCCTGGCAGATGCTCTCAGCAGGATTTCTCAGGGCCATCACGAATGGTCACTGGATCCCCTGGTCTTGGAGGTGATATTCTCCAGATGGGGCACCCCACAGATCGATCTTTTGCAGCCCCAGACAATCACCAACTTCCCCTTTTTTGCTGCAGGCCCCAGTGTTGGGCTCAGTCCCCCTGGATGCCTTAGTTCTCAATTGGGAAGGGAAGTTCCTGTATGCTTCTCCCCGTTCCCTCTCCTGTTCAAAGTGCTAGTCTAAATCAGGTCTCAACCCTGCAAAGTGATCCTGATTGCTCCAGACTGGGCCAGGCAGCTCTGGTATCCTCACCTATTGTCCTTAGCAGTCCATCTTCCCCTGGCTCTTCCCAGAAATTACAACCTGTTAACCTGTACTCGGGAGAGTTTGGTACTCGAATCTCAAATCTCTCAATCTCAAGGCCTGGCTCTTGAAGAGTTAGAGTTTGCGGATTTACACCTCCCAAGGTGTTATGGATATTCTGAAGGCTTCTAGGAAGCCTTCCACCAGAACTACTTATAATTCTACGTGGAAAAGATTTTCCCTATGGTGCTCTGGGAAGCATATTTCCCCAATGGCTGCTGATCTGCCTACAGTACTTGACTATATGGTTCATCTCAATAGCTTGGGACTCAGACCAGCTACACTAAGGTAGCATCTGGCAGCTGTTTCTGCTTTCATTTCAGCAGATAAACCCTCTTCTCTTTCAGCTCACCCTGTTTTCTCCAAGTTTTTCAAGGGATTGCTTTATACCAATCCTCCATTCAGGGATCCTGCCCCTGCTTGGGATCTTAACGTTTGCATTGCTCAGCTTATGCAACCCACTTTTGAGCCTTTGTCCTCAGCAGAGCTTAAGTACTTGCCTTGGAAAACTGTGTTTCTAGTGGCCATCACTTCTGCCAGGCACATAAGTGAGCTACAAGCCCTGTCAGTGGAGCCTGACTTTATTTCCTTCCATAGGGATAAGGTGGTCCTCAGGACTAACAGGAACCTTAACCAATCTATGTCTCTTCCGGTGTACTTCACTGACCATTCCTCCTCTGGTGAGAGGAGGTTGCACAGTTTAGATGTGAAAAGAGCCCTTAGCTACTATATAGAGCGTACCAAGGGTCATAGGTTTGACTCCCTCCAACTGTTCCTCACTTATGGTGAGGTGGGCAAAGGAAAACCTGCCACTAAAAGATCCATTGCCAGGTGGATTGTCTCTTGCATCCAATTTTGCTATGAAAAATTAGGTAAGGTTCCACCCTCAGGCCTGAGGGCTCACTCTACCAGAGGTACAGCTGCTTCCCTGGCTGCTGCCAGGGATATTCCTATCTTAGAGATATGTCAAGCAGCTACCTGGAAAACAGTTCACACTTTTACCAAGCATTACTCTCTGGATATCCAGGCTAGGAGTGATGCTCGATTTGGCACAGCTGTGCTTCAGGACTATTTCCTAAGTAGGTTCTGTCCCTCCTCCATGGTGGTACTGCTTGGTAGTCTGCTGTTGTCAGAATACAGCAAGACTTCCATGTTGTTTGAAGAAAAAATTACTCACCTTAGTAATGTTGTTTCTTCTAATGGAGTCTTGCTGTATTCTGACCTCCCCCCTGCCTTCCCCTCTCAGAATCTTTGTTTTTGGGATGTGGGTGGGCAGTTGCAGTGTTGGCACTCAGGAGGTGCCCCACCTTTTTTATCACCCTTTCTTTGGGTGAGTGGGTGTTGTGCTATTTCATTTTTTGGGTCTCCTGACTTGAGTCTTTGTTTTGGGACCAAAAAATTTGTTATTATGTTAGTAGCCATTTGGCTAGTGTAGGTTTACAGCTTCCACACAGGACCTCAGTGAGTTTAGCTCGTAAAGATCTGACGGTTTGAGTTCAAACAGCAACTGACAGAGTCTCAACCGAGTTCGAGCTCAGTGTTCCATGCCTGGCATGGAAAGTTAACTCTTTCATCTCTGGGGCACTTCGAAGGTTGGGACTCACTGCTGTTGTCAGAATACAGCAAGACTCCTTTAGAAGAAACAACATTGCTAAGGTGAGTAATTTTTTCTTATCTCTCAAAAGCTAGTCTCAGAAATAATTTTGTTAGTCCAATGAAAGGTATCACCTGCAACATATTTGTTGTTTTTTCCCCCCTAATTTTATTCATAAATGTTAGTGTAGGTACCAAGCAACCATCTACATCAGCAACTTGCACACTAGGTTGGCAGTTGTATAATGTGAACTGAAAGTGAACAACGGGAATTGGACCAGATGTAATACATCCTAGAATATTAAGGGAACTACGGGAGGTGCTGGCAGCACCCCTGGCAGCCCTATACAATGGAACACTCGATAGGGAAGTGGTCCCGGAGGACTGGAGGAGGGCAGATGTAGTCCTTCTTCACAAAAGTGGCAGGGTGCCAGCTGGAAACTATAGACCAGTTATCCTCACCTCAATAGTGGGGAATATTATGGAATCCCTACTTAAAGAAAGGATTGTGGAACACCTTGAATACAGCAGAGCACAGGATCCGAGACAGCATGGATTCACAGCGGCAAGGTCATGTTAAACAAATCTAATTGATTTCTTTGACTGGGTGACTAGAGTTGTAGATTGGGGGGCAGTGGATGTGGCCTACCTGGATTTCAGTAAGGCCTTCGATTGCGTTCCACACAGAAGACTGATGAACAAGCTGGGCAGCCTGCGAGTGGGTCGCACTGTGGTAAACTGGGTTAAGATGTAGTTGAGTGATAGAAGACAGAGGGTCGTGGTAAATGGCGCTCACTCTGAGGAAAAGGAGGGTGACCACCGGGGTGCCACAGGGATCAGTCCTTTTTAATGTCTTCATAAGTGACATTACGGAAGGGCTGGAAGGGAAGGTGTGTTTCTTTACGGATGACACGAAGATCTGTAACAGGGTGGACATGCCGGGAGGGGTGGAAAACATGAGGAGGGACCTAGGTAAACTGGAGGAATGGTCTACAGCGTGGCAGCTGAGATTCAATACAAAAAAGTGCAAAATCATGCATTTGGGGCGCAAGAACACGGGGGAGGATTACATGATGGAGGAGGAGATACTGATGGTCACCAAACAGGAACGGGATTTGGGGATAATCATATCTGATGACCTAAAGGCGGCCAAACAATGTGATAAGGCTGTGGAGAAAGCAAGTGGGGTGCTGGGGTGCACAGGGAGAGGTGTCACCAGCAGAAGAAAGAAGGTTGTGTTGCCACTGTACAGATCATTGGTGAGGCCTCGTTTGGAATACTGTGTCTGGTTCTGGGGCAGCATTTCCTTAAGGACGTAGACAGGGCGGAGGCAGAAGTCATATGAGGAGAGACTGGGAGACCTCAATATGTATACCCTGAAGGAGAGGAGAGACAGCGAAGATTTGATAGAAAACTACAAATATCTAAAAGGCATAAATAGGGTACCAGAGAATAGCATCTTTCAAAAAAAGGTTGTTCAGGAACAAGGGAGCAGACTAAGGTGCAGTGTGACAAAATATTTCTTCACGGAAAAGGTGGTGGATGCACAGAATAGACTCCCAGTGGAGGGGGTGGGGGAATTTAAACATGCATGGGACAGACATGGGGACTCCTAGAAATAGGAATGAGGAGGTAAAGCCAGAGATCCAAGTAGGGTCTGCGGCTTTTACAGTAAGCAGGGAAAATGGGCAGACTGGATGGGTTTAGCGGTCCTTATCTGCTGTCAGTTTCTATGTTTCTTTGTAATCTTCTTAGAACATTTCCCTCCATTGAGCTACATCATGGAACTGTGAGCTGTTGGCTTCAGGACCACCCAGCTTTTTGCTAGCTAGGGCTGCCCACATCGGTGTACACTGTCGCCACCTATATAATGTGGGCTGACCCATCATGCATCAATTCTTTTTCCTGCCCTCAACTGCTCTTTGGTCCACTGTTGCCGAAGAACGCCATCAAACTTTGCAAGTATCACTAACGCTTCTACTTCTCTGTTTATTATTTTAAATTACTTAACTGGGTAGGGGTCGGGGTTCCTTTTGCAGGCCCAATGGCCCATCCTGGTGGAAGCTAATCTAGGGGTCCCGGGTGTGGTTCTCAGTGTCCCAGGCCTCCCCCTCAGGGCAATTTGCTTCCTGGTCCCCATGCAAGGTTTACCAGAGGTGTGCATGTATCAGTCCTCCGGCCATCCCCCCCACCCGTACCTTCTAACTGGCCCCCCCACTCCTCCAGCCCCTGCCGATCAGCCCATTTGCCAAAATGAACCCGGGCTGTTATAATCTGGGGAATTGCTTCTTTGCTGAGCAGGCAGCAGTCTGGATCAATGAACCACATGAATCCATTCTTTGCCTACCAGATATTACCCAGTTTAGAAAAGCTTTGACTGCAGCCCTCTCCCCAACTCTAACTGCACTTGTCACCAGTAATCCAAAATCATGTATTGAAGGGCCTAAAACCCCACACGGTAGCATAACTGTTGGCTTAATTGTACCCTACTCATGCTATTACATGTTGTGTTTGTACTGACTGCATCCCATTGGAATTGCTGGAATTGTTTTTGTTCTGTTTTTAACTGTGCTTTGACATGGAACATTTGTAAATGAGCACTTGTGCTCAAAGGTACTCTCCAAATATACAGTATTAAAATAAGTAAATACATTCCTGGTACTGCCTGGTATCACAAACCCACTCAGCAGGTCAGCCCTCTACTCCCAAAGTGCCAATCTCCGAGCACAGTCTTGTGAACAGTTAACAGAAACAGGGTAACCCTCCTGTTTGTTTTGTGGGTTCGAATCAACCTTTGGTCTCAGTTCTGGAGGGATTCAAACTGTGAACCTCTTGCTAGCGTACCCAATGCACAGGCTCAGATAATTCTGTCTTCGGGGGGCACCAGATATCTTTGCCTACAGGCACCTAACCAGGTGTACAAAATGAACCCTTAAAAACTCTGATAAAGACCTCAGATTACTCTTACCTTTTTCCAGTTTGGTATCACCATTCAAGCTATGCACAGTGACTGCGTTAACCACATATCCTTCCCTTGTTAAAGAAATTCAAAGACAGACCAAGTAGGCTCTAAAAATAGAGTTTTACTAAAATAGATATAAAGTATGTAAAATATAAAATACAGAACCATATTTCACAAAACATACAAATCACAAACAAAACAAACAGGTTTAAAAGTGCAGACAAAATCTCCTACCACAGTACTCTTAGAATTGTCTCTCTCTACCTGTATACTTGCTTAAGGTGCTCAAAGATGTTTCTTTGTCAGAGGGTAGATAAGTGTCTCTGAAGAAAAAAATAAGACTGTTTAGTAAAACTGTCTTTGACAACCGCTTTGTGTGAGGTCACTTAGCTCCTCCTCTGTTTATTAAAAATCACACACCCAGGAAGTTTTTTCATTTTAGAAGGAAAGTTAATTAAGGTTACATCAGCAGAAACTCCTTTACCCATGTGACTTCCCCGATCAAGTCGGTAAATTTCCTTTCATCTATGAGTAGTATCCCCTTTCACACAGATATCAAAGCATTTATGATCTCACACCAGTGTACTAAACCTGATTTCCTCCTTGAAACATCATAAAAGGGATACTGATTTCCCTCTTAGCACTTAAAGCTATATTTAACTCAGGAAAAAAAACGGGAGATTCTTGATTAAGGCCTGTTCTATTCTGTAATTAGCTTTTGGCCTTCCAGGTAATACCTTGTATCTAAAACGTGTGTGTGTGTCATTTCAGATGTTGTCTCGGCATCTCTCATGAGAGACAGTCCATAACACATTTTTATATTACAAAAAAAATCATGGTGTACTCAGAACTGGCTGTCCACATGTTACACCTGGTACCAAAATGGACTGGCGATTTAAGGCCCATTGTAGACCTCCGAGGCGTCAACCTGTTGGTTAAATACAAGCAGTTTCAAGTGGTCTGTCTGCAGTCCCTCCCATGTTCCTTCAGGGGAGTGAATGGTTGCTCTGGATATGAAGGATACTTACCTCCATATCTAAATCTTCGGGTTCCACCACTGACAATGCCTGCAGGTTATGCGCCAGGGCTCACACTACCTGTTTTGTGTCTTGCTGTTTGGTTTATCGTCTACACTGTGTATCTTTAGCAAATACTTTGCACTGCTTGCAGCCACCCTCAGAAAGAAGGGCGCCTCTGTCTTCCCCTACATATTCGATTGGCTTCTGAAAGCGCCATTGAGAAAGGCAGTTGTTTCAAACAAAATGAAGTCTTGCTATATTATGACAATTGCAGTATGACTGCAGGTTAGAACTGCTACGGAGGTGAAATAGTTAACTTTCCATGCAAGCATGGAACTTAGAGCGCGAGCTCGGTTGAAAACTCTGTCTGTTGTGCTTCAAACGCAAACTATCAGATTCTTTACTCCGCCTCACTGAACAGTCGCTCCGGAGATTTCTCCTTCTGTTCGGTTCATTTTGTCGGTTTAAAAGTATTATTTTTAGTTTTTTAGCCGAAATTAAACCGCAGCCGGTCGGTTCAAGCTCTGTCTGTGGTAATGTAAGTAATAGATAGGTTTTACATTTATTTTTTCTGTGTGGAACTTGTAATTCTGTATCGGTTCGGTTTGAACCGATCAGGTTGTAGTTAAAATCTACTAGTCCTTTTTTAGAGTGCGGTTCCCAGTTCTTATCGGTTCTAAAAAAAACGGATTTCATTACGCTTTTTTCCACGACCGTGACACGGGTTGGGAACCGATAAGGGTGTGTTCCTACTTGGTGGATTGCCATAAACGGGCAAGTTGGTTAGGGCTGGCATTATGTCTGAGAAACCCAAAGAAAACCGGACCCACTGGGTTTCAACACTGTAGTGTTTGTGGGGAAGCTTTTGCTAAGGCTGACCCACACACATGTGTCTATTGTCTGAGGTTTGACCACCTCAATTCAGACTGCCAGATTTGTCACAATTTCCCTGCTGCCACCATAGATAAGAGTTGGTAGGCTCAGGAAAGGGAGGCCAAAAGTCCGCTGCCCAGATGGCCAGCCCGTTCGGTGCCAACCGAACGGAGGGAGTACCTCTGACCAGGGCCATACTTCCTTGGGCAAACGAGCCGGTTCTGAGGAGCCGGTTCCAGCAAAAAGGACTAGAAAGTCAGCTAGTGTAGAGCCAAAAGTTCTCTCCCCAACTGCTGAGGAAATAGCTAAAGCAATTCAAATTGTCCAGTCTCTCTCTCCAGTTCCGACTGAGCCGACACCTTCAGGTAAGCATTCGGTTCGGCCGGTTCCACTGGTTCAAGATTATGATTTTGAGGATTTTTATGAACTGGGGGAGGCGGAAGAGGAATATGAGGAGAGTGAATATGGTTTTGAAGATCTGGATGTGCCCACTGATCCGGACATCTCTCCAGATAGACCCCTAGGGGTTTCTCCTCCAAGGCTAGGAGACTGTCTATTCCTTTGCATAAATCTTTTCGGAAACAGACAGTAAAAGTTTTAAAAACTCCTCACACTATACCTCCTGTGGATAAAAGGATGGACAAGAGGTATACCTTATCAGGCTCTGACACTGATTTCCTCACTCAACAATGCAGCCATGTGGGGGTAGTGCAGGCTGCAGCCTGTGACAAGGCTAATATTCCCCTAGCTTCACACCCCCCTGAGAAGGACTCCAGGAAGATTGATGCTATGGCAAAGAAACAGTACATGGCAGCATCTTTGGGACTCAGCAAGCAAATTATATGACATTATGCTGCTAGGTACCAGAAATCCAGATGGGATACTGTGCTGGCCCTAGCGAAACAAGTGCCTGACCACTTGCCAGGGAGCTGGAACAGGTGGCTATGGATGGTATTGAGGCATCCAAGGTGCAATTTCATGCTGCAGTGGACTCTAATGATGTTTCATCAAGAGTTATGGCTACATCTGTGGCACTTCGCAGGATGGCTTGGCTCAGATGTACTACCCTGTCTCAGGATACCCAGTCTAAGGCCATGAATTTTCCTGTTGTGGGAAATTCTCTATTTGGGGAGCAAACAGAGAATTACATGAAGAAAATGGATGAATATAGGATCACCTATAGGAGTGCACAGGCCAAGGAAAGGCAGGCCACTCCTCAAAAGCAGCTTCCTAGAGGCAGGGGCAGGCCTTTTCATAGGCCTTTTTTACCAAGCCCAAGCTTCCTACTCCGCCTATGCTCAGAGGGGGTTCTTTAGAGGGAGAGGCAGACGGGGTACAAGCAGGTCTGCTTCCACCCCTCAGCCCAAAGCCCCTGCCAAGCAGGCACCCTGATGGGATTGCCAGGGCCGATTCTCCTCTACCTGTAGGGGGCAGGCTGGCTTACTTTGTCCAGGACTGGAAGTCTTTAACATCAGACAAGTGGGTCCTGGAAGTAGTAAGCCAGGGACTGGTTCTCAGCTTCAAAAAATTTCCAAAGCTGAGAACCAGATCTTTTCCACCTGCAACTCCATCAGAGGCACTCGCCCTAGAGGCAGAGGTCTCTACCCTCCTGGCTCTCAGAGCTGTGGAAAGGGTTCCTCCCCTACACCAGGGCAAAGGTTTGTACTCCAGGTACTTCCTTACCCCAAAAAAAGACAGGAGAATGGCGGCCCATCCTGGATCTCAGATATTTAAACAAGCACCTTTTAAAGCCAAAGTTCAAAATGGTGACTCTGGGAATTATCCTACCCTCTCTAAGGCCAGGGGACTGGCTAGCTTCCCTGGACCTCAAGGATGCCTACTTCCATATTCCCATCAGAAGCTCCCATCAGAAGTACCTCAGGTTCAGAAGCTGCCCTCAGGCCACTACCAGTTCAGAGCAATGCCCTTCTGACCTCACTTCTGCCCCAAGGGTATTCACCAAATGCCTGGCTGTAGCAGTTGCCTACCTAAGAAGGCAAAGATTGCCATCTTTCCTTACACTGGACGATTGGCTCTTAGTAGGCCAGTCCCCAGACCAGGTCAATTTACACCTTCAGATAACGCAGCAATTGCTTACCTCTCTAGGTTTCCTTCTGAATCTCTCAGTCAGTTCTAGAGCCGGTCCAGCTTCACATACCTTCATAGGCGCAGAACTGAACACACAGGAAGCCAGGGCCTTCCTCCCCTGGACAGGGCAAAGACCCTGTCTCCCTGGCCTCCTCATTTACCCTGCAGGTCTCCGGCCAGCAAGGCATTTTCTGCAGCTCCTAGGACATGGCTGCTTCCACAGCAGTTGTGCAAGGAGCAAGATTTCAGATGAGGACATCCAGTTCCATTTGAGAGCTTTTGGTCTCAAAGAAAGGATCCTCTTACTAAGCTGATCCCAGTCACTCAGACCCTGATCCAAGCCCTACAGTGGTGGCAGGATCAGAGCAACCTGAGACAAGGGGTTCCTTTTGTCACTCAGTCTCATTCTCTAATCCTTACTACAGATCGTCCCTCTTGGGCTGGGGGCTCACATGGGCAACCTCACCACCCAGGGTCTGTGGTCTCCCCAGGGAATCCCTGCTCCACATCAACCTGTTGGAGCTCAGAGCAGTTTTTCTAGCACTTCAAGCGTTTTCCAAATCTGTTCAGAACAAGAGTATTCAGGTCAGAACAGACAACACCACTACAATGTGGTACATCAACAAGCAAGGGGGCACTCGGTCTACGGCCTTGTGCACCGAAGCGATGAAGTTGTGGTCTCTGGCTTACTCCCTGAACGCCTCCCTTACGGCAGTTCACCTCCCAGACAAGGACAATGTCCTGGCAGATGCTCTCAGCAGGATTTCCCAGGGCCACCACGAATGGTCACTGGATTCCTTGGTCTTGGGAGTAGTATTTGCCAGATGGGGCACTCCGCAGATAGATCTTTTTGCAGCCCCAGACAATCACCAACTTCCTCTTTTTTGCTGCAGGCCCCCAGTGTTGGGCTCACTCCCACTGAATGCCTTAGCCCTCAGTTGGGAGGGGAAGTTTCTCTATGCCTTCCCTCCCTTTCCTCTCCTGTTCAAAGTGCTAGTCAAAATCAGATCCCAATCATGCAAAGTCATTCTGATAGCTCCGGATTGGGCCAGACAGCCCTGGTATCCACTCCCGCTGTCCTTAGCAGTCCATCCTCCCCTGTTCCTTCTCAGGAATCACAATCTGTTAACCTGTGCCTAGGGAAGGGTCTGGTACCCGAATCTCAAATCTCTCAATCTCAAGGCTTGGTTCTTGAAGAGTGTTAGAGTTTGCTGATTTACACCTTTCCCAAGGTGTAATGGATATATTGAAGGCCGCAAGGAAGCCTTCCACCAGGGCTACTTACAATTCCAAATGGAAAAGGTTTCCATATGGTGCTCGGAAAACTATATTTCCCCAGTCTCTGCTGATCTACCGACAGTCCTGGATTATATGGTCCACCTGAATTCTTTGGGGCTGAGACCAGCTACCCTGAAGGTGCACTTGGCAGCTGTGTCTGCTTTTATTTCAGCAGGTAAATCCTCTTCCCTTTCAGCTCATCCTGTATTTTCCAAGTTTTTTAAGCGGTTGTTTCACACCAGCCCTCCATTCAGGGATCCTGCCCCTGCCTGGGATCTTAATGTTTGCATTGTTCAGCTTATGCAACCCCTCTTTGAGCCCTTGTCTTCAGCTGAGCTCAAGTACTTGACTTGGAAAACTGTGTTTTTGGTAGCCATCACCTCTGCCAGACGCATAAGTGAATTACAAGCGTTGTCAGTGGAGCAGGAGTTTAGCTCTTTTCACAGAGATAAGGTGGTCCTTCGGACTAACAGAAAGTTCCTGCCTAAGGTGGTTTCAGATTTCCACCTTAATCAATCTATTTCACTTCAGTGTACTTCACTGACCACTCCTCCTCTGGGAGAGGATGCTGCACAGCCTAGATGTGAAGAGCCGCGTGGTTACCACAGAGCCTACAAGGGTCATAGGTTTGACTCCCTTCAACTGTTCCTCACCTATGGCGAAGTTGGTAAAGGGAAGCCAGCCACTAAAAGATCCATTGCCAGGTGGATTGTCTCTTGTATCCAATTCTGATATGAGATGTTGGGTAAAGCCCCCCCCCCAGGCCTGAGGGCTCACTCTACCAGAGGTACAGCTGCTTCTCTGGCTGCTGCCAGAGACATTCCTGTTCTAGAAATATGTCAAGCAGCTACCTGGAAAACAGTTCACACTTTTACCAAGCATTACTTCCTGGACATCCAGGCTAGGAGTGATGCTCGGTTTGGCACAGTCGTGCTTCAGAGCCTATTTCCTAGGTAGGTTCTGTCCCTCCTCCATGGGGTACTGCTGTGTAGTCTGTAATTGTCATATATATAGCAAGACTTCATGTTGTTTGAAGAAAAATTACTCACCTTAGTAATGTTGTTTCTTCTAATGGAGTCTTGCTATATTATGACCTCCTCCTGCCTGCCCCTCTCAGAACCTCTGTTTTGGGGATGTGGGTGAGCAGTACAGGGTTGGCACTTTTTTGATGCCCGCCTTGTTGTTTTTCACCTACCTTTTTGGGTGAATTGGTGTTGTGTTTTTGCATTTTTGGGTCTCCTGACTTGAGTCTTTGTTTTAGGCCAAAATGAGTGTTTATGTTAGTAGCCAGTTGGCTAGTGTAGGTTTACAGCTTCCACACAGAACCTTAGAGAGTTTTAGCTCGTAAAGATCTGACAGTTTGCGTTTGAAGCACAACAGACAGAGTTTTCAACCGAGCTCGCGCTCTAAGTTCCATGCCTGCATGGAAAGTTAACTATTTCACCTCCAGAGCAGTTCTAACCTGCGGTCATACTGCAATTGTCATAATATAGCAAGACTCCATTAGAAGAAACAACATTACTAAGATGAGTAATTTTTTCTTGCACACTATGCCCAGGCTCAGCTGGTCTCTTCTAGCGACTGTGTTTTGGCCAAATGTCTCTTACATTAGCTGCTGCCATTCTGACTGTCCCGCTGGCATCTGCATGTGAGGATTCCACAGTGGTTCCTCTGTGCCCAGTGGGTTTAGCATCCCGGTGAGCTGGAGCATCTCATAGAAGTGACCTTTCTGCTCCATTGCTCTGTGCTTTGGTCACATTATCCGCCCTCTCTACAGCTGTCTCCCCTTCCAGTAATGACAGTGGACACCTCTGGTTTGGGAGGGGGTTCCCATCTGGGCCCTTCAGGACTCCAGTCAGTGGTCCCCTTGGATATGGTTCTGCACAGCAATACTCTGGAGATGAAGGCTGTTCTGCTTGGCCTTCAGGCCTTTGACATCCTCCTTCTAGGTCATCAGCTGTTGATCCATGTGGACAGCACCTCTGTGATGTACTACATAAACCGCCAAGGTGGTATCCACTTGTATCCTCTCTGCAGAGAAGTGGTGAGAGATTGGCATTGGGCGGTAAAACTCAACATATTCCTGTCAGCCGTCTTCTTTCTTACATAGATACGTAGATACATAGACTCATCTTGTATACCAGCTGAGCCTATCTATGACAGCTTGGTATCCTTAATGTCCTTGCAGATTGTCTCAGCTGGTCCCAGGAGCTCTGCCACGATTGGGAACTCTTGGACTCCATCGTGGACAACATCTTCCTAAAGTGGGGTCATCCAGACATAAACCTTTTTGCATCTCCATTCAGTGCAAATCTGCTGAGTTTCAGCTTATTTCCTCCAGGGCCTGGAGGTTTTGGGAGGACATGTTGTCCCTCTCTTGGAAAGGGAAGTTCAGGTACACTTTTCCTCTGTTCCCTCTCGTGCAGAGGGTTCTGGTCAGGTTGAGGGCAGAGTCAAGCACCCTGATTCTGTTGGCCTCATACTGGCCCAAACATATTTGGATCCCTCTGCTTCAGCAGTTGGCAGTGGAGCCCCCTGTCTCTCTGAGCAGAACTTCTCTTGCAGGAGCAGCAGAGTGCTCTGGTGCATCCAGATCTTCAGTCCCTGCACCTACACACCTGACTTCTGTGTGAAGTAGTAGCAGATGATTTTATTTGGGGCGCCCTTCCCAAAGACCCAGGGCACCCTTACAAAGCAATTAAAATACAAACATAAATTAATAAGACAAAGACAATGAAACTAAAAAAAATAACACTAGTAAAAGCAAAAATTAAAGTCAACACCCAAAACAACTAAAACAGTTCTCCATCTGAAGCAGTTAAAACATCTACCTCAGACCCCCGAAAAGGCCTGTTTAAATAATAGTTTTCAAGTTTATGTTTAAATATTTCCAATGATAGTGTCTCCCGGAGATGACCGGGCAGAGAGTTCCAGAGAGCTGGAGCAGTAACTTCAAATGCCTGGTCCCCAGAGCTCTTCAATCTCGCTCTGAGAATCTTCAGGAGGGCACCAGAGACTGATCTCAGAGACTGAGACAGGACGTAAGGGTGCAGGAGATCCTTCGGATAGCTCGAACGCAAACCATGGAAGGCCCTATAGGTCAAAAGACCTATCTTGAAGGTGATATGCCAGTGCATCGATAGCCAGTGCAGCTCGCGCAGCACAGGGTGATACGGGTAAATGTAGAGTGACCAGTCAGCACCCATGCTGCTTCATTCTGCAAAAGCTGCAGGTGACACAACGTACCACCCCGACCTCGAGGTAGAGGGCATTACAGTAGTCAAGTCTTGAGGTCATGAATGTATGTACCAATCTGGCCACATCTTCAGGCAGGATAAAGGGCTTAATCCAGGCGAAGTTCCGGAGATGGTAAAAATCGGTTCGGGTAACAGCTGACACCTGAGAATAAAATGTCAGCTTGTTGTCGAACACAACGTCCAGATTTTTCACCCTTAATGAGATTTCCAGTTCCGTTGGGCCAGTAAAAAGGCCCAATGTATCACCGAAGGATCCCAAACCCACCCTTCGACCTGGCTTTATTACCAGTATCTTGGTCTTCCCGGTGTTTAGTCCCAGCCAGTTTGATGCTGTCCAGGCCCAGATCTCAACCAAGCATTTATTCAGTATGTCGACAGCGTCAGGTCTATCAAGTGAGAAAGACAAGTAGAGCCGAGTATCCTCAGCATAACAATGAAAACTCAGCCCATATCTTCTTATGACCTCACCCAAGGGTAGCGTGTATACTGTGAAGCAGAATACCTCTAAGGAACCAGTGAGAAACCTCAAACGGGGCTACGGTTATGTTGGTGGTGAGGGTATGAAAAGCCGACTCCGCAGCCAAGTGGACATTAGCGGAGGAATACCCAAGGTCTAAGTCCGTAAAGAAGAGGAGGTAGTCCATCACCAGACTTGACTGCACAGGGTGTGCTGCCAGTGAGCAGTACCCCTTTACATGTCCTCTCAGTCTGGTGATGGACTACCTCCCGTTCCTTACGGACTCAAACCTCTAGTGTTGCTCTGTTATGGTCCATTTAGCCACAATGTCAGCTTTTCATGCCTTCGCCGACAACATAACTGTAGCCCAGCTTACTGTTTCTTGCAGGTTCGTCTGAGGTATTCTGCCTTAGCAACCCCTCCCCCCAAAAAAATCCATGATCCGGTACCACTGTGGTACTTTAATTTGGTTTTGGAGACCCTTACTGTGCCTCCCTTTGAACTTGCTCCCACTTGTGAGCTGCGCTTCCTCTCTTGGAAGACACTATTGCTAGTGGCTATGACGTCTGCTTGACACACATCTGAATTGCAGGCTCTGGTTACAGAGCCTCTTTTTCTAATTTTCCAGAAGTATCATATTACCTTGCGTACAATCCTCGTTTTCTGCCAAAGGACATTTCTGAACAAACCCTAACTCGGACTATTGACCTTCTGGCTTATTTCTTGACTCTCACAGATAAAAACGACTGAGAGATGACAGTCCCTGGGTATTCACTCTACAGGAGGGATAGGAGAACTGGTGGGGAGGAGGAGGAGTTGCCATTTTTGTCAAGGAAGGCATTAAAGTAGTAGAAGATGGAACTATTAGGGATAGCAGTGGGGAGGCTGAGTCAATATGGGTGCAACTCACAGCAGCCTCAAGCAGGAAGGTGCGCTTAAGGGTGATCTGTAGGCCTCCAGGGCAAGGGGAAGAAAGGGAGAGAGAACTCGAGGTGGAACATAAAAGAGGGCCAGCAAAGGGGGAAGTAGTGGTGTTGGGTGACCTGAACCTGCCTGATGTCGATTGGGAGGTCCTGGTGGCCAAGAGTGCCAGGAGTCAGACATTACTGGATGCCTTCCAAGACTGTGTCTACTAGTGCAGCTTGTTAAGGAACCTACTGGGCAGAATGCATCCTTGATGTGGTGCTCACTAGATCAGAGATGGTGAGTGCTGTGTGAGTAAGGGAGCCACTAGGGAACAGCGACCTCAATTTCTTGTGATTTGAGTTGGCCCTCGGGGACGGCAACCCATAATCTATAACTGAGGTCCTTGACTTTAGAAGGGCAGACTTCGATAGGTTAAAGGAACTGGTCAGGGATAAGTTAGTAGGGGTGGAGGAGAGACCGGGGCAATAAAAGAAACCATCCTGGAGGCATCAAAGGCAAGCAAAAGAACAGTATCTCATAGGTCTAATAGGTACAGTAGGTACAGAGCCAATGAGACTTAAAGTCCATGACAGCTCGCCATACTTTCAGTTATATCCCATAATACCATTTGTTGCCAAATAATCATCCAGTCTTCTTTTAAATTCTGACATGTCTATCTAAAAAAAAAATTGGGGTTTAAGAGACCACTGTGGTTCTCAGCTACGGTCAGGGAAGTGGTTAAGGCAAAAAGAAGGCTTTCTATAAATACAACGAAAAGCAGAGGGAGGCAAAATGGGAGGATTGCCTACAGAAAATCTGGAGGCGAAAGCAGACATGGAGCTGTGTATGGCGGAGGGGCAGAGCGGAGAACCAGTAAAAAAAAAAGAAAGGAAAAGGGGCATCATGCAGCTAGTTGAGGGTAGGGTGGTACAGGAGGTATGTAAAAGCTGCAGTCCTGAATGACTACTTTCACTCAGTATTCACTGAGGAGGACTGCAGGTCCATGCCAGAAAGCAGCATCAAAGCAGCCATTCAGGGAGTCCTGAACATGAGGCAGCCAATACTTACTAGCGAGAGGGTCCTGAAAGGGCTGGAAGCCCTTAAGTTAGACAAGGCCCCAGGACCAGATGGCTTCCATCTGCGGATACCTAGGGAATTAGCAGCAGAACTGACTGAACCACTAGCTGGCTGTTCAACAGCTCACTTAGGTCCAGTGAAGATCTTACTTCGAGTGGGAGCTCTTGCAGCAGGCTATCACAATAAGGACTATGCCGCAGGCACTAGGACCCACCGGAAAACTTCTCAGCCAGCAGTACCCAGCAGGGACCGCTCACGACGTCAGTCCTGGTACAAAAGGGGGCGGACCCAGCTCCATCCCAGTTCATTTCCTGCCGCGTCCCGCGCACATGAAGAGTTCTTCGGTCTTGGCTTGCCAGTACCAGCTAAAAAACTTAGTTTTTTTCAGCCCTTTTATGATTTTCTTCAACTTTTTCGACGTTTTATAATATGTTCACCGGCCCTCCGGTATCCCTCGCCAGGACCCCACGCTGATCATGCGCGCTGCGGCCGCCAGATACCTTCCAAGGACGGCCACAAGAAGTATCGCCTTTGGCTGGGGCCTGAGCAAGACACCTTGGCCTGTTCATCCCGCCAGAAATTTACCAGCCAGACCCAGATCCGCCGTCTGAAGGCCCTGAAGGCGTACCTTCTTGAGAGAAAGATGGATCTGCACACCTCAGGAGAGAAGGTGAAACGCAAAGATAAACCAAGCGGTCCCACGACAATGACCATAGTCGATCCCGGTCCGGGTCCCGGTCTCGCTCCCGCTCGCGGCCTTCTTCCAAGAAAGCTCATGGTTCGACGGACTCAGGTGAGTGTCCAAAATCCAAAGATCAGGCTAAGGCTGGGCCTTCGGGGAGAGGCCAGCGAAGCCTAAGGTGACTTCGCTAAGGGTCACCGTTAAGTCCTTGGAGGTGCAAGCTTCGGCCTCACCTTCCAAGGCCTCGGTGCCGCCCGACAAAAGCGTGCCCTCAGAGTTGAAGGACACTCCGGCGCCCCCCTGGCAGTACCCCGTCGTCAGTCCCCTTACCGACCCCCGGTGATGGGGCAACAGAGCCCTGCGAAGAGGCTGCGTCTCCATCCCCCAAGTCCTCCTCCCCCCCGGGGCTCTACAGGGGGCTCTCCTTCCGGGGACGATGTTCCAGATATTCCCTTTCCGGGTAAAGTGGCCTCATTCTTCACAAAGGACGAGCTCCAGGATCTCTTTTCCTTCTGTTGGGGGCAGATCCAGAAGCGGCCCCCCCCGAAGCCGGCCCTGCCACTGGTTACGGACCCTTTGGGTGAACCACAGCCAGGAGGTGCTTCTTCACCGCAGAAGACCCTGAGAGGCTGCTGCCTATGCCTTCTCCCAGGGCTGATTCCCATTCATGGTCCGGGACCGACACCGCGCTCTACCAGATTGGGTAGCCGACGCCGGGTCAGGTTTCGTACCAGGAGCCGTTCCCATTCTGTTAGGCGGGACTGCTCCCGATGTCAGTCCTCTGACTGATGTCGGTCTCCACTCCGCCGTTGGTCCCGTGACCGACGGCAGTCTTCGGACCATCATCGGTCAGTGAGTCACCAACGTTCGAGTGGGGATAGTCACAGGGATCGGTCTGGCTACTCAACACCCAGTAGCCCTTCCTCCTCTTCTGCCTCTTCCATCTCGGGAATAGCTGCTTCCCCGGGAGAGAAGGACCAGTCCCACTCACATCCAGGCCTCCATTGAGTGGGATACGAAGGACCTGGATCTGGAACGCCATAGATTGGCTAAATACCTGGGGCAGAAGGAGCCTGAACCTTTGGTGGTGCCTCCTTTGGTGGACTCATTCCAGGACCTCACCCAGATTACCTGGAAGCGTCTGACTTCAGTCCCAGCGGTTCCAAAGAAATCGGACAGGCTGTATAGAGCCCCGAGGGATGAACCATTTTTGGCCGAGCACCATTAGGTGGACTCTTCAGTGATTACGGCAGCTCATGATAAATCTAAGCAGCCCAAGCTCCTCAGCTCACAACCTCCCGATCCGGAGTGTCGTTATTTGGACCAGGTGGGCAAGAAGGTGTATTCTGCCTCCACCTGTTCCATTAGATCCCTGAACTTCCTTACTCATATGGTCCAGTACCGGAATGCGCTTTGGGAGTGGGGACAAGAGCTGGTTAATGCCTTGCTAGACTCCAAGAAGAAAACAGAGATTCTAGGGACATGGATATGTTGTTCATCCACACTGTCTGGCAGGTATCCTTGCCGCTTTAAATCTTGCCGGAAGGTCTTCAAGCTGGCTCCTCCCACCCACCCGGGTGGTAAAACTCTCGGCTCCGCCCCATGACGCCAAATCTTCCTTACTGCTTGGAAGCTCAGGTTCCCTCCTTAACGCTCTGCGTATAAGACTGGTTCCTAATTCTTGATTTCCGAATTTAAAGTTTTTAGCTTAAAGACTTTGGTCTTCTATCCCTCATGACTCGCGATGGACAAATCGACTCGGTTTTTGGCGGTGCCCTTGCGGGTGAAGATGTCTCAGGCAATCCGCACTCACGTGTGTACTGTTTAGGCCTTGAGCACGACCCGCAGACTTGCGACCTGTGCTCTTCCTTCTCAGCCTACGTCCTCGAAGACCGTGCCGCCCGTTTACAACTAGAGCGCCCTGAGAAACGTTTTCCTCCGGTAAAGTCAAAAGAGGCCCGGTTGGCAGTCTCCGTGGCAGCAGGCTCGGTGGATCAGCTAGAGCAGATGATCGCCCTCGAAGAGGAGGCGGCGCAGGCCGCATCTTCCTCGACCGCGGCATTTATTCCGCTCTCCCTGGGTTCCTCTTACACAGCTTCCTTTAAGGAGGTTTGTCTGTCCCTCTCCACTAGGGGGGAGGGACCAACGTCTTTTGGACCTTCTTCTCGGTCCAACAAGAAAGACAAGGGTAAGTCTCTTCGTCGACGCTCTTGGGGCCGGGAAGAGGTCCCTCTTCGAGTTGTTGGCCATCGACCCGAGTCGATCGTTGACTCGGCCACTGGTGTCAGGGGTCCCCGTCAGGTCAGTTGACCGAGACTCCCGTCGACGCAGTCGAGATCTTTCTCGACCCGTTGGACAGGTTGTCGTCTGGCGAAGCCGAAAATCCCCTCTCCCCGGTTCCCCCGGTGGGAGTTGAGGATCCCGTGGGCTTGCCAGTGCCTCTGGTTCCGGAGCCCTTGGGTGTTCCCACTGAGCTGAGGGAGGAGCCGGTTCCACCCGTCCCCTTCCCGCACCGTCCTTGGAAAAGCCGAGGTTCTCGGTCTCGGACTTCTTGGCGGTCCAGCCGATCACGCCATCACGGCGGTCTCGGTCTCGGCTTTTCTGATGGCCAGCGCCGCCTCGTCCCTCTTCCTCCTCGGATGAGGAGGCTTCGGCGCAAGATGCGTCGGCGATATGAGACCTCATGTGGCAACAGCTCCTTCTGACCGGGAACAAACCAGCATGCCGTCGCCTTCCCGGCCATTAAGTGGCTGTCACGGGCGGCGAAACAACCCCTGTTTTACCGAGGAGCCTGTTATCAGGCGTTGTTCAGCCAAACCAGCTGCCCTGCGATTCGGTGGAATCTCTGCCTCCACAGCCCACGGTTTGGGGCTCCGACCAAGAATTCTCGGTCGGCTCAGGGTCTGCCCCATAGGCTGTCGGTCACCCTCACTCCCGATCGCCCTCGGCAGGTGGAGGTGGCTCAGGCCTGAGGCAGCTCTTTGCGGACTCTTCTGAGTCCGATGACGATTCCTCCTTTTTCTCCATGCGAGTGGACTTGGAGTCCTCTGGAGGTCAGTCACTGGACGAAAGCCCTTCGTCCTTCCTGGGGTTGCTCAGACTCATCTCGGAATCCACGGGATGCAGCTCGAACCTGTATCCAAGTGGGCCAAGTATCCCTCACGGAATGTTGGACCGGGGGATTCCCCCTGGAGGCCTTCCCGTGTGGCTGAGGCCATTGTAGGCCCCACCTTGGAGCTCTGGCAGGCGCCCTAACCTGCCCTGCGCCTTGTTAGCATGGCCAGAAGTATCTTGGTCCGGTTCCCTGTCCGGTTTCTCGGAACATCCCTCGGCCGAGGGGTTAGTTACCGACAGCATTTTCTGGCGTGCCGGAAACGCTAGGGACGTGGACAAACCTCCCGACAAGGAGTCCAAGAAATTGGACTATGCCGGGCTAAAAGTCTACGCTGTGTCCTCCCTTGGCCTTCGTCAGGCCAGCTCGGCCGTACTGATGGCACATTTTTCTCACGCCCTGTTGGGCTCCCTGGACGAGGTGGTTCCTCATCTCCCGGCTGACTTGCAGACCACGGTTAAGCAGGTGTGGGACCAGGGCAGGGCAGTGGCCAAGCAGCAACTTCAGACTGCTTTGGACTCCGGTGATTCATCGCCAGGTCAGTAGCGGCTGCAGTGGCTATGCTTCGTCGGGCATGGCTGAGGATATCCACCTTCTGCGGATACCAGCACAAATTGGTGGATGTCCCTTCCTGGGACCGACCTCTTCGCCCTGGAGTGGAAGGCCACCTCCAGAGGATCGAAAAGTCCAATGCCTGTGGACTCTGTCTCATCCGCTCAGAGGGACAAGGGCCGCAGACCTCAACCCAAGCCCTTTCGCCGTCCGCCCCCGGCACGCCCGGCCCAGCAACACCAGGGCCATCAGGCTCACGCTTGGCGTCCCAAACCCAAGCCTGCGGCTTCCTCCTCCAGGAAGCAGGGAGGTAAAGGCCCAGGTGGTCCCTCGGCCGGTCCCTCCTCCAAGCCTGCACAGTGACGGGTTGAGGGGTGTCGCCCCCAACCTCGTCACCTCACCCCAGGTTCCCCCGTGGGGAGACGGCTCCGGTACTTCCTTTCCGCCTGGTCTGCTATTACCACAGACTGGTGGGTGTTGGAAGTGGTAGGAAAGGGCCTGCCTCTGGAGTTCGAGCAGGCCCCACCCTTCAGAGCCGTCGCACCTCGGGGGCCTCGGGGTCCGAAGCCTCGCTGTCAGCTCGCCGAGCCGACATCGCTCTCCTTCTCGAGAAGGAGGTGATAAGAGAGGTGGCGGACCCTCCCTCAAACCCGGAGTTCATGTCCAGGTACTTCCTGGTTCCGAAATGGACGGGGGACTGGCGCCCCATTCTCTACCTACACGACCTAAACAAGTTCCTAAGGTCTCGAACCTTCAGGATGGTCACTCTGGCTCAGATAATACCATCCTTGGAACACGGCCTGTGGTTCTGCTTTCTGGACCTTCAGGACGCGTTCTTTCACGTCCCTATCCATCCGTCCCATCAAAGGTTCGCCAGCACAGAAGCGGAGGGTTCCCCTTCATGAGTTCCAAGCCATGCCCTTGACTTATCTCCAGCTCAGGGTCTTCACCAAATGCATGGCAGTGGTGACAGCATTCCCTACTTGACGAGGGGTCCGGGTTTACCCTTACCTGGACGATTGGCTGATGCAGCCCCCTCAGACAGGAGGTAGAGCGGTCAGAGATCTAGCCCTCCAGGTTTGCTCTCAGGTCGGCCTCCTCATCAGAAACAAGTCGGAACTCGAGGCGAGCAGGTGATTCTTTTCATCGGGCAGAGCTCGACTCTCTTGAGCCGACCACGGCTCGGCGGACAGGGCCGAGGTTTTTCCTCCCTTGCCCAATCATTTCTGGTTGGGCAATTCCCTACCCGAGACTTCCTGCGCCTCCTGGGTCTCATGGCGGCCTGTCCAGGCGTGGTCCGTTGGGCCGCTGGAACATCGCCCTCTTCAGTGGGGGCTGGCCGGCCAGTGGTCCCAGCGCTGCGATCCATTGGACCAGCTAGTACGCGGTGACCCAGGGATGTGGAATGCTCTCCAGTGGTGGACCGTTCCAGTTCATCTGCAGGAGGGCATCCCGTTTATCCGCCCGACCCGACGGTCTCTCTATCGACCGATGCCTCTCTGATGGGTTGGGGTGCCCATCTGGGGGAACACCGGGCTCATGGCCTCTGGTCCCCGCGGGAGTCCCGATGCCACATCAACCTGCTGGAGCTCCGAGCGGTCCGCCTAGCTCTCACCGACTTTGCTCCGTTTCTTGAGGTCAAGTGGTCCGGGTCCAGATGGACAATACCACGACCATGTACTATCTAAACCGCCAGAGGCGGGGCGCTCCATGCTCTATGCAGGAAGCTCTCGCATCTGGTCACTCGTCGCTAGCCTGGAGGCGGACCTCCTGGCCATTCATGTGGCAGGGCCTCCAACACCCTGGCCGAGTACCTAAGCCGGATAGGGGCTGCGTCCCACAGTGGTCTCCTGCGGAGGTAGTACGAGATCATATTCTCCCATTGGGGCACACCTCAGGTGAACCTGTTTGCCTCCAGGGAGAATCTGAAGTTGAGGCTGTTCCATTCCGCCCCCTCAGCAGGGCTCTCTGCAGGGATGCCTTCTCGGGCCGTGGACCCCGGGCTCTTCTCCTTTCCCGTTCCCCTTGATCCACAAGGTGCTGCTCAAAGCAAGGAGGGACAAGCGCAGGTGTCTGATAGCCCCAGACTGGCCCGCCCAGATACTGGTACCAGATCTCCTCAGCCTCAGCTCCAGGCTTCGAGGCAGCTTCAGCTCGCCTGGACCTGCTCTCCAGTCAATCAGGGAGGTATTCCATCCGGACCTTCAATCCCTGCACCTGGCCTGGTTCCTGGCGGCTGAGTTCCAGGCCTTGGGTCTTTCCGACAAGGTCCTCAAGCGTAGTTGAGCGTCCCATAAAGTCGACCAGAAAATGCTCGCCTTCAAATGGAAAAGGTTTTCCATTTGGTGTCAGAACAAGAGCTTGGACCCTTCCTCCTGTTCCTTGGCAAGCATCTTGGACTATTTATGGTCCCTTTCTCAGCAAGGGCTTGGTCCAGCGACCCTAAGGGTGCACCTGGCAGCCATCTCTGCTTACCGGGCGCGGGCCGGGAAGCAGTCGGCGTAGAGAAGGTGGTCTGGCGCTTTTTCAAAGGCCTTGATCACATTTCCCCTCTGGTGCGAGAACCTCCACCTCTGTGGGATCTACTGCTGGTACTGGCAAAGCTCATGGGCAAGCCATTTGAACCAATGCACAGGTGTGAACTCTCTCACCTGTTGTGGAAGACCGCCTTCTTGGTGGCTATTCGTCAGCCAGAAGGATAGGAGGCTCAGGCGCTCTGCATTGAGTCTCCTTACCTGGTCTTCCCACAGGGACAAACCATCCTGTGCCCCCACAGAAATTCCTTCCGAAGGTGGTGTCAGAGTTTCACCTTAATCAGGTGTTGACTCTGCCGGAGTTCTACCCAGTCACACCTCGGAGCCGAATATAGGCTCCATACTCTGGACCCTAGAAGGCTGCGCTTACTATAAGGAGCACACGGCTGAAGTCGGGGAGAGGTTCGTAGCTGTTTGTCACCCGCTGAAGCCGCACCTGGCAGACCTGCAGCCAAGCGGGACGATAGGCAGGTGGGTCACCTCCTGCATAGATCTCTGCTATAAGTTGGCGGGCATGGAGCCTCCCAGAGGTAAAGAGCTCATTCTACCCGCCATACTGCTGCATCGGTGGCTGCTTCCAGGGACATCCCTATCCAGGAAATCTGCAGGGCTGCTACCTGGAAGTCAGCACACACCTTCATCACCCATTACCACATCAACCTTGAGTCATGCCGGAATGCTGGTTTTGGGGCCTCGGTTCTCCAGTCTGTCTTTCCCAAGTAAGTATCGGGGGTGTGCGCCTTGCCTCCCTCCTCCCAGAGAACTGCTAGGAGTCTGCCAGACAGTGTGGATGAACAACATATCCATGTCCCTAGAAATACAGGTTACTCACCTGTAACAGGAGTTCTAGGAATGGTATATATTTGTTCATCCACATTCTCGAACCTCCCGGCCGGCCTTTAGCCTGAGCTTCCAGCAGGCCAGAACTGGCGTCATGGGGCGGAGCTGAGAGTTTTACCACCCGGGTGGGTGGGAGGAGCCAGCTTGAAGACCTTCCGGCAAGATTTAAAGCAGCAAGGATACCTGCCAGACAGTGTGGATGAACAACATATACCATTCCTAGAACTCCTGTTACAGGTGAGTAACCTGTATTTCTGGACGTCCTGGAATCAGGCTCAGACGTAGGCACACATGTCTTGCGTGCCTCGTACGACACTGCGGACATGGCAGCCAGAGCGGCAGCATCAGGGGTCTGTCTCAGGCGCCGTGCTTGGTTGAGAGTCTCTGGCTTTCACCAAGATCTGCAGTCTGGTATCCGGGATTTACCGTTCCAGGGTACTGTTTTGTTTGGGCAGGAGACAGAGTCTCTCATCTCATGCCTCCAAGAGTCAGGCAGATCCATCTGGTCTGTCCACCAAATGTACCGTGGAGACCAGCGGAGACAACGTAGGCGGCCATTTCGGAAGCCCTCAGGTGGACAAGCCCATGGTAATCAACAGGGCCAGAGAGGTGGCTTTCGGAGGAGAGCCAGCAACCAGCAGCCTGGAGGCGCTCCTCATGGCCCCAAGTCCTCCTAGACCTCTCTGCCCACACCTGGCTCTTCCCAATGACTCCCTTCCGACCCCCCCTCCGGTGGAGGTTCCAGGAGAGGTGGTAGGGGTCACTTCTTCCTTTACCTTTAGGGATGGCGCTCGATCACTGTGGACAAATGGGTCCTAGACATCATAAGGAGAGAACACACTCTAGAGTTCACGGAGATTCCTCCAGACACTCCACCAAGGTTCTCCAGATATCCTCCTTCTCATATCCCCCTCATAGAAGGAGAGATACAGGCCCTCTTGCAAAAAAGGGTGATAGAACCAGTCCCCCTGCGGCTGTGGGGAAAGGGGTATTATTCCCACTTCTTCCTGGTCCCAAAAAAGACCAAGACCTTTGTCCCATTCTGGACCTCAGCTCTGTCAGTCTTTATATAGAGTACAAAAGGTTCCGGATGGTGACCCTTCCAGAACTTCTTCCTCTGCTGCACCAAGGGAACTGGTTCTGTTCTCTAGACATGCAAGATGCATACATGCATATTGGGGTCTTTCCCCCCTCACAGGAAGATCCTGAGGTTCCACTTCCAGGGGGAACAGTATCAGTTTTGAGTTCATCTGTTCGGCCTCTCCTCCGCTCCTAGAGTCTTCACGAAATGCTTGGCAGTAGTGGATGTGGCTGTAAGGCATCAGGGTCATTATGTGTTCCCTTACCTGGATGATTGGCTGCTCGCCTCCCCATCACGGTCATGCCTGCTTCAAGCTCCAGGAGACACCTATACTCTCTTCCGAGACCTGAGGATCACCCTGAACCTTCCAAAGTCTTCCCCAGAACCCAGCTAAAGACTCGTCTTTATTGGAGCAGTCCTGGATTCGGTCCAGGGCATGGCTTTTCTACCCCCAGAAAGAGGAGATCGCTTGCGGGAGATAGCGGGATTGGTCCTAATAACTCCTCAGGTCCCAGCAAGGGCTTTCCTCAGACTTCTGGGGCACATGGCGGCAGCCATTCCAGTCACTCCTCTGGCCCGCCTCCACATGAGAATCATACAATGGATGCTCAGGGTGCAGAGGGATCAGTGCTCCAACGACCTAGACCACATGGTCAGAGTCACAGAGCCAGTAAGGAGAACACTTCTTTTGTGGATGGATCCACTCAATTTGGAAAAAGGGGTCCTCTTCCATCCAGAGCCCCCCGAATCAGACACTTACTACAGATGCCTTGTATTTGGGGTGGGGAGCACACCTGGGAGCCCACCAAATGCAGGGCATTTGGACCCCCGAGGAGCACGAACTCCACATCAATGTCCTGGAGATGCGAGCATCCTCAGTGTGCTACACGCCTTTCAGGAGGACCTTGTACCAGGCTCTCTTCTGGTTCAGACGGACAACATGGCAGTTGTCTTCTATATCAACAAACAAGGAGGCGCTCATTCTTTCCCCCTGTGCAGGGAGGCGATGAGAGTCTGGTATTGGACACTAGAACGGCACATCACTCTCTATGCGGTGCACGTTTCAGGTGTCCTAAATGACTTGGCTGACAGTCTCAGCAGATCAGTCCAGGGTGCACGACTGGGAGCTACTGCAATCCGTAGCGGATCAGCTGTTCGACACATGGGGTCGTCCAGAGCTGGACTTGTTTGCGTCACCAATCAGTGCCAAACTGCCAGTTTTCTGCTTGTGAGAGCCTGCACCTGGTGTTTTCTGGCCAGACACGTTGTCCCTTTGTTGGGCAGGGAGGTTTCTTTATGCCTTCTCTCCCTTTCCTCTCGTTCAGAGAGTTCTGTTGAAGTTACAGGCCAAGGGTGCTAGAATGATTCTGATCGCCCCGCTGTGGCCTCGACAAATTTAGTTCCCACTATTTCAGTGGCTATCCACGGAACCTCCAATCCCGCTGCCAATATGCTTGCAGTTGCCGTCCTAGGATCAGGGCTCGCTGGTCCATCAGTCTCAATCCTTACACATTCATTGGTTGGCTCTTTGGACGTGGCAAAATACAGGTATGGGGTATATCGCCGAAGGTATATGGCGAATGTTCTCAAATGTCGGCGAGAAAGCCCTCCACGCGCTCCACGTATGCTATCAAGTGGAAGCGGTGCTGCTTGTGAGCCTCGTCTCACCATCTGGATCCCATTACCTGTCCACTGAACTCGGCTCTACAGTGTCTCCTCTTATACCAGCAAGGCTTGAGCTACTCCTCCATAAAGGTGCACATGTGGGCCATCTCGGCTTATTGAGCCCTTTCGGGAGACAGGGCCTTAGCCCAGTTGGATGTGGCCCGCACCTTTTTACGGGAGATTCTTCACATGAGACCTCCCATTCGGGATTCTATCCCACCCTGGGACCTCCTGTTTGTGTTGGAGAAGCTTACTCTTCCCCATTTGAACCCTGCAGCAGACTGTGAGCCGCGATATATTTCCTGGAAGGTTTGCTTTTTAGTTGCCATTACGTCAGCTCAAAGAGTTTCCGAGCTTCAGGCTCTGATGTGTAAAGACTAGTATTTAATTTCCCACAGGGAAAGGGTTTCCCTGAGAACGAATCCTAAGTTTCTTCCAAATGTGGTCTCAGAATTGACCCTCAACCAGTCGGTCGACCTTCCAGTTTATTTCCCTTCTCCCTTTAACAAAGGGGAAGCTCTCCTTCACACTTTGAACGTCCACAGGACGCTAAGGTTTTACCTTATGCGAACGGCTTCTCACCATCAGTCGGAGCAACTGTTTGTGGCATTCGCACCACAACACTTGGGTAAACCGGTGTCCAAGCAGACCATTTGTAAATGAATTGTCCACTATGTGTCTTTCTGCTATGAGAAGCACAACAAACCGCTTCTGGGCCCGGTTAAAGGTCACTCCACCAGGGGAGTGTATGCTTCCTTTGCCGCACTGCAGAACATCTTGATTAGGGACATTTGCGTGGCCGCTACCTGGAATTCAGTGCATACTTTCGTAAAGCACTACAGCTTGGACATTGTCTCCAGATGCCGTGCCGGCTTTGGCCTGGAAGTCCTTCAGGGACACCTGTCTTGAGCTTCTGTGTTCAGCTTCATCTCTTCCACCTCCCAGGGTCGAGTACCTCTTTGGTGAGGAACTGCTTGGGATTCAGTCCTTATTGTGATAGCCTGCTGCAAGAGCTCCCACTTGAAGTAAGATAGTGCAGTTACGTAAGAACTTACTGTAACAGTAGATCTTTGAGAGGAGCTCTTGCAGCAGGCGTACTTTCCTGCACTCCATCCCCCTTTTGAGGAGTGCAGAGCATCATCTTCGAGCTTCACCTCGTTCTCCTGTCCGGGCTCATTCGCGGACCTTGGTGGGGGAACTGGGGTGGAGCTGGGTCCGCCCCCTTTTGTACCAGGACTGACGTCAGGGTGGAGCCGATGATGGGGGTGGTCTCTGTTGGGTACTGCTGGAGAAGTTTTCTGGTGAGTCCTAGTGCCTGCAGCATAGTCCTTATTGTGGTAGCCTGCTACAACAGCTCCTCTTGAAGATCTACTGTTACGGTAAGTTCTTGCGTAACTGTACTTTCCAAGGTATTGCAGAATTGCAGATGTTGTACTGCTTCATAAGGGGTGGGATAGGGAGCAACCAGGGAACTACAGGCCTGTCAGTCTGACCTCCACCATGGGGAAGCTGATGGAATCACTAATTAAAGAGGACCTCATGGACTACTTAGAGAGCAGTGGGGCTGCAGGATAATAAACAACATGGTTTCATAGCGGGAAGTTCTTGTCAGACTAACCTGATTTTTTTTCTTTGACTGGGAGACCAAGGAAGTAGACAAGGGCCACGCTGTGGATCTGCTGTACTTTGTCTTCAGCAAGGCTTTTGATCTGGTACTGCACAAAAGGTTGCTTAAGAAGATGGAAGACCTAGGTGCAGCTAAACGCATAGTGAAATGGGTGGGTAGTTGGTTAGAAGAGAGGCAGCAGAAGGTGGTAGTCAGCGGGGTTAAATCAGAGGAAGGGGGATGTAACCAAATGCAAGGTTATGCATTTGGAAGCTAATAAGTTACAGTTTAAATATCATTTGGCCGGAACTTTACTGGAAACAGCAACAAATGAGAGATTTGGGTGTCTTAATTTCTGATGATTTGTCACATAGTCAGCAGGTAAATAGCAGCATCAGTAAAACCAACAACGTAATACGGTCCATCTTGAGAAACATTGGGTCTAGGAATCGTGAGGTGCTCCTGCCATTATATAGAGCATACGCTCGGTCCCATATGGAATATGCCTCGCAACTTTGGTGTCCTTATAAAAAAAACTGAAAGGCACCAGTTAGAAAAAATGCAGAAAAAATTTACAAAGAAAATAGCTGGGCTTGAAAATGTAGCTTATGATGACAGATTAAACACTTTAAAACATATGCCCCTTTCCACGTGCCTACTTAGGGGCAACTTGTTGTTTCTGTATGATATTGTTAATGATCCACACCTTATGTGTGAAATGGGTTTGGACTTTAAAAGATTTTATATATAACACTAGGGGACATCCTCTGCAATTAGAAAGGAAATCATTTATCCATATCAAGCGGAAATATTTCTTCATCCTTCGAGTCATTGGCCCATGGAATGGGTTGCCCTTACATGTGGTTATAAGTGAGACCAAAAGTATTTTTAAACACCGATTAGATCGATTAATAAGTACAGGATATCCTTTGTCCTATTATTTGGTGGCTTAGTATAAGAGCATTATGGGCCTCTGGCCTCCTGGTTCTTAAATTTACCATAGTATGAACCATAGTATGAATGAGCGGGGTTCCCCAGAGATCTGTCCTGGTTCCGGTCCTCCTCGACGTGTTGAGTGGTGACATGGGTGAGGGAATCTAGGGCAGGCTATGTCTCTTCACAGATGACACAAAACTATGTGTGAGGGTGGATAGTACTGAGGGAGTAAGGGATATGCAGAGGGACCTACAATAACGAGAGAGGTGGTCAGAGGTCTGACAGTTAAAATTCAACGACACAAAGTGCAAGATTATTCCCCTAGGGAAAAGGAACACCAGAGTGCAGTACTGGATGGGTGAGGCAAGACTTAGCATTACAGAAGATGAACAGGATCTAGAAGTTATCAGTAACTCCCTTAAACAAACGAGCCAGGGCTGGCCTAGTGGTGCAAAGGGCTAAGGCATCTCTGCCTTACCTTGTGCCATGCCGGTGACCCGGGTTTGGGAAGCCGGCATTGGGGTGGGCAGGATTGAACTTCCTAGTTTTGGCTCTCCTCTCCCAGGAGAGAGTCACCCTCCCCTTGGTCCCGCCATCACTGAGTGATGGGCGACCAGTGGGGTGGGGGTGTCCTGCAGTGTGCGGTGTGTCGTTGTCCTCCACGTGCGCTCACATCAAGATATGAGGCGAGGCGAAAACAGGGAACAAAAATGGATAAAAAAGATAATTAAAAAAAAACAAGCCATTGTAGCAAGACCTGTAGCAAGGCTAACAGGATGCTGGTATATATCAGGAGGGGTATTGATAGCAGGAGAAAAGAAGTAATACTTCCCTTATACAGATCCCTGGTGAGGCCTCACCTGGAGTACTGCATCCGGTACTGGAGCCCTCACCTCAGAAAGAACGAAGTTAGGCTGGAAATAGTTCAGCGCAGAGTAACAAAAATTATTCATGGCCAGCAGGGTAAATCTTATGAGAGGCACCTTAAGGCACTAAATATGTATGTAACCCCCCTGTTACCCGGGGTTACTAGAATCCCAGTAAGACCTAGTGGTAGGCAGGGAAGGCAGGTTGTGAAACTCCAGTTAAATGGATTTCACACAATCTCACTCTGTTCTTAGTCTCTGCTGAGACTGAGGGATGACGTCACCATAGAACTCTTGCAGCTGCATGAACCACACTGGAATACTGCTGTTGGAAGTTAGGATGGAATGTTGGGGATTTTGAACAGAGTCTGTGTGCAGTCTTGGAGAGAGACAGCAGTACAGCTGTCTCTGTGCAGACTCTCAGAGCTTTAAGCTCTGTTTTAGAGCTACTGTCAGTAAGGTGTGTGTTTCCACCGTAAGAGGAACACAGGATCGGATTGTTGAAGTGGTGGAGACCGCTGTTACTGGTCCAAGTTCCCCATCCCCTCAGGGATGGGGGGGGGGAAGGTTTGCCTGTTTTCCAGGGGTAACCCTCCTGGTTCCGGCTAAGGGAAGAAGCTGCCTATTTCAAGTTGTGCTGCGGCACCAGAAGCTCTGAGAGAGAAATTCCTGTGGAGGAATTGCCTGTGGGGCACCTGCAACCAAAGGGTGAGTTCGCTCTGACTGAGGGCCAATGTTTTCACGTGAACTGTTGTAACGTGGGGATTGGACTACTTAATCTTTAGGAGGTCTAGTGTAATAGATGTTGCCAGTTAACTCAAGTAGGTTCAAGTCCAGCACCAGAGAGTGAAGTAAAGTGGGGATTGGACTGCTTAATCAGTGGGGGGGCCTAGAGCAATGGGCTATGCCAATTAAAAGTATGTTCAGGTCCAGCACAAACTGAAAGCAAGACAAGTAGAGGAAATGTGACATGCATTTAGCCTTAATCTACATTGCCAAGCTTTACAGTAGGAGGTGTAAACTGTCCAGAGAAATGGCTGGGTATGAATTGTGGAAGCGAGAGGTTGGAGACACCCCCATCAGTAGTTACCAAATTCACCTCTACGGATTTGCTCTGTGGCACCTTTACTTTCTCTCAGGTACTTGGCCAGTGCCTGAGGAAAGTACCCAGATGTGGGATTAAAAGGAAGTTTTCCTGATAGAGCTGAGGTGCTCTTAGGTGGTTTAGGGAGCCACCAGCAAATGTTTCCATGATATATGGAAGGGATCTGAGTGACCGGCAAGGGAGCCGAGCCAGGGAAAACCCAGAACAGTGTACAAGTTCAGGCTGTGTACCCAAAGCAGCATGCAAGTCCAGGCTGTGTGCCCGGTGGGTTCAGAGCCTGAGGGCTAAAGTGTAGAAGAAGCGTTCTTGATTCCTTTAATCTGCATTGCCAGGAGTATAGCCCCATGGGGGTCCATCTATGTTGTTCTGCCACACTTCAGAATCCCATTTCTGGTATTGGACGTTAGTTATTGCTTCCTGTGTTCAGAGTTACTTGGGTGCCCCTGTGCAGAGTAGCTAAACCTAGCCTTTGTGCTGAGTGACCTATTCCTCCCCGAACCCAGTCCCCAACTGGTACTGTGTCAGGTTCAAACAGCATACCACCTGTCATTTGCGAAACAAAGGGGTTGGGGTCTTACATGTACTCACTGGAAAACAGAAGGGAGAGGGGAGATATGAAGGAGACCTTCAAGTTCCCTAAAGGAAATAAGGTAAACTGCATGGGAAATATTTACCCTGAATACCAGCTTGTGGTCACAAGTGGAAATTAATAGGAGGGAGGTTCAGGAAGGACATGAGAAAGTACTTCTTTACGGAAAGGGTGGTAGAACTTTGGAACAGTCTGTTGACCTAGATGGTGGGTGCCATCAAAGTCGGGATTCAAGCAGGCATGGGATAGAATGAAGGGAATAATGGTCTCCCACAGCGACAAGACCATGGAGGAGAATTGGGGTAGGAGGAAGAGGTTTAGCACCCTGGAGGAAAAGTAGGTTCCAGGGATTATAGGGAATATGGGCAGACTGGATGGACCTCTGGTCTTTTTCTGCTGTCTTGGTCTATGTTTCTGTCTGTCCATTTGCATGACATCCATTGGGCATTGCGTTGGTACCTTGATCCTTGATCGTACTAAGGATTGTAGAAAATTCTCTCAACTATAGCTTTCTCCCCCAGGATGGTGGGCTCCCCTGTTTTGAAGCAAGGCCTTTCCATAAGCAAATCTTTTTGTCCATTTGATACAATTGCACTAGATAGAAATGAATGATCGACTATTTTAGCTGTTATGTGTTATTCTCTCATTATCATGTTTTTTTTCTTTCTTCCCTCCTCCTGCTACCTGAGCACTGTCTAAATAGACTGCAGCCAGAAGTTGGTACTGTTAGGCACGCTTCCCCCTCCACAGTTTCCCCTACTCTTTACCTCCGAACAGCCACGACCAGGGACTGTTACCGACTCGTTTTGCCCAGTCTCGGTACCGTGAGCTCGGCTGCACCTACCCTCCTACTACCGCTAAAGCCGTAAATGCGCCGTATTTTCTCTCTCGTCCAGTGCCCCCTCTCTCGCATGCCCAATAGTGTGAGCATGAACCCGGCGTCCCCCTAGCCTACTGCCGCATAAGCAGCTGGTATATCTCTCATATTCCACGGGCTGCCTGCTGTTGCTCGCCAGTTTACGGCTCCTTACTACCCAACTTAGCCATCTTACTCGTTGCTGGGTGTCTTAATTATCTCCCCCGATATGGCTCACCCTCCCTCCTCCATACCACATTTCTGGCTGTCCACCCCCGCCTCATTCTCCATGGCCGGCACCCTTCCCTGCCACTCCTCACCATCTGGCCCAGTGGGGGAACCACAAACCCGGCTAATATCTAGTGCTTTTTCCGGTAAAGCTGCAAGTGTTCCCCTATGGCTCTCAGACTCCCTGATTCTGACCCTTTACTAGTACCAACACCCCCCTGTAACCTCCTTGTACTGTACTGTTTGCTCATTGCCTAGACTAGCCTACATCATGTTAGCCTAGCTGAAATTGCCTCTGTTTGTCATGAATGTGCTCTGTACTGATTGTCTAAATTGTAATGTTTGCTTCCTTGTGTTATCCTGTATTGTACTCTCCCGGGTCGTGCCTGAAAATAGTCACCTGCTGGCTAGTGCACCTACCCGGTAAACAAAAGCTAAATAAATAAATACTTCAAGGAAGCTCTCTCCAACTCCTGGGGTGATGGAAAAAAATTTTGGAGTAACTTGAAAGACCTTACAGGCAAGGACCCTAAGTCACCACCCACCACGCTCAACATAAATGCAACACCAACAACTGACCTGTACACCATCACCAACACCTTTAACAATGCATTCTCCAACTTGGATAGTGTCCTCCCTTCTAATTTCTTTGATGCCCCCGCTGGTGGTAACCCTCCTGCAACTACTCCTCTCCTACACCCTGCCCCACAATTCTACTTCAAGGAGATCCCAGTGCATGAAGCCAGAACCTATATTCGGAAGGCCATTCACAGTGCAGGCTACAGCGGTGACTCCCTTGACCTGAAGTTGTTAGCACTTGTCCTTAAAGAAGTCCTTCAACCCTTGACAAAGGTCCTCAATCTATCACTAAGGATGTCCCAGTTCCCATCTCGCTGGAAACAGGTGACCATCACACCGGTACACAAAAGTGGAGACAAATCACTGCACTCCAGCTACAGACCTATCTCCATCCTCCCTCCATTGTCTAAGACCCTGGAGCGTATCGCCTCAGACCAATTAGTCAAGTACCTGGAAAAATACGACATCCAGTGTCCTGAGCAACATGGTTTCCGGAAAGGACACAGTACCACCACTGAACTATTAGAATTCACAGGCTTCATTCATACCACTCTTGATCAAAGGAACTGTGTAGGGGCAGTATTCATCGACTACAGAGCCTTTGATACTGTGAACCGCACTCCTACTTAAGCAATTATCAAGCATTGGGCTTTCCAATGAAGCGCTGCTCTAGTTTTCAAGCTACCTTGGGGAGAGGGTCCAGCGGGTTAGGATTGCCGGTGTTACCTCGGAAGAAAAGCCAGTCCTTTCAGGGGTCCCACAGGGGTCCATCCTGGGGCCACTACTCTTCAGCCTCTTCCTCAACGACCTTCCCAGTGTCTGCCACCAGAAATTACTGCTCTACGCCGATGACGCAGTCATGTTCACCAACCACCAAAACGCAGAGCTCCTCGAGAAACAATTACAGCTTGAATTCGTGCGCATTGAAGAATGGTTCAAGTCACACAAACTGGTCATTAACTACAGTAAAACAAAGGTTATGACCTTCTACAACGCCAGGAGCAAGTACAAATCCCGTGACCTCACCATCCTAAACCAAGCAGGGACCTTATTTGATCATGTTCCTGATTTTAAATACCTAGGTATCACATTGGACAGCTCACTGTCCTACCATCGGCACATAGATTCTGTCGCCAAAGCCACCAACATCCATATAGGCCTGCTGTACAGGCACAAACACTGCATGACTCCTGACACTCTCCAGTTGGCTATCAACAGCTCTGTCACCTCCATCATCGATTACAAGCTAGCAATTTATGGCTCTGCCTCCGCCTCTGCCCTCCGCCGAATTACAGTTGCACTCAACAAAGCATGCAGGCTGCTGACTGGAGCTGATCGACTTACACACACTTGTGACCTGTACACTCGGGCAGGATGGCTGCCTCTCATCAGCCGGATACAGTATCAAACCTGCCTCTTAGCCAAAAATGTCCTCCTCGGGGTCATGCCCCGGGCATTGAAAAACTACTTATTGACCACCACAGCACCCAGAGAACTAGAAGTTCACAACAACTAACCTTCCTTGTCCCCAGATGCTGGACTACCATGGGCCAGTGGACCTTTGCCCACAGAGCACCACAGTGGTACAATACTCTCAACAAAGAAACTCTTACTGCTGCTGCTCTTGGCCCTTTTAAGAGACAACTCTGACTTCATCTCATTTCAACTAGTCATTGTGACTGCCTCGCGTAATAGGGGGCCCACCATTCACTGCCCTCTACTTCAGTCTTGACAGCTATCTCTCCCCACCTTGCTCCCGTCTACCTGCCTACCCCCTTGCCCCCTCTCCCTTTCCTCCCCTGGGGCATTTTCTGACTTCTATCCCTCCTCTCCCTCCCCTTTAGAGCTCTTACCCTCACTCTCTACCCTCCGACAATGGCCTTCCTGCCTGCATACCCCCTTCCCTCTCACCTGCAGTGCTTATTTCCAAGATTGCGCTTGGCTTATTATGTCATGCTACCTAACATTTGGCACATTTTGAATTACTGGCATTTCCTAAGCCTCGGTCTCTTACTTCTTGTTATTGTGTAACTATGTATTATTATGTTGACCTTTGTATGTATGTATATCCACCATTCCTTCGACGTGGAACCTTTGTAAACGAGCAGTTCCTGCTCAAAGGTATTTGTCATCCTAGATTTCAATAAAATAAAATAAAAATAAAAAAATGGTTGGCCTGCTGCATTTTGTTCTGTTACCAGAAGCATGGTAGGCAGCTTCCTGATCCTATCTGTGCTTGCTCCACCTGTGGCGTGGCTACTTCCGTGGCTTGTTTTCACAGTATGTCCACTGCTGACATACATGCTGCTGCTACTTGGTATACTATTCATACATTTACTTAACATTACAGTCTGGACATTGTTTCTCATAGACGTGCTGGATTTGGCCTTTCTGTCCTGCAAGGTCTCCTTATTCAGGGTCCTTGGATCCTTCCTTCCTCTCTTGGTGCTTTGGCACTGCTCGGGAATCATTCCCTGATGTGGCTCAGTGGAGGGAGATATCCTTGAAGAAGATAGAATAGTTACTTACCGTAACGGTAGATCTTGGGGAGAATCTCCTCCATTGAGCCACAGCTCTCCCTCCCTGCTTCCTTACTCTTCTGGTGATTGGTGGTTATCCTGCCTGCCCACGCATGCTGGTTCTCCTCATATGCTTAAATTGGGCATACTTACTCAGGTTTCCATATCCTCTCGTGTGTCTGATTTGGTCCTGGTTGTTTCGGTCCCTACCGGTCCAGTGATCCTCTGAGCTTGTCTCCATCAGGAAACTGAGGTGTGATGGGCCCGCCCATGTTATATAGGTAGTGATTTTGCATGTCAACATGGGCGACCCCAGCTAGCTGAATTTTCCGGGTGATCCTGATGCTGACAACTTACAGTTCCATGATGTGAGTCAATGGAAGAGATTGTCTTGAAGATCTATTTTTTATGTAAGTAACTATTATTAAACGCTCAGTGCCCCCGCCCCCGTAGCCCTAAGCGACTCAGGCTGATTCCTAAACCTGGGTTGTGGCATTGCAAACTGTAGCTGTACCCCCTGTGCACCACCAGCCCTCCCACCCGCATATAATCTGCCTGGTAGCTCACTGCTGTGCCAGTGCCCAGCTAGATCACCGCTCACCGCCCCAGCTCTGATCATATATGCTTGCTCATTAAAATATATTCGCCCTACTCCGGCCACCCAGCAGAGCACGTCCCTCCTTTCGTATTTTTCAGATTCTTTTGCATTCTTTGTACCTTATTAAACTGTTAGTCTGCTTCATTTACGGACTAGACTTTTTTTTTGGTGTCTTCAGCTGAAGCGTTGGCACTCGCAGCTCATATGGCAACACAAGAAGATGCTGTCCTGCTTCCTTACCTTAATGTAAGGATCTTGTGTCTAGGAAAAGGGACTGTTAAATATAATTAATCATCTGTCTTTATCTAATCAGTGTTTGATGGTCTTAAAATGAGCTGTAGTAATAATGTGATGGGGTACTAAGATTCCTCTCATCCCTCCCCAAAAAGAAAAAAATAAATACACAAGGAACTCTCCCTACAACACTTTCACCTGGCAGACCCACTGTCAGTACTAACAGCAGCCACTACCAGGATGGAAGGGTTTTGTCTGCAAGCAGCGACAGCTTGACCAGGCCGAATGCAGTACTTTCCAGCCTAGTGCTAAGATCTGTCTGTAGGGACAAGTAATGGCAGTGAAAGGATGAGTGCCCAAGGCTTTAATGTGGATGGTGGTGGTGGTGGTGTTACGCAGCATGCAACACTGGCACTGCTGGAGTCTGCTATAGGTAACAAAGGCTGCTTCTGCATTAGCTTAATGGGTAAAGCTTTATAGTATATGGTCAGGGCTTATTGTGTATGGAAAACAAAGGTTTTCCAAATCTTGTTGTAGGACAGTTCAAAGGTCAAAAAATTTGTTGTACTATCGCTCTGACGTCACATCGATAGTACAACACCTTTTTCCCCTTGAGCTCCTACCTGACTGGTGGAAACAGGCAGAGATTCAAAAAATACATACAAAAGTGGTGGACTCATTTAGCGAGCGGTCTGGGGAGCAGACATTGTGGACACAGACTACCATAATCGGGTCAGTCCGTCAAAAATATCAATTTGCTGTTTTTTTAACTAAATGGCATAGTTTCGGTAAAAGCAGAGTGGGACTATGGCGAGGAGCGCAGACGTGACTGGAACATGAGTGCGTAACTTCAGCGAGGAGGAGGACCGTTATCTTAGGGAAAGGGACTCTAGCGAGGAGGAGTGTAGAAGTGTGAACAAGGTATGAACCTTGTATCTATTTTGGGGAACCATATACTATAAAAAACAGTGGATCAGCGACCATCCACAACAAGGCTGTGTTTCTGTCTCGGGAGTTGATGATGCCAGAGACCTCTCGAGCTTCGCTCTCGAGGTCTCTATGACATCATCAACTCCCTTGTTGGAAATACAGCCTTGTTGTGGATGGTCTCCCATCCACTATTCTATACGTTTAAGAAGTGTCCTTGATTTTGATTATTTGTCCAAATGTAATTCTTTTTCAACTCTTATTTTTTTACACCAGCCAGCCGAGGCATCTCTCAGAGGCAACCTCATGATACTAGCCCTTCTACTCCCCTCCATGGCAGGCTTAGCTCCGGATCTCCCTTCACTCGAGGACCTTCCCAGCTCCCTGGATCATCCCCCCCATCCCGTGGCGGTGTCTATCTGAAATTAGAGAGTCCAAGCCTCTTGTGAAGTTGGCCTGGATCCCTGGAGTGGCCTGCCCAGAACTGGGGATGTGAGGGAGCTCCCTGGGGTCCTCGTCACCTCCTCGGTTGGCCAGGGATTTTTCTTTTAGTTTTTCTCCCTTCCCAGGCCCCCCCCCCCGAGGTGGAGCTTCGACGTGCAATGATGTCCAGCGTCCATAGCTCCACCCTTGCCTTACAGCTGTGACGCATTGTGGCTATCTCGGCCATCGCCAGAGGATCGCGAGCGACATATTGCCCTAACCCCGGAAAAGGAGAGCTGTCTTCCGGATGCTCAGTCCCTTCCTGCCACTGGCGGCCTGGGGTTGTTCCCGAACCCAGGTCACCGGTGTAGTGCGAAGTCAGGCGACTAGTGCCTTAACCCTCAGCGCCACCGGACCGGCTCCAAATGTAATTCTTGTCCCTTATTTCTGATGCAGGAAGTTGAGAGGTATGATTGGGAATAACTATGTGGCAGTATAGACTCTGAAATACTTAACACAATTGCCTCAACACCTTTTATCTTTGATGTGAGGCCCCACCTGGAGTGCTGTGCCCAGTTTTGGAGTCCTCACCTGGGGAAAGATGAGGACAGGCTGGAGACTGTGCACCATAGGGTGATCAGAATGATTTGGGGCCAGCAGGGCAGATCTTACGAAGATCGGCTCAAGATACTGAACAGTACTTGCTGGAGGTCAGTCAAGAGAGGGGAGATGTAATGGAGACCTTCGAGTTCTTGAAAGGAGTGAACCAGGTAAAGTACGTGGAGCTATTTAGCTTAAGTAATAGATCAAGAACACGGGGGCATGAGTGGAATCTGACAGGAGGGGGGAATTCAAGAGGGAAGTAAGAAAGTTTTATTTTACAGAAAGGGTGGTGGAGCTGTGAAACAGTTCGCCAGGTGATGTGGTGGGTGCCAGAACTAGCAATGGTTTCAAACACAGCCAGTACAGAGTGAAGGGCTTGGTGGTTGCTGAGGGTGGTAGTGGCAGGGTGGTGAGCATTGGGGTGGATAGTGTGGAGTGTGGGTTAGAGCCCTGTATGGACAACAGGTCCTGGGTTTGTTCGGGTTTTATGGACAGAATGGATGGATCAATGGCCTTTTCTGTCATCATTATCTATGTTTCTGTGTCGGATTCCACATAGTGTTGTAAACCAGGAGTTAGAAACAGGCTGCCTATGCTTTACAGTACATTGTGTATGGTCTGGTTTGGGGAGGGGTAGAATGCATTAGGATTTACCTAGGCAGCTGTATTCCTCTTAGTCCCAGTTCCAGTACAGTGCAGTACAGGACGTGGGCAGTAACACACAGTGGCAGGGTGTGCATTCATTGGGGAATCGAGACATTTCTGTGATGAATGCTGCTGAGCGCACACTGCAGGAAGACCAGTTTTATTTGTTCTTGTTCACCAGGTGCCTGCACTGGGCTTAAAAATGCCTATTTCCAAGCGCTACCAGGATGAGTGCAGTGCAGTGAAAACAGTGACAGCATGATACTGAACCGTGGTAATATGTTAGTATAATACACGCTGAGCATTTTTTCTGGTGAAATGTTAATAACTTCAAACGTTGTCAGCAGCTGCAAGCAGAGGCAGCTTGCATTAAAAACTTTTAAAAGTGAAAGCTAAAACAGACAAGCGATGGCTCATCTAGACGAAAATGCTGGTATCACATCTAGATGAAATATTGGTAGAGAGGCTACACCACTTCAGAAAAAGATGCCCCAAATGTAGTACAAGAAATCTAAAAAAATAAAAGAGGGTGAAGAACAAACTTGGTACTGTGCCTCCATAGGAACACTTGAGCTTCGCTCTCTTGTTCTGTGACATCACAATGCCTACTCAATGTGAGAACCAGCTAGTTCTTCACACTTGGGTTATTTGTGTGGTTCTACATAAGGACAGCTGTGGATTCGAACCACACAAGGGTGAGGACCCTGGAGTTCAGGAGGGCACATTTTATAAAGATGGGTTAATGTCTAAGGGATGACCTGGCAGGAGCTTAGTGGAGGAACAGTGGGTGAAGATAAAAGGGAGTATAGTAAAATAATAAAAGCAACAAACCTTTACGTCAAATAAGTGAGCAAAGGCAAGAGGAAAAAGAAACTGCTATGGCTCTTGAAAGAGGTGGCTTGAAAAGATAAAGGCTAAAATGGTAGCAATCAGAAGGTATAAGGAGATGCAGAGGGAGGAGGATGGAGAGGTACATCAGGGGAAACAGAGGGAAGCAGAGAAAGCAGTAAGGAACATAGAGGCACAAACTGAACAGAGAATAGCCCAGGAGGTAACAAAAGGAGCCAAGACATTTTTTAGGTATGTAAGTGAAAAGAGGAAAATCGGGTGGCATTGTAAGGTTAAAAAGGAAAGGGGAGGACTGTACAGAGGGGCACCAGGAAAAGGCAGGCATCCTCAACAAATACTTTTGTTTAGTGTTCACCATACCTCTCAGTTGTACAGGATTTTGCGCGATGTTCCATATTCAGAGCCCATCAGTCCACCTGTACCGCTGCCCCACAGTCGGCATCTTTGTTCCGCATGAACGCTAAAACCATGTGGCCGTACCGTGCTCAGCACTGTTCCCTGGTTCCTTTGTTTGCCAGTGTTCTTTTTTTTGTTTTATTCTCCCGGGCTGGCTCCTCACCTCCAATTAAATCTTCCGGGGACCGGTACTAGCATTTCCGTAATGACAATGGGGGTGCAGGCTTGGGGAGGTGTCATCAGCCACTAAGCTAACTAGAAGAGTGTGAAGAGCACAGCCAGACCCGCCCCACAAACCGATTATTTCTGCTGTGCTGATTGTCAGGTCCTCCCTCAGGTCTTTTACCAGGCTAATAAAGCAGCTTGCTGCCCAGAGGGGGAACCATAGCATCGGGATTGTTTTGAGGATAGGACCACTACAGTGAAAGACCAGCAAGCCCCAATTGCCACGCTGCACTACCCGGAAGGAAGTCTGCCAGAGGAACAAGTTACTGAAACAACGTCCCCCAGAGAGTGAGCCACACCGGAAGAACACTGCCAGCCAGCCAGCATCGGGAGTCCCAGAGGAGAGGACTGACCGACCAACCACCACCTCACCAAACTGACTAGAGAGTTGGTATTCGGCGCCACAAAAAAATCCTTTTTGAAAATTTGTGCTTTGTTGGGGATTGGAGCGGGCGGGGGTTCTCTTACACAGTGACAGAAGTCACAGATTCGAGTCACAGACTTGCTCTGCAGTGCATCATTTGGGGTCAGGAGAGGATTCTACTCTCAGATGTCGATCATGGGGAAGGGGTGAACCGACTTGGCTGGGCTGGACAGTACCTGGGCCCTGTAATCAAGAAGATGCCTGGCAGTCACCAGAGCAGAGGCTGAGCTGGTGGAGTAATAAAGGGGGATGGGGAACTGAAGAACGAACAGTTCCTCCTCAGAGAAGTCGGGAGCAGCAGCGCTCACAGTACTTTGCTGCCAAGTTCGTTCCACTTCCTTCTAACAGACTAGAGCTATAATAAGGAAGTTGGCTTGGCTGCAGTGCTACTGCTGTGATTGGTCTGACACATCTGTGTTGGCTGGTGGTCACTGGTGCTGTCCCCTCTGCTCTGTCTGGGGGTCTGATGATCAGACCAGCCAGGAGAAAAGCCACCACCAGCATTAACTGTTCAGCAATCAGCCAGCCTGCCAACTTAATTTCTGTAATTTAAATTCATTTGGAAGTTGACTATTGGCTTGGTTGTGCAAACACTTTCGGCTGCAATCTGCACCATCAAAACCAACTCTAGGGTACGTCAAAAAAATACAGATTTATTATAAATAAAGCATAGCATCCCCCTGATAGTACGTTTCACATCACAGATGCTTTATCAATGTCTTGATTTTTTTTGGTAACGTACCCTAGAGTTGGGTTTTATGGTGGAGATGCCAGCCGAAAGTGTTTGCGTACCTGGCTTCCCTTTAGTGTGTTTTCTGCTCCTCCTTTAGCTGTATTTTTTATTTTTTAGTGCTGGATTGTGTGTGTGTGTGTACTGGGTGGGTCCTCCTGTGTGGTTTTAGGTTTGGTCTCTCCCTGGTGGGCCAGCAGATATGCCACAACCTGTTGCTCAGCTGGCAGAGTAATAGAAGAGCAGCATCATCTCCACCACCACTGGAAAAAGCTGCAACACATTGGTATAATTCGTTTTTATTACAAAAACACACAACACCACGCATGGTTAAGATAACTTTATTGGTGCACCATAAGATGGCCGCGCTTCAAAAAAATAGGGTGTTCCACATTTGGGTCATTTGTCACACATTGCTGTGGCCTCTGTTCCACATTGGCAGGTTTACAGGTTGAGAGGTATGGTGCTCACAGAGGAAGGAGAAGGGGCGGGGCCACAAAAAAGTGACAGGAGCTTTGGGGAGGGGTAACTAGTCCTTTTTAGGAGGTGAGCATCCTGAAGGGATTTGCTAATCTGAAGATGGACAAAGCAGTGGGGCCAGATGGGGTGCATCCAAGGGTATTGAGGGAGCTCAGGGAAATACTGGCTGCACCTCTGACAGTTCTATTTAGCAGCTCAGTGGAAACAGAAATTTTTTCCGTGGAATGGAGGAGTGCGTATGTAGTCCTACTACATAACCGTGTTAGCAGGGAGGAGGCTGGCAATTATAGATCAGTCATCCTGAAATCGGTGGTGGGAAAGTTAATGGAATCACTGCTGAAGGAAAGGATTGTGGAATATCTTGAATCCAGTGGGTTACAAGACCCAAGGTAGAATGATTTCACGGGGGTCATGTCAAATGAATCTGATAGATTTTGACTGGGTGACAAAGGAGTTGGATCAGAGTGGAGCGGTGGAGGTGGCATACCTAGATTCAGTAAGGCTTTTGACGCCATTCCACACAGGAGACTAGTAAGCAAGCTGGGTAAGTTAGGAGTGGGTCCAAAGGTGGTAAACTGGATAAGAAATTGGTTAGGGTATAGACGACGGAGGGTGGTAGTTAAACGGAGGTCACTCCGAGGAAGAGAGATGACCAGAGCTGTGCCTCTGGGATCATTGCTGGGACTGGTCCTCTTTAATGTCTTTATAAGTGACATTGCAGAGAAGCTGGAAGTAGGGTGGACACTCCCAGGGGTGGGCGGGATGAACAGAGACCTGATTAAACTAGAGGAATGGTCAAGCAAGTGGCAGCTGGTTTTCACTGCAAAAAAGTGCAAAATAATGCACTTAGGGTACAGAAACCCAAGGATGTAGTAAAAAGGGGAGGTGTGGTACTGACCATCAAGCAGGAGAGAGACCTGGGGATAATCATACCAGTTGACCTAAAGATGGCCAGGCAGTGTGACAAGGTAGTAGGGAAGGCTAGTTGGATGCCGGGGTGCATAGGGAGGGGTATCACCAGCAGAAAGAGGAAGGTGGTGTTACCTCTGTGTAGATCGCTGGTAAGACCCCACCTAGGGTACTGTATCCAGTTCTGGAGACCACATCTCCAGAATGACATAGACAGAGTGGTGGCGGTCCAAAGGAGGACAGCTAAAATGATGCAGGATCTGCATCAAAAGCCCTATGAGGAGAGACTATAGTACCGCCATATGTACACCCTGGAACAGAGGAGAGTAAGGGGGGGATATGATGGAGACCAGGGATATATCTTTAAGGAGAGGGGAGGGGAGGTGATCCTGCCGTTGTATAGGTCACTGGTTAGGCCACACCTGTAGCGTGCAGTACTGGTGCTCATACCTGAAGAGGGACATTAAGTTACTACTGGAGGGGGTGCAACGCAGCAACAAAGATAATCCAGGGACATGGGGACATACCCTACGTGAGCAGGCTGAGGGAGTTGAACATGTACTCACTGGAGGAGAGGAGAGACAGGGGGGATATGATTGAAACCTTCAAATACATGAAGGGAATAAACAAGACAGGCACGTAAGGACTATTCAAGTTAATGGGGGTAGGGACACTCGTGGTCGTGATCTCAGATTGGAGTGGGGAAGGTTCAAGAGGGAAATGAGAAGACACTTTTTTACGGAGAGAGTGGTGTCTTGGTGGAGCACGTTGCCTGTGGAAGTGGCATTCTGTAGAACAGTGGACTGTTTCAAAAGGGGATGGAATAGGAGGGGAGGGAGGGGCAGTTGCAGTATAAGGGTTGCTAGCTGCACACTCTAGCAGACTCTGTAGGCCATAAGGCCTTTATCTGCTGCCAAATTTGTATGTTCGTGTACCTCGCAAGGGTAAATAAGGTTCAGGAGGGAAGTATTTTTGAGAAGAAAAGGTGCTTAAGAACACTGGGACATACTATGAAGCTGGACGTGGTATATATTCAGGAGAGATGTGAGGAAGTACTTCTTCACAGAAAGAGTGGTGGATTTCTGGAACAGCCTTGCAGCAGAGGTAGTGGAGGTGAAAACGGTGGGGTTCAAGAATGCATGGGATAAGCACAAGGGAATCAGTGGAAATTAAGGGAGGGGAAGAGCTGTAGATTTGGCATAGTCTGTGGCAATAGTGTAGGTAGGGAGAAATGGACAGATTGGGTGGGCCACGTGGTCCTTATCTGCCGTCAAATTCTATGTTTCTGTGTTATTCTCTGTAAAAGACAGAGTAATCACAGCTAACAAAATTTACAGTTACATCAAAGAGCAGGGCACAGTAAGCATAGCAACAACTTTAGTATAACTAAGACTACTCTAGCCATAATAGATAGCAAATGTGACAGCAGCCTCAGTCACGAGAGGCAGGGGATAGCAGCAGTACATAAAGTGCACGTTTCATACCACAAATACGAACATACAAAATTTGACTGCATTTCACGGACAGTGATTCGAGTTGAGAAGTCCGCAGTCTTTTTGTTCAGGGTTGCTACCCTAAGGTCTTGCGCTTTGATAGCTTGTAAAACATCCTTTAGTGCAATTTCTAATTCGCAATCCACACTGTCCAGTGCGGTTGCTACCTTGATACTACTGTGGGACGCGGCCTGCACATTCTTACCGCTGCCACCATCCCCATATCATTTTCTGGGATTTCCCATTCTCCCGTCGTTATAAAATTAGCAGATGAGTAAACTGTAAGGCCCTGTACACATGAGGCTAGTTAAAACGTTTTAAGAGTTGCTTAAAGCAGCGTTTAACTAAGCATAAACTCGACTTCCGTCCACATTTAAAGACGGTTTCAAAGCATGTTAGAAACCATGCTTAAACTCTGCTGCGAGCTAGTCTCAAGTCTGTTTTTAAAAACGGTTTTATGAGAGAAAGCGTGTTACCCTGTAGTGTGGACGGGTGTCTGCATATTGCTCCTCCAGGAAGCGTGTTATGGGTCATGGAGAACCTGTTTTAAAAAATGTTACTGGAGGCAGATGCAGACGGAAGTTGGCTGTGGTATAACCGAGTTAAAACTCGGTTGAAGACTGATCTGGACGGGCTGCTGTGGTGAGTTTAAAAACGTTTTTAAAACGTTTTTTAAACCGGTGCAAATCTTCAGCTCTGATGTGTACAAGGCCTAAGCTTCTCACCGACTTGATCATTTTTATTTCGTAAACAAACTGAGTTAGCAATACATTTTAGCTGTTAAATGAGAGTATCTGTAGGAGCTCGAGAACAACGCATCTTGCCTGGATGGCTGCTGGCTCCACCCCATCTGCAGTCAGTATTCTAATTGGTACAAATGTGCTTCATGTTTGTTAAATGTTCATTTACATTCAGCAGCTTCATTGCTCCTCCCTCTCTGCATCGTCTCCTGGCTTCAACGCAGTATGTTCAGTAATTCTGAGGCTGGTTGCTGTGGAGGCATCTAAAAGTGCTCTGGCAAACTCGGTGGATGGACTATTTAATTAAAAATCCCTCTTTGGGTTTAAATATTTAAAATAGTCCATTTTTTATAACAGCAATAAAGTATTTCCAGGGGATTATGTTAATGTTCAGTTAATCACCCCATGGTGGCATGTGGCACTTTGCTGTGCCTTGTGCCACATTACACCCCCAGGGTTGATTAACAGTACATTAACATAACCCCTGGTTGTACCTTATTGCTTAACTCTCCTGCTGCTTGATTGATAACTTGTGACATGTGTTCCGAATCTGGCAGCAGGGCTTGTGATGTAACAATGAGTAAGGTCACATGTTGATGATGTCATGGGAGGAACAGAACTAGACATGTCTGCTTCCAGGTAAAGTGTAGCTTTCCACGACACCCAGTCTTGTTGGGTAGAAAGCCACATAACAAGAACATGGCATAAAACACTTTGGAAATAAAAAAAAAAACAATACGGGACTACTTTTTTGTTAATTACTAAAATGTTCTGTTGCTGTTTTGTTGGTGCTGATTGCTCTTCAGTAGATAGAACTCCAGCTGTAAATTTCAGGGAGACCTTTTCCTCTTCTTACCATAATGAAAGTGCCCTTTCATTGTGTGTTTTTTTTTTTTAACAGTCTCCTCCCAATGCCTCACCACTGTAGGTTTTTATTTTGATTAAAGTGTGTCTTTATGAATTGCATCTGACAGAGTGAGCCTGATCTAGGCTGCAGGTTGGAATCTGTAAAAAGAAAGTCTACAGACCAAACCCTGTCAGATGATGAAACGAGGACTCTACCAGTGGCAAGCAGACCCATCCAAAGAAGAAACTTTTGAATATGAGAAAAAGGCAGTCTGTGCGAGAGGCCATTAAGCATCATATACTACTTGTGTGCAACAAAACATATTTTTTTTCCAAAAAGCTAGTTTCAGCCACAATTAATAAAAAATTACCTTACCTATCAAATCTACTTTTTAGGATACCTCCTGTGCTCTTTTCTCGATGCTAACCATTGCCAGTACAGTGATATTTCTTAGCCAAAAGTGGCACCATCATTTTTTTTCTTCAAAGGAAACTAAGTTAAGACATTTGTAGATTAGTCAGATTTGTTGGAACTAGAACATTTTACCACCAAATAAAACTGGAATATGCCTGGAATCTTTTATAGTGAAAAAAGGTAGGGGTAACATTTTAACCTAGAACCAGTCGAAATCATACCTCTCAACCTATCCACATAAAAATTCATAGCACTGGGCTTCAAAATTCAGAGCAAAGGACCATAATGTGTAGCACTTTCTTATTTTAAAGCATAATATGTTTACAAATAGTGGCCCCAATATATTTAGCGTTAAGGAAGATTTCAATTAAGTTAGTTCAGTGATTTAATAGTTTGTGAGTCCAAAAATAGCTCTAACATTATTAGGAACATCAGTAAACCTTTGTGTAGCAAGAGTAAATTTGATTGTAAATCATAACGCTATGCGAAATTCCTAGCAGTTGAGAGGTACAGTTGAAATTCTTTCACCATGATTTGCATATACTTCCCATGATGCTTTGCACAGTCAGGGTGTTTGTAATTTTTGTGTCTGTGCAAAGGAGTACTATCACTAGATGGATGTAGTGCTTTTGACTGTCATTCACAGTGCTGACCACTAGGTCAGCACGTGAATGACAGTCAGCAAACATCCATCTAGTGATGGTCGATGGGATGGATAGCACACATGAAAGCCAAAGATGGCAGCCCACCCGGCACAGCAGTTGGATTTCCGCCAGACGCTGGTGACGGGGTTCGGGAAGCGGATCTGGGTGTGCTGAGGGTAGAAGGCTTGAGCGCTGATGATTGCTCGCCTTCTCTCCGGGTAAGGGTGGGGAGATGACCTGGTGCTTGCTGACTCCTGGCGGAGGCCGCGGGAATGGGAACACGTTGGGTCCTGTTGAATAGAGGGGCATGGTGAATGTCGGCGTACACCTTGACGTTAGTGGCACACCATGCCCTGGGGAGAAAACAGGAAACAGTGCTCCATGGCCGACCGGATGAGTGTTGCTGGCTCCTGCTGCCACGGAAGCCCCGAGACAGCCCAGGACCACCTCAGGAGCACCAGGGCCAAGAATGAGTGTGCCAGCCAACCACCACCGGCGCCTTTCTCCCTCGGAGGAGGGGGATTCATCCAGCGAAGGGTTACGCTGGGTTACCTGGGGGGGCTATGATGTGGGGTAGTGGTGGCTGGTATCAGTGGCAGAGTGCCAGCGGAGCCTAGACAGCTCGAAGAAATGGCTGACCAGGAGCAAAAACAAAAAAAGCCAAAAGGAACACTCTAACCTCCCAGCTAGGGGGAATTTCCCTTTAGCTGAGGTTAGAGTTGCTGCCTTTGGAACTCGGGGAGGGGGGAAGCTGGCAGCTGGACCCCCAGATTGATTCACAGCAAGGACTGGCAATGTATCTCCTCAAGCAGAGAGAGAGAGAGGATACACATAACAGAAACCCAGAAGTCACCAGTTTAAAATGAAGTATAGGAAGAATGCCTGAAATCCCCCATTAATATCTATAATAACCAGGCAATTTTATGTTGTGTTTTTACTTCATAGGAAACGTCCTTGACCAGCTTGGAATCCTACAGCCTTCACATATTTTAGATGGAGCAGCTCGGTAAGTTGAGGATTTCGGCTACGCATCATATGGCACGTTGCCAGGTCTGTAGTTCCCCATGCGATTAGCGCTGAATCAGCTAAAGCCAGGGGGGGAGATAGGTTAATTATGCAGCCATTCTCATGGTGGCCCAGCTAATTGAGTAAACCATGTTTACCACCATTTAAGCACCGGTCAGTCAACATCATCAGAACACTTTGTATGAAGCAATATAGTTATATTGTATATCATACAACTGTGTTCCAAAACACTTTACATTTCAGCACGTGATAGTACTGTCAGGCACAAAATGAACAGTGATCTAGCAATGCCTGTGACTCAGTAGGTTGCATACGTGCCTCTGGGGCTGGAATATCAGAAGTCATAAGTTCTAATCCCACACCACCAACTTGAGCTGATACTCAGTACTGACAGTTTAGTGCAACAGTAGGTGGGTGCTGCACTGTCGAAATGCTGTCCCTTGGATGAGACTAAACCGAAGTCCCTTCTGCCCATCTCTGGTAGCTGTCCAGGCAGAAGTTCTAGATTCTGTGTGGCACTTATTGTAAGAGATTGTGATTCCACTGGTGGCCTGGCCACCATTCAACACCCCTTCCCCCCAAGCAATAAAAGAAGCCACTGTAACCCACCCCCGGAATGCACCAAGAAACAAACTGTCATGGCTCAGTGTGGCGTTTCTGGTCAAAAGAAAATTACAAATTACAAATAACTCAAACAAGAAAGTTAAAAAACAGGGAACAGAGAAAATGAAATCGGATGAGTATAAGTAGAAATATTAGTGCTGTAGATTAAATGGCAATACTGGATGGTTGCAAAAATTAATATCTAAAACAGTTGTCTGCAGCATTGTCGATGAACAAAGTAATATTTAAAGGAACCACTGACACGGAGTGGGGGGGCAGTTCTGGTTCTTGCTTTGAGTTTGGTACTTCAGGGGTAGAGACTAGCAGGGAGTGTTCAGAGCATCCAGGCAAATGCTGTCCTACAGGGTGTCAGGGGACTTGATGCACTACCCTGGCAGCAGGTCTTGGTGATGACATAGTGAAGGTGCCACTGACAAGGTCAGCTGCTGGTATGTGTATACATGGAAGGGTTACGTGGGGGGAACAGTGGAGGCAGACAGGGAGAATAGTGGAAATTGCCACTCCAGCATGCCAGCCTCTTGAGTCTCCTCATGCCAGCCAAATACCCAGCGCACTGCTGTGATCCCCTCCAAGCTGACGTCCCCAGATCACAGATGCTTCTGCCCCTGACTGCTGCAGGCCTGTCTCTCCGCCCCCAGCAGGGATAAGCTAGACCCTGGGGACAGTGGCAGAACTGGAAGTAGCAGAAGGCTCTCTGTGGCACTGTGGTATGAGTTCAACAGGTAGTGTGGTTCTGAGTTGGCTGCATGGGGGGGTCTAAGATAGGAGCAGAAAAAAGGAACCTTTGAAGACCAAAATTGATGGTCCAATCCATCCATGCAGATGTAGGGTTACCATTGTGACGTCAGTATCCCTGGTTGAGGAATGAGCCAGGGGAGGAGAATCAAACATCCCACGGGACACAACTCTCTGGGGTGGGCGAACAGTATGCTCTGCTGTAATACTGCCACTAGGGTGACCATGGGTGGTGATGCAGACGGAGGATCTTGAGGGAGAGAGGTCACATCCTGTCTCCAGAGCACTGCCACCCAACTGCATATGTATATCATGGAGTTATTGTTGTTTGCATCATTGGGGATGGGTATGAAAACAAAGGAAAAACCCCAGAGCACAGCAGGATGATGCCAGCATACTCAGGGCCTGCCACTCCAACTGGCCACTGTCCTCCACACTTCATGGACCAGAGGGGGCACTTACCTGCCATGTTCCCCCTTCCATAATGGAATCCATCATGGAGCGAAAGCTGTGTGGACCCTGTGAAGACAGGTAAGTGCCAGAGACACAGAGATGGATGGGGCTGGGTAGTCATCTGGCAGTGTTGGGCAGCACTGGTGACCAAGGGAATAAACAGAATGAAGAGAAAAAAGAAAATCAAAATTGGCGAAGAGAAGATCGTGAGGAGCATACCACATAATGGAATTAACAGGCCTGGGAGGAACAGGCAGATCACTTGACCCTGGGTCCCATGTTTATTTATTCATCGAAATGTTTCACCAGAAGGGCACACTGAACAACAAGTTGCTTGTCTGAAGGTGCGACCTTGGGGGAGGGGATTACATAGGGTTGTGAAGGATGATCAGTTACTATAGTATGTGGGTAGTACATACAATACAACACTGTAAGATTTTGCAACAGTTGGAACACAAGGTATTGTACAACAAACAGTAGAGGTACATTGTGTAAATGACAATACAAGTCCAAAATCATACAAATTAACATATGAATGCACAAAACCTATAGAACCATTTATAGTGCATGAGTGTACCAGGAGCAGGCTCGAGGTAGTACGCAAGTACTTTTGGAGTAAAAAGGATGGGGTTAGGTTGTGCACACTGGTGACTCAGAAGGGCGGGGGGGGAGAGGCAAGAACTGAATATGAGGAAGAAGGGGTAGCCATTTCCTCCTTCAGGATGTTGAGAACCCTGCCGGGTCATGGTAGGAAAGCAGAAACTGGGGACAGGTATTAAGGTGGGTTAAAGCAGGAACAGCTGTGGGAAAGGTAATTGTATAGGGCAGAGGTAAGGGAGTAGCTGGAGGAGGAGTGTCATATTTCAGGGGGGAAGGAATTCCCGATTTTAGGGAAATGATGGACGAAACCAGTCTAACCGATGATGAGGGTGGAGCAGCAAGGGACCGTCAAGGTGCGAGTGTCATTTGATCAGAGAAGATTTGGGAGCAGCACCATAGACTGCATCGCAGTAGTCAGAGATGGGGAGTATCATCTTCTGGACAATTTCATGCCTCGCAGTCAGTGGGATGCAACTACGATTCCTGCACAGAGCACCAAGCTTGGGACGCAGTTTCTTCAGGATAGCATTGATATGCACAGAGAAGTTGAGGTGCTGGTCCAGCCAAACTCCCAGATATCGAAATGAGGAGGTGTCCTCCAAGATGGTCCCATCAAGGATGTGGAAGTCAAGTAGGGCCGGGAGCCTAGAGAGTCTCTGCCGTCATGCTGTAAGCTGGTTTGCACGGCAGCAGGGTTTTTGCCAGAACTGTACAAAATTGTATCATCAGCATACATGTGGGTAGACGAGGATGAGCAGGATGAGGAAGATCATTAAGGAAAATGGAGAAGAGTAGGGGACCATGTGCTATGTAACAGAATTCATATGCCTGAGTGGAACAAGCAGATCACTTGGCCCCAGATTCCTGTGTACGTCATAACAGAATTATGTATGCCTGGGAGGAACAGGCAGACTGTGGGACCAGAGGTTCCCATGTGCTACATTACAGAATTGGAATGCCTGGGAGGAACAGGCAAATCACTTGGCTTCCGGTTCCTGTGTGCAGCGTAACATAATTAGTATGTCTGGAAGGAATAAGCAGACCATGTGGCCTCGGGTTCTCATATGCTACGTAGCAGAAGTCTTATACCTGGGAGGAACTGGCAGACTGCATGGTCTCGGATTTCCATGTGCTACGTAACAGGATTAGTGTAGCTGGGAGGAACAGCCAGACCACGTGGTCATGGGTTCCCATGTGCTACGCAACAGCACTCGCCTGGGAACAACAGGAAGACTATGTGGTCTCAAATTTCCATGTTCTACATAACAGAATTAGAATGCCTGTGAGGAACAGGCAAATCACTTGGCCTCAGGTTCCCATGTGCAACATGACAGAATTAGTATGACTGGGAGGAACAGCCAGACCATGTGGTCTTGGGTTCCCATGTGCCACATAACAGAATTCTTATGCCTGGGACGAACAGGAAGACAGTGTGGTCTTGGATTCCCATGTGCTGCATAACAGAATTCATATGCCTGGGAGAAACAGGAAGACCACGTGGTCTTGAATTTCTGGGTGCTGTATAACAGAACTAGAATGCCTGGGAGGAACAGACCATGTTGCCTCAGGTTCCCATGTGCTACATAACAGAATTAGTACGTGTGGAAGGAACAGGCAGACCGCATAGCCTCAGGTTCCGAGGGGCCTTGTGCCTTATTACGTCCCTGGCCATGCGGTAAAATATGTTCCATGCACACCCTGTGTCTTACTGCTTACGTACCCTTACCCTAGATACAGTGTTTCCTCCTTTTCCACACACTATCTACAGTAATTAACCCCCCTTTGTTGAGAACAAGCCGATTCTCAATGCTGAGTTAGTTTGGTGACATCAGGGCATAAAAGTGAAGCTTGCGTGCCTTCCTGATGTCACCGAACTAATGAGGCATTGAGAATCATGCGAGTTCTCAACCAAGGGGGTTATATATTTTTTATAATATACTTAGTCTGTTTTTCAATAGGGAAATAGGGTTTACTGAGGTTGAAACTGCTGATTTAATTTATTTGTTTGTTTTTGTTTACCAGGTAAGTACACTAGACAATTAAATGCCTATTTTCAGGCCTGGCCCGGGAGGTTACATAGGGTCAGGGTCAGTAAACAACAAATTAGAGTACAGCAACAGAGAGTAACATTGATAACAGTGTAGATAACAGATTACATAATGAAGGCAGTACATAGATACGCTAAAAAAAGGTAATAAATGACAAGTCCATGGAGGAGCAGGTCAGCTGCTTATATATGTAGCAACTGATTCAAAACATAGAGCTCTAGTCACAAGAGCATGCATGAGACTTGAGGAGCTGGCTGCGATATCCCAATTTGAAGGTAGTAGCAGTCTGGCACTGGTGTAGGCTAGGCAGTATTGAATTCCATAGCCTAGGGGCAACAACAGAGAAGGAAAAGTCTCCCAGACATGTCCTGGTACTGGGAATGGGTAATTCTGCACCAGTAGCAGACCTAAGTGGGTAGGGCACCATTTAGAGAATGGAGAAGTCTAGACAGTGAAAAAGGGGCCCGGTTTTGCAAGACATTGTAAATCACCCCTCCAGGTGCTAGGTCACGCAGGGCAGCAGGAGGAAGCCATGCCAGTTTGGCATATAATGTGCAGGGATGTGGCAAATCAAGAGATGTTATTATATATATATATATATATATATATATATATATATATATATGTCCCATTGTTGCAAATTGGTTTTGGAAAATGCATGGATTAGATACCCCATAGTTAAGCTTAGGTAGCGTGACTTCTTGGGCTCTGGAGAGGCAGGCTAAAAGGGTAAGGTTTTGTTTAAGCTTGTACAAAAGACCCAGTTTAGTGTTTACTGATTTATGGATGCCTGTTATGTGCAGGGAGAAATCAAGGGGAGGCACCAGGTGTGACACCAAGATAATTGAATGAAGACACCGATACAAGGGTGGTTCCATCTCTACACATTACTGTAAGTTGGGTAGTACAGCTTTCAGTTGAGGGAGCAGAGCCAAACAGCATGGCCTGTGACTTTGTGGTATTTAAGAGGAGTTTGTTAGTTAGGAGCCAGTGCTGCATTCCATGGAGGTCAGCAGATAAATTAGTATTAATATCAGACATGCTATGCGAGCCTAGGTGCAGGATGAGGTCATCTGCACATAGGATAGGGTTGCAGTGGGTGAGGGTCTGGTGAATGTCATTTATTTGAAGTGAGAATAGGAGGGGTCCAAGTATGGCCTTGTGGCTCGCTCACCATGGTAGGGGCAGGATCAGAGAAGGTAGTTCCAACTTTTACCTGTTTACTCCTTCCATTAAGATCGTCCCTAAACCATAACAAGGCAGAGGAGGAGACCTGCAGGTTACTTAGTTTGGTACAAAGCGAATGGTGGTCCACCAGATCAAATACTTTAGTGAGGTTGATGAATACCGCCCTTGTGTACTCACCCATGTCCATAACATTAGCTACCTGGGAAGTGAAGGAGAGTAGTGCAGTGGTAGCGCTGTGATTTTTACGAAAATCATGTGCCGATGACAAAAGGTTATGCTTGATTAGGAACTCTGATAACTGTGAGGCAACAAGTCTTTCCAGTATTTTTGTTGTGTACAGGATGTATGGCAATCAGTCTGTAGTTCCTGACAAGTTTTGTATCACCTTTTTTAAAAACTAGGATTATATGAGAAAGTTTCCATCGTTCAGGTACAGCCTCAGACACAAGGCACAGGTTAATAATTCTGGTGAGAGGTGAAGACAGTTCAGTAGCAGCAGTCTTTAGTAGCTTTGGATCGATGCCGTCAGAGACTGCTGATTTGGCTGTAGGGCTACTCTGCAGTAGTTTGTGTACTTCTGACACTTTAACCACGAAGTAAAATTGAGGGTAACTCTGGGTATCAGAGCATGGATCCTTATTAGGGAGTATTGTCACTGGCGAAGGTGAGAAGTCCCCCGTGTAAGACGAGAGGTTTGAGAAGAAGCCATTGAAAGCGTTGGCAGTGGTTTTGGGATTGTTGCAGTTGACATGGTTTATACACGTCAAGGATCGAAGGGTTGGTAGACAGACCCATAGCCAGTTTAATACACCTCCAAAAGTGTGTTGGGTTTCCTACAGAGGAGTCGAAGAGTGACCTTTAGTAAGTACTCTTTATTTTGGTGATTGGCTTTTTTACATTAGTTTCTAAGAGTACGGTATTTTGTCCTGTCAGACGCAAGCCTAGCAGCCTTGTGTACTGACCAGGATTCAACCCAAGCCTTGATCAAGATAAAGAGTGGACGATCAAGCCATTTGGTTACAGGGCCCCGAACCCTCCTAGTAGTAAGTGGGACATGTTTGTCCTGTAAACCACAGAAAATTTGATTAAAGTGAGACAGAGCCAGAGTAACATCATTTGTGTTCTAGAGCCATGACCAGTTAGTACTCCTGACATCTAGCTTGAACAGGGTAGGGTTAAAATGTGCAAGGTCACGAAAGTGGAGAAGTCTCGAGGGGGTTTGGGTGATTTAGCTCTCCACACACAGAATACCGGTGACTGGTCATGGATTACATTAGGCAGCACACTAAAGGAGACAATCCTGTCATCCCTAGGTGTTAGGATCCAGTCTATTAATGAGACTTTGCTCCAGTTTAAAGCAGTTCTCGTAGATTCAGATGCAGTTTGAGTAAGGTACAGCTTACTGAGATGTAGATCAACATCTTTACTTCTGGGATGGAGCCAATCAATATTAAAGTCACCAAGGAGTAAAAACTCATTATTTTTAGCCGTGGACCTGGTAGTATTCAGGAGAGGTTAGAGTGCCTGTCGACTACCAACTGGGGGAATATAGGTATTAAAAAAAATATATAAAATTTTTGTTCCACCTAGAAGAACAGCGTGAGAAAGTTCAAAGTCTTTGTCAGTGGTGCTTGAAACAGTGAGGCTAAGTTGGGATTTAAAGTACACCATGGTCCCGCACCAGCCCTATTTGACCCAAAACAGTAATTTCTGATAAAGTTGTATCCAGGCACAGCACATAGTTGGTCAGGGATAGAGGGTTTCAGCCATGTGCTGCGATGGCAATTTTTGTAACCTCGAACCCTGCCTTTTTGCAAAATGACAGGTGGCATGCTGTTGAAGCTGACAGCAGTACCTGGTGGGGACTGGGTTCGGGGAGGACTAGGTTACTCGGCACAGGGGAGCCTAGGTTTGGCTACTCTGCACAGGGGCACCCAAGTAAATCCGAACACAGGAAGCAATAACTGTAATGTCCAGAACCAGGAATGGGATTCTACAGTGTGGCTTTTATTCACATCCAAGCTGAACAAACAAAGCATAGACCGACCCTCACGGGGCTACATTCCTGGTAATGCAGATTAGAGACAACAGAACACTTCTTCACTATTTTCAGCCCTCAGGCTCTGAACCCACCAGGTACACAGCCCGACTTGTACACTACTTGGGTTTTTCCCATGGGCCTGGCGCCCCTGCCGGCCACTTGATCCGTGGTCAATTTTGGGAAATGAACCAGTTTTCCTGTTGTGGCTCCCCAAACCACCTTAGAGCCTTCAACTCCTAGAGGGAATTTTCCTTCCAATCCCACGTCTGGGTACTTCCTTCATCACTGGCCAAGTGCATGAGGCAAAGTAGAAATCCACAGAGCAAATCCGTAGAGGTGGACCTGGTCACTAAAGATGGGGGGGAGGTCTCCCACCTCCAGCTCCCACAATCCATACCCGGCCATTTCTCTGGAAACTAAACAACTCTTTTCTGAAAGCTTGGCAATGTAGATTACTGGGTGGATGTATGTCATATCTCGACTTCCTGTAAGTGCTGGACTTGAACATACTTTTACTTTTGGCTAAGCCTATTACTCTAGGCCTCCCACCACTACAGTAGTCCAATCCCCACTATCACACAAGTCCCAGGGTGAAAAACATGGGCCCTTAGAAAGAGCAGAAACTCACCCTCCGGTTGCAGGTGCCCCACAGGCGATTCACAAATCTTCTTGTTTCCCAAAAAACTCTGGAACAAATGAGGCAGCTTCTCCACTAGTAGCAAACCAGGGGGTTGCCCCTGGAATATGCAGGAAAACTTCCTGCCCCATCCCCTGAGGGATGGGGCACTGAGACCCGAATCAGCGGTCTCCACCACTTCAAACTATCTCTGTGTCTCTCTTTTGGTGGAAACACACACCTTTTTTCTGAATGGTAGCCCTATGTCAGGGCTGAGGCTCCACGAGCCTACGCAGAGCTGCTGTACTCCTCTCTCAGCAAGCTTCAAACTTCAACTGACCTACCGACTACTGTTCAAACCTCCCAACATTCTATTCCATCTCCCTGCTGCAGATTCCATTGTGGCTCATGCAGCTGCAACAGTTCTGCGGTGATGTCATCCCTCAGTCTCAGCTGAGACTGAGAACAGTGTGAGACAGTGTGAAATCCATTTAACTGGAGTTTCACAAGCTGCCTTCCCTGCCTACCACTAGGTCTTACTGGGATTCTAGTAACCCCGGGTAACAAGGGGGTTACACAGGTATACTGTATCAGGGGTAAAGTATTTAATGCAGCCACAGCTTCCTTGAAACAAGGAGGTTGTTTTCTAGACTACACTGAACTATTACTTTTTGGACCTGTGTAACTAACTAGTATTGATTCTGTTTTTGGGGTTGACTTTTCTTAGTTTTAACTTTAATTTGCCAGGGAGGAACTATAGCTGGGAGATATTTGAAGAAGAAGAATCAGCATTTATACAGCGCTTTTCATACACAGCATCCCAAAGCGCTTTACAAGCAATGCTAGACTGGTAGTGAAGTGACTGAATGTGTGGTGGTGGCCATATCGCACATCATCACCCACACACAGCCTGGATAATTGCATGAACTGGTTTATGGGAAGGGGAATGTTGGCCAGGACACCGGGAATGTTCCCTGCTCTTTGTGAAGAGTGCCCTGGGTTCTTTTACTTCCACCTGGACACCCACCAGGATGGGTAGAAGTAACCTCAGTTTAACATCTCATCTGAAGGACGGCACACCCCAGCAGTACAGCATCCCCCAATACTGCACTCGGATGCCAGTGATTTTTAGGTGTAAGTCCAGTCCCGGTGTGGGACGAGAACCCACGACCTTCTGGTCCAGAGGCGGATGTGCTACCAACTGAGCCACGCTTTGCAGATCTTCCTGGCCATAAAGTCTCCACCACTCATTCACACTGATGGGATCTACTCCGGAAGCTCTAGGACCCAACGGGAGCAACATTTTTTGCAAGAGGGTCGGCGCCAGAGATGGAGCCACGAGGAGCGGCACCACGAGTCTTGGCTCGTGTGGAAATACTATCTTAGCATCGACTCTCCAACCGCCTCAGTTCCTTTTTTCCCCGCCAGATCGAGTGTGCTACAGTGACGACGACACTCGCCCACCAGGAGTCAAACTTCAAACTAGCAGCATAGTTTTCAGTTTATTATTTTGTAGTATTTCTCGAAAAAGTACCGCTTACTATAATTTATTCTTATTACAAGAAAGAAGTCTCAGCCTACATTGACTGAGTTGACCATTAGCGGGTCAGGTGACGGTAGGGAGACTTTGTATGAAAGCTGTTCACTCAGCTGGGTTGGGTCCAGTCTGCCGCCCTCTCCGGAGGGGGAGTGTGACAACGGACAGTCCAGTGCCCGAGTGGGGGTGGGGGTCGTCCCCCTGGAAGCATAAAAGGAAACCGTCGCATTCTCTGCACCATTTGGCCTCAAGCTCTTCTTCGATCCACAGGTCAAAAAAGAAAAGGCATCACTCGAGGTCGCCCTCTAGTATGTCTGTGTGTCGACAGTCGGTCATTGGGGTCAGTTGCCGGTCTCCTCCGGAGTCGCCGGTTTCTGTTTCCAGTCACTGACCTCTTCGACATTGGAGTCCTTCCCCGCCTTCTGGTAGGGCTTCAGATGACCAGTTTCATCATTGGGCCGCTGTGATGGAGCAATGGGTTCGGAGGTTGGTCCAGCTGCCTGGCCTGGTCACTCGGGCCCTCTGACCCTTCGGAGGATCGGGTAGGGCAGTTGGGCCTCCCTAATCGTGCGGTGCCTTCCTTGGTGCCGCCGATCACGCCGGTGTTTTCCTCGCTGGCTGCAGCGCAAGGGGCCACACCGATGCCGTTATCTCCTGGTATTCTTCCTTCTTTCTCCTCAAATCTTAGTTTTCAGAGCCCTGCATTGGTTTCGGCGCCGTCGGCATAGATGGGTCGCTCGGCGCTGTCCTCTGTGCTGATGCGTCTGTCGGCACCATCCTCAGCGCCGTTGGAATTGTCAGTGCCACACGACCTTTTGGCGCCGTCCTCAGCACCGTTGGGCTTGTTGGCACCATGCGACTTTTCGGCACCATCCTCAGCATCGGGGGCTCTGTCAGCACTGTACACTGCGCTGGGTCAGGCAGTGCCGTGCTCTTCAGCGCCAAGACTTGGTGTGATGTCTTCCAGCCTTCAGGGCTTCTCGACTCCGAACCCTTTTCCTTCCTATTTTCCTTCTGATTTTCATTCCTTTCCTATCCATACAATCCCTCCTGGGCTGTCAGGAGTTGATATTGAGCTTGACCCAGACCTTAGGCTGGGTGATGATGTGGTAGGGACAGGATCTAATCCTGTTGCAGAGTCTGTGGTCGAGGACCTGTCATTTAAATCTCTGCTGAAAAATTTGAATTCCACTCTTTCTCTCCAGACTATGGATATCAGTCCTGGAAAGCTTTTAAGGCTCCAATACCTTCATGTCCCGGACATCCCTATGGATTTAACTCCCCCGGTACAGCCTTCCTTTGAGATGCTTTCTCAAATGGTATGGAATAATCCCGCTGTCATTCCTTCTGTGGCTAAGTCCGTAGATAGAAAATATGCTGCTCCCAAGGATCGACCGATTTTGGCCTCCCAAGCCTTTGTGGACCCTGTTGTAGTATTGGCAGAGAATGATAAGGTCTTCCTCCCTCAAGCTACTACAGCCCAACCTATAAACACAGAATCTCGTAAGATAGACACTTTAGGTAAGAGAGTCTTTGCTGCATCCACCCTGGGTATGCGTATTGCCAGCTACCAGGGCTATTTCTCTCAATACGAGTATATTCTTTGGTATTCACTCAAACAAATGGTAGAAGCTCTGCCGGAGTCGGACACTAGTTCAGAGTTTCTTCAAACCATAACCAGGGGTATCGAGTTCAACAACCAATAGGTTAAAGCAGCTATGGACACTTTCGATACTGCCTCCCGAGCGGCGGCGGTGAGCATTTGTACCCGCCGTCACTCCTGGCTGTGCACTTCAAGCTTCAGAAATGATGCCCAGCAACAGATCATGGCGTTACCTTTCGACAGTGTGTATCTCTTCGGTCCTCAATTAGAACAAGCTCTAGAGGCCACACAAAAGACTAGGTCTGCTATTAAATTGGCTTGACCTGCTCCCCCCCTCTTCTCGGGGGCGGGGGGTGTCAATAAGTGCCAGTTTCACAGCCGTCAGTCGTTTCGAGGCAAAGGCAGGGGAGGTTTTAATAAAAACCAAGGCCCCCAGCCTCAAAAGAAAATGCAACAGAAAGCACAAGGACCCAAAGCGCCCAATGCCGCCTTCTGAGTTTCTGGCCTAAGTCCCACCTCAGCTGCCCTAGAGGGACTCTTCCTCAGCGGTGGAAGGTCGTCTGACTCAATTCTACAACTGGTGGAAGTCCATAACATTGGACAGATGGGTCTTCTGGATAATCTGCTCGGGGTATTTCCTCAATCTTTCAGAGACCCCTCTGGATTGTCCCCCCCAAACAACAGCCCAGGCTGTCAGTACTTCAGTCAGAACTTCTCGCTTCCGAGATACAAGGCCTTCTGCCTTCTGAACAACAGGGCAGTAGAAATAGTTCTGCTGGATCAATGGAACACAGGGTTCTACTCCCATTACTTTCTAATTCCAAAGAAAACTGGGGGCATGTGCCCCATTTTGGACCTCAGAAAATTGAACAGATTCTTCCCAAGGAGAAGTTCAAAATGATATCGCTAGGAACCCTGTTACCTTTGCTTCATCAGCATGACTGGCTAGCCTCCCTGAACATGCAGGATTCTTACCAACATATTCCTGTTCACTCAAAGCATCACAAATACCCAAGGTTTGTGGCTTTGGGCCAACGTTACCAGTTCAGAGTCCTGCCCTTTGGGCTATCTTCGGCGCCGTGAGTTTTTACAAAGTGTTGTGCAATTCTCGAAGCGCATCTCAGAAAGATTGGAATACAAGTGTTCCCATATCTGGACGACTGGCTTCTAGCAAGTCCTTCCAGGCAAGGAACTCTCGACGCAGTATCCACAGCCTCAGACTTTCTCACGTCCATGGGAGTTCTGCTAAATCTCAAGAAATCGCAGTTACAGCCCTCCCAGAAGCTCCTTTTTATAGGAACTCTTCTGGGACACCTCCTGTGCGAAAACCTTTCTTCCAGAGGACAGAAGGAGCGACATCTTACAGATGGCCCTATACATCAGAGAGAACAGCTCAGTTTGAGCTATCTCGATGCAACAGATGCTGGGTCTCCTGGCATCCTCAGTGTTCACTATACCCCTAGCTCACCTCCACATGAGAACCTCTCAATGGATGCTCAGTGGTCCCCAACCACTCACCCTCAGTCCTTTCTCATCAAGGTGACAGAACCTCTGAAGAGATCGCTCACCTGGTGGTCGCAAGAGGACAACCTTCTGGAAGGGTATCCCTTTGCTCCCCTGCATCACCAGATCTCCATTACTACAGAATCATCCCTGATGGGGTGGGGGGCTCACTGTCAGAATCTCCACACCCAAGGTGCATGGACTCAAGACGAGTCCCAGCTTTATATAAATGTCCTAGAAATGAGAGCCGTCCTTTATGCAGTCCGGGCTTTAAAGGACATTCTCTGTCACAAGAACATTCTCCTTCAAACGGACAACAAAGCAGTGATGTATTACATCAACAAGCAGGGCGGTGCAGACTCTTACCCCTTATGTAGAGAAGCAAGAGTGTGGGAATGGTGCTTGGAGCACAAGGCTCTAATCCAGGTGGTCTACCTGCCTGGAGTGCAGAACGAACTGGCAGACCATCTCAGCAGAACAGAGACAGATCCTCACGAATGGTCTCTCGACTCGGCCATAGTTCAGTCACTATTCGCGGAGTGGAGAATTCCAGACCTGAACCTTTTAGCATCCCCACTCAACACAAAACTGCATCTCTTCTGCTCCAGAAATCCAGGGTCTGTCAAGATGCGTTCAGACTTCAGTGGACAAAACGCTTTCTATATGCCTTTCCTCCTCTTCCTCTAATTCAGAAGGTACTTCTCAAGTTTGAGTCCCAGGGGGACAGAATGGACCTCATTGCTCCCTTCTGGCCTTGACAGATATGTTTCTGTTACTCAATAGTATGTTGGAAACCCCTCCGAAAACACTTCCCTTTCAGACGAACCTTCTGACTCAGGCACCTGTGGTCCATCCCAATCTGAGATTGCTTCACCTTCATGCTTGACTCCTGAAGAGAAAGAAGTGAACAGGTTCAGTGTCTCTAGCAGAGTTTCAGATATTCATGTGGCTGCGCACAAGCCAGCCACTAGAAAAACTTACACAGCCAAATAGAAGCCTTTTTCTCTCTCTGGTGTGCAAAATCCTCTTTGAGTCCTTTTTCCTGCCCACCAAATAAAGTTCTAGAGTACCTTTTAGACCTCTCAAATTCAGATCTACAGTACTCTACAGTCAAAGTTCACCTTTCTGCCATTTCAGCTTATCATGAGCCAGTACTTTCCTTGTCACTGGCTCAGTTACCTGTAGTTAAGAGGTTTCTTAAGGGAATTCTGCATACCAGACGTCCTATCAGATGTCCAGTCGCAGCCTGGGACATTAATATTGTACTAGACATGCTCACTCGAAAGCCTTTCGAGCCTCTAGCTACCTGTGAGCTGAAATTTCTCACTTGGAAAATGGCCTTCCTGGTGGCCATTACCTCGGTCTGCAGGGTCTCTAAAATACATGAGTTGGTCACAGACCCTCCGTCTACTGTGTTTCATAAGGACAAAGTAGTTCTTAGGACCCATCCTATGTTTCTCCCTAAGGTTGTTTCAGAATTCCATCTAAACCAACTTTTAGTCCTTCCTACTTACTTCGCGAACTTCCAAAATGAAGGAGAGCGTACCCTTCATTCTTTAGATGTTAAAAGAGCTCTGTGTTTCTATTTAGATAGAACAAAACAAATTCGCAAAGCTCAACAACTGTTTGTTTTCTTCAGCGAGACCTGGCTAGGTCAGCCTGTCGCTATCAGATGCATTTCAGCATGGCAGGTGGCATGCCTTCGCCACTGCTATTCCATGGCTCAGGTTAAGCTGGAGGGCAGAGTGTACGCTCACTCTGCTAGAACAGTCGCGGCATCCCTGGCAGAAATCCGTAACGTGCCCATTGCAGAAATTTGTAATGCGGCTACCTGTAGCTCAGTGCATACTTTCGTCAAGCACTATGCCCTGGATGTCCATGCCAGGTGACATCTTTCGTTCGGCAGGACCATCCTTAACGGACTGCTGTCCTAAATTGTAAGCTCTTGGTCTCTCCTGCTGCCCTCTTGGGGGATTATTAGCTTGGTACTCTCCCATCAGTGTGAATGAGTGGTGGAGACTTTTATGTCCAGGGAGATATGGAAATTACATACCTACCATAATTCTTGATCTTCTTGGACAAAGTCTCCACCACTCATTCACATGCCCACCCACCATCTCCCGAGCTCACCTCTGTTGTTGGTCTTCACTCCCTCAATCTTCAGGCTGTGAAGACGTCTTTGTTGACCCTTCTTATACGAGTTGTCCGGAATATCTTGTGTCCGATTTTTGTTAGGCTGTCCTTCTAGGTTAGTTACGCTGCACATCCTCGGGGGGGGGGGGGTACTGAGGCGGTTGGAGGGTTCTTCGCTAAGATAGTCATCGCCGCATGAGCCGAGGCTCGTGGTGCTGCTTCTCGCAGCTCCATCTCTGGCACTGACCCTCTTGCAAAAAAGTTTACTCCAGCTGGGTCCTAGCACCTCCGGCATAGATCCCATCAGTGTGAATGAGTGGTGGAGACTTCGTCCAAGAAGATCAAGAATTACGGAAGGTACGTAATTTCCATTTCTAGGGACATGGATATGTTGTTCATCCACACTTATTGGCAGGTTCCTTGCCGCTTTAAATCTTGCCGGAAGGTCTTCAAGCTGGCTCCTCCACCCACCGGGTGGTAAAACTCTCGGCTCCACCCATGACACCAGATCTTCCTTACCGCACGGAAGCTCAGGTTCCCTCCTTAACAGCTGCGTTTAAGACTGGTTCTAATTCTTCAAAGTTCAAAATCAAAAGTTTTTGCTAAAAAGACTTCGGTCTTCTTCTCCTCGCGGCTGCGATGGACAAATCGACTCCGGTTTCCGGAGGTGCCCTTGCGGGCAGAAGATGTCTAGGACGGATCCGCACTCCACGTGCGTCTACTGCCTGGGCCTTGAGCACGACCAGCAGGCCTGCGACTTGTGCTCTTCCTTTTCGGCCTACGTCCTTGAAGACCGTGCTGCCCGATTACAACTGGGGCGCCCCGAGAAAAGAATTCCACCGGTGAAATCTAAAGAGGCCCGATTGGCGGTGTCCACAGCGGCGGGCTCGGCGGATCAGCTCGAGCAGATGATCGCCCTCGAAGAGGAGGCGGCGCGGGCCGCTTCTACCTCGGCTGCGGCATTTGTCCCACTTTCTTTTGGTGCCTCGTACGCGGCTTCTTTTAAGGAGCTTTGTCTGACCCTCTCGACCAAAGGTGAGGGTCCAACTTCTTCGGGAACTTTTTCCAGGTCCAAAACGAGCAAAAGTAAGTCTCTCCGACGATGCTCTTGGGAGCGGGAAAGATCCCCCTTCCCTTGTCGACAGTCGACTCCGGTCGACCCCTCAGCTTAGGCCACTGGCTTCACGGTGTCCCTGTCAGGCCAGTTGACCGAGACTCCCGTCGACGTGGTCGAGATTTTTCTCGACCCGTTAGACTGGTTGTTGGCTGGAGAAGCTGAGAATCCCCTCTCCCCGGTTCCCCCGGTGGGAGTTGAGGATCCCGTCGGCTCGTCTGTGCCTCCGGTTCCGGAGCCTTCGGTGGGATCGTCCAAGCCGAGGGGAGTGCCGATTTCCGACACTTCTCCTCGCCTTCCTCGGCCTAATCGAGACTCTCGGTCTCGGTCTTGGACATCCTCGCGGTCCAACCGATCCCGCCGCCATAGGCGGTCTCAGTCTCGGCACTGCAGCAAGCGGCCCCGCCGCTCTTCCTCTTCCTCGGACGAGGGGAGGCTTCGGCGCAAGTTGCGTCGGAGATGCGAGAACTCATGTGGCAACAGCTCCTTTTGACCGGAGAATAAGCCGACCCAGTCGTCTTCCCGGCCATTAAGTGGCTGTCACGGGCAGCCAAACAACCCCTCGTTGTAGTCGAGGCCTGTTCTCAGGCGGTTGTTGACCAATTCCAGCTGCCCACCGATTCTGGTGGAACCTCCCCTCCACAGCCATTAATGGGGCTCCGACCAAAAATTCTCGGTCGGCCTTGGGTTTGCCCCATAGGCTGTCTGTCACCCTCACTCCCGATAAACCTCGGCAGGTGGAGGGTGGCTCAGGCCCGAGGCAGCTCTTTGAGGACTCTTCTGAGTCAGATGATGGTTCCTCCCTCTTCTCCAAGCGCATGGACTTGGAGTCCTCGGGAGGGCAGTCAATGGACGATAGCCCTTTGTCCTTCTTAGGGTTGCTTCGACTCATCTCGGAGTCCACCGGGATGAAGCTCGAACCCACGTTCTGAGCAGACCAGGTATCCTCATGGAGATTCTGGAAGGTTCTCCTACGGAGGCCTTTCGGTGGCGGAAGCCATAGTGGGTCGGCCTTGGAACTTTGGCAGCGTCCTGCTTCCTTTCCTCGCCTTGGCCAGGTTGGCCAGGAAGTATCGGTCCCTACGGTTCCCTGTCGGGTTTGGAACACCCCTCGGCCGAGGGGTTGGTTACCGACAGCGTTTTCCGGCGTGCGAACGCCGGGTATGTGGACAAACCTCCGACAAGGAATCAAGCAATTGGATTATGCGGGCTGAAAGTCTATACTGCGTCCTCTCTCGGCCTTCATCAGGCCAGTTCGACCGTCCTCATGGCACATTTTTCTCACGCCTGTTGGGCTCCCTGGATGAGGTTGTCCTCATCTTCCGCAGATCTGCAGACTACGGTCAGGCAGGTGGGACCAGGGCAGGGCGGTGGCCAAACAGCAGCTCCAGACTGCGTTAGACATGGGGACTCATGTGCCAGGTCTGTGGCGGCTGCAGTGGCCATGCGTCGTCGGGCTTGGCTGAGGATATCCACCTTTACCTCGGATACCCAGCACAAGTTGGCAGATGTTCCCTTTTTGGGGACTGACCTCTTCGGCCCTGGGGTGGAAGGTCACCTGCAGAGGATAGAGAAGTCCAATGCTACCTTGGACTCTGTCTCTTCCGCTCAGAAGGACAAAAGCCGCAAGCCACAGCCTAAGCCCTTTCGTCCTTCTGCGCCCGCGGCGTGCCCGGCCCAGCAACGTCAGGGCCAGCAGGCTCGACCTTGGTATCCCAAACCCAAATCCGGCTTCCTCCAACAGGAAGCAGGGAGGTAAAGGCCCGGGAGGTCCCTCGGCCGGTCCCTCCTCCAAGCCTGCCCAGTGACGGGCTGAGGGGTGTCACCCCCATCCCTGTCACCTCACCCCTGGTTCCCCCCATGGGGGGATGGCTCAGACACTTCCTTTCCGCCTGGTCCGCTGTTACCATGGACAGGTGGGTACTGGAGGTGGTGGGAAAAGGCCTACCTCTGGAATTCGAGCAGGCCCCGTCCTTCAGAGCCGTCGCACCTCGGGGGGGCCTCGGGGTCCGCAGCCTCACTGGCAGCATGCCGAGCCGACATCGCTCTCCTCCTCCAAAAGGAGGTGATCACGGAGGTGGAGGACCCCCCTTCAGACCCGGGGTTCGTGTCCAGGTATTTCCTGGTTCCGAAACGGACGAGGGGTCTGGCGCCCCATTCTCGACCTACATGACCTGAACAAGTTCCTAAGGTCTCGAACCTTCAGGATGGTCACTCTGGCGCAGATAATACCATCTCTGGAACACGGCGTGTGGTTCTGCTCTTTGGACCTACAGGACGCGTTCTTTCACGTCCCTATCCGTCCGTCACATCGGAGATTCCTCCGCTTTCGAGCGGAGGGATCCCTCTTCGAGTTCCGAGCCATGCCCTTCGGCTTATCTCCAGCTCCCAGGGTCTTCACCAAATGCATGGCAGTGGTGACAGCATTCCTGCGGCGCCGAGGGGTCCGGGTGTACCCTTACCTGGACGATTGGCTGATAGCAGCCTCCTCCAGGCAGGGGGCGGTCCAGAGATCTGGCCCTCCAGGTTTGCTCTCAAGTTGGCCTTCTCATCAACGAGGCCAAGTCGGAACTCGAGCCGAAGCAGGTGATCCTGTTCATCGGGGCAGAGCTCGACTCTCTTCGAGCCAGAGCACGGCTCCCGGCGGACAGGGCCGAGGTTCTTACCTCCTTTGCCCAATCATTTCTGGTTGGGCAATCCTGCCCTGCCCGGGACTTCCTGCGCCTTCTGGGTCTCATGGCGGCCTGTACCAGCGTGGTCCGTTGGGCGCGCTGGCACATGCGTCCCCTTCAGTGGGGACTGGCCAGCCAGTGGTCACAACGCTGCGATCCTTTGGACCAGCTAGTGATAGTGACCTGGGAGATGTGGAACGCCTCCAGTGGTGGACCGTTCCATTCCATCTGCAGGAGGGCATCCCGTTTGTCCGCCCCGAGCCGACGGTCTCTCTATCGACCGATGCCTCTCTGATGGGTTGGGGTGCCCATCTGGGGAAACACCAAGCGCCGGCCTCTGGTCCCAGCGGGAGTCGATGCCACATCAACCTGCTGGAGCTCGGCGGTCCGCCTAGCTCTCACCGCCTTTGCTCCGTTTCTTGAGGGGTCAAGTGGTCCGGGTCGCCGGGCAACTACCGCGACCATGTACTACCTGAACCGCCAGGGTGGGACGCTCCATGCTTCTATGCAAGGAAGCTCACGCATTTGGTCACTCGTATGCAGCCTGGCGCGATCTCCTAGCTATTCATGTGGCAGGAGCCTCCAATACCCTGGCCGATGCCCTGAGCCGGATAGGGGCTGCGCCTCACAAGTGGTCTCTCCTGCCGAGGTAGTACAAGATCTGTTCTCCCACTGGGGCACACCTCAGGTGGACCTGTTTGCCTCAGGGAGGCGAAGCGTGAGGCTGTTCATGCCCGCCCCCTCAGCAGGGCTCGCTGCAGGGGATGCCTTCTCGAGGCTGTGGACCCGGGCCTCTTTTACGCCTTTCCCCCATTTCCCTTGATTCACAAGGTGCTTCTCAAGGCAAGGAGGGACAAGGCGCAGGTGATTCTGATAGCCCCAGACTGGCCCCACCAGTTCTGGTACCCAGATCTCCTCAGCTTCAGCTCCAGGCTCCCGAGGCAGCTTCCAGCTCGCCCGGACCTGCTCTCAGTCAGTCAGGGGAAGGTGTTCCATCCGGACCTTCAATCCCTGCACCTGACGGCCTGGTTCCTGAGCGGCTAGAGTTCCAAGCCTTGGGTCTTTCCGATGAGGTCCTCAATGTTGTTGAGGCGTCCTGTAAGGAGTCGACCAGAAAATGCTACGCCTTCAAATGGAAGAGGTTCTCCATTTGGTGTCAGGGCAAGGGCTTGGACCCTTCCTCCTGTTCTGTGGCAAGCATTTTGGACTATTTATGGTCCCTTTCTAGTCAAGGACTTAGGTCGACGACCCTAAAGGTGCACCTGGCAGCCATCTCTGCTTACCGGGCGCGGGCCGGGGAGCAGTCAGTGGCACAGGAAAAGGTGGTCGGGCGCTTTTTCAAAGGCCTTGATCACATTTCCCCTCCGGTGCGAGAACCTCTACCTCCGTGGGATTTACTGCTGGTACTGGCAAAGTTCATGGGCAAGCCATTCGAACCAATGCACAGGTGTGATCTCTCTCACCTGTCATGGAAGACCGCCTTCTTGGTGGCTATCACGTCAGCCAGAAGGATGGGAGAGCTCCAGGCGCTTTGCATCGAGTCTCCTTACCTGGTCTTCCACAGGGACAAGGTTGTCCTGCGCCCCCACCGAAATTCCTTCCGAAGGTGGTGTGGAGTTTACCGTAACCAGGTGCTGACTCTGCCGGTGTTCTACCCCAATCACACCTCGGAGGCGAATATGGCTCCATACTCTGGACCCTAGAAGGGCTAGCTTATTATAAAGGCATACGGCTGAAATTCGGGAGAGGTTGTCAGCTGTGTTTGTCACCTCGCTGAAGCCGCACCTGGCAGACCTGCAGCAAGCGGACGATAGGCAGGTGGGTCACCTCCTGCGTAGATCGCTGCTATAAGTTGGCGGGCATGGAGCCTCCCAGAGGGATAAGAGCTCATTCTACCCGTCATACTGCTGCATCGGTGTCTGCTTCCAGGGATGACCCTATCCAGGAAATCTGCAGGGCTGCTACCTGGAAGTCAGCACACACCTTTATTACCCATTACCACATCGACCTTGAGTCACGCCGGGATGCTGGTTTTGGGGCCTCGGTTCTCCAGTCTTTATTCCCTAAGTAGGGGGTGTGCGCCTTGCCTCTCTTCTCCCGGAGAACTGCTAGGAGTCTGCCAATAAGTGTGGATGAACAACATATCCATGTCCCTAGAAATACAGGTTACTCACCTGTAACAGGAGTTCTAGGAATGGTATATGTTGTTCATCCTACACGACCTCACCGACCCGGCTCGAAGACAACCTGAGCTTCCAGCGGGCCAGATCTGGCGTCATGGGGTGGAGCCGAGAGTTTTACCACCCGGGTGGGTGGGAGGAGCCAGCTTGAAGACCTTCCGGCAAGATTTAAAGCGGCAAGGAACCTGCCAATAAGTGTAGATGAACAACATATACCATTCCTAGAACTCCTGTTACAGGTGAGTAACCTGTATTTATTTGTGACTAGACCTGTTACTTAACCTCTGTGAAATAGGTGTCTGTTAAGGGGAGGAGCTGAAAGGGGCCTAGTTGAACTGTGGATTTATAACAGGAGTTGTTTGTGGTCTCTGTCTGCTGAGACAGAGTGAGTGAGTGAGAAAGCAGCCACAGCTTCCTTGAAACAAGGAGGTTATTTTCTAGACTACACTGAACTGAACTATTACTTTTTGGACCTGTGTAAGTAACTAGTATTGATTCTGTTTTTGGGGTTGACTTTTCTTAGTTTTAACTTTAATTTGCCAGGGAGGAACTGTAGCTGGGAGATATTTGCAGTTATTTGTGACTAGGCCTGTTACTTAACCTAGGTTTACTCCACCCACCCTACCCTCACTAGAGATGCTGCAGTGAATTTAAATTCATCCAGCTAAGTGAGCCTTGAAGTGGCCACTTCGTGTTGCGGAGTGGGCAATGCAAAGTGCTCACTCCGCCTTGTCATTAACACTTCACGTTAAGGCGGAATGGCAATGTGAACGAAGTAAGGCGAAGTCATTGTTTTTAATGGTCTTCGCGTTCCTCATTATGATTCTAAGTGACCCACTTGGTGTTTAAGATTTGGCAGCTCCCCCACACATCACATGGCTTACAGTACTGTAAGTCACATGCTATTTAGCTAGGCAGGAAGAAAGTGAGTCATACAAGCAGTCACTTTTACTTTCTGCTGTGCAGATGTAGAGAGAGTAGTGTGTTTTGTGACTGCTGATACTTTGAGGTCAGAGCGAGGAGGAGATTTAAACTTTGGTTTAGATCCAACAGCGTTTTTAAAAGCTACATTTTTTTGTCTTTTTTGTACTCCTTTTTGCTTAATTTGCTCTTTCTGTAAATTTTATTTTTCTTACTTTTATAAGTAGTTAGCTGTTTGTGTGACTTTGTGTGTGTGTGTTGTGTGACAGTGTGAGTAGTGATTGCTCGGACTGAGGGAGCTCAGTAGGAGAGATGGACCATTGTGAGGGAATGTCTGGGGCGGGGGGCAGCTGTGGGAGAGCATGGTAGTGGTAAGCGTCATACCATACGCATGTGTGGAGGGCATGTGTGCCCATTCCTATTGGACCGCTCAAAACTTGGGAGTACCCCCAAAAGCAGGACCATCACTGCCTCCTGTCCTAACTATGAGGCAGTTGAACCACCACCACTAAGTCCAGCACCAGGTCCTGTGGAGCAGGATGTGCCTGTTCCCCGCCCCGGGCCCAGGTGTGGATCCCATCCCTGTTCAGCACCGTGACCAGCCAGCTGCCAGTTCATCTGGCCATCCCCTGCCTGTGCCTGGTCCTCCCCGCACCTCCGTTGTTTGGCAGTATTTTGACTGTGTCGGGGGGGCAGCGTGGTCAAGTACCACCTATGTGAGGTGGAAGTGTGCCATGGCCCCGGGGGACTCACCTGGGGACTGGGGGCCAGCACGCCCATATGCTCAATCACCAGCAGTTGGAGTGACAGGCTGCCACAGAACAGACCATGCCTGCACCTGCTGCCCATTCTGTGTCGGAGGGTACAGCTGTGCATTGCAGCATCCCTAAGAAGAGGAGGGCCACACCAGCACCTGCTGCTCCACCAGCAGGTCAGCCTGTAGAACGTGTGGACCCCAGAGAACTGCAGGTAACACAGGCTGACTTGGCAGTTCTCTGGAGTGCTGTTGAGGATAACAATGAGAGGGTGAGTGCTGTGGAACAGCGGCTGGATCACATAGAGAGACATCAGTTGCAAATTATGTCCATGCTGAAACTGCTGCTGGATCACCATGGGATCCCACATTATTTTTTTTTTCCTCACACCATGTGCCCCTCCACACCTTCCTTGCTGTGTTATAAAATGTATTCCTCCACCATCCCCGACTCTTGTATATAATTATGCCCTTTTTTTGTTGTCTTCCGTATGCGTGTCTCTTTGTATTCTGAGCAGTGCAAGTATATTGTACTAAACTGCATGTGTGCAGTCAATCTTCTTTCCAGTCTGTGTATGTACTGCAGACACTGTCCAACTCCCTGACTTAAAAACAAACATTAATGAGTACAATGATGGGGTGGTGAAGCATGGAGAGAGACTACAAAACAGCTTACAATACATCCAAATAACTATTAAAAAAAATGAATGTTGTGATTCATGACATGATCATGAATCATGATTTGTGACTGCATTTGTTACTGAGATGATGAAGAAATGTGAATGCCTACCGCCTACGGCTGTACTTCCCCTATGAGCTGTAGCTGTAAACTCCCAGACTTAAAAACACTTATCAGTGAGTACAGCAGTGGGGGGGTGAAGCCTGGAGAGATGCTACAAAACAGGCTTGCAGTACATCCAAGTAACTAGAAAACAAAATTAATGTTGTGATTCGTAACGTGAAGGATCGTGTTCGTGACTGCATTTGTGACCATGATTATGATGAAGAACGTGATTTGAGATGATGGTCCTGACTTAAAAACGCATATTAATGAGTACAATGTTCATGCAGAATTAAGCACCACACCTGTCCAGTACTTCTGAAGGGAAGCCAAAGAAACAACTGTGACTTAAGTTACTGATGGAGATTGGGCCCTAAAGAGATGCAAATGCACAGACAGATTAAGATTGCGCTGTGCACTGAAAAGATGCAGACACAAAGGCACAACACCTAACCAGTACTCACCATCAGAAATTCAAATCTGGAAAAGAATACCTTTACCGGTTGGAGGGGGGCAGTGTACTGCACTGCTGCAGTAACAGTCACTAGTGCTAATACCAGTAAAGATACCACAAAGAAGTACAAAAATGACACAGCTACAGTGGATAGCAGCTTCACATTGCTGAAATTATTATGTGGCACAATAAAAGGTGTCTGATTTGATGACACACGTCACACACACACTAAGTAATGCATAGCAAATTAAAAACTTCAGTAATATAACCACATATTTTAAACAAACTAAAATTATGCACTGCTGCACCACAATCAGCAAAAAAAGGCAATAAATATTGAAAATATTACTGTACGTTAACAGTTATACAAGAAAAATATCACCAAAACAGAAAGCACTGTCTTTTTATCCAAGTTAATCTACCTACACCACAGATACGCCACTCCCCCAAAGCACACTTCCTCTGTCTCTCAGTACACAGACTGAATGTTGTACATTAACATTCAAAATCCATACACAAACAATAAACGCTCGATGATATGAGCACAGGACAGTTTCCTATAATCGATGAGCTAAAGATCTTACTTCGAGAGGGCTCTTGCAGTAGGTAATTACATATAGGACTGACGCCGGCCAGCGGCAGGACCCCACGGAAAAATTTCTCGCTAGCAGTCCCTGGCAAGGGACCGCCCCCACGTCAGGTGACCGGCGTCATGCGGCGTCAGTGTAAAGGGCAGTCCGGTCACCCGCATTTCAGTTCTTTCCGCGTTAGCTCTTGCAGCGCCTCGCGGTAAAGTTAGATGCTTCAAATCAGCCCTGTCTTTCGTCGGTTTTACGAAAATCAATATTCTTTACAATACGTCGAGTACATCGTCAGTGTATGTCGTCCCCTACACCCTCCGAGCACAAAAACAAGTGCGACTCGTGCGGCACCCAACTGCCACACAAGGACGGCCATTCCCTGTGCCTTTTCTGCCTAGGCCTCTATCACCCGGTCGATAAGTGCCAGCATTGTCTCAACTTCAATGCGGCCACCCGTAAATGGCGCCAACAGTCCCTGGAAGCCCATCTCCTTAAGAAAAAGATGTCTTCTATGGAGAAAGAGTTGAAAAAGTTGAGGCAGGTGTCTAATTCCGCGGAAGGACATCGGAAAAAGAAGGACAAGGAGAGGCACCGGGAGAAGTCCTTCTCTACCGTGTCTCCCGGCGGAGTCGTGGCTCAGGTAACATCCCCTCCGGGGGACCATTTGTGACAGCCTCAGGGTTTGGAGGAGGCGTAAGCCCACCCGTCTGGCTCGCGCTCGGGCCTTGCGGGCGTCTCCGGGCGAATGGAGGCCTCCGCCCCGGTTCGGCTGCAGGTTCGCGGCCTACTGGCCTGGGCGACTCCTCTAAGTCAGATGTCAGCTCCTCTGATGTCCGTATGGAGTGGGTCGATAAGACGCCCGGCCCTTCGGGGCGGCGCACGACCACTTCCCCATTGGACCGGACCGCCCCTCCTCCTCGGCCCGCCTCTGGTGAGGGCTCCCGTAAGCTGGACGCTGGCTTCTCTGGCGCCAACCGGGAACTCGCCCCTAAGCTGCACATTGGCCTCTCCGACGCGTGCCGAACAGCGGAACCTACGGCGGACCCCTAAAGTCCATACGTACCCGGTTCCCGCAGCCTTCGCTGCCAAGCCTGTGGAGCCAGAGTCACCCCAGCCTGACTCCAGGGATTTTTCCTCCTTCCCAGGCGATGCAGGGATTTCCACCTCCGTCAGACTCTCTTTCAACGAACCAGGATCTGGCCTTGGCTCCTCGCCGGGAAACGCCAGGCATGACACCTCAATGAACTAAAGTTTCAGCAAAAAAAAAAGACTCAAAAAGGCTTTTTTAACAGCTTTTTGAAGGTTTGAATCGCAGAGAGCTCTCAGAGCAGATTGTCTCCTACAGCTTCCTACACACACTACCCCAAACTGAGGCTGTGCAGAACAATCTAGAGCCCATGTGACCTGAAATCCCATGAATCACTGCAAAATTCATCTTTGGAGCTTGAAAACAAGGCTAAGTGAGGTGAAGTGCATTGTTTTCAATGTACTTCACCTTAAGAATTGGTGGAGCGGTGGTTTGGGAGAAGGCGAATGCAAAGTCAGTGTTTTCAATGGACTTCACGTTACCCATTAATAATGCGAAGCACTCCGCTTCGCTGCAGAGCACTCCACCTAATTCGCCTTCACTCATGCAAATCACTCCATGGAGGAATTAAATACTTCACCCATCACTACTCCCTCACTCCACCGCCCAAGCACATAACTTCCTTTATAGCAGGGGTTCTGACATCACTTCCCCAAAACTGCTAACAACATACACCTGTTCATATCCTTAAAGGCACAGCACACTGAATAGGGGATAGAGACACTTACAAGCTTGCACACACTAAAACAAGAACAAAAAACAACAAAAGAAAAGTATCTGTAACAGGAAGGGACACAGACGTGGGGAGTGGTGCAATGCACTGGCTGTGGAGCAGCAGTCTTCTGGGAGACAGTCTGGTGACTGAATTGCTTCCCTATTTGCAGGCACCTCTCTGGTCTGAGGGAGGGGGTTGTTCGTCTCCATGCTGACCTGGTAAGGATTCGGGAAACCTGCTCCCCCATCCAGGGACCGCCCAGACCACCGCCACTACCTCAGAGGTTGCCAAGAAAGAGGAGTGGTTGAATCACAGTGGGCTCAGGGAGTGTGAGGGTGGTGGAAAAGAGATGCATCCCTCCAGTTTTGCCTCTTCACAGTTCATTCACCACTCTGGCAGAGCATGGTTCCTCTATGGAGGCACCCGCAGTGGAGACCAAGGAGGATGCTGGGAACCTCCACAATGGAGACCCCCAGGAGGGTGGCACAGGACCCCACAGGGGAAGGAAACTCCTCCTGGTGGGGGACTCAGTTGTTTGGGGGGGGTAGAACTGGGGGAGGGAGGGGAAAGGGAGGTAAGGTGCCTGCCCAGCGCCATGGCTTGGAGTGACAGGAAACTAATCCTCAGGATCGTGGGAGCAGCTGCAAGGGGGAGGGAGCTGGATGTCATTGTCCACCTAGGGACGAATGGCCTGTCTGAGAATGGGATAAGAGCAGTGCAACAGGAGTTTGTGGAGTTGGGGAGGGGCCTTAGACAAGTAGCATACACGGTAACTTTCTCAGAAGTGCTACCTGTCTATGGCATGGATGAGGCTAGGGTATGCCGCACCATGGGATTCAGTGACTGGTTGAAAAAGGTGCAGAGCTCAGGGATTTGGCTTCACTGGGGACTGGGGCTCCACCTGGAGGGATGCAGGCCTATACAGGCATGATGGTCTGCATGTATCCAGGAGGGGAACCAGGATCCTAGGTGATAGGTTTAAATGCTTCATTGGGAAGCATTTAAAGTAGCGGGGGGGTGGCACTGAAAAGAAGGGAAATCCTAGCCTCCCTCCACAAAAAAAAAATCAGGGTAGCTAGTGAGGTAAACACCAAGATAGAGCAGTCAATAGGGAGAAGGGCAGAGGTAAATGGAGAAAAAGACAATGGCAGTAAGGACAGGGATGAGGCAAAAAGAAATAAAGCCATAAAAAATGGAGGGTAGTGAGTACCAGTGCCTGTTGTCTGGGTAAAAAGCTCCCCGGAATGGTGGCCTTTATGGAAGAGTGATGCCTGGATATCGTGGCAGTCACAGAAACATGGTACACAGAGAACCATGACTGGGATGTCAACATACCAGGGTACACAATCTACAGGGAGGGAAGAAGAGGAGGAGGAGTAGCTCTCTATGTAAGGGAAGGGATCAAAGCAACAAAACTAAAAGGTAAACAGAGGAGAGGATGCACTGTAGATCACCCTGGGGACTGGAAATGGCTCTACAGTCTGCACAGGGGTTGTATACAGACCCCCTTCTCAGGGGGAAGAAACAGACAAGGAAATGATAGAAGGCATTGTTGGGATGACAGAGATGGGGAGAGATTGCTGATAGGGGACCTGAATATGCTAGATGTTAACTAGAGCACCTTTGCTGCAGCCACATCCAAGAGCAGGGCCATTCTCGATGTCCTACAAGGGGCATGCCTCAGACAGCTAATTTTGGAACCCACTCAGGAGGGAGCAATCTTAGACCTGGTACTCTCAAATGGGGATGAAGAGAGGAGCTCTGATCTTGAAGTGGGTAGCCATCTGGGAACAAGTGACCACCAAACAGTGTGGTTCAAGATAAACTTAGCTGTAGAGTAAAGCCACACAAAATGAAGGTGCTGGACTTCAGGAGGGCTGATTTTTGTCAACATGTAAGAGTGCTTCAGAAAAGCAGTAGCAAACTGGCAAGAAGGTGGAGTGGAGCAACAATGGAGAAACATCAAAACCGCCCCATCACAGAGGCAACAAGCCTTTGTGTGAAGCAAATAAACAAATCAAAACGAAAGAAAAAAACACTATGGTTCTCAAAAGAAGTGGCGGGGAAGGTAAGGGAGAAAAAGACAGCATTCAGGAAGTATAAGGAAACACAGAAGGAGCAGGACAGAGAACTGTACCAATTAAAGCAGAAGGAAATGGGGAAGGCAGTCAGAATAGCAAAGGCCCAAACCAAGGAAATGATAGCCAAATCGGTTAAGAAGGGGGATAAAACCTTTTATAGGTACATTAGGGAGCAAGAAAGACTAAGGCTGAATAAAGAGGAAGGTGGTTGGGCAGAGAGCGACAGTGAAAAAGCAGGGATACTGAACAAATACGTCTGCTCAGTATTCACAGTGGAAAAGCAGGGTGCAATACCTAATCCAGTCAATAGAAGCACTCTGGATAGGGGGGTTGATATTAGTCCTTTCACAGAAGAAAGGGTTCTGAAAGAACTCTTAAAACTGAAGGTGGCTAAAGCAATGGGGCCTGATGGGATTCACCCCAGAATTCTAAAAGAACTAAGGGAAGAACTAGTAACACCACTGAATACCCTTTTTAATAAATCATGGGAGGATGGTGTGGCACCTGAGGACTAGAGGAGGGCAGATGTGATTCCCCTTTACAGTAGTGGGAGCAAAACAGAGGCAGGAAACTACAGACCTGTCAGTTTGACCTCAGTGGTAGGGAAATGATGGAATCACTTCTGAAGGAAAGAATTGTTGAGTACCTAGAGGCCAGTGAGGCACAGGAGCCAAGGCAGTATGGATTCACAGCAGGAAGGTCATGTCAGATAAATCTAATTGATTTCTTTGACTTGGTGATCAAAGCAGTAGACCAGGGAGGGGCTGTAGACATGACCTACCTAGACTTTAGCAAGGCATTTGACACAGTCCCACACAAAAGATTAATAAACAAATTGGCCAGCCTGGGAGTGGGTTCCAGGGTGGTTGCCTGGGTACAACACTGGCTAGAAAACAGGACACAGTGGGTAATAGTAAATGGAGTCCACAGTGAAGAATGGAGGGTTACTAGTGGGGTACCGCAGGGTCCAGTACTGGGGACGGTCCTTTTTAATGTCTTTATAAGTGACATTGTAGAGGGACTGGAAGGGAAAGTATGTCTCTCTGCAGATGACACAAAGATCTGCAACATGGTTGATATGCAAGGTGGGGTGGAAAGGATGAGAAGGGACTAGGAAGGTTGGAGGAATGGTCAAATGTATGGCAGCTTAGATTCAACGAAGTGCAAAGTAATGCACCTGGGAAACAAAAACCAGGGAAGAGTACACAGTGGGGAGTGATACTGACAACAACAAAATGGAAAGGGACCTGGGTAGTTATATCAGATGACCTAAAGGTGGGCCAGCAATGTGAGAAGGCAGTAAGGAGGGCTGGGGGGATACTGCGATGCATAGGGAGAGGCATCACCAGTAGAAAGCAGGAAGTTGTTGGCCCTTTGTACAGACAGTTGGTAAGACCACATCTGGAGTACTGTGTACAGTTCTGGAGATCCCATCCCTGCAAAGACATAGACAGGGTGGAGGCTGTCCAGAGGAGGGCAACCAAAATGGTGCAGGGTCTGCACCAGAAGACATATGAAGAAAGACTAAAGGAGCTTAAGATGTATAGCCTTGAGGAAAGGAGGGAGAGGGAGGACATGATAGAAACCTCCAAATACCTCAAGGGAATCAACAAAGTCCAAGAGAGTAGCATGTTTCAGAAAAAGAGATGTGCAGGAACAAGGGGGCATAATTTGAAGATAGAGGGGGGATGGCTCAGAGGTAATGTGAGGAAGTATTTCTTCACAGAGAGGGTTGTAGATGCATGGAACAGCCTTCCTGAGGAGGTCGTAGAGTCAAAAACAGTGGGGGAATTCAAGAATGCATGTGACAGACGTAAGGCGATTCTAGCGGGGAGTAGGAGGAAGTAGGCAGTTGGTTAACTAGGATGTGCAGCTTATCCATTAGTTAGGGAAATGGGCAGACTAGGTGGGCCAAGCGGTCCTTATCTGCCAGCACATTCTGTGTTTCAGTGAGATTAGCATGGTTTGGGATAAGGCTCCAGATGTTCATGTGGGCAGGTTTTATGCTCTTGATGCCTTACCAAACATGTGTATTTGTGTTAATAGGGGAAGCTGGTGGGGAGCCAGAGTTAGGTTCAGTATCCTCAGCAGTGAGTAGAAGGGAGAGGGCCAGTATTACTATGCTATAAGGCTAGAGGTGGGAGATAGTGGACACATAAGACCAGCGGGACCTTTTAAGGAAATGGGCAAATTGGCGCAGCCGCTGATACATTAGGCAGCAAACATTGTTCCTAGTCTTATCACTAACTAATAGGTGAGTTGACATAAGAAAGTTAGCTACATCATGGGTTAGCTCTGGATGAGGGTAGATAAATGGCATGTAGTCAATGATAAGTAACTGGCAAATAAGCAGACAGAAATTAACCCTTGAAAACAATATGCAACCCATTGCGTAACACCCTAGGTACAATTATATTTCAGTAGGCAGAGACCATGACTGTCACAGCGCAGATACTCAAATTATTACCAATAACTTTGGGAAGTCAAGCAGTAGTACTTGCAAATGTGATTTTGAATCTTGAATAGGCACGCAATGCTGTCTGTTGTCCGTGACAGCTCAGCTCGTGCTTTCATACTGGAACTTGGAATTCCTGCTGTACTCTGGTTTAGAAAGCAACCTTGTTCTTCATATTCCAAAATGTTAACAGGTTCTACAAGGTTTTGAAAACACCAGAAAAACAGGCTCAAAGTGCAGGTAGTTACTGCTTGTACAGACTGTTCACTTCCTGTCTGTTACCTCCTTACCTTCTTCCAGTATTCTCTTACATGGGCAGCAGCAAGTAGACGGGTACTCTGCCTTACCTTAGTGGACCAGCAGAGTTCCTCGCATGCCTGAGGTCACCTTCCAGTGCCTAAGATAACAGTCACTTCACCTGTTCTAGTCTTGCACTGTTTCACTCAAGCACTAGGACATGCTGGGTGGAAGGGTTTATATACAAGAGTGGTGGGCCTCCTGATCGATTCTTTGCCTGCTAGTCCCGCATTACAAGATCTGACACCCGACCCTGGCTTGGTGCTTCCTTCCATGTGAAACATCCAGCAACGTTAGTTAAACAGGTTAGATAATCTTAATTTTAAAACCAGTTGGCAAACTTTTCTTTTCCCCGTACTCCGGTGCTCGCTTTGGCAACAAAAGTGCTTCGAGCAAAATAGTCTTAGGGTATTTTAAACCACTCTCCTTCGATACTGATTGGTCCTAGTGTGTGCTAGTCCCGTCTTAAAGGACCTGACCGTGGCTTGCTGCATCCTTCCCTGTGAAACATCATCATCATTTATGCTGGTTAGATGACTTTAATTTTAAAACCAGTTGGCAAACTTTTCTTTCCCCCTACTCTGGCGCTCACGTTGGCAAAAAAACAAACCGAGCATGACTGTTTAAGTTATTTAAACAACTCTCCGTTGATCCTGGTTGGTCCTGGTGCCTACTAGTCTCGCCTGACAAGACCCAACTCTGGCTTGTTGCTTCCTTCTTCCCATGTGAAACAAACAACAACATTAGTTAAGCAGAGTAGCTGATTTTAATTTTAAAACCAGTTGGCAAACTTTTTTTCTTTTCTCCTACTTCGGCGCTTGCTTTGGCAACAAAAGCATGCCAAGCAGACAGTCTTACCTTATTTAAACCACTCTTTCTCGATCCCGATTGGTTGGTCCTGGTGCCTGCTAGTCTCACCTTCCAAGACCTGACCCCCACCCAGACCCTGGGCGCACTGCTTCCTTCCTCTCCTGTGAAACAGACAACATTAATTAAGCAGTTTAGCTAATTTTAATGCTGAGGTTGGCAAACATTTGCCACTCTAATGCTATGATGTTTCTGATGCTTCTGCTAGAGTTCGGGAATTAGTATGAGAAGGTATTCTTGGCTAAGGGTTGCTGGCTTTGCCAATGATGTGCAGCAAGCAGTTCTGAGTGCCCCTTTCAGAGGGACAAATCTGTTTGATTATGATGTTGAAGAATCTCTAAGAGGCCTTCAGACCTTAAAGATGACTCTAAGGTCTGTGAAGTCCCTGTATCACACTCCTACTGGGAGTCATGGAGGGGGATCCTTTCATCAGCCTGCTGTCAGAGGTGGCTGTTCCTATCATCAGCAAGGTCAAGGTAAGGGAATTAGTCCTCTCCTGTGCCCCCTCCTCACCAGGTGCCCATAAAGAAGCACCCAGCACAGTCAGTACTGGTGGCACTGCCCCCACTGGTTCCGCATGACTATTCTGGATATACCCTCACCTCCTCTTGTTAACCTGCAGGGGCAGTTGTGGGGTCAGACTCTCCCTGCATCTGAAACAAAGGTGGGAGATTACTACAGACAAGTGGGTCCTGGAGATAATTGTAAGGGAGCATGCTCTGGAGCTTCAACAAACCCCTCTAGATCATCCTCCACCTCTTTCTGTTATCCTCCAGACCACGTGTCTCTTAAGAAGAGGTTCAGTCATTATTCCAACAAACATGTTATAGAACCAGTTCATCCTTGACAGAGAAACAAAGGGTTCTATTCCAGATACTTCCTAGTCCCAAAATGAACAGGGGATCTGCATCTGTGTTGGATCTTTTGAATCTCAACTTCTGCATCAAATACAAGAAGTTTTAAATGGTATCCCTGCAAGCTCTGATTCCCTTTCTGCAAACAGGGAACTGGCTTTGTTCTCTGAACGTGAAGCATGCATAGGTTCATGTCAAGATCAGAAAATCCCACAGGCAGTACTTCTGATTTGTGCTGGAGGAGGCACATTACCAGTTCAGAATAATGCCCTTTGGCTTGTTTTCTATGCCACAGATCTTTACCAAATGCTTGGTAGTAGTAGCAGCAACCCTTGACTGGAAAGGCCGGTATGTGTTCCTGTATCTGGATGACTGGCTGCTGAAGGCCAACTCCAGGGAAGCTCTCCTATATACCTTGTCTCAGACAAGGCAGTTGTTTGTGGACTTGGGAGTCACAGTAAATGTGCCCAAATCAGTGCTAATTCCCTGCCAAACACTGCAGGACAGAGGAGGCAGTCTTGAACACGGAGAAGAGTTGTGCTTTCCTGCCACAGGACAGTACAGGGCAGAAAATCTGATTGCCCAAGCACAGTTGGTGTACAGGGTCATGTCTCTACAAGAACAGTGTTTCATCTTCTGGGTGTCATGGCTGTGGCCATCGTAACTATGTCACTGCAAGCTTAGATATGAGAATCCCTCAGTGGACACGAAGTCCAGTAGGATCAGCTGATGGACGAGCTGGCCCAAATGGTGCTTGTTACATCCTCTTTTTACAGAGCATTGCTGTGGTGGATAGATCATGAAAGCCTATTAAAGGGCATTCCATTCCATTCCATTCCATGTACCAGTTCCTGAGCAGATCCTCACTACAGATGCCTCGAGCACTGACCGGGGTACTCGTCTTGACCCTTACCAGGCTCCGGGGTCATGGTCCAGGGTGGAGGCCAGGTTACACATAAACATCCTGGAGGTGAGAGCTATCCTGTAATGCCTCCAGGCACTTCAGGAGCATCTATACCCCGGCTCTCTGTTAACAAACAAGGGGGCACTCATTCCTATCCCATGTGCATGGAAGCAGTGAGAGTATGGTGCTGTGCTCTGACCTATGGCCTCCAGTTGTCAGCTGTACATCTCCCAGGTTTCTAGACCATCTCTGCTGACAGGCAAAGCTGGTCACAGTCCAAGATTCACAAATAGGAACTGATGAGGTCATCCAGAGTGGGGCCTTTTTGCATCTCCACACAATGCAAAACTGCCACATTTCTGCTTGCTCACTCTAGGATCGGGAGTTTTCTGGCGAGACACGTCCCTCTCTTGAAAAGGAAAGTTCCTATATGCATTTCCCCCAGTTCCTCTAATACAGAGGGTGCTGCTCAAGTTGTGGATGGAGAGTGCCACTGTCATCCTCATTGCTCCATTATGGCCTCACCAAAGTTGGTATCCACTTCTACAGCTGATGGTAGTGTATCCTTCGGTATCCTTCCCTCTGTGTTGGAGCCTCTTGTCGCAGGATAAGGGATCCCTGGTCCATCTGGACCTGAAGTCCCTATATCTGCATATATGGCACCTAAAACATAGGCATGGCATGTTTTTTTGGTGCCCCCTAAGGTTGCTGATGTTCTGGTTGCTGCTAGAGAGCCTTCTGCCAGACACACTTATTCCTTGATGTGGAAGCGGCTCACCTTTTGGACTGCTTCCAGGAATTTAGACCCATTTGCATGTTTTGTAAATGCTGTGTTGGAATACTTGCTGTCCTTGTCAGATTCTGACTTACAGTATTTTATTTATTTTATTTAAACATTTGGTAACCGGGAAAGGCACACTCAGCCGAGGCTCGATTCCAGGTGTGACCTGGGGGAGGGGAGTGCAAACATAAATGAACAAAGTAAGTTACAATGCAAAGTATTTTAGTAAACAACAGAGAGAAACAGTGGTAAAAAGCAATTGTAATTTGTGAAACATATGCATAGAGTAAAACATGAGTAAATGTTTAACATTTTGCGCTTGATTAACAAGTGCTTAAGGGGACACTGATTTGGACAGCTAGGAGAGGTTAGTGGGGGGGGGAGGGGGAGTGAGTCGAAGTTGTTGCTTGCAGGTAAAGTGAGAGGAGGAGGAGTTCCTGATGGAAGGGGAAAGATTGTTTCACATGTAGGGGAGCCAGTAGGAGAAAGCAGCTTTGCCTGCTGAGGAGGAAGGACGAGGGAGGATGAAGGACCCTTCATGTCTGTGCCTCAACTCATAGGGGCAATGAGAAATGGAGGATAGGCATTTCATAAGATAGGAGGAAAGCAGATTGAACCAGAATTTAAATGAGCGTGAAGATGGATATAACATCTGAGAAGTGTTAGACCTGGAAGGGAGTAAAGATTGCGGTGGTGGATACGGGAAGGGGGGTTTGTGGCAAAGCAGTAGAAAGAGGTTTGTAGGGTATCCAGCCTAGACAGGGAGGTTACAGGGCTGAAGACTGTGTGCATAATCGAAGATGGGGAGAATCATTTTAGACAAGATTTCTCACCTGGTGAGTAGTGGGATGGAATCTCTGTTCTGGTAAAGTATACCTAGTTTGGGGCATAGTTTAGAGGCAGTAGCATCAACGTAAGCTGAGAAGTTTAAATGTGGGTCCAACCAAACGCCCAAGTATTTGTATTTAGTGACCGGGTCGACTGGGGAACCATCCAGAGAAGTGATGAGGGGAAGGGATGAGGTTCTGTTGAGTTTCTGGGCAGTGTCAAAATCCATAGACATGATTTTGGAGGTGTTTAGTTTTAATTGGCTTGCCTGAACCAATGCCGAATGTTGTTGAAGTCATTTTGTAGGGTAGCTTGGACTTTGTGCAGTACAGGGCCTGAGATGAAGAGGATGATGTCATCTGCATACATGTGAAAGCTTGATTTTGTGCAGGAGGATGGAAGGTCATTTATGATGAGGGAGAAGAGGATGGGACCAAGGACAGAGAGAGAGAGAGGCACTCCTGCTAGGATGTGTGTGTGTGGAGGGGATGTGGCATCGGCAACTTTGACTGATTGAATTCTGTTGGATAGATAGGATTGAAACCACTGTACGGTGATTGGGGTAAGTCCAGTTGCCTCCAGTTTCGACAGGAGGAGAGTGTGGGATACAAAGTCGAAGGTCTTGGCCGGATAGACAACACTGCAGCTGTTAGCAGGCCTTGGTCAGAGGCTGTGTGGATGTGGTTAGTAACACGCAGGAGAGAGGAAATTGTAGAATGGTGTTTTCTGAAACCTGATTGATGGGGGAGAGGAGCTTGTTTGCAGCGAGATAATCTGACATTCTGGTGTTTGCCAGGAATTTCTGAAGTTTTGCTAGAGCAGGGAGGAGTGAGATGGGCCTATAGTTTCCCCGTTATAATAGCAACTATAAAAACGTGACTACAAAATCACGAGTCCATAAGCGTGAATGCAAGTATAGCGATCACACATAAATAGCGCTTCAGCATAAGTAGCGTGTAAACCTGCCAAAAGGATGTACAGAATCACGACTGTGTATAATGGCGAAACAGTACAGAGGAAACATTCACTGGTAGGTTACTAGTGCTCGCCTTCATCTCTCTGGCTAGGTTAGATGTCCTTGATTGAGTGGGGGGTACTTGTATCATTTTAGCAGTGTTGAGTAAGTTACTTTTTCTATAACTTTCAATTACTTCTGAAAACTTGTTCCAGAAAGCTCTGTGCAGTCACCAGCAAGGATGGAGAAGTACTGGAAGATGTAATACACCTTACAGTTACATTTACTTATGTCTTTTTATACAAAAGAAATACGTAACTGTAACTGATGACATATATTTGAAAGTAACTAACCTATTACTTTCAAAAAATTTCATCTGTTATAGTTATTTATTATTTTTGTATTGTTTTTGTTTTAAAAGAAAGAAGTAACTATAATTGTAAGGTGTATTACTTTTTCTAGTACTTCTTCATCCTTGCTAGTGACTGCACAGAGCTTCCTGGAAAAAGTTTCCAAATGTAATAGAAAATGATAGAAAAAGTAACTTACCCAACACTGCATTTTAGGGTGAATTAAATATCCTTGCACAGTGCTTTGGTTACAGTTACAGATTGGCTTTAAAAAGTCAACCAATACTACTTGGCAAAATAATTTAAAAGTATAATGTAATGAACTGGGATCCTGAGAACAGAGATTGTTTCACCCCCCCCAAAAAATCACCAGATCTCTGCCTGAGAGTTGCCTTTTTGCTCCATCTAGTGGTGATAGGCGCATTTGGTGCTGCATTTGTTGCAGTAGATGTGTTACCTACTCTGGAAAACAATTTCCCTCCTTGTGCCTAGTTTGGATCTGGTCAGGTTCCACCTCAGCCCCTGAGGTGGTTGTCTCTAAACTATGGTAAAGAGTACCTAATTCTTTTACCCCTAGGGGGAGTCCGATCCAGCGGAGGTATGTGTCATCTCTTTTCTCCAAGAGAGATTTCTTTTACTCAGAGATATTTCCTAGACCTAGCCGACTGCCCAGCCTGTTGGTCCCCCTTTTTATTCAGGCTTTCTTCTCTTGATCAGAGCCTTGCAGTAACAGAAGTGACTCTCCAGTGAGTCGGAACTCAGGTTCCTACTCCTTGCATGCTTCAGCTTAACAGACAGCATACCCCTTTCTTGACCTAGGTCAAGTATGTCTTTTTTCTGAGATGGCTTCTATTCACACCTTCGGTTCCTGTGCACTGGTTCTGTGCCAGTCGCTCATGAGCTTATCCTCTCCGAGTGCTTGACAAAACTGTGATGTTTGTTTTTCATCAGCAAGCAAGCTAGAGTCTTTCCCTACTCCCTTCAGGAAGGCTGGAGTGAGTGGTGCCTCACTTTCAATGAATGGGTTAGCCCTAACTTGGTCCTGCTGCGTCCCTCTTTGACGCACATCTGCCTCTATTTGCCTTAGAAATCCAGCCCGTTTTTTTCTGTTGGAATGTTTTTCCACAGTGGACACGTCCTCCTGTACACTTTCCCTCTCTTCCCTGAGTTCAGAGACTGCTGCTACAGTTGTAGGCATTTCATTTTGGAATATGAAGTGGGTAGGATCTGGTTCTACTAGTCCACCACAAGAGGCTTCTAAGTCATGCTTTGGCCTTCCATCAGGAAGGTTTCAGTGACTAAGTGGAAACCATTCTCCTTGATGGGCTAACCCTACCTGGACCTTCTTTTGCTCACCAAGTAAGGGGTTCAGGTGCTCCTGGACGTGTTGTTCGCAGGTCAGCCATACTTGGTAGTGGGGGTCTCCATCTGCGCTTTTCGGTCTACCCTGTACCAGTGGACTTTATCTCCAACTCTTTCACTTCCTGAGGTCCTTTTATGTTAGATTAGTACATGTCTTTGACACACTTAATTTTGGTCCTAAACCAAATTGTGAGGCCTGGGTCTCACTGCTCTCTTAGAGTGGCTGCAGCTTCCTGGCAGGGTTTCATTTTGTGTCCATTACAGTCATCTGCAAAGTGGTGAGTTACAACTCAAGCGCTTATCTTGTAAGCACTAGGTTCTAGATGCTCTTTCCAAAACAGCTCTTTTAATTAGCGTGACAGTCCTTGGCCGTCCTTTCTGAGTGAACCCTATCTCCTACCACCCTACTCAAGGTTGTTGGTTTTAGTTCAGTACTCTCCCACTAGTGTGAATGAGTGATAGAGACTTAGTCCAGGAAGATGTGGAAATTACATACTTACTGTAATTGTTGATCTTCTTGGACAGTCTCCATTGCTGATTCATACGCCCACCCATCATCCCCTGGGTTCATTCATTTTCTTTCCCGAGCTTTATGGTCCAGGCTGTGAAGACATTGTTCTTTGACCATTCTCCAAGGGCCATCTGGGCGTTCTCAGGCCCAGAAAGTCAGGATAAGTTATTTTCATTACTTAGCTGCACCTCTCGGTGAAAAAATTACTGAGGCGGTTGGGGATCGGCCTTGAGATAGCATACACAGGCGCCAAACTAGCTCTGGAGCCGCACATGCGCGGTCCTGACTCTGCGCCGACCCTACTGAAAAATATTGGCTCCCGCTTGGTCCTAGTGCCTCCGCCGCTATCCCACTAGTGTGAATGAGTAATGGAGACTGTCCAAGAAGATCAACAATTACGGTAAGTATGTAATTTCCATATTCTGCTATTGCGATTTTAACATGGAACCATTTCCTGGCAAGGAGGGGTCACCACCTTTGTAGAGGGGGAGTACACAGGCTGTTTTCCATGCCTGGGGAACTGAACTTGAGGTAAACAAGAGATTTAGAAGATGGGTAAGAGGCTTGACAACTGCAGGCGCCGAGATCAGCAGGAGCTTTGGGTGGATCCCATCGGGGCTACATTTGGTGGTAGTACAAAAGTACTGAAGTACATGGTGCATCACCACACCTTTACAGATAATGGACTTTTTGCAGTTAAAATAAAGTATGTTGTGGTGGGAGAAAAACACTGCAACATACTTAAAAGGCTTACCTGGAGGGTAAGCCTGCAGGGGCGGGAGGCTGGCATGATGACAGCTTTCCTTTAAAGAAGCTAGAATGGTTATGTACTTACCACAAAAGTAGATCTTAGAGAGAATCTCCTACATTAGGCCATGCCATCCCTCCCTCTGTCCCCCTTCTACTTCAGTAAGGGTTACGTAAGATATTTTGTCATGAACCTAATCCATGTGTCATATATCCAGCCCCGTGCCTCACCTTGTATGCCTGGTGCTGGTCTTATCTCCTGGTTCCCCATGGTTGGTGGTCCTCGAAGTCCAGTCTCCAGTGGGGAACTTAGGAGTGATGGGGCACCCACATTTGTGCAGATGCAGTTGGTGGGACGTCATCATGGGCATCCTCTGGCTAGCAAAAGTTTCCATGTGGTCTTGGTGCCTGATGGATGTAGTTCCAAATGTGTGGCCTAATGGAGGAAATTCTCTTGAAGATGGGCTGTTAAGGAAGTACATAACTTATTTTTCTTAATTCAGCTTTATTTGGATTGTGCCTTGCTTGTACTGGTGCTTTACTCCAACTCAAGTCCAGGATCTCCATTCTAGTCGGTGTGGTCTGTCTTATATCCATGGCAACTTGCCCTGTGGCCACCCCCACCCCGGACAGAGTTCCTGATTCCATCTGACTCCTTTACAGTTTATTCGAGGGTAGGTTCAAGATTGCCAGGCCGTGGTCTTTCTTGGAGGTGCATCGTTTCGGCGTGATCTGGAAGACATGGATGGTACCAGGCCCCCTATATCATGCTCCCTTCATTGGAGACTCCACGACTTTTTTCCACTGCCCCCTGCATTTGAGTGAGCACACTTGCAGTACTCCTGGGGGAGGCTGCCATGCACTGTGTGTTCACCCACGTCACTAGCAGCCTCGTCTCCAAGTTCCCATCAGGTGTCATTCTGTGAGTGGTGCAGCACTGACCTCACCCCCAGGGAGGAGAAAGGTGAGCCTCAGCATGGACACTGTGCACCCTTCCTGCTGGCTTTGGCTCCGGACATCCCAGGCTTGGGTGCAAACCTGAGTTACCAGCATGCCAGAGCAGTTCCCCACTGTTCAGCACCACGGAGCCACCCATTTTTAACTGTTTCAGTTTTATTGAGCATGGGCATGGACAGATTATCAAGGGAAGAATTCCTGTACTTAAGATGGGAAGAGAGGCAGAAGTGCATTTGCATTTCAGCAGAAGAGTGTCTAGGAAATACTAGCTAAAGGAGATGTTGCGAAGATGATGATGATAGGAAGATTTGCAGTCCATTGGGATGTGGTTGAACGATAGCAAGTTATGAGTCAAGAAGGATACCGAGTTTCCTTGTTTTTATATGTAACCGGGGGGTCCCCACACCTGCCTTTTTACTAAAACAACAGGTGGCATGCTGTTGGCATTTGTCAGCAATACCTGGTGGGGGACCTGGGTTCGGGGAAGGATGAGGTGACCTGGCACAAGGGACCTAGGTTTGGCTACTCTGCACAGGGGCACCCAAGTAAATTCAACTACAGGAAGCAATAACTGTAATGTCCAGAACTAGAATTGGGATTTTTCAGTGTGGCTTTATTTATTAACTAACTGAACATAAACAAAGCATTGCATGGTCCCCCAAAGGGCTACGTTACTGTATGTGCAGATTAGAGGTTAACACAGCGGTCCATTTGAGGAATGAACACATTACTACAGTTGTCTGGCTTTGAACCCACCAGGCACTCAGCCCGGACTTTGCATGTGCTTTGGATACATAGCCCCACTGGCCCAGCTCCCCTGCCGGCCACTCGACTGATGGTCCACTTGAAGAATGAACCCAAACTTTACTTGGAAAGACATCCCATCAAACAAGGAGACTCCCGAACTGTGGCTCCTCACACCACTTAGAGTCTGCGACTCCTAGAGAGATTTTCAAGTTGCGACCCACGTCTGGGTACCCACCCCATCACTGGCCAAGTGCATGAGGCAAGTAGCAAAACACAGAAGAAATCCGTAGAGGTGGACCTGGTTACTAAAGATGGGGGGTTTTCCCACCTCCAGCTCCCACAGCCCATACCCGGCCATTTCTCTGGACACACAGAAAACGTTAGGACTTTAAAATGTAGATTGTACGGTGGATAACCTGAAGCACCCCCTCTACAGTGAACTTTAAATCCATTGAAAACTTTAAACTGTTTGACTGCTCCATTTGTTCGTCCTAGTGCACATAGTCCTCCCAAATAGCAGTCCCCATTCATGTCCCAACTAGAAGAAAACAATATGTTTGCCCAGCAAATGGAACAGACTCACCCATTCGTTGCAGGTGCCCCACAGGCGAAGTACTGTAACCTTTGTTGTTATACAAGAACAGACTAAATTAAATCAGGCAGCTTCCTTCCATGGTGGGAGAAGGGGATTGCCCCTGGAACCCACAGAGAACTTTTCCTCCCCCCCGGAGGGAGGGGGTCACTGAGACCGAGGGAGCAGTCTCTACCACTTTAAAAAAAGGTAAAACACAGGAACACTTCCTTTTTCTTAGTGAGAGATCAGACAGCAGACTGATGCTTCCTTCTTGCTTAAGGACAAACGGAAGATCCCCTTTTGAATTTTCCAAAGTTCTAAACTCACTCCCTGAGCTGTAGATTCCAAAGTGGCTCATGCAGCTGCGACAGTTCTATAGTGATGTCATCTCTCAAGTCTCAGCTGTGACTGAGGACAGAGTGAGACAGTGTGAAACCCATTTAACTGGAGTTTCACAAGCTGCCTTCCCTGCCTACCACTAGGTCTTACTGGGATTCTAGTAACCCCGGGTAACAAAGGGGTTACATATATGTTCTGTTTATGCTCCCTTCCAATCTCTGCACGCTGACATCCCTCCAGATCTCCCATGGTGACACCCCACCGGTCACCTTACCTGCTCCCAGTCCCATCCTCCAAGCTGCCTTGGTTTTCCCCCCAGATGGGGACAGAGTGGAGGAGATTTACCGCCGAACTGCTAGGTTTCATCAGGAGATGAATGTGAATTAGCAGAGCCGGTACCAAATACACTGGGGTCCTTCATCAACTGAGGCAGGGCCATTTTCTTTGTTTCTCCTTTCCCTCTGGGCAGAGATACACAAGGCAGACCAGTACATTCATGCACACAAAGTGTGCTGCTGTGTTGGTACCCAGTATGCATCTCACCCCCACCCCAACCCCACAGCACCTTCAGTTGCACTGCCCCTTTTGTCATCCAGGTGGCAGTATTGCAGTGAAGACAGTGCCCCTCCCCAGAGGGGAGCATCCTCTGGGATGCTCTGTCCTCCTCCACCTGGGTCTCCAGCATCACTTGCACTAGCCCTACCGCTGTGCCAATGGGCTGGCAGGACACCCAGATTTTTGCCAGCTCAGCAGTGGAAATACAGGAGTCAAAGGAAGTTATGGAAGAAGATGAATTATTGGGAAAGGATACTTTTTTGCCAAGGAGGGTCTCGGTCTCCGAGACACTAAGCTGAAGGTAACTGATACAAGCCAGACTTGATGGCCTAATGGTTAAGTTCCCGCTTACCTCTTGGATGTGTGTTTACATCCAAAGCTTGGGATACTAGTTTGGGGGGGGGGGGGTGACAGAGCACAGCCCTGTCACCACAGGGCCTCTGGGAAAGGAGAACAGTGTCTGCTGCTGCATGGCAGTCCTCTGGTGAACCAAGGGGTTTGGAGCCGTGATGGCAGCAGCTCTCCTTGTGCCTCTGACCTAATTTCTGTACTTAGTACCCCTCTTTCACTTTACAGCTAGGTACATTAACACAAGTTATAAACAGTGGTTGAAAATGGTACATTCTGATTGACTGAAAGCACTCTAAAAGGGTTATAGCTAATTATACCATGTACCTCGGACACCAACTAATCAGATAGGCAGGCTGGCACCTTACCTATGTTGATTATCTACCGATAATCACAGCAAAAGGTGCCAGCCAGCCGCATGTTCAAAAAAAAGCAATCTGACGGCAGAAATCACGGAACTCCGACCGCCATCTTGTTTCCCCGCTAAGCCGAGACTGTAAAACAGCAGCTCCATATATCGGGGAAAGTAAACAAAAACACTGACTGCTCTACAACTGAGTCGCTTATTTAAGCATTATAGCAAATACAGTTTTTTTTTGTTTTTTGGTTTTAAATAATAATAAAAAAAAAACAGTACTTGGTATAATCGCAATAAGCCACTCGGGGGATCTGGGTTATCGGGGGATTTACCATGGCTGGCACGGATTTACCCACTCAGCTGCGCCTCATGGGCAAACCACTCCAGCCGTGGTAAATCCCCCAATAACCCACACCCCCTCATGGCTTATTGCTTAAATAACCTGATGTACACTAGAACAGTTAGATGTTGGAGTGTAAAAACATTCAAAAAAGAAAATGTTAGTTTTAACACTAGCATGGAGGCACTTAAGGGGTTGCATTACCTTTGTTAATCTTTCCCTAGGAGCATGAGGCCCTTGGCTGTGCCTCAAGTCTCATGACCCACTAGGTTTAGACTAACTGAGGGAACTCAATCCTCTGCTTACTGCTGAGTTAAAGACCGCTCTAATCAGCTGATCCCTTGGTGGCAGTCAGGAAAGGAGAGAGAAATGTACTGCCTGTATCTGTGTGAATACCCAACTCCCCTTGTGCCTCTTGCATGAATGCTCCACTCCATCTGTATCTCTTTTATGAATGCCATACTCCCACTGTACTGTATGTCTTGTGTTAATGCCCCCTCCCACTGTATTCTTGTGAGCATGCTTCCACTCTTCCTATATCTTGTGTGTGAATATTCACCCCCTGTATCTCTTGTTTGAAAGCTCCACTTGTCCTATATATCTTTTGTGACTGTCCCCTCCACCTATATTTCTTAAATGCATGTCCTCTTCCACCTGTATGTCTGGAGTGAATGTTCCACTGCCCCCTACTGTACCTCTTGTGTGATTCCCCCATTCTACCTATATCTTCTGTGTGAATGTCCCGCTTCCCTGGTATCTCGTGCACGAATGTCCCACTCCACATTATCTCTTGTGTGAGGGTCCCACTCACCCTGAATTCCTACTCTGCTGTTGTCCCTTATGTGAATGCCCCACCCTCCTGTATCCCTTGTGTGAATTCCCCCACTCTGCCTTTATCCATTGTGTGAATTCCCCCAGTCTTAATCCCTTGTGTGAATACCCCTACTCTGCCTTTATTCCTTGTGTGAATACACCCACTCTGCCTTTATCCATTGTGTGAATGCCCCACTCTGCCTTTATTCCTTGTGTGAATACACCCACTTTGCCTTTATCCCTTGTGTAAATGCCCCCATTCAGCCTTTATTCCTTTTGTGAATGCCCCCCACTTTGCCTTTATCCCCTGTGTGAATTCCCACATTTCCTGCATCTCTTGGTGGTGGTGGTGGGGGGGGGGGACAGAGAGAGATTCCTTAACTCGAGGTTATTTTCTAGACTACACTGAATTGAATTATTAATTTTTGGCCTGTGTAAGTAACTAGTATGGATTCTGTTTTGGGGGTTGACTTTTCTTAGTTTAACTTTAATTTGCTAGGGAGGAATTGTGGCTGGGAGATATTTCTAGTCATTTATGACTAGACCTGTTACTTAACTTACTTATAAAGCCCTACATGGACTTGGCCCTGACTACTTGAATGAGCTTCTTGTTCTCTACCGCCGTGTGCGACAGCTCCATTTGGCTGATGAGGGGATGCTGGAGATTCCGAGTGCGACTTTGAAATCATCTGGGGCCTTGGCATTTATGTGTGTGGCCCCTACCCTCTGGAATTCTCTACCCCATCAGCTTAGGGAGTCCGTGACTGTGGGGGGATTTAAACAGGCATTTAAAACTTTTTTGTGGCAACTGGCCTATCAGTGACTCGTTGTATGGATCTGTTGTGTTATTTATTATTGTATTTGTTGTTTATGAAATTATGTTTTAATTATTGTAAAGCACCTTGCTATCTTGAAAGGCACTAAACAATAACGTTTATTATTAATATTAACCTCTGTCAAATAGGTGTCTGAAAGGAAGGAAGGCACTCCCTGGGGTGGAGGGTCAGAGTTGTAGTTGATTGTTTCTGGAGGGCATAGGTTTACTCCCACCACCCCCTGCCCCTCACACCACCCACCCCAAGCGCATAACTTCCTTTACAGCAGGGGTTCTGACATCACTTCCCCAAAACTGATAACATACACCTATTCATATCCTTAAATCACAGCACACTGAATAGAGGGTAGAGATACTCACAAACTTGCACACACTAAAACAAGAACAGCAACAACAAAAAAGCATCTGTAACAGGAAGGGACACAGACATGTGGGGAGTGGTGCAATGCACTGGCTGTGGAGCAGCAGTCTTCTGGGAGACATTCTGGAGACTGCGTTGCTCCCCTATTTGCAGGCACCTCTCTGGTCTGAGGGAGGAGATTGTTCATCTCCATGCTGACTTGGCAAGGATTCAGGACACCTGCTCCCCCACCCAGGGACCACCCAGGCCACCACCAGTACCTCAGAGGTTGCCAAGAAAGAGGAGTGGTCGGACCATGGTGGGCTCAGGGAGGGTGAGGGTGGTGGAACAGAGGTGCATCCCTCCAGTTGTGCCTCTCCACAATTCATTTGCCACTGTGGCAAAGCATGGTTCTTGTATGGAGGCACCCACAGTGGAGACCAAGGAGGCTGCTTGGAACCTCCACAATGGAGGTCCACAGGAGGGTGGCACAGGACCCCACAGGGGAAGGAAACAAGTCCTGGTGGGGGACTCCGAGTTGTTCAGAGGGGTAGAACTGGGGAGGGAGGGAAAGGAGGTAAGGTGCCTGCCTGGCGCCATGGCTTGGAGGGACAGGAAACGAATCCTCAGGAACATGGGAGCAGCTACAAGGGGGAGTGAGCTGGATGTCATCCACCTAGGGACAAATGACCCACTGAGAATGGGATCAGAGCAGTGCAACAGGAGTAACTTTCTCGGAAGTGCTACTTGTCAATGGCATGGATGAGGCTAGGATACTCCGCACCATGGAATTCAAGGACTGGTTGAAAAACTGGTGCAGAGCTTAGGGATTTGGCTTCACTGGGGACTGGGGCTCCACCTGGAGGGATGCAGACCTATACAGGTGTGATGGTCTGCATCTATCCAGGAGGGGAACCAGGATCCTAGGTGATCGGTTTAAGTGCTTCATTGGCATGCATTTAAACTAGCAAAAGGGGGAGGCACTGAAAAGGAGAAGGGAAATTCTAGCCCCCAAAAATCACAGTAGTTAGTGGGGTGGCTGTGAAGATAGAAAGTCGATAGGGAGAAGGGCAGAGGTAAATGGAGACAAGACAGGGCAAAAGCGCATCAGGTCCCTGATATGGACAATTACGGCGCAGAAACTGGTTCCTGCACGGACCATGCTATGCCTGCTCAGATACATGGTGGCTGCCATCGCCACGGTTTCCCTGGCCCGCCTCCACATGAGTTACTCAGTGGATGCTGAGAGCCCGATGGGACCAGAGGCAGGATCACTTAGACTAGCTCATCAGTCACAAAGCCAGTCATTCTGGACTTACAGTGGTGGCTTGTCCCGGCACACCTCTCTGAGGGAGTTCCCTTCTTGGCACCTACTGTAGCTCTAACTCTCACCACGGAGTCTGGGTGGGGAGCTCACTTGGGCGAAACAAGGACCCAGGAACTTGGTTGCCTCTAGAAGCTCACCTCCATACCAGTGTCTTGGAGATGAGGGCAGTCCTATACGCCTTACAAGCTTTACAGTTGGAGAGTTCACTGAGTCACGTGTTAGTCCAGATGGTGTATTACATCAACAAGCAAGGAGGCACTCACTCATACCCCCTTTGCCGAGAAGCAAAGCGGGTGTGGGACTGAGTACTATGGCACGGCGCCACGATTGCCACAGTACATGTTCCCGGTGTGGACAACACCGTGGCAGATCTCCTGAGCCAGTCAAGGGCCAGAGCTCACGAATGGGAGCTGCTGCAAGAGGTTGCAGAGGACCTGTTCCAACGATGGGAGCACCGGACATAGACCTGTTCACATCCCCATACAACGCAAAACTGGCCAGTTTTTGCTGGCTAGGTCCAGGGCCTGGAGTTTTCTGGTAAGACGCATTGTCACTGTCTTGAACGGGCAGGTTCCTCTGTGCTTTCTCGCCCTTCCCTTTGAACCAGTAGGTTGTCCTCAAGCTCCAGTCAGAACCGGCGTTGATGATCTGGGTGGCGCCCTTTTGGCCCAGACAGATTTGGTTTCTGCTGCTTCACCAGTTGGCTCAGGAGCCTCCTCTACCATTGCCAGTCAGCTCGCACTTGCTGTCTCAGGAGGCCAGTTCTTTGGTCCATCTGAACCTCAAATCCCTGAACCTGCAGACTTGGTTCCTAAAGACATAGCCATTCTTAGGCAAGGAGTCTCATAAGGGATTGCAGAAATTCTAGCAGCAGCTCGGAAACCTTCCACTCAAGCTGCGAACACCATGAATTGGCGCAGATTTTGTCTTGCGGCCTGGATCCTCTTCGATGCCCAGAGAAGTCCATTTTAGACTACCTCCTATCCCTTTTTCAGTCGGGATTGGCGTATTCCTCTCTGTAGGTACACCTCTGTGCCATTACGGCATACCGTGCATCAGATGATCAACGGTCACTAGCTCAGCTGGAGGCCTCTCACACTTTTCTGCATGGCATTCTGCATCCGATACCTCCCATAAAGGACCCAGTTCCCCCTTGGGACCTTCTTTGTGTCCTGGAGCAGCTCACGCTGCCTCCTTTTGAACCGGCCGCAGACTGCGAGTTACGCCTCCTCTCTTGGAAGGCATTATTTTCAGTTGCTGTGACTTCAGCAAGGAGGATTTCAGAACTACCAAGCACTCATTTGTAAAGAGCCTTATTTGATTTTTCATAAGGACAGGGTGTCTCAAGGACCAATCCTAAGTTTCTTTATCAGGACATTGACCTTCTGGTGTACTTGCCCAACCATACTAATGGGGGGAAACCCTTCTGCACTCATTAGATATGCATAGGATCCTCGCGTTTTACCTGGCCAGAACTAGACCGTACACGCAGTCCGATCAGCTGTTTCTGTCTTTCGCCCACAGGATGCTGAGCGCATCTGTGACAAAACAAACGCTCTCTTAAGTGGTTGGTAAATTGCATTGTGTTCTGTTACCAGAAGTGTAAAAAACTCTTGCCAGGATTGATTAAGGGTCATTCGACGAGAGGGGTGTTTACCTCCTTTGCTGCGCTGAGGAATGTCACATCGGCCATTTGTGCAGCTGCCTCTAGAAGTTACTAGGATTACAAGGATTACTAGGATTTCAAAGACGTATGGGAGCCAATAGGCCCATATTATATGTCTCCCACATGTGTGGGATAATTATACCAATTTGTGAATGTTATAATATGTTCCGTCAAGATAAATTTTGAAGGAATCAAGACTATTACTTTCAACCGCTATCTGGGGCAGTTTATTCTATAAGGCAGGTGCTCTAATTGTAAAATAATGATCCCTTTTGACTGTTTCTGCAGATTCGATTACAATTTTTTTATTGTGTGACAGTAGGTTATTTCTTGTATTGCTATATCGCAAGTTAAATTATTTAAAGCCAAAATCACTGTGGGATGGCCTATATAGCAACAAGTCTTCCCTTTGCCTTTGTGCCTCTAATGAGTGTAATCCAGACTCTTTTAATCTTGTAAGATAATCCAGCATTTTTAGTCGAGGGATATATCTAGTTACAGTTTTCTGGACCCCTTCCAGAATCTTAATGTATTTTTTTAAACAAGGTGTCCAAAATTGAAAGCCATAAGCTGAAATAGGTCAGACAAAGATTTTATATAGGGGTAAAAGTTCAGTGCACACTTTCATTAGACATTATAGTTTGGACATTGTCTCAAGGCACAGAGACTGTTTTTCCAGGGACTTTTGGCCTAAGAGGCATCCTTTTTTTTGGGGGGGGGGGGGCCTCTCCTATCCTCTTCCCAACTGGATCATTTATACATCCTTACTGCTCGGCAGTCAGCCCTTATGGTGTAATCTGTTGCAAGAGCTGTATCTCGAGGTAAGATATAGTACAGTTATGTAAGAATTTACCGTAACAGTAGATCTTCGAGAACAGCTCTTGGTGCAGGTAGTTTCCCTCCCACCTTCCTCTTAGGAGGTTTGGTTCTTCATAACGTCTCTGACGTATCAGATTTATTAGTCTTCCTCTGGAAGCGGATCCTCTGTCTCCCCTTCTGAATCACATCACTATGCTGGGAGTCTCTTGCGGGAGAACTGAGATATGCTGGGGGACCACCCTTTTATGAGGTATCTGACGTCAGGGGCGGTCCACCACTGTATATAGCTAGCTAGAAGTTTTTTGTGGGGTCCTGCTGCCTGCCAGCTTCAGTCCTTATGCTGTAACCTGCTGCAAGAGCTGTTCTCGAAGATCTGCTGTTATGGTAAATTCTTGCGTAACTGGACTTTTTGACTTCGATTGAAACTGCGGCCTTGGCCATTGGCTTCCTGGTGCCCTCGTCAGGCCAGTCGGCTAAGATGCGGGATGATGACCCGGTCAAAATTGTCATAGACCCGATCGACCCGTTGTCTCTCGATGAGGCTGACATCTCCCTGTTAAGGACTCTGGTCCTCTTTACCCACTGAGGAGGGGCCCAGCCATGAGACCTCCTTAAAAACAGAGTACCTACTGCCAGACTTAGCTCCTCAAACATATATTATAGTAGATCTGCTCTACTGTTGAGGGGCATTAAAAATTCTATGCGCTTTCCTCTGGTTAAAAAGTTGTAGCACCCCAAATTTGCACCCCATAAAAACAAAGCCTTGTCTGACACACCTCCTTTTGTGATGTCAGAAAATGAAGGCTGCTTGTGTGTGCTCCACAGATCTACTGTATGTTGGTGCCATTTGTCAATGATGTTTAGTACTATTTAGAGTTGCCACTTGGAACAATGAAAGTGACCGCTCCAGTAAACAGGGACTGTTACTCCAGCGACTGCTTTGATTTGTCTACATGGCACCTCTACAAAGTACTAAATGCCATAGACATATCGCATACATGCAGGTTAATGACATGCACCCTCAGTATTCATTTTCTGACATCACAAAAGGAGGCGTATCAGACTATTTGTTTTTATGGGGATGCAACGTTGAGGTGCTATAACTTTTTAACCAGAGGGAAGCACATAGAATTTTTAATGCCCCTCAACAGTAGAGCAGATCTACTATTATATATGTTTGAGGGGAGCTGGGTGCCTGACAGCAGGTACCTGCTCTTTAAGGTCCCTCATCGTGACCTGGAGCAGCAGTAGGTTTCCCCAGCTCCCTCCAAGCGCCCCCGTCATCCCCCCAGCAGTCAAGGTCGAGGTCTGTCATACTTATCCTCATCCAAAAAGTCAAGGAAAACTCATAGATGCCACTCTGGGCATTCCAAAAAATGGCGCTGCTGCTATTCGTCCTCATCCTCCTTGGAAGAGGAGAGTCTTCAGCGCAAGCTGCACCAACACTACGAGGATTTCATGTGGCAGCAGTGGAGTTTGCCAGTCCAAAGTCGACGCTGGCTTCCACACCGGCAATCACATGACTGTCGCCCTGTAGGCCGACTCCTCTGGAGCTGGTCGACTCTGTCCCTCCACCTGCAGAGCTGGTGAAGACCCTCCCAGCTTGGCCGAAACTGGCCTCTTCACCGATAAAGGTGCAGCCGCCACCTAAACAGCCTCCCTTGGGGGCTTCGGTCAAGGAGTCTCTGCCCATTAAGGGCCTTCTTCACAGGCTGTCGGTCACTCTTACGCCCAACTGCCCACAGTGGGGTGAAGGTGACACGGGTGGCTGGCCAGTCTATCTGAACTCCTCTGAGTCTGAGGACTCCTCGCTGCATTCCCATCCGCTTGATGAGGAGTCGATTGGGGGTCTTTCAACGGAGTAGGGTGCCATGTCCTTCATGGGCGTGTTCCAGCTCATCTCCAAATCCACGGGGATGTTTTTGGAGCCTGTTCAAAAACGGGCTTGATATCCCAAAGGAGATTCTCCGAAGGAGGCCTTCCCAGTGGCTGAAGCCATTGTCTGCCCGGCCCTGGAACTTTGGCAGCACCCTGCCTCCGGCTCTGCGCCATCAGCCCAGATGATCCACAAATATGCAGTTCCCATTGGCTCCCTTTCAGGGTTCACTGAGCACTCCTTGGCCGAGGGGTTGGTGATCGACTCTGTGTTTCAGCACTCGGGTGACTTTGATAGACCTCCGGACAAAGAATCAAAAAATTTGGGCCACTCTGCCAGGAAGGTCTATACTGCCTCTTCGCTCAATCTCTGTCAGGCGAGCTGGGCTGTCATCATGGCACACTCCACTCATGCCCTTTTGGGCTGTTTGATTGAGGTGCTTCCTCATCTCCCAGCGGACCTCCAGACCATGGTCAAGCAGGTCCAGGATCAGGGTAGTGCTGTGGCAAAACAGCAACTCCAGATGGCTCTGGACATTGGGGACTCTTGTGCCTGTTTGGTGGAGGCCACAGTCACCAAGCACCGAAGGGCTTGGCTGAGGGTCTCGAACTTTTACGGCAAACACCCAGCACAAATTGGCAGACATACCCTTCTTAGGCACCGACTTGTTCGGTCCCGGGGTCGATGGTCATCTTCAACACATCGAGAAGTCCAGTGCCACCTTGGACTCTGTTGCCTCCACCCAGAAGGAATCTCAGGGTTCCAAAAAGCAAGAAGTGCAAGCCCTTTCGGCCTTCTGCCCTTGAGGCTAAGCCAGCCCAGAACCAATCTGGGCAACAGCAGCAGGCTCAATCTTGGTGACTTAGGCAAAAGTCAGGGGCTTCAGTGGCCCATAAGCCCAGGGGGAAGGGTCCCGGCGGCCCCTCGGCCGGATCCTCCTTCTCCAAGCCTGCACATTGATGGGATGGGGTTGACCACCCCATGTCTGTGTCACCTTCTCTTGGCCCTCCTGTGGGAGACTGGCTCCACCACTTCCTTTCTGCCTGATCTGCTGTTGCCACAGACAGGTGAGTTCTGGAAGTGGTTGGCCAGGGTATGCCTCTGATTTCAAGCAGTACCCACCAAGCCGAGCCTGCACCCCACGGGAGGAGAAGGTATCCATGGACAGTCGGTTGGCTGTTCAAGACGACATCACCCAACTCCTCCACAAGGAGGTGGTGGTCAGAGTCGCGGATCCCCCTGTCAACCCAGGGTTTTTTTCCAGGTACTTCCTGGTCCCGAAACGGACAGGGGGCTGGCACCCCATTCTAGATATGCACGACCTGAATAAGTTTCTCAGGTCTCTCACTTTCAAGATGGTAAAACTTTCTTAGATCATAACATCTCTCACGCAAAACATGTGGTTTTGCTCCCTGGTTCTGCAGAACACGTTCTTTCACGTCCCAATCCATCCATCCCAACGAAGGTTCCTCTGCGTCCGAGCTGAGGGAACCCTCTATGGGCTTAAAGCCATGCCACTCGGCCTGTGATTGGCTCCCAGGGTCTTCATCAGATGCATTGCAGTGGTAGCAGCCGAGCTTCGGTGTCAAGGGGTCCAAATGTACCCCTGCCTAGATGAATGGCTTAAAGCGAGACCCTCCAGGCAGGAGGTTGAGAGGTCTGGGGACCTTTCCCTCCAGATCTGCATCTAACTTGGTCTCCTAGTCAACAAGGCCAAGTCAGAACTTGTGCCCTTGCAGGTGACCTGCCTCATCGGGGCAGAGCTCGACTCTTGCCAAGCCAGAGCCAGGCTCCCGGTGGACAGGGCGGAGGTTCTCTCCTCCTTTGCCCGATCTTTTCTGGTTGGGCACTTGCGCCCTGCCCGGGACTTCCTGCAACTTCTGGGGTACATGGCGGCCTGCACCTTTGTAGTCCGATGGGCCAGGTGGTATATGCGCTCCCTACAATGGGGGCTGGCCAGCCAGTGAATTCAGCACCTAGGTCATTTCGACCAGCTGGTCACTGTGACCCAGAAGATGTGGGACTCTCTCCAATGGTGGACCGTCCTGGAGCATTTGCAGGAAGGAATCTCGTTTGTCTGCCCCAAGCCGACTGTCATCCTGAAAACTGATGCCTCTCTCATGGGCTGAGGTGCCCACTTGGGGGAAAACAGAGTCCACAGGCTCTGGACCCCCAAGGATTCACAATGCCACATCAACCTGCTAGAGCTCCGAGCAGTCCGTCTGGCGCTGACTACCTTTGCTTCATTCATTTGGGATCAAATGGTTCAGGTCCAGATGGACAACACTACGACCATGTACTGTCTCAACAAACAAGGCAGGATGCACTCCCTGCCTCTGTGCAGGGAAGCTTTCCGCATCTGGACTCTTGTGAGCCGACTGAAGGGCAGAGCTCCTCGCCATTCATGTGGCAGGAGCCTCCAGTCAGCTGTCGGATGCCCTCAGCCGAGTGGGCGAGGCGTCCCACGAGTGCTCTCTCCATCCAGATGTAGTACACAGCTTGTTCTCGCCTCCAGGGAGAAGGCAAAGCTGAGGCTGTTTTGTGCCCGCCCACCTCAGCAGGGCTTTCTGCAGGGGATGCCTTCTCGAGGCCGTGGACCCCAGGCCTCTATTATGCCTTCCCTCCACTTCCCTTGATCTGCAAGGTGCTCCTCAAGGTCAGGAGGGACAAGGCACAGGTGATCCTGATGGCTCCAGAATGGCCCCGTCAGTTTTGGTATCCCAATCTTCTCAGCCTCGGCATCAGGCTCCTGAGACGTCTTCCAGCACACCTGGACCTGCTTTCCATCAGTCAGGGGAAGGTACTCCACCCAAACATTCAATCCCTGCACCTGACAGCCTGGTTTCTGAGCAGCTAGAGTTCTAGGGTCTGGGTCTCTCTGAAGATGTACTCACTGTTGTTGAGGCATCTAGAAAGGAATCGACCAGCAAGTGCTGTGCCTTCAAATGGAAGAGTCTCCTTTTGGTGTCAGGGCGAGGGGTTGGACCCTTTGACCTGTCCAGTGGCTAGCATCCTAGATTATCTGTGGTCCCTCTCCAAAGGGGACTTTGGTCGACGACCCTTTAAGGTGCACTTGGCAGCCATCTCTGCTTATTGTGCATGGGCCGGTCAGCAGTCAATGGCACAGGAGAAGGTAGTCTGGCGCTTTTTCAAAGGCCTTAATCATATTCCCCTCAGGTGCACATGAACCACTACCAGTGTGGGATCTGCTGCTGATACTGGCAAACTCCTGGGCAAGCCATTCAAACTGATGCACAAGTGCGAGATGTCGCATTTGGCATGGAAGACTGCCTTCTTAGTGGCTATCACATCAGCCAGAAGGATTGGGGAGCTCCAGGTGCCCTGTCGAGTCTCCTTATCTGGTCTTCCATAGGGACAAGGTTATCCTGCGCCCCAACCTGACATTCCTTCCGAAGGTTGTGTCTGAGTTCCACCTGAACCAGGTGATGACTCTACCAGTATTCTACCACAGTCACACCTTGGATGCCAAATACAGGCTCCATACCTTGGATCTGAGGTTAGCGCTAGCTTTACTATAAGGAGTGCATGGCTGGAATTCAGGGAGAGGTTTGCCAGCTGTTTGCTAAGCTGAAGCCACACCTGGCAGACCTGCAGCCAAGCAGATGATTGGCAGATGGATTACATCATGCATTACTCTCTGCTATAGGTTGGTGGGTAGGGAGCCTCCCAGTGGGCTAATGGCTCATTCCACACGCCACACCGCTGTGACTGTGGCTCCTTCTAGGAATGTCCCCATCCAGGAAATCTGCAGGGCTGCTACCTGGAAGTCAGCAAACACCTTCATTTCCCACTACCACATCAACCTAGAGTCACATCGGGATGCTGGTTTTGGGGCCTCAGTTCTCCGATCTTTGTTCCCTGAGTAGGGGGGTGTGCGCCTTGCCTCCCTCCTCCAGGAGAACTGCTAGGAGTCTGCCAGATGTGTGGCTAGAACAACATATCCACGTCCCTAGAAACACAGGTTACTCACCTGTAACAGTAGTTCCAGGAGTGGTATATGTTGTTCATCCACTTGTCTGGCATGTCCTTTCCCCTTTAAGGTCAGCTGGAAGTCTTTAAGCGGGCTCCTCCCACCCACCCAGGCGGTATATCCCTCGGCTCTGCCCCATGATGCCAGATCTTGCCCGCTGGAAGCAGTGGTTGTGCGTTGAAGCCGGGGATGTCGGGTGGGTCCGTGTGGATGAACAACATGTACCACTACTACAACTACTGTGACAGGTGAGTAACCTGTGTTTTTGTGCCATATTATGAGTTTAAAATGCTGCAGCGCTTAATTAAGTTAATCTTTTATGCCATTTTTATGTATATGATGCAGGAATGTTTAGAAATGTTTAAAATGGCGGTTAAATACAAAATAACATCCACTCTGATAGGTGGAGTATGAGTATAACTGAGCGGGCATTATGTCTCCCTTGTTTAAATTATTTTGCTGCTGCTGCATTGTTATGTAGAATGTTTGCCAAAGAAATTGTGCATCGAAGCAGGAACTGTTTGAACCGAGTGGCAAACCCTAACTTTTACATTTGCTGCTGCTCGGTATCTGTGTAATTAATTTACTGATGCCCCTATATTATTAGGACTCCCGGCTGCTGTCTTTGTATAAAATATGCTGTAGAATGCTGCCAGCTAGCTGTGGAGGAGTCCATGGCATGTGTGCAGCCCATCCAGGCTGCTAAAGAGGCAGGATTCCACGGAGCGGAAATTTCACTTTCAGCCGCCTCGCTTCCCTGAATGAATAGAGCGCTCTGAAAAGTGAGCACTTAAAAAATAAAAAGGGGCTATGCTGTTCCAGACATAAAAGCTATAGCCCAGTATAAAAAGAAATAAAATGGGGCTTACCAAACCTATGCAGAGCCCCAAAGCAGAGCGGCTAGATAATGATTGTCTAGCAGTCTGCTGCTTTGCTACAACATAGAAAACAAATGATTTAAAGGGATAGGAACAACCCTAATGTATGTGGAAATGCTGTACAGTTGAAGTAGTCTTCAGAATAAGGAGAGGGCTGCAAGATAAATTAAACACATTAAACAAATTAAACAAATTGAAGAATAAAGAGACACACTGCAGGTCTCTAAAGGAGCCCCATTATGTATAGAGCCCTGAGATATAAATTAAAGGGCCAGTGTCCATATACTATAACAGCACAGCACATGTATAAATAAAATAAATGTTTTCACTGTTCGCATATATAAAAAATAAGGTGCTGACCTGTTACCAAGACTGCAGAAAAGGGGGTTTCCAATAGAGGGACCTCCCATAAGTAAAACCTCATTATGTAATAGAGGAGGAGTTTCCCTATATAGGGGACCATTCCAGAACTAATTGGGTGTTATGGGAGAGACTTTCCCATAAGTGGGAGGGTTATATAAGCCCTCCTCAAACATCAAGAATCAGATTAGCTGCATAGCCAGTCTTACTTACCTGAAGGAAGATGAGCATAAGGACCTGTGCCTGAACAGGAATTTCTCCCCAGCAGCAGGAAAGCTGATGAATTGTTTTGAGATACCTGATGTAAGGTGAAATAGCCTTGAGCTATTGTTTATTTTCTTGTTCTGTTTGAACTGTTTTATTTATATTTTCAATTTTTGTATAACATAAAACACACTGCGGGTATGTTGTACCCTATTACTGTGTCCAGTGTTCTCTTTATACCCATGTACCTGCGAGAGCCTCACTCTGCCTTGATCCCTTGTGTGAATACCTCTACTCTGCCTGCACCCCTTGTGTGAATGCTCCCACTCCACCTTTATCCCTTGTGTGAATGCTCCCACTCTGCCTTTATCCCTTGTGTGAATGCCCCCACTCTGCCTTTATCCCCTGTGTGAATGTCCCCACTCCGCCTTTTATCCCTTGTGTGAATGCCCCACCCTGCCTTTATCCCCTGTGTGAATGTCCCCACTCTGCCTTTATCCCTTGTGGGAATACCCCAACTCTGCCTTTATTCTTTGTATGAATACCCCCACTCTGCCTTTGTCCTTTGTGTGAATACCCCCACTCTGCCTTGATCCATTGTGTGAATGCTCCCACTCCACCTTTATCCCTTGTGTGAATGCCCCCACTCTGCCTTTATCCCCTGTGTGAATGTCCCCACTCCGCCTTTTATCCCTTGTGTGAATGCCCCCACTCTGCCTTTGCCTCTTGCGTGAATGCCCCCACTCTGCCTTTATTTCTTGCGTGAATGCCCCACTCTGCCTTTATCCATTGTGTGAATGCCCCACTCTGCCTTTATCCCTTGTGTGAATGCCCCCACTCTGCCTTTATTTCTTGCGTGAATGCCCCACTCTGCCTTTATCCATCGTGTGAATGCCCCACTCTGCCTTTATCCATTGTGTGAATGCCCCACTCTGCCGTTATTTCTTGTGTGAATGCCCCCACTCTGCCTTTATTTCTTGCATGAATGCCCCCACTCTGCCTTTATTTCTTGTGTGAATGCCCCCACTCTGCCTGTGTCCCATGCCTGAATACTCCTCACGGTCTGGGTCTCCCGAGTGAATGCTTTTCTCTCATTCACATCCTGCATCATCTCACTCTCTCTTTCTCCCCACAGGCTTCAAGAAGACCCAGGACCCTGGAAGATCGATTTTGATGTTTATCAGTCAGACAGTGTGGGGCAGTTTCGGAAAAGCATCCCAGGAAAACCATATACCAGAGTGTGTGTTTGCAGGTAGCTAACTTGAGCTGGATGCCTCAGGCTGTGTGTTTGCCCATAGCTATACCAAGAGTTTGAGAGCTTTAGAATGTGGATAATATATTTGTATTACATGAATAAACAGCTAGTGTGCGGCATGGTAGAATGTACTGGTCATCTGAACCTTTGGGTAGCGAGTTGCGCTATCTCACTGGTGACCTGCGTTCAGGAGCCAGACGGGCATTCTGGAGGGGCTGAGGTGACCCTGATGCACAGCAGCATTCCCAGCCAAGGAGGGGAAGGCGCCAGGTTCAGCTGCAGTAGCGACCCTTGTAATGAGCCAGGAAGCTTGCTTTCTCTGCAGAGACATGCTGTGTGCTGGCTTGGCTGAATTCGGTGCTGCCTGGTGCTGTGCAGTTGGTGGGCTTGGTCGGGAGAAATCTGGGGGGGGGCCTACGCACAGTGTCCACCATACATGATGATGATGCTGGTACTCTTTGGTCCCACCCCTGTGAATCTCTGTTTGCTTGACAGCGGATCTAGGGATGAATGGATGTGAGTGGAAGGCTGTGGGAAAAACTCACATCAGGCATAGGTGGCAGCCAGTAGCCCTGTAGAGCTTAATTTTAAGAAACTTTGGCTGTGAAACTGTTCTTACCAGAACTGCAGATTTATCTGTTTGCAAAGGCCTTCCGCAGTTTACTGGTGAATTTAATACATTTTTCTAGGGACATGGATATGTTGTTCATCCACACTGTCTGGCAGGTTCCTTGCCACTTTAAATCTTGCCGGACGGTCTTCAAGCTGGCTCCTCCCACCCACCCGCTTGGTAAAACTCGGCTCAACCCCATGATGCCAGATCTTCCTTACCGCTTGGAAGCTCAGGTTCCCTCCTTAACGCTCTGCGTATAGACTGGATCCTAATTCTTCGGTTCGCCCGAAAATAGTTCTAAAGTTCTTAAGACTTTGGTCTAATTACTCCCTCACGGCTGCGATGGACAAATTGACTCCCAGTTTTTGGCGGTGCCCATGCAGGCAGAAGATGTCCAGGATGGACCCGCACTCCACGTGCGTCTACTGCCTCGGCCTTGATCACGACCCGCAGGCCTGCGAGTTATGTTGATCATTTTCGGCCAACGTACTAGAAGACCACGCTGCCCTGTTACAGCGTGGGTGCCCCGAGAAGCCCTACCCGCCGGTGAAATCCAAGGAGGCCCGTTGGGTGGTGTCCGCGGCGGCTGGCTCGGCTGAGCAGCTCGAGCAGATGATCGCCCTCAAGGAGGAGGCGGCCCAGGCCGCATCCTCAACTTCCTCGGTCGCAGCATTTATCCCGCTCTCTCTGGGATCCTCCTACACAGTTTCTTTTAAAGGGCTTTGCCAGTCCCTTTCCATGAAGGGAGAGGGGCCATCAGGACACTCTTCTCGGTCGAAAAAGAAGGACTCGAAGGGTAAGTCCCACCGTCGACGTTCGTGGGAATGGGAGAGGTCCCTTTCATCGGACAGTCAACATTCGACTTCGGTCGAGGTTGCGGCTAAGGTCGCTGGCTTCACGATGTCCCCGTCAGGTCAGCCGGCCAAGACATCCGTCGACGCGGTCGAGTTTTTCTCGACCCGTCGGACGATCTGTCGACTAGTGAAAGCTGACAACCCTTCTTCACCGGTTCCCCCGGTGGAGACTGAGGACTTGCCTGTGCCTCCTCTGCCGGAGTTCCCGATCAAGGCTACTGAGCCGAGGGAAGAGCGGGTGTCCCCTGCTCCCTCCCAGACCTGCCCTCGGAAACACCGAGGGTCTTGGTCTTGGACCTCGTCTCGGTCCAGCCGATCCCGCCGACATAGACTGTCTCAGTCTTGGCACCGAGGAAAGCGGCGGCGCCGCTTGTCCTTATCCTCCTCCTCGGAAGAGGAGAGGCTTCAGCACAAATTGCGTCAGTGCTATGAGGACTTAATGTGGCAGCAGCTCCTTTTGTCCAGGAACAAGCCAATGCCGTCGCCTTCCCCAGCCATTAAGTGGCTGTCACGTGAATGGCCGAAACAACCCCTCGCTGTAGTCGAGGTACCCAAACCTGGGCCAGTTGTTCAGCGGAAACCAGCTGCCCCACCAATTGTGGTGGAACCTCCGCCTCCACAACCAAAATCGGGGGCGCCGACCAAGGACTATCGGTCGGGTGGGTCTACCCCACCGGTTGTCAGTCACCCTCACTCCTGACCGCCCTCGGCAGGTGGAGGGTGGCTCAGGCCCCAGGCAGCTCTTCGCAGACTTCTTGGAGTCTGACGACGACTCCTCCCTGTTTTCCAGGCCCCTTGACCTGGAGTCCTCATAGGCAGTCGATGGACAAGAGCCCGCACGTGGTTCTCATGGGTCTGCTTTGGCTCATCTTGGAGTCCACCGGGATGCAGCTCAAGCCCGTATCCAAGTGGGCCAAGTATCCCCTGATGGAGATACTGGACCGAGGGGATTCGCCCACGGAGGCCTTTCCGATGGCTGAAGCCATTGTTAGCCCAGCCTTGGAGCTCTGGCAGCGTCCGGCTTCCTGCCCTGCGCCTTCGGACAGAATGGCCAGGAAGTATGTGGTCCCTACCGGCTCTTTGTCCGGTTTTTCAGAGCACCCCTCTGTGGAGGGGTTGGTCACGGATAGCGTTTTCCAGCGTTCTGGGAGCGCTAGGGATGTGAGATAAGCCCCCTGACAAGTGGTCAAAAAGCTGGACTATGCGGCGGCAAAGGTGTATGCTGCGTCCTCCCTAGGCCTCCGCCAGGCCAGCTCGGCTGTGCTGATGGCACACTTCTCCCACGCCTTCATGGGCTCCCTGGATGAGGTGATCCCTCATCTCCTGGCCGACCTGCAGACCACGGTCAAGCAGGTGCGGGATCAGGGAAGGGCGGTGATGAAACAGCAGCGCCAAATGGCTCTGGACATTGGAGACTCCTGTGCCAGATCAGTAGCGGCCGCAGTGGCCATGTGCCGCAGAGCTTGGCTGAGGATGTCCACCTTCACGGCGGATACCCAGCATAAATTGGTGGATGTCCCCTTCTTGGGGACTGACCTGTTCGGCCCTGGAGTGGAAGGCCACCTCCAGCGGATCGAAAAGTCCAACGCTACCCTGGACTCTGTCTAGAAGGACAAGGGCCGTCGTCAGCAACATCAGTCCTTTCGCCCTTCTGTGCCTGTGGCACGTCCGGCCCAGCAACACCAGCATCAGGGCCAGCAGGCTCGCGCTTGGCATCCCAAAGCCAAGCCTGCGGCTTCCTCTAGTAGGAAGCAGGGAGGAAAAGGCCCAGGAGGTCCCTCAGCCGGCCCCTCCTCCAAGCCTGCCCAGTGACAGGTTGAGGGGTGTCGCCCTCAGCCTCGTCACTCCCCCCTGGGTTCCCCCTGTGGGGGGACGGCTCCGCCACTTCCTTTCCACCTGGTCCGCTATCACCACGGACTGTTGGGTGTTGGAGTTGGTAGGAAAGGGCCTGCCTCTGCAGTTCGAGCAGGCTCCGCCCTTCTGAGCCATCGCCCCTCGGGGGGCTACGGGGTCCGCAGCCTCTCTGTTGGCTCGCCGAGTCGACATTTCCCTGCTCCTCGAAAAAGAGGTGATCAGGAAGGTGGCAGATCCTCCACCAGACCCGGGGTTTGTGTTCAGGTACTTCCTGGTCCCAAAACGGACTGGGGGCTGGCACCCCATTCTAGATCTGCATGACCTGAACAGGTTCCTAAGGTCTTGAACCTTCAGGATGGTCACTGTGGCTCGGGTCATTCCATCCCTGGAACGAGGCATGTGGTTCTGTTCTCTGGACCTCCAGGATGGGTTCTTTGACGTCCCAATCCGTCCGTCCCACCAGAGATTCCTCCGCTTCAGGTCAGAGGGATCCCTCTATGAGTTCCGGGCTATGTCCTTCGGCCTTTCCCTAGCTCCCAGGGTCTTCACCAAATGCATGGCAGTGGTGACAGCATTCCTGCGGCGCCAAAGAGTTCGGGGTTACCCCTACCTGGATGACTGGCTGATTGCAGCCTCCTCCAGAATGGAGGTGGAGCGGTCCAGGGATCTGGCCCTCCAGGTTTGCTCTCAGGTTGGCCTCCTCATCAACGAGGCCAAGTCGGAACTCGTGCCAAAGCAGGTGATGCAGTTCATCGGGGCAGAGCTCGACTCTCTACGAGCCAGAGCTCGGCTCCCCACGGACAGGGCCGAGGTTCTTTCCTCCTTTGCCCAGTCATTTCAGGTTGGGCAGTTGCGCCCTGCCCGGGACTTCCTGCGCCTCATGGCGGCCTGCACCAGCGTGGTCCATTGGGCCCGTTGGTACATGCGTCCCCTTCAATGGGGCTGGCCAGCCAATGGTCACAGCACTCCGATCCCTTGGATCAGCTAATGACAGTGACCCAGGGGATGTGGAACGCCCTCTAGTGGTGGACCGTTCCAGCACATCTGCAGGAGGGCATCCCATTCGTCCGCCCCGAGCCGACGGTCTCTCTATCGACTGATGCCTCTCTGATGGGTTGGGGTGCCCATCTGGGGGAGCACAGAGCGCATGGCCTCTGGTCCCCTCGGGGAGTCCCGATGCACATCCAGCCTGCTAGAGCTTGACGGTTAGCGTAGCCCTCACCGCCTTCACTCCGTTTATACAGGGTCAAGTGGCCCCAGGTCCAGACCGGACAATACCACGACCATGTACTGCCTAAACCACCAGGGCGGGACGCACTCCATGCCTCTGTGCAGGGAAGCTCTCCGCATTTGGTCCCTCGTGCGCAGCCTGGTGGCGGATCTCCTTGCCATCCATGTGGCAGGAGCCTCCAACATTCTGGCCGATGCCCTAAGCTGGATAGGGGCTGCATCCCACGAGTGGGCTCTCGTGCCGGAGGTAGTACAAGATCTGTTCTCCCACTGGGGCATGCCTCAGGTGGACCTGTTTGCCTCCAGGGAGAATGCGAAGCTGAGACTGTTTCATACCCGCCCCCCTCAGCAGGGCCCGCTGCAGGGGATGCCTTCTCAAGGCCGTAGACCGAGGGCCTCTTCAAACAACATGAAGTCTTGCTATATTATGACATATGCAGTGAGTCCCAACTTTCGAACTGCTCCGGAGGTGAAAGAGTTAACTTTCCCTGCCAGGCATGCAACTTTGAGCACGAGCTCGGTTGAAAACTCTGTCTGTTGTTCTTCAAACTCAAACTGTCAGATTCTTTACTCCGCCTCACTGAACAGTCACTCCGGAGATTTCTCCTGCTCGGTTAAAGTATTAATTTTTCGGTTTTTTTAACTGAATTTAAACCGCAACCGGTCGGTTCAAGCTCTGTCTGTGGTATTGTAAGTACTAGATAGGTTTTACATTTACTTTCTGTGTGGAACTTGTAAACGGTAGTATCGGTTCGGTTTGAACCGATCAGGTTGTTGTAAATACATTAATCTGTCCTTTAGATAGTGGTTCCGGTTCTTATCGGTTCTAAAAAAGCAGTTTCATTATGGTTTTCCACAACCCGTGACATGGTTGGGAACCAATAAGAGTCTTGCTTGGCGGATTGCCATAAGCGGGCAAGTTTTGGTTAGGCTGGCACTATGTCTGAGAACCCAAAGAAAAGCGGGCCCACTGGGTTTCCAACACTGCAGTGTTTGTAGGGAAGCCTTTGCCAAGGCTGACCCCCACACCACCTGTGTTTATTGTCTGGGGTTTGACCACCTCAATGCAGACTGCCAGATTTGCAAAAATTTTCCTGCAGCTACCCTGGATAAGAGAGTCGGTAGGCTCAGGGAAAGGGAGGCCAAGAAGTCCGCTGACCCGGATGGCCAGCCCGGTTCGGTTGTAACCGAACCGGAGGGGATGCCCTCTGACCAGGGCGAGACTTCCTCGGGCAAAAGGAGAGCCGACTCGGAGGTCGGTTCCAACAAAAAGACTAGAAAATCAGCAGGTGTGGAGCCAAAATTTCCCTCTCCAACGCTGAAGAAATAGCCAAAGCGATTAAAATTGTCCAGTCGCTTTCCCGGTTCCGACCGAGACGCACCGTCAAATAGCGTCTGATTGATCGGTTCCACCGGTTCAAGAATATGATTTAGAGGAATTTTATGAACTGGAGGAGGAAGAGGAGTATGAGGAGGGTGAATGTGGATTTGAAAGTCTGGATGTGCCCATTGAACCCGGACATCTCCCAGACAGACCTTCAAGAGTGTCTCCCCTAGGCTTTCCGAGTCCCCCTCTCATTTTATGTGTTATAAAAAAGTGGCTGAAACCCTCCAGCTCCCTATGGAGGAAGCTGTGGATGATCAAGAGGAGCCCGACTATGTAGAAATTATGGATATCCCAGAGTCTAGGAGACTGTCTCTTCCTTTGCATAAATCTTTTGGGAAACAGACAGTAAAAATTCTAAAAACTCCTCACACTATACCTCCTGTGGATAAAAGAATGGACAAGAGGTACACATTGTCAGGCTCTAATCTGAGTTCCTTACACAACAATGCAGCCATGTTGGGGTAGTGCAGGCTACAGCCTGTGACAAGCAAATATTCCCTTGGCTTCCACCCCTGACAAGGACTCAGGAGGATTGGTGCCATGGCAAAGAAACAGTACATGCAGCATCCTTGGGACTCAGACAGGCAAATTATATAACTTATGTTGCTAGATACCAGAAATCCAGATGGGACACCATTATGGCTCTAGCAAAACGAGACCTGCCAGCAGCTTGCCAAGGAGCTGGAGCAGGTGGCTGCTGATGGTATTGAGGCATCTAAGGTGCAATTTCATGCTGCAGTGGACTCTAATGATGCGTCATCAAGAGTCATGGCTACATCTGTGGCTCTTAGCGGATGGCTTGGCTCAGATGTACTAACCTGTCTAGGATACCCAGACTAAGGCCATGGAATTCCTGTTGTGGGTAACTCTCTGTTTGGGGAGCAGACAGAGAATTACATGAAGAAAATGGATGAGTATAGGACCACCTATAGGAGTGCACAGGCCAAGGAAAGGCAGGCCACTCCTCAAAGGCAGCCTTCCAGGGGCAGGGGCAGACCTTTTCATAGGCCTTTTTAACAAGCCCAGGCCTCCTCTTCAGCTTATGCTCAGAAGGGGTTCTTTAGAGGGAGAGGCAGATGGGGTACAAGCAGACCTGCTTCCACCCCTCAGCCTAAAGCCCCTGTCAAGCAGACACCCTGATGGGGTGGCCAGGCCGTTCTCCACTACCTGTAGGGGCAGGCTGACTTACTTTGTCCAGGACTGGAAGTCTTTAACATCAGACAAGTGGGTCCTGGAAGTAGTAAGCCAGGGACTGGTTCTCAGCTTCAAAAATTTCCAAAGATGAGAACCAGGTCCTTTCCACCTGCAAATCCATCAGAGGCACTTGCCCTAGAGACAGAGTTTCTACCCTCCTGGCTCTCAGAGCTGTGGAAAGGGTTCCACCCTACACCAGGGTAAGGGTTGTACTCCAGGTACTTCCTTACCCCAAAAGACAGGAGAATGGCGCCCATCCTGGATCTCAGATACCTAAACAAGCACCTTTTAAAACCAAAATTCAAAATGGTGACTCTGGGAATTATTTACCCTCTCTAAGGCCAGGGGACTGGCTAGCGTCCCTGGACCTCAAGGATCCCTACTTCCATGTTTATCAAGCTCCCATCAAAAGTACCTCAGATTGAACTGCCCTCAGGCCATTACCAGTTCAGAGCAATGCCCTTCAGCCTCACCTCTGCCCGAGGTATTCACAAAATGCCTGGCAGTAGCAGTTGCCCACTTAAGAAGACAAAAGATTGCCATCTTTCCTTAGCTGGACGACTGGCTCATAGTAGGCCAGTCTCCAGACCAAGTCAAATTACATCTTCAGGTAACTCAGCAACTGATCACATCTCTAGGTTTCCTTCTCAATCTTCCAAAGTCAGTTCTAGAGCCTGTCCAGCTTCTCACCTTCATAGGTGCAGAACTGAACACAAAAGAGGCCAGAGCCTTCCTTCCTCTGGAAAGAGCAAGGACCCTGGTCTCTCTGGCCTCCTCTTTCACCCTGCAGGTCTCTCGACCAGCAAGGCATTTTCTGCAGCTCCTGGGGCACATGGCTGCTTCTACAGCAGTAGTGCAGGGAGCAAGATTTCAGATGAGGGACATCCAGTTCCATTTGAGAGTCTTTTGGTCTCAAAGGAGAGAACCTCTATCCAAATTGATCCCAGTGACTCGAACCCTGATCCAAGCCCTTCAGTGGTGGAAGGACAAGAGCAGTCTGAGACAGGGGGTTCCCTTCGCTCCTCAGTCTCACTCCTTAATCCTTACTACAGATGTATCCCTCTTGGGGTGGGGAGCTCATATGTGCGACCTCACTACCCAGGGATTGTGGTCCCCTCAGGAATCTCTGCTCCACATCAATCTGTTGGAACTCAGAGCAGTTTTTCTAGCACTTCAAGTTTTTCAAATCTATTTCAGAACAAAGTTATTCAGGTCAGAACAGACAATACCACAATGTGGTACATCAATAAACAAGGGGCACTTGGTCTCGGCCTTGTGCACTAAGCAATGAAGTTGTGGTCTCTGGCTTACTCTCTAAACACCTTCCTTATTGCAGTTCACCTCCCAGGCAAGGACAATGTCCTGGCAGATGCTCTCAGCAGGATTTCCCAGGGCCATCACGAATGGTCACTGGATCCCCTAGTACTGGAGGTAGTATTTGCCAGATGGGGCACCCCGTAGATAGATCTTTTTGCAGCCCCAGACAATCACCAGCTTCCCCTTTTTTGCTGCAGGACCCCAGTGTTGGGCTCAGTCCCTCTGGATGCCTTCCTTCTCAGTTGAGAAGGGAAGTTTCTCTATGCTGTTCCCCCCTTCCCTTTTCTGTTCAAGGTGCTAGTCAAAATCAGATCTCAACCCTGCAAGATGATCCTGATTGCTCCAGATTGTCCAGACAGCCCTGTACCCTCCTTATGTCCTTAGCAGTCCACCTTCCCCTGTGTCTTCCCAGGAATCACAACCTGTTAACCTGTGCTCAGGGGAGAGTTTGGTACCCGAATCTCAAATCTCAATCTCAAGGCCTGGCTTTTGAAGAGTTAGTTTGCTGACCTACACCTCTCCCAAGGTGTATTGGATATCTTGACGGCTTCTAGGAAGCCTTCCACCAGGGCTACTTATAATTCCAAATGGAAGAGATTTTCCGTATGGTGCTCTGGCAAGCATATCTCCCCAGAATCTGCTGACTTACCCACAGTCCTGGATTATATGGTGCATTTGAATACTTTGGGACTGAGACCAGCTACCCTAAAAGTGCACCTGGCAGCCGTGTCTGCTTTCTTATCAGCAGGTAAACCCTCTTCTCTTTCAGCTCATCCTGTATTCTCCAAGTTTTTCAAGGGTTTGCTTCACACCAACCCTCCATTCGAGGACCCTGCCCTGCCTGGGATCTTAATATTTGCATTGCCCAGCTTATGCAACCCCTTTGAGCCCTTGTCTTCAGCAGAGCTTAAGTACTTGACTTGGAAAACTGTGTTTTTTGGTAGCCATCACTTCTGCCAGGCGCATAAGTGAATTACAAACATTGTCAGTGGAGCCTGATTTTATCTCCTTTCATAGAGATAAGGTGGTCCTCAGGACTAACAGAAAGTTCTTGCCTAAGGTGGTTTCAGACTTCCACCTTAATCAATCTATGTCTCTCCTGTGTCTTCACTGACCATTCCTCCTCTGGTGAGAGGAGACTGCACAGTTTAGATGTCAAAGAGCCCTTAGTTACTACATAGAGCGTCCAGGGTCACAGGTTTGACTCCCTCCAACTGTTCCTCACTTATGGTGAGGTTGGTAAAGAAACCTGCCACTAAAAGATCCATTGCCAGATGGATTGTCTCTTGTATCCAATTTTGCTATGAAAAACTGGGTAAGGTTCCTCCCTCAGGCCTGAGGGCTCACTCTACCAGAGGTACAGCTGCGTCTCTGGCTGCTGCCAGGACATTCCTATCTAGAGATATGTCAAGCAGCTACCTGAAAACAGTTCACACTTTTACCAAGCATTACTCCCTGGACATCCAGGCTAGGAGTGATGCTCGGTTAGGCACAGCTGTGCTTCAGAGCCTATTCCTAAGTAGGTTCTGTCCCTCCTCCATGGAGGTACTGCTGTGTAGTCTGCATGTGTCATAATATAGCAAGACTTCATGTTGTTTGAAGAAAAAATTACTCACCTTAGTAATGTTGTTTTTTCTAATGGAGTCTTGCTATATTATGACCTCCCCCCTGCCTGCCCCTCTCAGAACCTCTGTTTTTGGGATGTGGGTGGGCAGTGCAGTGTGGCATAGTAGTGCCTACCTTGTTTTTCACTCCTCCCTTTTTGGGGTGACTTGGTGTTGTGTTTTTCATTTTTGGGTCTCCTGACTTGAGTCCTTGTTTGGGACCAAAATGTGTTCTTATATTTAGTAGCCAGTTGGCTAGTGTGAGGTTTACAGCTTCCACACAGAACCTTAGTGAGTTTTGCTCGTAAAGATCTGACAGTTTGAGTTTGAAGAACAACAGACAGAGTTTTCAACCGAGCTCGTGCTCAAAGTTCCATGCCTGGCATGGAAAGTTAACTCTTTCACCTCCGGAGCAGTTCGAAGGTTGGGACTCACTGCATATGTCATAATATAGCAAGACTCCATTAGAAGAAACAACATTACTAAGATGAGTAATTTTTTCTTCTATGCCTTTCCCCTATTTCTCTTGATCCACAAGGTGCTTCTCAAGGCGAGGAGGGACAAGGCATAGGTGATTCTGGTAGCCCCAGACTGGCCGCGCCAGTTCTGGTGTCCAGATCTACTCGGTCTCAGCTCCAGGCTCCCGAGGCGGCTTCGAGTCCACCCGGACCTGATCTCAGACAATCAGGGGAAGGTATTCCATCTGGGCCTTCAATCCCTGCACCTGACAGCCTGGTTCCTGAGCGGCTAGAGTTCCAGGCCTTGGGTCTTTCCGACGAGGTCCTCAATGTTGTTGAGGCATCCCGTCAGGAGTCGACCAGGAAATGCTACGCCTTTAAATGGAAGAGATTCTCCATTTGGTGTCAGGGCAAGGGCCTGGACCCTTCCTCCTGTTCCTTAGCTAGCATTCTGGGCTACCTGTGGTCCCTTTCTCAGCAAGGGCTTCGGTCGACGACCCTCAAGGTGCACCTGGCAGCCATCTCTGCTTAACGGGCACGGGCCGGGAAGCAGTCTGTGGCGCAGGAGAAGGTGGTCGGGTGCTTTTTCAAAGGCCTTGATCACATATCCCCTCCAGTGCGAGAACCTCCACCTCCGTGGGATCTACTGCTGGTACTGGCTAAGCTTATGGGCAAGCCATACGAACCGATGCACAGGTGTGACATCTCTCACTTGTCGTGGAAGCCCGCCTTCTTGGTGGCTATCACATCAGTCAGAAGGATGGGAGAGCTCCAGGTGCTTTCCATCGAGTCTCCTTATATGGTCTTCCACAGGGACAAGGTTGTCCTGCTCCCCCACCCGAAATTCCTTCCGAAGGTGGTGTCGGAGTTTCACCTTAACCAGGTGTTGACTCTGCCGGTGTTCTACCCCAGTCATACCTCGGAGGCCGAATATAGGTTCCATACTTTGGACCCTAGAAGAGCGCTCGCTTTATTACAAGGAACGGACAGCTGAAGTTCAGGGAGAGGTTCGCCAGCTGTTTGTCACCCATGCTGAACTTGCACCTGGCAGACCTGCAGCCAAGCGGATGATAGGCAGGTGGGTCACCTCCTGCATAGATCTCTGCCATAGGTTGGTGGGCGTGGAGCCTCCCAGAGGGATAAGAGCTCATTCTACCCACCATACCGCTGCATCGGTGGCTGCTTCCAGGGACGTCCCTATCCAGGAAATCTGCAGGGCTGCTACCTGGAAGTCAGCACACACCTTCATCATCCACTACCATATCGATCTTGAGTCACGCCAGGATGCTGGTTTTTGGGGCCTTGGTTCTCCAGTCATTATTCCCTAAGTAGGGGGTATGCGCCTTGCCTCCCTCCTCCTGGAGAACTGCTAGGGAGTCTGCCAGACAGTGTGGATGAACAACATATCAATGTCCCTAGAAATACAGGTTACTCACCTGTAACAGGAGTTCTAGGAATGGTATATGTCGTTCATCCACATGACCCATCTGGCTTCAACGCACAACCTGGCTTCCAGCGGGCTAGATCTGGCGTCATGGGGCGGAGCCGAGAGTTTTACCACCCGGGTGGGTGGGAGCAGCCTGCTTGAAGACCTTCCAGCAAGATTTAAAGCGGCAAGGAACCTGCCAGACAATGTGGATGAACAACATATACCATTCCTAGAACTCCTGTTACAAGTGAGTAACCTGTATATATGGTTTGGATGTATTCACACTTATTTGGGTCTGTGGTCTGTGTTAATGTACAGAGCTGTCAGCCTATTGAGGTGCTTGCCTTTCATTGAAAAAAATGGTTGCCGGTAGGGCTGGGCCAAATTTAAATTCCGTCAGCAGAATTTTTGTGGCATTACTGACACTGTGGTATTGCCAAATAAATCACAAGATTTATTTTTTAAAATCAAAAGTCTTGCAAAAACCCCAGAATTTATTTTTCAATACAAACCACTGAACTGTTTTCTGTGGATGTGAGGGGCTTGTTAATGTCCTCCGCTGCAGTTTCAGGGCATCTTCCATGTTAATTCCAGAATTAATGTAAACTGCAGAATTTTTCTCCACATTAATGTGTTGGAATTCTGCGGTTTAGGTAGATGCCCTACAGAAAAAAGGTGATATTCCATGGAAGTTGGTATTTCTGAGAAATCCTAGTATTTCTAATTCAGCAAAAGTGGAATACTTAAATTTCCCCCATCCCTAATGATAGCACATAAAAATCATCAGTGGCCATTAAAACGTACGCAGCAAGCAAATTTCTGGTTTCCTTTTAAAAAGTTTGCAGTTGTTTTTTTTACTTCTGCAGACATGCCCATTAGACTGGATTTTTTGATTTAGACATCATCTGATCAAGTGGCTTATGCCTGTTGTGAAGTCCTGATCCTCGGAAATCATAACCTGTTGCCATGGAAATGATTGTGATGTCACAAGCAGAGCATTATGACTTCAGGACAGGGAAAGCAAGAGAGAGACAGGTGAGAGCCAAAGGGGCTGAGAGCCGGCTTTCATGCAGATGGCTTTCATAATGAAGAAGGGAATCTCCTGAAATTCAGTTGATTTGGGACTGTTACAAGATTTGAGACCAGCTCGTGCTAACGGCACGAAACTGGAAAACCATTGGTTATACATGCAGTTAGTACAATGAAGTCTTTCCTTCAGCCAATAACTGATCAGCGAAATACATCTTTCACTAGTTGCCAAAACAACGTGGCCTTGGATGGATGGTCCATCGGCACAGTAGTAGGGTTGCGGCTTGCACTGCCAGCATTCAGAGTTCGGGAAGAGGCTCAGTCTGTTGGGGGCTGATCAGGGGGAAGGAAATCGAATGTTCCAGAGGACTTATCTTCCTTTGAGGAGGGAGGGCAACCACTGTAATGTTGCCACTCGGGGGCCACCAGTGATAGTGCAGTAGGCAGTAAGAGTGGGATGGGGCATCCACCAAGGCCAGCTTGGGGTATGGTCACGTGCTCCCTATTGGGCCTCGTAGAGTGGTGATGTCCCAGGAGGTGGGATCTGAAATTCAGGAAAATGGCCTACCTCGTGCAGAATGAATGAAGCACTCTCGGGCCCTGACCATAGTTACTGCCCACCTCAGGAGAACCCAGGGAGCTTCCACCTTCGTGCCCTGCAAAAAGCATTGGATCTGGTCAAGTTTGACCCCACCATGGGGTGGGGGTTGGGGGGGCAAGCCTGTGGGTTTGGAATCCCTAGTATGGTAAATGACCGAGATGCAGGGAGGTGTGACTGTGCCCGACTCTGGGCTGGGGTGAGAGAGAAACAATATATAGTAACACAAAAAAATGGTATACAAACATACTAAGAAGACAGCAGAAGAAGGCCATTTGGTCTATCAGGTCTGCTCGTATTGCAGGGTCCACATCTTGAGCTAATGTCCCTGCCCTCCATCACCACTCCCTCTCATCCTCTCTACCCATGATCCTTACCTTCCCCCTGTGCCTATTCCAGCCTCTTTCAAAGCTGCCCACTGTCTTCAACAAGATGACCTCTTCCGGCAGTGCATTCCGAGTGTCTGCCACCCTCTCTGTGAAGAAGTGCTTCCTGACCTTCCTCCTAAACCTCCCACCCCCCAGCTTAAGACTGTACCTCCTTGTATTATAGTTGCCACTCAGCTTAAAGAGACTCCTCTCTCTCCTGTCTTCCAGGGAGTGCATGTTCAGTGCCCTCAATCTCTCCTCGTATGCCTTACCCTGCTGACCTGCTGTCATCTTTGTAGCCCTCCTCTGGACCTTCTCCAGCAGGTTGATGCCCTTTTTGAGGTGTGGGCACCAGTACTGTACTCCATACTGTAGATGCGGCCTTACCAGTGACCTGTACAAGGGCAGTATAACCTCTACTCTTCTGCTACTGATCTCCTGGATATGTATCCCAGCATCTTGTTTGCCTTTTCTGTTGCTTTCCTGCACTGCGTGGAGTGCTTCAGGTCGCTAGTGATCATCACTCCCTGGTCCTTCTCCTCCTCCTCTGATGCAGCTACTTGGACCCCACCCAGGTAGCACTCTGTCCTGGGATTCTTGGCTCCAGTAGGCATAACTGTGTATTCTAACCCCATGTATTCTTCTCATATTCATAACTCTCTGCAGTTAGCCTGCCCAGTAGAATTGCCCAGAGAATGGAACTATATGCTAATGATGGAATAATTGGCATGTGACAATATTCAAACTGCTGCACTCATCTGCTGCACATTCTATCAACGTCTCAGATTTCTTACTCCGCCTCACAAGTCTAAATGCCCAGGAGATCCCTCAGGTCGTTGTTGGCTATTATGAAGTATAACTGAATTAATTATACATTAATTTCTTTCTGCTACCTTCATTTATTGTTTAGTTTTATTTTAACATCTAATTTACTTAGTTTAGTTAGATTCAGCGTTTATTTCTTGGTTTCTCACGGTTTGGTATAACTGCTGAGGAACCGAGTAGTTCTATATTAGTTGTGGACTTTTCCGCTTTATTTTCTGTTAATAAAATTATTTGTTTATATTGTGTTTACTTGTTTGAAGCCACTAACCTGGTTTCCTTTTTAACCGATAACCCGGTTACTGTGAACCGCTTCATCGGTTCCGAGAACCACTAACCCAGTTCTGATTTACAAATTTTCTCGGTTATTTTTGGAGCCTAATCAGTTCCTGAACTGACCGCGCAAAAAAAATTATTGTTTTGCGGTTCAGGTTTTTCTCCTGAAAATGGAGCATTCTGAAAAACCTAAGAAAAAGACTGGTCCCCCAGGTTTTAAAAACTGTGTCAAGTGTGGGGAAGTGTTTGCCAGAGCAGTCAAACATGACAGTTGTGTACTCTGCCTGGGAACCGATCATTTGAATTCTGACACTGATATTTGTAAATCTTTTCCACAGAAAACTGTGGAAAAATGATTGCAGAGGTTGCATAAAAAATTAGGGGGTGCTTCAGGCTCTAACCAGCCAACACATTCAAAACCAGCGGGTGAAACCGCAGTCTCTTCTATTACCACCCCTGATATAAGGGTGACTCAACCGCTCTAAAAAGATTGAGTGGTCCAGCTGACTCTCCGGTACCCTCCAAAAAGTTGAAGAAGACCAAGCACGTCAAACCCCAGGCAGTACCTATACAGGGGGGTTCTTCTGTGCCTCACAGTCTGCCTACTGCTGAGGGAATTGCCAGGGCTGTTAAAGTCATTGAGGCAATTCAGGGATTTATACCTTCTCCAACCCGTCCTCCTCCAAGGGTTCAGGAGATTACTCCCTCCTCAGATCCCCAGTCTCTAGAAATGGATACTGGGGAGTATAATTTACCAGAGGAAGATGATGGTGAGCCCATTGAACCGGAAATCTCACCAGAGCAGGACTTTGGCTCTCATAGAAACATAGACTTTTGATGGCAGATAGGACCTCTTGACCCACCTAGTCTGCCCATTTCCCTATCTACAGGATAAGCTGCAGATCCTAGTTAACCAACAGTCTAGTTCTTCCTACCCCCCCACAGAAATTGCCTTATGTCTGTCCCATGCATTCTTGAATTCTGCCACAGTTTTAGACCCCACAACCTCCTCAGGAAGGCTGTTCCATGTGTCCACCACCTCTGTGAAAAATACTCACATTGCCCCTGAACCGCCCCAATCTTCAAATTGTGTCCCCTTGTTCTTGCACACACCTTTTTCTGAAAGATGCTACCCTCTTAGACTTTGTTGATTCCACTGAGGTACTTAAAAGTTTCTATCATGTCCCCCTTCTCCCTCCTTTCCTCAAAGAGTACATAGAACCATAGAATTTGATGGCAGATAAGGACCGTTTGGCCCACCCAGTCTATCCATTTCCCTACCTAATGGATAAACTGCAGATCCTAGTTAACCAGCAGTCTACTTCTTTCTACCCCCAACCCCTAGAATTGCCTTATGACTGTCCCATGCATGCTTGAATTCATCCACTGTTTTTGACTCCACAACCTCCTCCGGAAGGCCGTTCCATGCATCCACAACCCTCTCTGTGAAAAAATACTTCCTTACATTACTTCTGAGCTGTATTAAGCTCCTTTAGTCTCTCGTATGGCTTCTCTTGCAGACCCTGTACCATTTTAGTTGCCCTCCTCTGGACTGCCTTTGTCCTGTCTATGTCCTTCGGAGATGGGGTCTCCAGAACTGGACGCAGTACTCCAGATGGGATCTCGCCAATTGTCTCTACAGAGGGATAACAACTTCCTGTTTTCTGCTGGTGATGCCTCTCCCTATACATCCCAGTATTCCTCCAGCCCAACCTACTGCCTTCTCACATTGCTTGCTAACCTTAAGGTCATCTGATATGATTACCCCCAGGTCCCTTTCCATTTTCGTTGTTGTTACTACCTCCCTTCCCCCATTGTGTAATCTTCCCCTGGGTTTTTGTTTCCGAGGTGCATTATTTTGTACTTATTTGCATTGAATCCAAGCTGCCATACTTCTGACCATTCATCCAACCTTGCCAAGTCCCTTCTCATCCTTTCCACACCTCCTTGTGTATCAACCCTGTTGCAGATCTTTGTGTCATCAGCAAAGAGGTATACTTTTCCTTCGATGAGGATGGATATGTTTTTCATCCACACTTGTTGGCATGTCCCTTTCCACTTTAAATCTTGCCGGAAGTCTTCAAGCTGGCTCCTCCCACCCAGGTGGTATAAACCTCAACTCCGCCCCATGAAGCCAGATCTTCCTTTCCGCTGGAAGATGCGGGTTCCCTCGTGCTTCACAGCAATTCGTAGGCCCTGGATTTAAAACATCGTTTTTTTACTGCAACTTACCTTAAAACTCTTTAGAGTTGTTGATTCCAACAGTAGCGCATTGGACATGGAGGAAAAATCTGCTCCCGGATTTCAGCGGTGCTCCTGCAGCCAGATGTTGCGCACCGATCCCCACCTAATGTGCGTCAACTGCCTTGGTGTCGGGCATAACACCTCCACCTGTATGTTCTGCCTGGCCTTCCATCCCAACGTCCTGGAGGACCGCTTGACACGCCTAAAATTGGGGAAACCAGAAAAAAGGAACCCGCCAGTGAAACTGAAGGAGGAGAGGTGGCCGGTTTCTGTGGCTGCGGGATCCGCCGAACAGTTGGAGCAAATGAAGGCTTTCGAGGAGGAAGCGGCTCAAGCTTCAGCCACTCGGAGCTTTTTTGTTCCTCTGAACCTTGGTTCCACCTTTTTGGGCTCCTTCAAGGAGTTGTGCCAGTCTCTCCCCATCAAGGGAGAGGTGCCCTTGGAAGAGGGAGAAGGACCCTAAGTCTTCGTCTAAACTGAGACGTTCTTGGGACTGAGAAAGGTCTGAGTCCCAGGAACATGCAGTCTCGACCTCGGTTGAGATCGCATCCTCGGCCGCTGGCTTCACAGATCTTCCGTCTGGCCAAGAGATCGAGGAAGTGGCCGACAAAGTTGAGATATCTCTCGACTTGGTCGACCCTATTTCGCTGACTCCAGTCTACGATTCTTTAGAAGGGACTCCGGTCCTTGTAGTTCCCTATAAAGGGACCCAGCCCGCTGGTGTCACCATCGAGGAAACTGTTCCAGCCCCTTGGTTATCACTGACCCCGGTGTCCCCCGATCGACCAAGTTGGCCAGCCCGATCTCAGTCGAGGTCCAGAACCACCTCGGTCGATCGACCGAAAAAGAGTCACAAGCACTTTAAAAGGAGGCATCGCCGAAGATCCTCATCCTCCTCGGATGAGGAGAGGCTTTGACAGAAACTCCGTCGACGCTATGAGGATCTTATGTGGCAACAGCTGATTTTGACCAGGCAGAAGCCGGCTCTGCTGTCCACCCTGGCCATCTCTTGGCTACTGCCTCCTGGGCTGACGCCGACCCCTCCGGAACCGAAGCCTTCTGTTCCCCCAACCGCAGGGCCAGCCCATATCCCAGCTCGGCCCATCTCGGGTTCTCCACCGATTCTGGTGGAACCACCACCTAAACAGCGTCAGGGAGGGGCTCCCGCGAAAGAGGACCATACAGACACTGGGCTCCCCCGACGTCTGTCCATCACGGTTTCCCTTGACCGTCCCTGGCGGATCGAAGGGGACGTAGGCGGGAGACTGCTGTACCACGACTCCTTGGACTCGGATGTCACAGGACTGCTTTCCCATCCTGGGGATGATAAGTCCGCCATGGCAGGTTTAGAGGAGGGGCCTTCCTCCTTTCAAGGCATTGTCCGCCTGATCTCCGAATCCACTGGAATGCCCCTGTAGTCTATCCAGAAAAATGCGGAGTATCCCCTTACAGACATCCTAAAAAGGGGGGATACCCCGACGGAGGCCTTTCCAGTGGCAAAAGCCATTAGTGGCCCGGCTCTTGAGCTCTGGCAGTGTCCAGCTTCCTGACCAGCACCGTCTGCCCACATGGCCCGCAAGTATGCGGTGCCCATGGGGTCCCTGCCGGGATTCACAGAACATCCTTTGGCCGAGAGCCTGGTGACCGCTTCTGTGTTTAGACGTACTGGTAGCTCGGCCGACACAGACTGCCCTCCAGTCAAGGAGTCCAAAAATATGGACCACTCTGCCTGCAAGATCTATGCGGCCTCTTCCTTAGGCCTTCATCAGGCCAGTTCGGCTGTCATTATGGCACACTTCTCTCATGCCCTCCTCGGGCCATTAGATGAAGTTCTCCCTCATCTCCCGACGGACATGCAGACCACGGTCAAGCAAGTCTGTGATCAGGGCCATGCTGTTGCAAAACAGCAGCTCCAGATGGCCCTAGACATCGGGGATTCTTGTGCCCGCTCTTTAGCAGCAGCAGTGGCCACTCGCTGCAGGGCCTGGCTGAGGCTGTCCTCCTTCCCGGCGGATACCCAGCACAAGTTAGCTGACGTTCCTTTCCTTGGTACTGACTTGTTCGGTCCAGGAGTAGTCGATCACCTTCAGCATATCGAGCAGTCCAGTGCCACCTTGGATGCTATCTCTGCAAAAGGTTCTTCGGGCAAGAACCAGCAGAAAAGAAAGAAGAAGCCATTTTGGCATTCTTTCCCTGTGGTCAGGCAGTCCTCCTGTCAAGGAGGCCAGCAGCAACAGTAGCAGTAGCAGCAGCAGGCTCAAGCTTGTCGCCCACGGCCCAAGCAGGGTCCTCAACAGCCCTGTAAAGAAGGCCGAGGTGCAGGTCCAGATTCCTCCTCCTCCTCCTCCTGGAAGCCTGCTCAGTGACGGGTTGGGGCTTGCCACCCCTACACCCGTCACACTAGCTCTGGGTCCTCCCGTGGGGGGCCGGGTCCGCCACTTTCATTCCGCCTGGTCCGATATCACTTCGGACAGGTGGGTTCTCAAAGTGGTCAGTCAGGGACTGCCTCTAGAGTTCGAGCAGTACTCTCCCAGTCAAGCCCGTGCCCCTCGGGAGGAAAGGATCTCAGCTTGCACTCAGACGGCTCTTCGAGACGACATAGCTTAGCTCCTCTGCAAGGAGACGGTAGCGCCAGTGCTGGATCCTCCTACAGACCCAGGCTTCGTGTCCAGGTACTTCCTGGTGCCCAAGCGGACGGTGGGGTTGGCACACCATCCTATTTCTCCATGACCTAAATCAATATTTCAGGTCCCACACCTTCTGGATGGTAACTCTGAACCAGATCATACCATCCCTGGAGCGAAACGTGGTTCTGTTCACTGGATCTACAGGACGCGTTTTTCCACGTCCCAATCCATCCGTCCCATCAGCGATTCCTCCACTTCAGGGTTGAAGAGACCGTATATGAGTTCGGAGCCATGCCGTTTGGCCTGTCATCGGCCCCGTGGGTCTTCACCAAGTGCATTGCAGTGGTGCCAGCCCATCTTCGGCATCGAGGAGTACGAATCTACCCTTATCTCGTTGACTGGCTCTTGACAGGATCCTCCCTTCAGGAGGTGGAGAGGTCCGGGGATCTGGCTCTCCAAACCTGCTCCCAACTCTGCCTCCTGATCAACGAGGCCAAGTTGAAACTCGTGCCTGCTCAGATGATGGGCTTCATCGGGGCAGAGCTCGACTCTTGTCAAGCCAGAGCTCGGCTCCTGGCAGACAGGGCAGAGGTTCTCTCCTCCTTTGCCCGATCATTTCTGGTTGGGCACTTGCGCCCTGCCTGAGACTTTCTACGCCTGCTGGGTTACAAGGCAGCGTGCAACTCAGTGGTCCGTTGGGCCAGGTGGCACATGCGCCCCCTCCAGTGGGATCTGGCCATCCAGTGGACTCAGCGCCATGGTCATATCGGGCAGCTGATCACTAACCCAGAAGATGTGGGACACTCTCCAATGGTGGACCGCCCCAGAACGGTTGCAGGAAGGGATCCCGTTTGTCCACCCCGAGCCGATGGTCATCCTTACGACCGATGCCTCTCTCATGTGCTGGGGAGCCCACATGGGGGACAACAGGGCCCATGGGTTCTGGACCCTTGAGGAGTCCCGATGCCACATCAACCTGTTGGAGCTCAGAGCAGTCAGACTGCTACTGTCAGCTTTCGCTCCTCAGCTCCGGGGTCAAGTGGTTCAAGTCCAGACGGACAATACCACAACCATGTACTACCTCAACAAACAGGGCCGCACGCACTCCTGTCTGCTGTGCAAGGAGGCGCTCCGCATCTGGACCCTCGTAAGTCGGCTGGAGGCGGATCTCCTGGCCATTCACATGACAGAAGTCTCGAACCAGCTGGCGGATGCTCTCAGCTGTATAGGCCGGACATCCCACGAGTGGTCTCTCCATCCAGAGGTAGCTTACAGTCTGTTCTCCCACTGGGGCAAACTGTTGGTGGACCTGTTTGCCTCCAGGGAAGACAACAAGCTGATGCTGTACCATGCCCGCCTCCCTCTGCAGGGCTTGCCGCAGGGGGATGCCTTCTCAAGGCCATGGACTTCAGGCCTCCTCTACACCTTCCCTCCATTTCCTTTGATCCTCAAGGTGAGGAGGGACAAGGCGAAGGTGATCCTGGTAGCCTCAGATTGGCCACGCCAGTTCTGGTATCCAGATCTCCTCAGCCTCAGCTGCAGGCCCCCGGAGCGGCTTTGTACACGCCCGGACCTGATATCTCTGAACCAGGGGAAGGTATTTCATCTGGACCTTCAGTCCCTGCACCTCACAGCCTGGTACCTGAGCAGCTAGAGTTCCAGGCTCTGGGTCTTTCCGAGGATGTCTACACCGTGGTGGAGGCACCTCGTAAGGAATTGATCAGGAAATGTTATGCCTTCAAATGGAAAAGATTTTCCATTTAGTGTCAGGGTAAGAGACTGGACCCCTTATCCTGCTCTGTGGCTAACATTTTCGACTACCTTTGGTCTCTCAAAGGGGTCTGCGATCATTGACCCTTAGGGGTACACGGGCGCGGGCGGTCAGCCCAGTGGTGCAGGAGACAGTGGTCGGGCGCTTCTTCAAAGGCCTGGATCACATATCTCCTCCGGTGCGTGAACCTCCACTTCCGTGGGATCTGTTGCTGGTTTTGGCAAAGCTCATGGGCAATCCATTTGAACCTATGCACAAGTGTGCACTCTCATACTTGTCGTGGAAGATGGCCTTCCTGGTGGCTGTCACGTCAGCCAGAAGGACAGGGAAGCTCCAGGCACTGTTGGTGGACTCCCCTTATCTGGTGTTTCACAGGGACAAAGTTGTCCTGCGTCCCCACGCGAAATTCCTTCGAAGGTGGTATCAGGTTTTCACCTTAACCAGGTATTGACTCTACCGGTATACTACCCTAACTACACCTCGGACGCCAAGTACAGGCTCCATACTTTGGACCTGAGAAGTGCTCTCTCCTATTATAAGGAGAGCACGGCGGAAATTCGTGGAGAGGTTCGCCAGCTGTTTGTCACCTACGCTGAAGCTGCTTCTGACAGACCTGCAGCCAAATGAACCATTGCAACGTGGATTACATCATGCATAAGTCTTAGGAGTTGGCGGGCAAGGAGCCTCCCAGAGGGATAAGAGCTCACGCTACCCACCATACTGCTGCATCGGTGGCTGCTTCCAGGGACATCCCTATCCAGGAAATCTGTCAGGCTGCTACCTGGAAGTCGACTAACACCTTCATTACCCACTACCACATCAACCTTGAGTCATGCCAGGATGCTGGTTTTGGGGCCTTGGTTCTCCAATCTTTATTTCAATCAATCAGTCAATCAAATCTTTATTTATCCAGGCAGACACCATTGAGCAAGCTCATTTACAAGGTGGACCTGCATCACACAAGGTCAGGAACAATGCACATAAGTACAGGCATTAAGGTAGAATATGGGAATATATAATAAAGCAAGCTAAATAACAATAAGACAAACAGTCCATTTAGGCACACATTGTAATGTATGTATCTATGTACATGTCATGTTTAAGGAAAAATGAGAAAAAAGGAGATCAGAGGCAAAGGGGATATATATGGAGAGGGGGACGCAAGGTCAGGAATTAAATGGAACCTCGCGTAGGTGTAGGTCATAAGGGGTAAGGGGTGCAGGGTAAGTCCAGCATGTGGTGGTACTGCGGAATACCCACTTATTTCCCAAGTAGGGGGTGTGCTTGCCTCCCTCCTCCCGGAGAACTGCTTGAGTCTGCAAAAGTGTGGATGAACAACATATTCACGCTCCTAGAAGAACAGGTTACTCACCTGTAACAGTAGTTCTAGGGATGGTATATGTTCATCCACACCCACCACGATCCTTCCCTGCTTAGAAGACAAACTAGCTTCCAGCGGGCTAAGATCTAGTGTCATGGGCGGAGCCGAGGTTTATACCACCCAGGTGGGTGGGAGGAGCCAGCTTGAAGACTTCTGGCAAGATTTAAAGGGAGAGGACATGCCAAGAAGTGTGGATGAACAACATATACCACTCTAGAACTACTCTTACAGGTGAGTAACCTGTTCTTCCATCCCTCTGCAATGTCACTTATAAAGACATTAAAAGGACTGGACCCAGTACTGAACCCTGCGGTACCCACTAATAACCCCTCTTTCTTTCCGGTGAACTCATTTACAATTACCTTCTGTGTCCTGTTGTCAGCCATCGTGTTTACAGGCTACCACCCTAGGACCCTCCCAGGCTAGTTAATTTGACTATTAATCTTTTGTGTGGGACTGTGTCAAATGCCTTGCTAAAGTCTAGGTAGGCCATGTCCACAGCCCATTCCTAGTCTACTACTTTGGTCACCCAGTCAAAATCAATTAGATTAAATCTGACATGACCTTCCTGCTGTGAACCATGCTGCCTTGGGTCCTGTGCCCCACCAGCCTCTAGGTACTCAACAGATCTTTCCTTCAGAAGTGATTCCATCACTTTCCCTACCACAGAGGTCAAACTGACAGGTCTGTAGTTTCCTGCCTCTGTCTTGGTCCCACTTTGTGAAGGGAATCACATCTGCCTTCTTCCAGTCCTCAGGTACCACACCATCCTCCCATGATTTGTTAAAAGGGTAGTCAGTGATTTCACTAGTTAGCCTTAATTCTTTTTAGAATTCTGGGGGGAATTCCATCAGGCCCCATTGCTTTGTCCACCTTCAGTTTTAGGAGTTCTTTCAGAACCCTTTCTTCTGTGAAAGGACTGGGATCGACCCCACCTATCCAGAGTGCTTCTGTTAATTGGATTAGGCACCTTCCCCTCCTCCTCTTTTGTGAATACTGAGCAGAAATATTCATTCAGTATCCCTGCTTTTTCACTGTCCCTCTCTGCCCACCCACCGTCCATTCTATTCAGCCTCACTATCCCTTCCTTTGTCTTTCTATGCTCCCTGATGTACCTATAAAAGGTTTTATCCCCTTCTTAACTGAGTTGGCTATCTTTGCCTCAGTTTGGGCATTTGCTACTCTGACTTCCCTCCCTGCTTCCTTCTGCCTTAACTGGTACAGCTCTCTGTCCTGCTCCTTCTGTGTTTCCATATACTTCTTGAATGCTATGTTTTTCTCCCTGCCCTTCCCTGCCACCTCTTTTGAGAACCATAGTGGCTTTTTCTTTTGTTTTGATTTGTTTATTTGCCTCACACAAAGGCTTGTTGCCTCTGTGATGCAAGTTTTGATGTTCCCCTGTTGGTGCTGCACCCCTCCTTCTAGCCTGTTTGCTAGTGCTTTTGTAAGGCACTCTCCCATATTGCCAAAGTCAGCCCTCCTGAAGTCCAGTACCCTCACTTTTGTATGGCTTGACTCTGTAGCTGAGTTTATCGTGAACCACACTGTTTGGTGATCACTTGATCTTACTTCGAGATACAGCTCTTGCAGTAGGTTACACCATTTGGACTGAAGCCATCGGTGCCAGGACCCCCGAAATCTTCTAGCTAGCAGTCTTCAGCAGGGACCGCCTCGATGTCGGTCCACCCCGGCGTCAGGCGTAGTACATAAGGCGGTCCCCACAATCCTCAGTTCTTTTCCGCCGTCGACATACATGGCATCGGCCTCTCGGTCACTTTCTAGCATCCGAGCGACTCAGAACTTCTGACGTTCTCTCTTTCTTATCTGGTTTGGATTTATCTGATGTCCGCCCAAGACACCTCTCTGGAAGGTCACCCATCGAGTGTGCCTGCAGCCGACAGATCCTTCAAGGATCCTCACTCAGCCTGCGTGCGTTGTCTAGGCCAGGAACACGACACCAAGGCCTGCTCCTTCTGCCAGGGCTTCAACAGTCGCACCAGGATCCGCCGCCAGAAGGCCCTTCAAGCATTTCTCTTGGAGGAGAAACTAAAGACCATGGATAGGGAACCTTCCTCCAGGGGGGGAGTCGTCCGGGAAGACCCACAAACACTGGGAGAAGGAAAGACCCAGGTCCCCGGCGAGGGCCTCGGACTCCCGAAGCTCCGGCTTGCGGTCAGACCGCTCTCCTTCCAGGGCTCAATCTCAGCCTCCCCCGGTTCTGGTCAGATCCTCCAGCAGCTCCTCCTCTCTGCAGCCTCTCAAGACTTCCAGGCCGTCGGCTTCATCCACTCCTTCTAAGGCCTCGTGTAAGTCTGGGGAGCACCACAAATCTTCCTCCCGCCGTCGGGACTCCGACGCCAGGTCGGTGTCCCAGCCTCCACGTGGGTTGGACCCGGTCCCCCGTAAGACTAAGGACCTGACATCCCTAAAACGGACGCCAGACCCGACGTCGGCCCATCTGATGTCTGCCAAGCATCACCGGCACTCCCAGGAGCCGGCGACAACAAGATACCCGTCGCCGGCCAGGCGTTCGCCTCCCAAGGCGTCAGCCAGGGGACCGACATCTGCTACCCCAGAGAGGAGGACTGCACTACTGTTGCCGGCTGACGTCGGTCAGAAGGAATCATCGGAAGAGGATACCACTTAGCCTGAGGACCAGTCGGGCGACACCGGAGTCGTCGGACTCCCACGGGAACCTTCCCCGGTGCAGGAGACCCCCGGGGACCCGACGCCTGACCCCAGCAACAGGCGACCGGCACCCGGCCCGTCGTCGGGCCTGAATTTGGCAGAGGTAAAGGAGCTCTTTACCTTCTGGTGGGACACCATCAGAAAGAATGTGGTTGCCACGCACCCTCCTCCTACTCCAGCTCCACCTCCACCCACTCATTCACCGCCTACGCCCCCTCCTCCACCCAAGGGGCCCGTAGGACGGTCACCAACCCCCAAGGAGCCAATACCTCCTCCTAGGGGCAGATCCTCAGATAGGAGAAGACCTCCCTCAAGATCCATTTCAGGGTCACCTAGCCCTAAGAGACTTAGACGACGCCGGTACACCACGTCTGCGGAGGATTCTAGATCTGACACCTCAGGGTGCTCCAGATCTCCTTCTCCCATCAGCATTCCCTCCCAGACCCACGCGACCTCCCAGGTCTCCTCCGGATGATCCCTCCTTGCGGAGATCATGAGGCACATTCAGGAGAATATGGGGTGGGATGCTGAAGACTCGACCCGAGACAGCGCCTTGCCTGCTACCTTGCAGAAAGACCCAAAGCCTGTGGTAGTGCCACCTTGGTAGACACCTTTGCGGAGCGTCACCAAAGCTGCGTGGAAACGTCCGCATTCGACTCCGGCAGTGCCGAAGAAGGCTGACCGCCTATACAAGGCCCCAAGGGAGGACCAGTATCTGGCGAACCATCCTCTGGCCGATTCCCTGGTCTTCACTGCCTCGCATGACTGGTCTCAGAGACCTCAGCACTTGAGCACACAGCCACCGGACCCGGAATCTAAGCAATTGGATGTCCTGGGTAGGCGCACGTACACGGCTGCAACTTGCGCCATCAGGTCTCTGAGTTACCTCACCCACATGGTTCAATTCCAGAATGCACTGTGGGAACAGGGATAGGACCTGGTTGAGAAGCTGCCCGATGGTGGTCAAAAGGAGGAGCATTTGAACCTCCTCCATACGGGTTGGGATGTGGGGACCCAGGTGCTCAGAGCCGCATACGACTCTGCGGACTCTTCAGCCAGAGCTGCAGCCTCAGGCGTGTGTCTCCGGAGACACTCTTGGCTCCGTGTCTCCGGTTTAACCCCGGACGTCCAGAAGAACATCCTAGATGTCCCTTACAATGGTGAAGTCCTTTTTAGTGAAGCCTCCGAGAGGGTGATCACCAAACTTCAGGACACAGGGAAGGCAGTTAGATCTGTCCAGGCCATGTACAGATCTCGACTTAGATCCTTTCGTAGGAACCAGAGTCGCTTTCGTGGCCGGACACAAAGGCAACAACCACGTTCCAGCCAACGGCAAAGGGGCTCTTTTACACGAAAAGCCCAGGCCAAGTCATCCCCAGGCAGAGGCCAACGAGTTGCAAAGTCGGCCCAGCCTGCGGGATCTAACGCTGCCACAGCATGACTCCTTCCCGGCCCCCACCCCTCCTCAGGATCAATGGGAAATGAAGGTTGGGGGTCGCATCGCACGTCACCTGCCAGGGTGGTGGTCGACCACCACCAACAGGTGGGTGCTGCAACTGGTCAAAAAAAGCCACTATACAGAATTTGTAGGCAGCCCACCTACAAGACCTCCCCTGCTTTCCCGCTACTCAGGTCAGCATGCCCTGCTCATACAGCAGGAAGTGCTCACGCTTCTGGACAAGGAAGCCTTAGAGCACGTTCCAGAGAACCAGAGAGGGCTAGGGTATTATTCGCACTTCTTCCTGGTTCCAAAGAAAACAGGGGACCTCCGTCCAATTCTGGACCTCAGCGACCTCAATCTGTCGGTCCTTTACAAACGCTTCCGCTGGTGACTCTTCCGGGCCTAATTCCCATGCTGAAGAGGGACGCCTTTCTGGCGTCTTTGGATATGCAGGATGCCTACCTGCACATTTCCATTGCTCAAGCGCACAGAAGGTTCCTGCGCTTCGAGTTTCAGAGCCGCCATTATCAGTTCCGAGCTCCTCCCTTTGGGCTGTCATCGGCACCTCGCGTTTTTACGAAGTGCATGGCGGTCATAGCGGCGTCTCTGAGGAGACAAGGCCACTACGTGTTCCCATACCTGGATGACTGGCTTCTCATAGCTCCCCCCAAGGAGGCTCTGATGACGGCTATTCACCGCACCCAGTCCCTTTTTCAATCACTGGGTATCCTCATCAATTACGAGAAGTCTCTGCTGGTACCGTCCCAGAAACTGCAGTTCATAGGAGCAGTTCTGGACACCATCAGAGGGAAAGCCTTTCTTCCCTCAGACAGAGTGGAACACATCAGATCCCTCATCAGGGACCTGTCGGTGAGGAAGACCGTCCCAGCAAGACTGGTACTTCGCCTGCTTGCACATATGGCTGTGGCCATTGCAACAGTCCCGATGGCACAGCTCCACATGCGGGTAACCCAGTGGATGCTAAGGGTGCAATGGGACCAAAGGCAAGACCATCTGCAGCAGCCAATTCGAATCACGAATGCCGCAAGTCGGGATTGGCAGTGGTGGCTAGTTCCGGAGAATCTCTCCGTGGGGGTTCCCTTCACAGCGCCGTCTCCGACTGTGACTCTCTCCACAGATGCCTCAGGTCTCGGGTGGGGAGACGGTGTGCGGTCTCAAGGCATATGGACAGCCCAGGAATCTCATCTCCACATCAACATTTTGGAAATGAGGGCAGTGCTTTACGTTCTGCAGGCCTTCTAGTTGGAGATTCCACCAGGTACTCTCCTGTTACAAACAGACAATACCGCGGTGATGTATTACCTCAACAAACAAGGAGGCACTCACTCCTACCCGCTTTGCAAGGAGGCCATGAGAGTGTGGGAGTGGGTAGTGCAACACAGCGCAAACTTAATTGCAGTACACGTCCCGGGAGTGGACAACACCATCGCAGACAGTCTTGAGTTGCTCTCAGGCTAGATTGGGCACTCCAGAGTTAGACATTTTCGCGTCCCCATCCAACGCAAAACTGCCCAATTTTTGCTCGCTAGATCCAGGGCCTGGTGTTTTCTGGCGAGACGCGTTGTCCCTCTCCTGGGTGGGCAGATTCCTCTATGCCTTCCCTCCTTTCCCGTTGATCCAGAGTTTTCTCTTAAAACTTCGCAGGGAACAGGCGACGCTCATTTTGATAGTGCCTTTCTGGCCCAGACAAATTTGGTTCCCTCTTCTGCGTCAGCTATCCCGGGAACCTCCACTTCCCTTGCCAATCAGCTCCCATCTGCTGTCTCAGGAGGGGTTCATTAGTCCATCCAGACTTCACGTTCCTTGAACCTGCGCTTGGCTCCTAGAAACATAGCCATGTGCGTCTGGGGTCTGAAGTGGCAGATGTACTCTCTCGCCAGAAAACCGGCAACCCACGCAACATACGCCGTGAAATGGCGCAGATTTTGCTTGTGGGCTCAAGCGCGCAGTTTCTCGCCATTAGAAAGTCCCGAAAAGCTGGTTCTGGATTACCTGCTTTCCCTTTTTCATTCTGGATTGGCTTACTCCTCGATTTAAGGTGCAACTTTGTGCAATTTTGGCTTACCATGCCCCCATAGGCCATTGGATGGTGACCCAATTGGACACTACTCGTGCCTTTTTAAGGGGAGTCCTCCACCTTAGGCCGCCCATCAAGGATCTGATTCCTCCTTGGGACTTGCCATTCATTCTGGAGCAGCTTATGCTGCCACCTTTTGAACCAGCCGCGGATTGAGAGCTACGTTTTCTGTCATGGAAAACTTTATTTTTAGTTGCGGTTACTTCGGCAAGAAGGATCTCCGAATTGCATGCACTAATGTGCAAAGAGCCTTATTTAGTTTTCCATCAGGACAGGGTATCCCTGAGGACAAATCCAAAGTTTCTGCCTAAGGTGGTTTCAGCCTTCACCCTTAATCAGGATATCGACTTACCAGTGTATTTCCCAAGGTACACCAACCGAGGAGAAGCCCTTCTGCACACCCTTGATGTACATCGGTGCCTCAGATATTATCTGACCAGAACCAAACAGTTTTGAAAGGCGGATCAGCTGTTTGTCTCCTTTGCTGTTAGAATGAAAGGCGCTCCTGTCTCTAAACAGTCTCTCTCGAGGTGGCTCATCCAATGCATCACTTTCTGTTATGATAAGTGCAATAAACCCTTACCGGGCGCAGTTAAGGGTCATTCCACGAGGGGGGTGGCCACTTCTTTTGCGGTGTTAAGGAACGTTTCCACCTCAGCTATTTGCAATGCAGCCACTTAGAGCTCTGTGCATACCTCTATCAGGCATTACAGCCTGGACATTGCATCGAGGCGAAGAGCAGGGTTTGGCCTAGCCGTCCTTCAGGGACTTCTGTCCCAGGCTCGAGTAGGGTTGTGATCTCTACCTTTCCTCCTCCCTGTGGCGTAAGATTGCCACTATTGCTTGGAAATCAGTCCTAATGGTGTAACCTGCTGCAAGAGCTGTATCTCGAAGTAAGATAGTACAGTTACGTAAGAACTTACCGTAACAGTAGATCTTCGAGAACAGCTCTTGCAGCAGGTACCTTCCCGCCCACCATCCCCCTTCTTGTGGAGGTAGGTCGTAGCCAAACATCCATCTTACGAGATGGGACATTCTATTTTTAGTCTTGGCCATCTGGTGGCGGATCCTCGGTCTCCTCTTCTGATGTCATCCAGCGGCCGGGAGTCTCCGGCGGGAGAACTGAGGATTGTGGGGGGACGCCTCCTTATGTACTGCGTCTGACGCCGGGGTCGGGACTGACATCGGAGGCAGTCCCTGCTGAAGATTGCTAGCTAGAAAATTTCCGTGGGGTCCTGGCGCCTGCCGGCTTCAGTCCTAATGGTGTAACCTGCTGCAAGAGCTGTTCTCGAAGATCTACTGTTACGGTAAGTTCTTACGTAACTGTACTTTCCCAGTTGGCTACCCACTTCTAGATCTGAGATCCTCTCACTGTCCCCATTTGTGAGTACGAGGTCTAAGATTGCTCTCTCACGAGTGCGTTACAAACTAGCTGTCTGAGGCATGCCACCTGTAGGGCATCGAGAATGGCCCTGTTCTTGGATGTGGCTGCAGCAAATGTGCTTCAGTTAACGTCTAGCATATTCAGGTCTCCCATCAACAGTATCTTCCCTTTCTCTGCCATCCTAAGAATGCCTTCTATCATATCCTTGTCCATTCCCTCCCCTGACATGGGGGTCTGTATACAAACCCCTGTGCGGATTGTGGTACCATTTCCAGTGTCTAAGATGACCCACAGTGCCTCCTCTCCTCCCTGTTTACTCGTTTGTTCAGTTGCTTTTATCCCTTCCCTTACATAGAGAGCTACTCCTCCCCTTGTCTCCCCTCCCTGTCTCTCCTGTAGGTTGTGTACCCTGATATGTTAACATCCCAGTCATGGTTCTCTGTGTACCATGTTTCTGTGACTGCTATGATATCCAGGCATCCCTCTTCCATCAAGGCCACCAGTTCATGGAGCTTGTTGCCCAGACTACGGGCATTGGTACTCATTACCTTCCATTTCCTGATGGCCTTACCCCTTTTTTCGCCATCCCCATCTCTGTCCTTATTGCCTTTGTCACTTTCTCCATTTACCCCCGCCTGTCTCCCTATCAACATCTCTAACTTGGTGTTTACCTCACTTACTACCCTGACTTTTTTTTGGGGGGGGTAGGATTTCCCTGCCCCTTTTCAGTGCTCCTCCTCCGTGCTAGTTTAAATGCTTGCCAATGAAGCATTTAAACCTATCACCTAGGATCTTGGTTCCCCTCCTGGACAGGTGGAGACCATCACGCCAGTATAGGCCTGCATCATTCCAGGTGGGACCCCCAGTCTCCAATGAAGCCAAATCCCTGAGCTCTGCACCAGTTTTTCAACCACTGATTGAATCTCATGGTGTGGAGCACCCTAGCCTCACCTACGCCATAGACAGGCAGCACCTCCGAGAAGGTTACCGTGTGTGCTACTTGTCTAAGGCCCCTCTCCAACTCCACAAACTCTTCCTGCACTGCTCTGATCCCTTTTTTAGCCAGGTCATTTGTCCCTAGGTGGACAGTGACATCCAGCTCCCTCCCCTGTGCAGCTGCTCCGGCGATCCTGAGGATTTCCTCCCTGTCCCTCCAAGCCATGGCGCCAGGCAGGCACCTCTCCTCCTAGGCCTGAGGATTTTTCCTCTCACTTTTCCTTTGTAAGGAAGATAGTAGATGTCCTTGACCTGGCTGCCACCGAGGTCATAGAAGATGAGGAGGAGGAGGCAGAATAAATGGAGATGATGGGGCTAACACCCACCAAAACAATTTTCCTGCCTGTCAATAAATTCTTTAAGAAGGATTTATTTACAGTCCTGTAAACCCTAACTGTGTCACGCCTCTGGATAAGAAGGCCGACAAGAAGTATCAATTGGACAGGAAAGGGGCTGAAATCCTCTATGCTCACCCTGATCATCAGGGTATAGTCCAACAGGCAGCCTGTGAGAAGGCGAGGGTTCCTATATCCTCCCATCCTCCAGAGAAGGATTCAAGGAAAATGGACAGCATGTCAAAGAAAGGGTACTTAGCTGCCTGTCTGGAGGTCAGACAAGCTAATTACCAGGCCTACGCTGCACAGTATCAAAAGACACTGTGGCAGTCTGTTCTGGCCATGTCAGAGAAGGTTCTCCCTCCTATCTCTGACGACCAAGCAGAAACAGCCAGGTTTGGACTGGAAGCATCTTAATACCAGTTCCAGATGGCAGCAGATGTCAGTGATAATGCTGCTAGGATTATGACTCTGACTGTAGCACTGAGAAGGTTTGCTTGGCTAAGGGCTACAAATCTGGCACAGGACACCCAGGCTAAGGCCATGGATTTTCCTGTACAGGATCATTCCCTCTTTGGCAAACAGACCGAAGAATATATGAAAAAAGTGGATGGATACAAAACTACCTATAAGAGCAATTCATCCAGAGGCAGGCCTACTACTTCTTATTGACCTTACGGAAGGGGAGGTAGAGGAAGGTCCTATGGTAGGTCCTTCTATCAGCCTCAAGCTGTTCCACAGCTGCAGCCATACCCACAGCAGACTGGGTATTATAGGGCCAGAGGCAGGAGGGGTTCCCAATCTGCCCAGGCTCAGGCCCCACCGAAACAAAATTCCCGACTCCTTTGCCAAGGCCGCTTCCCTAATACCAGTATGGGGCAGACTGGCTCACTTCTTTCAGGCCTGGCAGCTGGCAACCACACGACAAGTGGCATTGTAAGTAGTGAGCCTGGGTTTGCTCTCTGGTTTCAAATCTTTCCGCCTCTGAAGTCACGGCTGTTCAAACCAGCCTCCCTCCTCGAAGAGCAGCTCCTAGAACAGGAGGTTCAAACCCTGCTCAGCATAAAAGCAGTGGAGCATGTGCCAATCCTTCAGAGGGGCAGAGGGTTTTACTCCCTGTATTTTCTTACCAAAAAGGAAAATGGGGAGTGGCGGCCTATTATAGACCCAAGGCATCTGAACAAATATCTGACAAAGACAAAATTCAGGATGGTTACCCTATTTGTAATTTTACCTGTCATCCAGCAAGGAGACTGGCTGGCATCTCTAGATTTAAAAGATGCCCATTTCCACATCCCCATAAGAGAGTCTCATAAAAAGTATCTCGGGTTCAGACTCCCTTCAGGTCATTACCAGTTCTCAGCCCTGCCCTTCGGTCTCACCTCAGCACTAAGGGTATTCACAAAATGCATGGCAGTGGTTGTGGCATTTCTATGAAAACTAGGAATTATGCTGTTTCCTTACCTCGATGACTGGCTACTAGTGGGAAAGTCATTTCAGCAGGTGCAAGCACACCTGGAAACAACAAAAAATCTGTTGCATTCTTTGGGCTTCCTGCTAAACCAGGAAAAGTCCATTCTCACACTGGTTTAGGTTCTGCATTTCATTGGATAGAACTGAATACCATAAAGGGCAGAGCCTTTCTTCCAGAGGACAGAGTTCAGTCTATACTGCAATTGATTGCCTCATTCAAGTTGGGAAAGCCATGTCCTGCAAGAAGATACTTGCAAATACTGGGACACATGGCTGCAGCAACAGGAGTGGTCTTGGGAGCAAGACTTCGACTGAGGCACATTTCAGTTTCATCTACAGACACGCTGGTGCCAAAGAAAAGACCATATGTCAGAACTGATTTGTGTAACAAAATTTGTGATCCAGTCCCTACAGTGGTGGACAGATGTCCACAATCTAAGGGCAGGAGTTCCCTTTCAGAGGGAAAATCCTTCAGTCATTCTTACAACAGATGCTTCTCTGTTAGTATGGGGTGCTCATGTAGGGGCGAACACTACCCATGCCACTTGGTCGAAAGTGGAATCTCTCCTCCACATAAATCTGTTCGAGCTTCGAGCAGTGTTCCTGGCCCTAAAAAGTTTCTCTCAACTTATACAGGGCAAAGTGGTACAGGACAGACAGCACCACCACAATGTTTTACATTATATGAGGCAGTATAGCGCAGTGGTTTAAGGCTCTGAGCTGCAAATCTGGTGACATCCAGCAGACCAGACCTGGGTTTGAATCCCACAGCTTCCACTTGCATACTGTGTGACCCTGAGCAAATCACCTAACTTCCCTGTGCTCCCAGGTCGCTCCTGTAAAAAAGCTTTCAGCTTAGTGTGCTACTCCTGGTTAAACAACAAAATAAATAAAAAATAAATAAATATAAACAAGCAAGGAAGAACAAGGTCAGACGCTCTGTGCACAGAGGCCATGAAAATTTGGAAATTGGCCTACTCACTAAAAGCTTCCCTGCAGGCCATTCATGTACCAGGAAAGGACAATGTCCTGGCAGATGCCCTAAGCAGGATCAACCAGTCACATCACGAATGGTCTCTGAACAGACAGGTACTGGACTCAGTGTTCAGACGATGGGGCACTCCAGAGGTGGATCTCTTTGCCTCTCATGAGAATCATGTTGCCCCTTTTTTGTTGCAGGCCACCAGTCAGGGGTACAATTCCCTGGACGCCCTAGTCCTGGATTGGTCAGGAAAGCATCTGTATGCCTTCCCTCCCTTTCCTCTCATCTTCAGAGTGTTACTCAAACTCAGGTCACAGCCTGCGTCCATAATACTGATAGCACCAGATTGGGCCAGACAGCCATGGTATCCCCTTCTGCTGTCAATGTCAGTTTCCATATCAATCCTCCTACCCAGGAGGCATAACCTATTAACTTCCCACCAAGGGAAGACCCTGTATCCAAACCTCTGGTCTCTCTGGCTTAAGGCCTGGCTCTTGAGGACTTGGAGTTTGCAGATTTGCAACTTTCTCAAGCTGTTCTGGATATCCTAAAAGGATATAGAAAACCATCCATAAAGAAAACCTATAGTGCAAAATGGAAAAAGTTTTCTGTTTGGTGTGATGCCAAACATATTTCTTGTTTTCTGGCAGAGATCTCACTATTATTAGAATATCTTACTGAACTGCACTCTCAAGGCCTCAAACATATATCCCTGAAGGTGCATTTGGCATCAATTTCAGCTTTTATTTCAGCAGGGAAAACATTTTCCCTTGCATCTATCCCAATTTTCCAAAAAGTCTTTAAAGGGTTAGCCCATTTACATCCTCCTATTAAAGAACCAGTCCCAGTATGGAATCTGAACATTTGCATTGCTCAGCTTATGAAACCTCCATTTGAGCCAATTGTCATCAGCACATTTGCTATATATCACATGGAAAACTGTGTTTTTGGTAGCAATCACTTCTGCTAGAAAAATACATGAATTGCAAGCATTGTCTGTCAAAAAGGATTATTTATCTTTTCATAATGATAAAGTAGTACTTCGTACTAATAGATTTCTCCCTAAGGTAGTTTCTGATTTCCACTTGAATAGTCCATGACACTGCCTGTGTTATTCACAGAATATGCCAGTTCAGAAGAGCGCAGGCTCCATAGCCTGGACATTAAAAGGGCATTGAGTTGTTTCTACAGGAAACCCATATGTTATGTGAACAGTTATATCACTTCCAAAAAAAATGGGTAGGTCAGGTTTTCGGATCAGGATTTGCATCTAACAAACGGGGAGTAGCAGTACTGGTGGCTAAAAGAGTCCTACTTACACCAGCGGAAGTCATTTCCGATCCGGAAGGCAGGTTCAGTTTTGTTGTAGGCAAAATTGGTAGCCTAGACATTGTTTTGGGTTCCATCTATGGACCAAATTTAGAATCTCCATCCTTTTTTACACACCTGGCTACGGTTTTGGCCCCTTTTTTAAATTTGCCCATACTTTTGGGCGGCAGTTGGAATCTGGTACAGTCTAACAACTTAGACCGCACCTATCATAAAGGAACTAAAAAATCCCCCTCGCAGAGGGCTCTGCAGGAATTCACAGCATCGCTGGGCCTTGTAGATCCTTGGAGGATCATTCATGCTTCAAGTAAAGAATTCACATTTTTCTCCCCAGTCCACAAAAGCTATTCTCATCTTGACTATAACTTGATTAGCCAACAGTTACTACCTTACATAGTAGACGCTAATATCTTAGCCCGAGTAATTTCCGACCACTCTCCTATCATGATGCAGTGTTTGTTACCAAATATTCTAATAAGATCCCACTCTTGGACACTTAACAACAAACTATTGTCTGACAGCCAAATAGTGGTGCGATTCAAAATTTTTAACAAACTCTATTACCACCAACTGGGGCTCGATCAATGCAACAGACGGGTATGGAGCGTTGAAAGCCACTTGGAGAGAACTTATCCGCACAGCATCAGTGCGGAAAAGGAAAAAATAACTTAACTAGTTGTTTAAACAAAATTAAGGCCCTGGAAGTAAAGAGGTGCACACTTTCCCAACCACAAGAGCAAGAGCTGTCTGCTCTTAGAGCCATGTATACTAGTGTTCTCCGGGAATCCGTTGAGAGATCCGCTTCTTTACTAAAAGCCTCATATATTGGCCAAGGCAGCAAAGCGGGTAAGCTTCTAGCATGGCAATTGAAGCAACACTCATCCGCTAAATGGGTCACAGCCTTAAAGCATTCTCAGACGAATGCTTTGGTCGCTGATCTGGAAGGAATAATGGCACTGTTTCAAGACTATTATAAAACATTATATTCTGGAGAGTCGAGAACTCCGGAACACGACAACAAGATGTGGGCTTTTCTTGGAAAGATCTCCTTTCCGACTTTGTCAGAGGAAGCTAAACTAGTTTTAAAAGCTCCCTTCTCAAGCCAGGAAATATCGGAAATCATTGACTCTCTAAAGCCAGATAAAGCGCCGGGTCCCGATGACTTCACTGGCCTATTTTATAAAACCTTTAAAAGATGGCTTATACTCTTGTTACTCCAAGTATACTCATATTGGTATTCCCATGGGGTTAGTGATCAAACCTTGTTTGAAGCAAGAATAGTCCTTTTGCCTAAACCGGGGAAAGACCCGTCTGAAGTAGGTAACTATAGGCCTATCTCGCTCCTTAATGTAGACGTTAAAATATACGCCAAAATTCTGGCTAACAGACTGGGGATAGTATGAAGGCTACTCAGCCCAGAACAAGCTGTTCTGTGGCTGGCGTGCCTCATGGATCATTTCAGGAAGCTGTTCTGTTTAATTTCCGTGGCTGGGGCTCCTGAACTAGAAGCATCTCTGGTATCCCTAGACGCGGGAAACGCTTTCGATAGAGTAGAATGGTACTTTATGTTTGCAGTATTACAGAAATTCGGTATTCCTCAACGGTTCATTGATCACATCCGTGTTCTTTATTCATGCCCATCGGCCAGAATTCAATGTAATAATCTCATATCGGCTGTCTTTCCCCCTTTCCCGAGGTACCCGTCAGGGTTGCCCTCTTTCTCCGTTCCTCTTCAATCTGTATATCGAGTCCCTGATAAGGGCCCTGAAGTCGGACAATCTAATACAGGGAATTCATGTTGGTAATCTCAAATGCAAGATATCCGCCTTCACGGACGATCTACTTATACATATAGAAAATCGCAGAGAATCCTTACCTCAATTACTCCAGTCCATTTCTTGTTTTAGCGTCTTCTCAGGTTATAAACTAAATAGGAACAAAACTAATGTATATCCCTTATCTCCTCTTCTACCGAAGGATTGGTGTTCCTCCTTGGGCCTACAATGGCAGGAAAACTCCCTGGTTTATTTGGGTATTAGAATCTCGAAAGACCTTTCCAACCTTACGAGCCTCAATCTAATCCCCTTGTTCAAAACTATTAAAGAGGACTTAGAGAGATGGAACAAACTACCCTTGTCTTTCTGGGGTAGAGCAAACACTTTAAAAATGGCGGTTTTACCCAAAATTTTTTACCCCCTTTTTAATCTTAACATCTATCTGCCTAAGTCCTTCTTCAAGCCGCTACACAGATTTTGTTCAGATTCTCTATGGAAAGGCAAAGCCCCACGTCGGGCATATGCAAAACTTACCCTCCCTAGGAAACTAGGGGGGCTACAGTTGCCTGACTTCTATGTTTATTACTTAGCTATTCATGCTACGAGATTCTCGCAATGGGCGGCTGCAGCCGAAGTAGCCCCAAGTTTCCCCTGGTTAATTTTAGATCGCTCCTTAATTTCGTCCACAAGATAGACTTGGAAGGTCTCTTATATTTCCCCTGGTCTAAGGTTCCCCAAAATATAAAAAATACTCCGTTAGGATGGGACGTGAAGGCCCTACACCAGCTCTATTCTTTGCTTCATAAACCTTACTTAAGGGACCTGACGCAACCTTTGCTCAATAACCCAAACCTACAAATAGGTAATCGCCCAATCAATAACTTCATAGGCAAATACTCTTCCAAAATTCGACTGGCAGACTTTGTTTTGGCCGACTCAATGATTCCGGCACCTGTGCTTGCCCCCAAATTCGAGGTGAGTCATAACGACTTATTACGACTTTACTAGGTTGCCAGTGTATGCCTTTTCTTGGGAAAGGTCCATGGACGAAAGGGCCGGAGTTATACTAAAAAATTGAAGGAATTGTGAGATAGCAGAAAGCAATTTCCAAGACTTATAAGTTAATTTTGTCAGAGGTAATGCACAAATATACTCCCACAGCTCACTATTGGGAGACTAACTTTATTAAAGGATGGCCAGCCAAAATTAGAAAGGATTTGGATGGATACTTATTCCTGCATTAAACAAGATAGACTCAAAATATCAATTCAACATCCTACATAACCTTACTTTTCCCTGCCAAGTTATCCGGTTTATAAGTCTTCTCCTTCCGGCTGTGTGGACTGTGGCAACTCTTTTGCCACTTTATATCATAAACTTTGGGCCTGTCCAAAAATTGCTAAACTCTGGGACTTGGTCAAACAGTGGGTGGCCCCTTTTGTAATATTTCAGCCTTTTTAATGAAAATGTATGTACTAGGGATATGCGCTCAAATTCCAACCTGGACTCAAAAGAGGCAGATGGCAATGATAGCTCTCGTTACCAAGCTGGTAATACTCCGGCACTGGCAGTGCAGTTGGGAACCTTCATTCAGAGAATGGTGGGATGAGTTTTCAAACGCTCTAAATGCCGAAAGGTGTGTTACCAGTCTTTTTCAATCTGCCAAGAAATTTCAGAGGTGCTGGTGTGGATTTTTTGTAAACTTAAAAGACAAATATGGTTACTGGGGGGGTGGGCGAGCCTTGAACCCCTCTAAGCTAGGGCCCCCTTGGAACCAGGTTATCTATGTTCCTGGCCACTCTTCTCTTTCCCCCCTCCCTCCCCTTGAGGTAGATAGGGATTTTGACATGGAGTTATTAGAAAGGGTCTCTCTTTAACGCACTTTTTAGTTTTATTCCTTCTCCCCCCTCTCAGGTCTTCTTTTCACTCCTTTGATGGTGTTTCTTTCATTGTCTCCCCCTCCTTCAAGGTGGAACTTCAAGGTTTAACTAATGTTTTATTTTGTAGGCTAACCTGAACTTTGCCAACTAAATACCTACAAGAAAAGAAAACTAGTTTGTAAGTCCTAAGTATTTGCTGCCAAGTTGGGGTGGGTTTTTTTTTTTTTAGTAGATACTGCCATATACAAACGCTGGCTTCCACTTTTTGATAATGTTTGTTTGTTTGTTTGGTTGGTTTTGTATTAGGTGTATGGAATTTTAAAAAATAGTTATTTGCAAAAAAAAAAAAAAAAAAAGGGCATTGAGTTGCTATCTAACCCACACCAAAGATCACAGAGCTGATAAACAGCAACTTTTTCTCACTTATGGGGATGTGGGAAAGGACGCTTCAGCCTCCAAGAGATCTGTCTCTCGCTGGATAGTCCAGTGCATTGAGTTTTGTTATACCAAATCTGGAAAACAGGCCCTAACAGGTCTCAGGACCCACTCTACTAGGGGCACAGCTGCTTCTATAGCAGCTTATAGAGATCCCTTTAGTGGAGATCTGTAAAACAGCACCTGGAGGTCAGTACACACCTTTACTAAACGTTATAGTTTGGACTTGCAGTCCAGAAGTGATGCCAGGTTTGGCACAGCAGTCCTGCAGAGCTTCTTTTCCTAAGTACAGTAGGTTCTCTGCCCACCTCCAAAGGTACTGCTTTGATTTCTGCAGAGTGGTATGAATATGAGAAGAATATGTGGGGTTAGAAGAAAACATTACTCATCTTAGTAATCTTGTTTCTTCCAATGTATTCTTCCATATTCATAACTCTCCCTCCCTACCTCCCCTTCCAGAACCAGAGCCTCTGAACAGTCTTCTTACTTGGCAGTCCCAAACACAGGCACACTTACCTTAATCCTATGGGGTTATTTTTTTACTTACCCTTCTTTTTCCCCAGGTGATTCTGTGTGTTTCAAGTAGGTCTGATACCACAATCATTCGTATCAGTTGTAGGGGTAGTTATAGAACAGAATTGTCTGTATCAAGCAGTTTTTAGCTTGAGTCCTTTAGTTAGATTGCCTTGTGGGCTTCCTAGAAATTTGAGACGTTGATAGAATGTGCAGCAAATGAGGGCAGCAGTTTGAATATTGTCACGTGCCAATGATTTCATCATTAGCATATAGTTTAATTCTCTGGGCAGTTCTGCTGGGCAGGCTAACTGCAGAGAGTTATGAATATGGAAGAATACAAGGGGAAGAAACAAGATTACTAAGGTGAGTAATTTTTTCTTTCTTGGCATTGAAGCCAAGCTGCCAGATCCTGGACCACTTCCCCATCTTTTCCAGATCTTTCTGTAGGTCCTATATCCCTTCAGCTGGCATTGATGTGCCAGTGATGTGGCATTGCCGCTGCACAGGTCACTGCTAAGACCACACCTAGAGTACTGTCTGCAGATTTGGAACCTGCACCTGAAAAGGGCAGGCAAAGGTTGGAGACTATCCAGAGCAGGGCGACTGAAATGATTCAGAGGTGGCAGGTGAAGATCTAACGTGTACACGCTGGAGGACAGGAGGGATGATAAAAACATATAAATACATGCAGGGACATAGTCTGGTGGACTTCACATAGTTATAGAAGAACAGCACTACCATCAGCATTCCTCAGAGGCCCTGTTTACTTATATAAGATGTTTTCCTGCTGAGATAGCACTACCACCAGGGAGCAGTCTTAAACTGGACTAGGGAAAATTTAGGAAGGATGTCAGAAAGTATTTCCTCACGGGTTTGGGTGATGGCTGGGTGGAATAGTCTACCCAGTAATGGGACAGTACCGGGACTATCTCAGGGTTCAAAACCCAATGAGACCTATTCAAGGAGGTGATTGAGAACCAAAGGGAGGCAGGGGGTTAGGAGAGCTTTGTAGGAGCAGAGTATATCGATGTAAGAACACGAGGGCAGACTCGCTGAACTCCTAACCTTTTTCTGACCATAACCATCTATGAATCTATTAAAGGAAGGCTTTAGTTGTTCACTCATGCTGTGCCTTGAACGTGTCAGTTTGTTACTGTAAAAGAGTACCTCTCATTTGGTGTCCTGTACTGTAATGGTGCTCTAGTGTCATGGGGCCTGACTCCCCTGTGTTACTTTAGACTGACTGGGTATCCAGTGATGATAGTGACTGTAAATGAGCAACTGTCAAAAGAATGACTCATTTGCAGCGCTACCCTGTTGGACTGCCCTATAAGGATAGCGACGGAATGCGAAAGCGAAAATACGGATGAGCGAGGGAGGGTGACCAGAAGGGGTGAGATAGGGAAGAGAAGGGGAGTTATAGGGGAGAGGGTTTTTGTGGGATAGTGTGCTGTGCTGCCACCACGCTGGCTGTGTGGTGGGGTGGTGAGGGTGTCTAGCTTTGGTGCAGCAGGTACTGGGTTCGGGGCTGGGGACCGGGGAATACTTTACTGCTGCCGTAATGTTTTTTTCAGACTGTCTCACCCTCCTGACATACACCCTTGGAGTTGGTTATATTAAATCAGGTGTGGGGCGAGCCCTGTGTATCAAATACTATTTTAACTTGCTGGATGTGTTGTTGCCCAAAAGTGTACATCGCCGTTATGCTTTTACACATGCTCTAATGGCGATCACTCTTTTGTGCTCGCCATTATGACAGGAACTGACTGACTGTAAGTCTGGCTGAAAAAGGCAGTGCCTACAGTGATTAGCCCCTAGGGGAGGCAATATGTACGTGTGGTTGCAGCTGTCAGCTTAGGCAGTCTGAATGTACAGACCTGTTTTCAGGTGACATTTAGTTCCACTGAAACTTTGCCAGCTGATCCCCACTTCTTTGACTTCCTGTATCGAAAACTGCCTCCTGTGTACACACTGCAAATGCACGAATATTATTATCATTATGGTGATTTCAGCCAATCAGCACGCAGTTATTGTGCCTCTTATTATCTGATGTACTGTGTGCTGTCGTGCCGGAGCGCTAGGAGGGAGTGCTCCACTTAATTCCCGGGGGGAGGAGAGCAAAATAAAACTTTAAAATAACTGAACTTATAAATCACTCAATCTAAATTTGGGTGATTTATAGTAAAGTTAATAGGACCTCCAAGGGACGTCTGTTATGCTGTAAGAGATTCCTCTCCTGAGGGTTCGGCAAGCAGAACCACTCAGCTTTGCTTCGCAGTCCTCCCACCCAAACTTCAGGTTTGGAGTCTTATACCATAAAAGGCATTCCTCAGAGGCCCTGTTTACTTATATAAGATGCTTTCCTGCTGAGATAGCAATTATACCACACTTAGGAGTTGGCTGCTGCCTTGTCTGCCCACATTCCTCAGCATTGATTTGCATCTTGCAACCCAGAATACTTTTCACTGCATACTTTCTGTATTTAACATTGGTTCCTGTGTGCTCACTGTGAACATACTAGTGTGCTGCTTGTTCCCATACTGCTGGTGCATTCAATTTATGGTTGACTTCGCCCACTTACCAGTATGTTAATTGGGAGTACAGTAGTATTTTTTTTTTTTAATGCTGTCTTGGCCCACCTCACCCAGGTTGGACACAGCGCCCCCCCAACCCCATATCCCTGCTGCTTACCTCGACTCTCCTTTCAAGCTCATGAGTTTACACCTCCACATGGTTCAGTCTCCTCCTGAGTGCAGCAGCAGGAGTTACCTAGGTAGGAAGAGGAGTGGACAATGATGGCAGTCAGGGCCCAAGTGCTCCTGGGATCACCCTGCTCTTGCTCACTGGTCCCTACCCTGGGACGTCTGCATGGTGAGCTTAAGCATCATGCACACAAAGTATACATTGTGGAGCTTGGCTGACATTCCCCCTCCCTGTTGTTTTGCCGATGTGTCGCCACCTGTGGTCACCCAGATGGCAGTATTGCAGTGGCCACAGTGACACCTTCCGTCCCAGTGGCCAAACCCCAACAAGCTCATTCCCGAACTCAGGTTGCTGGCATTACAGGCAGTAGCGCTACCCCTGCACTGACGGGTCTGCCTATAGTATTATTTTCATGACTTGGTTTTTATCTGACCATTCTCAGATCTTGTCTCAGGACTTCTCCCCTCATTTCCGTTCTGCCATCATCCTTTTTCTGCCTATCCTTCCTGCTCTGTCCTGTAGCTGCCATCTCCTGTGATAGCCACAGGAACACATCAACCTCTGCTGGATAACCCAATGTGATCAGTACTGCTTCAACCCAGTGTTAAGAGTCTGGGAGGACTGAAGCACAGGGAGGTCAAATGGGTTGCTCAGGGTCACTGAGTCAGTGGTAATGGGATTTGAACCTGGGATCTCCAGGTTCATAATTCTACCCTCTCATTGCCGGAATATGTTGCCTACACTGGGCTGCCACGCCACCATGAGACCCATTCTCTGCTGGCAATGCTTATTTTGTGCTAAGCCTTTTCTGAGTACTTCCATGGACTCCCAACTCTCCCATTTTGGAAAAAGATGGTACAAATATTGCATCTTTCTTCAAGTTGTTGGTTCATAAACTGTACTGTGTTAGGTGAATCTTTCCTTTTAACCTTTTGTTATTTCTCTTACTGGTTGACAGCATTGATGGACCCATCCCGGACCTGCTGACATTGAAAAAGCTAGCCTATCAGAGTGGAGACGTCCCAGTTGTGTTTGCACTGGTGGACAATGGGGACATTTCCTTTTACACTTTTAAAGAATTTAAACTTCCTACCGACCTCTACTACTGACGTCTTGATGGATTGGTCAGCCATGATGTCTTTTATCACCAGCTAATGCCAGCGACGTCTCTCAGCGGATTAGTCAATTGTGCTGTTTTTTCCCACCAGTTACTACCAGTAATGCCCTTCAATGGATTGGTCAGCCCTGCTGTCTTTTCCCACCAGCTTCTACCAAAGACATCCCTCAGTGAATTGATCAGTAATGTTGTCTTTTACTACCAACCGTTGCCACTTAGATTTCTCAACTGTTTTGTCAGCGTCACTTCCTGTCACCAATCTTTTACTACCAACATTTCTCAGTGGACTGGTCAACCTTACTGCCTGTTCCCACTGACCACTTCCACTGGCATCCCACAGTGAATGGCGCAGTTATGCTGTGTCTCTGTACTCTCAGGGTTTTAATTTAGAGTAGAATTAAAATCTAACTCCAGCTTGTTTTACAGTGTTCTTACCCTGCTGCTTATCGGCCCCCTTGATTGTGGAGGACATTTGCAGTCCACCCTTTTGGTCATCTGGTATCTTCCAGAACACACACACACACACTGGGAATGGTAGAGCTGGGACCGTGCAAATCATTTCCACAGACCTTTGGAGCCCAGGGACATATACTCCAATATAGGAATTGTCCTCCTTTTGTTTGGGTACACAGTAATTGTATATGGGATTCAGACTGACCTGGGTTTTACTACCGTATCTGTTGTTGTGTGCGTGCATGTGAGTATATATACACACACCACTATTCTGATAGGTGGAGCTGGGAGTGCGCAGAGCACTTGCACAGTACCTTGGAGCCCAGGAACATATATTAGCTTCAACACTGGAATTGTCCTAATTATCCTCCTTCTGTTTGGGTACAGTAATTGTATATGGGATACAAACTGACCTGGGTCCTACTACCATATCTATTGCTACACATGTTGCATATTAAAATACTTCTCTGTAAGTTGGCTCCATGGTGCTGAGTGATAGGACATCACTCTGGCATGCTGGCAACCAGGCTTTGCACCCTGAGACATCAGGGATGGATGCCAGCAGGGAGCGATTCAGAGCACCCATTTGACAGTTCCTTCTTGCAGGGCAGGTGGCTGTGATTCGTTTAGATAGTGGCTCCTGGTGGTGACTTTGTGGAAATGCTCTTAGCCACGTGGGTGACCACAGGTGACCAAGTGTCACTGCTTCTATGGCACTGCTTTGGTAGTATGCACATGGGTGGTGGAATGGGTCCTAGATGTGCAAAAGGGTTGCACTGGACACCCTAGATGATGGCCTCCCTGGCAGCCCCTTCTTCGCTACCAGGCCACCAAAAGAGGCTGGCCTTTCCACCTTGGGTTGTCACAGGAAGACCAAGGTGCTTCCTTCCTGGTAGCAGCAGGAGGGCTCCTGAGAGGGGATAAGTCAGATCCACCTGATGGCGGAGGTACCAGAGGCTTGGAAAGAGGGTCCAGCAGTGTGTGTTGAGTCCAGCAGGCGGCAAGGATGTGCCTGGTGAAGAGCCTGAAGGAGTGGGTGTCCAGGACAGTCTGAGCAAAACAAATACTCCTATGCAATAAGAAACATAAATTCTTATTCATCCTGCTGTTTTGGGTGGTGAATTCCACTTCCACCTTAAGTCAGGGAAAGAGAAATGCAAAAAGATGTGTATAACTGAGACATGGAATTTATATAGCAGCAATTGTTACTTGCCAAATAAATTTGGAATATGATGAGGACAACTTTGAAGAAATTGGAAATGTTAACCCTCTGACCTTAGTTGTACTGGGGGTGGGATTTGGGTCTTTGAAATTATAGATCTTACTTCAAGGATATCTCTCGCAATAGGCCATCACCAGTAGGACTATGTCAGGCGCCAGGACCACACAGAAACCTTTCTAGCTAGCAGTCTACAAGAGGCGGCCACCCACCCCTGACGTCAACCAGTCCTATAAAAGGCGGTTGTCACACCCGCCTCAGTTCTTTACCGCCGTTGACCAGTGTACATCAGACCTCTACTACTGCTGCAGCTACAGTCAACTGCTATTTTCTTATGTTTTATTGCGCTTATTATTTTTACCTTTTCTTCGCTTAAGATCGAATTTTCTGTTTTTACCAGACAGTTTGTCTTCACAGCCTTCCTCTTCTTCCTACCACTTCATGAAGTGTGCCTGCAGCAAACAGATCCCAGACAGGGACAGCCATTCTGCCTGCGTCTTGTGCCTTGGCCCAAACCATAACATGCAGACCTGCAAGGCCTGTCAGAAGTTCAATTCGGGCCACACACGGATGTCATGAGAAGATCCTGGGGAATCACCTCCTCATGCAGAAGGTCACCTCAGTGGAATGGAAGCTGCAGGCCAGGAGCTCCTCCACTTCTCTGGCCCAGTCCTTGGGCTGCTCTTCATCAAAGTCCCTGGACAAGTCTTACGGGAAGCGTAAACATGGGGACAAACACCGGGACCGACCCCAGTCTGCCTCCTGCTCTCAGTCCCCACATAAGGATTCTTCAGCCTGTCCTCCTCCCTTGGGGGAGGGGGGGTCGACATCCATGGCCTGGCATGCCCTAACCTCTACAGGGCTACCGGTGGCCCTGCTGCTCACTCAGTTGTCCCTCTTGGGCAGCAGCTCCTCGGGACAGGGTGGTCTGTATCCTGCCCCCCCAATCCCCTGCTGTTCTAGCTCTTGTTCTCGGTGAGCTTTCAGTCAGGCGACTTGGCCGGAGTCTCTTTGGCTGGCGCAGGTCCTGTGGGTGCCAGCCTCCCAGCTGCTGACACCCATGCTACTGATGCTAGTCTCCTCTTTTGGGACCGCCTCTGATTCTGCCCCTCCTTTGCAGTAGCAGACACCACAAGACACCGGTGCCTCCCGAACCCTGTTTTTTTTCCTCAGTTGTCGCCCTTGGGGGGGTGCCTTCCACCCCAGTGCCTGTTTCCCTGCAGTCGGCACCCATGTACACCCCTCTGGCATTGCCTTGATTGGCGCCCGCAGGGCCTGCGCCCATCCCTCCTTTGGTACAATCTATGGGTCCAGCACCGGCCTCACTACCTTAGCTGACATGTGGGCCCATCCCCGTTTTCCTACCGAACACTCCGGTGGGCCCATCACCTGTCCTGCCACAGCCCACACTTGCAGGACCTACGCCGGGGTACCCAATGCCAGCTCCAGCTGGTTTGGAGCCTGTGTACCCATATCCAACACCAGCAGGATCTGCACCAGGCTGCCCATACCCGGCACTGGTGGGACCAATGCTGGCCCCTTTTAATTATCATGGGCTCATTTCTGCTCTTTGGTACTTCATGCAGATGCAGGTCCCAGCCCTGAGGGCTCTGGCCTTGACCTCCCCCTCAGTGGCCTCCCTTGGGACCCACCTCTCCACCTCATTGGCCTTTGTTCAGCCTGGCCCTAGTGCTGCTCACCCCCCCCCCGATAGGCCAGATGTTGGCTCAGCCAAGCGCTCGGATGGTTACTAGCCAAAGGAGAGCAGGGCCAAATTCCTCAGAAGGGTAGGAGGCACCCAGCAACATCCCTGAGGCCCCCCTGGATGACCCCACATTTGTGGCCATCATGAGGCACATTCAGGCCACCAATGGGTGGGAGTCTGAGGAACAGGACCCAGAGCGGTGTCTGCTTGCCATTTACTTATGCCCCTCCACTGATGGTCCCACCCATGATTGACTCCTATGAGGATGTTACTCGGGCTGCCAGAAACCATCCCTATATGGTACCAGCAGTATCCAAGAAGGCTGACAGGCTTTACCATGCTCTAACTGGTAAGCCCTACTTCGGTGAACAACCTAAGCCTGATTCGGTCATTTTCATTGTACCCCACGATTGCACCAAAAGACAGAAGTACCTTAGCTCCCCCACCCGACAGGGAGTACCACCAGCTGACCCAGATGGCCAAGTGGGCCTTCGCTTCTGACACTGGCTATCAAGGCCATCAGTTATCTGGCCCATATGATTCGGTACCGGAACCTGCTCTGGGATCAGGCTTGGGAGGTTGTCCTAGCCATGCTGAATGACCAAGCAGCAGACCCTCCAGGCCCTCAAAACAAGCTCAGACTTCGGTACTCAACATCCTTCAAGCTACCTGTAATGTTGTAGATGCCTCAGGCTGGGCAGCAGCCATCGGTGGCTGTGTGAGGCACCACTCCTGGCTTCGGGTCTCTGGCTTAGCAGTATGCAGAGGATGTCCAGTTCAGTATTATGGACACACCCTTCAGAGGTTCAAACTTTTTTTGGGGAGATGTCCAGGATATCATCTCTGAAGTCTAGACTTTGGGATGGGTTCTAAAATCATTCTGTGTACTATACCCAGTCAAAGTTCGGGCAGCAGGCTCCCTCTTTTTGCTTCTCCCACAGACAGCCCCCCCAACATAACCCAGAACAAGCACAAAGTGGGGGCAGCTCTCCCCACTCCCTCTGCTGCCACCCGAGCTGCAGCTGCTTCCACCTCCTGACTCCTTGCCAGGCCCACCCTAGTCATTCCATAGGAGGTGGTCATTGGGGGTCACTTCTCACTACACCTGGACAGGTGGAGGGAAATCACTACAGACAATTGGGTGCTGCAGCTCATCGAGCACGGCCACACTCTTGAGTTCTTAGAGTGGCCTCCCTATGGGCAAGTCCTTGTATCTTCTCGGTCACATCCCCCTCCTCTGGGAGGAAATCCAGGTATTACTTCAAAAAAGGGCTATAGAACCAGTTCCTCTGCATCAGCAAGGAAAGAGGTACTACTCCCATTTTGTCCTGGTCCCCAGGCGGACAGGAGACCTTTGACCCATTCTGGACCTAAGCCAGCCGAACCTGTTTATATAATACAAACTGTTCAGGATGGCCACCCTTCAGAGTTTGCTACCCCCTGCTTCATCAGTCTTTGTCCCCTGGATATTTATTTATTTAAGCGTTTAACCAGGAAAGGCATATTGAGCAGGCGTTTCCAGATGCTTCCTGGGGGAGGGGGGTACATAGACAATAGTTGAAGATAGCATAGATACAAGTGTAATATGTAGTGGGGATTCAGTAACATTTGGTTGTAGAGGCTAAGCGCAGCGGTCAGGAAAACAGTGGTATAGACAATCAGTTTGACAGCATAGTACAAGTATTTACATAATGGAGAGCTCTAACAAATTGTTCCTGATGCAGACAATGAGAAATAAGAGAGATAGGAGTTACAGTCATAGATTAGTTGCAGTACAAGTACTAAGTGCAGGCAACACAGTCATTTACACGGTGAGCTGAACTGTCTAGGTACATGTGCAGGTAGGGGTGAAATGGGCTTGGAGCATGTAGTTAAGGTGCAGAGGGGAGGAGAAGTGATGAATTTTTGCTGGGAGAGTGTTCCACAGCGTTGGTATGTGATAGCTGAATGCTGCCTGACCGGCAGTAGTGAACCTATGTAGGACAGCCAGGGACCGAGAGTCCTGGTTTCTGAGAGAGTATGCTAGGGCGCAGGGGTTGGCCAAGGAAGCGGAGAGGTAGGAGGGGAGTTGGGACCAAAACTTGGCAGGGATTTTGGCGCAGTGGGACTGTCTGCGATTATGTAGAGAGGGGAGGCCCATAGATTAGTAAAGGGCACAATGGTGTGTGGAGTAGGGACAGTTCAGGGCAAAGTGTCAGAAAGCATGGAAGAGAGGGTCCAGTCTGGCTAGGGTAGACTTAGGGCCAGCAGTGTAGACTACATCCCCGTAGTCGAAAACGAGGAGGATCATTTTCTGCACAGTGGCCCTCTGAGCAGGTAAGGGGATGCCGTCATGATTCCAGTAAAGTACACCAAGCCTAGGGTGCAACTTCATGAGTATGGATTCAATGTGTGAGGAGAATCTGAGGTGCTGGTCAAGTTAGACTTTGAGGTATCCGAAGGAGGTACAGCCTTCCAGTGGTGTCCTTTCCAGATTTTGAAATGTGATAGGGAAGGGAGCCTGGAAAGTCTCTGCCTAGTGCCAAAGCTTAAAGAGACCATTTTCTTGGTATTGAGGAGGAGGTGATTTGAACGAAGCCAGTGCTGGACCGTGATGAAGTCCTGCTGCAGTCTGGTCGTGACCTCTGCGGACGAGGGGGCTGAATGCATAGAGCACGGTGTCATCTGCATACATGTGGATTGAGGTGTGTGGGCAGGCAGAGGGCAGGTCGTTCAGAAAGACTGAGAACAGGAGTGGGCCTAGAACAGAACCTTGCGGTACTCCTGAGGTGATTGGGAGAGGTGCTGAGGTGGAAGAACTGATACAGACAGATTGGAACCTGCCAGCAAGGTACGAATGGAACCAAGATGTGGCCCAACTGGATAGACCAGCGCCGGCAAGTTTGGTCAGGAGTAGAGAGTGGGTGACTGTGTCAGATGCCTTGGCCAGGTCAATGAAGATGGCAGCTGTGATGTGGCCAGCATCCATACCAGTGAGGATGGAGTTGGTAAGCCTGAGAAGGGAGGTAGTGGTGGAGTGGGATTTTCTAAATCCGGACTGGTAGGGGGAGAAAAAGGAGGAGGAATCCAGAAAGGGAGATAGGTGAGAGAGTACCAGGCGCTCCTGTAGTTTTGTGAAGATAGGTAGGAGGACGATGGGCTGGTAGTTGTTTGGGTTTGAGGTATCCCCACCTTTAGGAAGTGGGATTACCGTGGCATGTTTCCGTTCAGAGGGGACTTCAGCACGGGAGAAGGAGAGGTTAAAAAGGGAAGCCAAGGGTTTGGCTGTGGCAGGGGACAATAGATGGAGCATTTTGGAGTCCAACCCGAAGGGACATTTGCCCTTACTTGGATTAAGGGCAACCAGTGCCTTATATACCTCTTCTTGGGTGACCTGCAGGAAAGAGAAAGATTGAGCTGGGTGGTGCCATTACTGGGGGGAGGGTGTGTGGTAAAGTGCAGGTTGTGGTGTGGGTAGGGGAGTAGCATGGCTGATTGTGAAGTGAGAGTTAAACAGTGTGGCCACTGCTGGGGGGTTGGTGATGGTGAGTCCACCTACCTGCAGGGACAGGGAGGGCTGCGAAGGGGGGCTCAGAAGCATCTTGACCACTTTCCAGAATTTGGTCGGGAGGTGGAGTTGAAAGGGCCTTTTAAATAGTTAGCTTTTGCTTGGCGGCTTTTCCTAGTACGAGCATTGCGAAGCTCACGGTAGTGCTGGAGGTCAGCTGGATCACTGGATGTGAGTACCCCTGACCCTGGTTCTTCAGACGGGGGGTGTAACGGTCCCAGATGGCAGTGAACTTGGATTTAAAGGTCAACAGGGACTCATCTACAGTGGTGGATTGACTAATGCATGACCAGTAAGTATTGCCCAAATCGTTTAGTAATGAGGGGAGGTCCAGAGATTTGTAGGATCTGGTCATAATGATTCTGGGAGGGGTGGGGCTTTAGGTCTGAAGATTTTGCTTACCGAGTATATTCCATGGTGGTCACTAAGGGCATCCGACATGAGGCCAGAGGCTAGGATTCTGTGAGGGTGAGAGGTGAGGGGCCAATCTAGGAGGGTGTGATTCTGTGTTTTGTAGTTTAATCATGTGGGCTCAGAGATTAGTTGAGTTAGATTTAGAGCTGTCACCTTATCCCGAAGCTTGGAATGGACCCCAGCAAGCCAGTTCAGGTTAAAATCCCCAAGTATGTGGAGCTCCCCACCAGCTGCCAGGGAGTTTAGTGTGCCCATGTGACCCAGTAGTGTAGGTAAGTTGGTGTCAGGAGTACAGTAGGTACCTGCTATGAAAATTGGAATTGAATGAGGGATGGAGAGTTGTACCATTAGGGTGTCGGTGGACTCCGAGTGCAGGGATATGGTAACCAGGGAGAACTGAATGGTGGAGGCAATGTACATGGCTATGCCACCTCCTTTTTTGCCCATGCAGTCATGCCGGACGAGTGTGTAGCCGGGTATAGCAAATTCATTTCAGGGTTATGTGGCTTCAGCCAAGTTTCGGAGATGATCAGGATATCTGGGCTAAAGGACAGGGCGAGAGGTTGAAGTAGGCTTATTTTACGTAGAAGGCTACATATATTTAGGTGAATCAGTTTAAGGCTTGAGGGGAGTTGGGGTGCGGACAGGTTTATGGAGTGGTGGTGGGTAGGTCCAGGGTTAGGCTCAATGTCACCTGCAAGGAGTAGTCGTAGAGTGACCAGGAGTTTAGTATTTTTTGCAGCCCAGAAGCTTTCTGGGGATGGTACGAGGCTTGGCTGTAGAAGCTGTTGACCTCCAATCATGGAGCAGAAGGGCTAAGTGGCTAGATTGGAAGGTGGATGGGAGGACACTGGGGCCAGTTGACAGAGTGCGGAGGTGGCAGCCAGGGTGTGAGACATCTGTTTTTCTTTTCTAATATGCTGTGTCCCTAGCGTAGTGGCCTCTAGTGGTTACACTATATAGCCTGCAAATGGGAAAGTGAGCTGATTGGTTCTGACGTTACATGTGATCCAGTCTGTATAGCTAGGAGTCGGCCAAGGGTGGTGGTGGGGTAGCTGACGCAAAACGTCAGCGGGGCTTTTCTCTCTCTTGCACTGAGCTGCCAGTCGGGACAGAGCCGTACCTCACAATGCTGCGTGTCGTCCGGGGGGGCGCACACCGGTTCGGGGGAGGGCTTCCTTATGCCCTCACGACCTCCTGGCAGTCCCTGAAGAGCAATGGAGAGCAGGATTAAATAGGTAAGTCTGAGGGAGGGGCTAAATTCAGCAAGCCAACAACAAGGATTCGGCTAATAATTAAAATCCACCTCATTACTTTAAGAGAAACTCAGTAGTACAAGTATACAATTACATTACTAGTACTGCACAGTGTACAAATTAATTCGGATTGAGCAGCTAGTATATATTTTGTTTTGTTTTGTTTAAAGGCATAATCTACAGCTACAGCATTTATACTAGGAGCAGGCAGTAAAACTTGTTTAAAGGCATGTAGCACACACGATCTAAAGCTGCAGCATATACACTAGTAGCAGACAGTAAAAACTATCTCCATTTGTCTGCCGACAGGATTTGAAAAATTGGTGCCCTTTTTCTCTCTCCTGCACTGAGTTGCCGATCGGGACAGAGCCGTACCTCACAATGCTGTGTGTCGTCCGGGGGATGCACTGTTCGGGAGAGCTTCCTTATGCGCCAGCATTCCACTCCTGGCAGTCCCTCACAATGCTGTGTGTCATCCTGGGGGGGGTGCACTCCAGTTCGCGGGAGGGCTTCCTTATGCCCTCACGACCTCCTGGCAGTCCCTCACAATGGGATATGCAGGATGCATACCTATATATCAAGGTTTTTGCCTCCCACAAGCACTTCCTTCACTTCCACTTTCAGGGAGCGCACTACAAGTGCACTCTGCCCTTTGGTTTGTCCTCAGCCCCCAGGGTCTTCACCAAATGCTTGCCAGTGGTGTCAGCCACCCTGAGATGGCAGGGGTTCTACATTTTTTCCTACCCGGACGACTGGCTGTTAGCAGCCCCATCCAATGACCATCTCCTTCAAACTCTTTCTCACACCTGCAGCCTGTTCCAAACTTGGGGGATTACGATCAACCTCCCAAAGTCTTTCTTGACCCCCTGCCAGTGCCTCCTGTAGATAGGTGAAGTGCTGAATACCACCTAGGAGAAGGCCTTGTTACCCCCAGACAGAGCAGAGCGCCTGATGGACCAGACCTGTCTCCTTAGCTCCAGCCGTCACGTTCCGGCGAGGGTCTTTCTGAGGCTTTTAGGCCTCATGGCCATTGCCTCAGTTCCCCTGGCCCGGCTGCATATGCATTTACCTCAGTGGACACTGTGAGTCGAGTGGGACCAGCACCTGGATGACCTGGCTCAACCAGTGCTGGTGTCAAGTCTGGCCAAGAAGGTATTGTTGTGGTGGCTGGAGCCCATAGATCTGTTTTTTTTGGGGGGGTATCTCTTTTCCTACCTCGCCCTTATCAAATCCTTATGATGGACACCTCTGGCCTTGATTGGGGAGCCCACATGAGGCCCCCCCAAACTCTGGGGATATGGTCCAAGTTAGAGAGGTATCTCCACATAAATGTCCTGGAGATGTGGGCAGTTCTGTATGCCCGATGGCCTTCCAGACTCACCTCTCCCTGGGTCCGCTCTTGATTCAGATGGACAGCATGTGTGTAATTCATTACGTAAACAAGCAAGGGGGACAGACTCATTCTCTGTGCAGGGGAGTAATGAGTCTGGTATTGGGCCATCAAACACAGTCTGGAGCTCTCGACCATCCATGTTCCTGGCAGCCAAAATGTCCTGGCAGACAGCCTAATTCGCTCGTGGTCCAGAGCCCACAAGTTGGAACTTCTGACCTTGGTGGTAGAAGACCTCTTTGACAGATGGGATCAGCCCAAGTTTGACCTTTTTGTGTCCCCACAGAATGGAAAACTGTGCTTTCAAACAACATGAAGTCTTGCTATATTATGACATATGCAGTGAGTCCCAACCTTCGAACTGCTCCGGAGGTGAAAGAGTTAACTTTCCATGCCAGGCATGGAACGCTGAGCTCGAGCTCGGTTGAAACTCTGTCTGTTGTTCTTCAAACTCAAACCGTCAGATTTTTTCTCCGCCTCACGAACAGTCGCTCCGGAGATTTCTCCTTCTGCTCGGTTCATTTTGTCGGTTAAAGTATTGTTTTTCTCGGTTTTTGACCGAATTTAAACCGCGACCGGTCGGTTCAGGCTCTGTCTGTGGTATTTGTGAGTACTAGATAGGTTTACATTATTTCTCTTCTGTGTGGAACTTGTAAACGGTTTATTGGTTCGGTTTGAACCGATCAGGTTGTTTAAAATATCTTAATCTCTGATTTAGAGTGTGGTTACCGGTTCTTATCGGTTCTAAAAAAAGCTGATTTTTTACGTTTTTTTCCATGACCCTTGACACGGTTGGGAACCGATAAGAGGGTCTTACCTGATGGATTGCCATAAACAGGTAAGTTTGGTTAGGACAGGCACTATGTCTGAGAAACCCAAAAGAAAACCGGCCCACTGGGTTTCAACACTGCAGTGTGTGTGGGGAAGTCTTTGCCAAGGCTGACCCCCACACCACCTGTGTTTATTGTCTGGGGTTTAACCACCTCAATGCAGACTACCAGATTTGTAAAAATTTTCCTGCAGCTACCCTGGAAAAAAGAGTTGGTAGGCTCAGGGAAAGGGAGGCCAAAAAGTCCGCTGAACCGGATGGCCAGCCCGGTTCAGTTCCAACCGAACCAGAGGGAGTGCCCTCTGACCAGGGCGAGACTTCCTCGGGCAAAAGAAGAACCGACTCTGAGGAGGTGGTTCCAGCAAAAAGGACTAGGAAATCAGCTGGTGTGGAGCCAAAACTTTCCTCTCCAACTGCTGAAGAAATAGCCAAAGCGATTAAAATTGTCCAGTCACTTTCCCTGGTTCCGACCGAACCGGCACCATCAGGTAAGCGCCTGGTTCGGCCGGTTCCACCGGTTCAAGAGTATGATTTAGAGGAATATTATGAACCGGAGGAGGGGGAAGAGGAGTATGAGGAAAATGAATGTGGATTTGAAAGTCTGGATGTGCCCATTGAACCGGACATCTCCCCAGACAGACCTTCAGGAGTGTCTCCTCCTAGGCTTTCTGAGTCCCCTTCACATTTTATGTTTTATAAAAAAGTGGCTGAAACCCTCCAGCTCCCTATGGAGGAAGCTGTGGATCATCAAGAGGAGCCTGACTATGTGGAAATGATGGGTATCCCAGAGTCTAGGAGACTGTCTAGTCCCTTGCATAAATCTTTTGGGAAACAGACATTTAAAATTCTAAAAACTCCTCACACTATATCTCCTGTGGATAAGAGAATGGACAAGAGGTACACATTGTCAGGCTCTGATACGGAGTTCCTTTCACAACAATGCAGCCATGTTGGAGTAGTACAGGCTGCAGCCTGTGACAAGGCAAATATTCCCTTGGCTTCACACACCCCGGACAAGGACTCCAGGAGGATTGATGCCATGGCAAAGAAACAGTACATGGCAGCACCCTTGGGACTCAGACAGGCAAATTATATGGCTTATGTTGCTAGATATCAGAAATCCAGATGGGATACTGTTATGGCTCTAGCAAAACAGGTCCCTGGCCAGCTTGCCAAGGAGCTGGAGCAGGTGGCTGCTGATGGTATTGAGACATCCAAGGTGCAATTCCATGCTGCAATGGACTCAAATGATATGTCAAGAGTCATGGCTACATCTGTGGCACTTCGCAGAATGGCTTGGCTCAGATGTACTAGCCTGTCACAGGATACCCAAACTAAGGCCATGGATTTTCCTGTTGTGGGTAATTCCCTGTTTGGGGAGCAGACAGAGAATTACATGAAGAAAATGGATGAGTATAGGACCACCTATAGGAGTGCACAGGCCAAGGAAAGGCAGGCCACTCCTCAAAGGCAGCTTCCAAGGGGCAGGCCTTTTCATAGGCCTTTTTACCAAGCCCAGGCCTACTCTTCTGCTTATGCCCAGAGGGAGTTCTTTAGAGGGAGAGGCAGACCGGTTCAAGCAGGCCTGCTTCTACCCCTCAGCCTAAAGCCCCTGCCAAGCAGGCACCCTGATGGGGTTGCCAGGGCCTATTCTCAGCTACCTTTAGGGGGCAGGCTGGCTTACTTTGTCCAGGACTGGGAGTCTCTGACATCAGACAAGTGGGTCCTGAAAGTAGTAAGCCAGGGACTGGTTCTCATCTTCAAAAAGTTTCCAAAGATGAGAACCAGATCCTTTCCACCTGCAAATCCACCAGAGGCACTTGCCCTAGAGGCAGAGGTCTCTTCCTCCTGGCTCTCAGAGCTGTGGAAAGGGTTCCACCCCTACACCAGGGCAAAGGGTTGTACTCCAGGTACTTCCTTACCCCAAAAAAGACAGGAGAATGGTGGCCCATCCTGGATCTCAGATACTTAAACAAGCACCTTTTAAAACCCAAATTCAAAATGGTGACTCTGGGAATTATTCTACCCTCTCTAAGGCCAGGGGACTGGCTAGCGTCCCTGGACCTCAAGGATGCCTACTCCATATTCTCATCAGAAGCTCCCATCGAAAGTACCTCAGGTTCGAGCTGCCCTCAGGCCATTACCAGTTCAGAGCAATGCCCTTTGGTCTCACCTCTGCTCCAAGGGTATTCACAAAATGACTGGCAGTAGCAGTTGCTGCTCTAAGAAGGCAAAACATTGCCATCTTCCCTTACCTGGATGACTGGCTTATAGTAGGCCAGTCCCCAGACCAAGTCAGGTTACACCTACAGATAACTCAGCAGCTGCTCACCTCTCTAGGTTTCATTCTGAACCTTTCAAAGTCAGTTCTAGAGCCTGTCCAGCTCCTCACCTTCATAGGCACAGAGCTGAACACAGAGAAAACCAGAGCCTTCCTTCCTTTGGACAGGGCAAGGACCCTGGTCTCTCTGGCCTCCTCATTCACCCTGCAGGTGTCTCGGCCAGCAAGGCATTTTCTACAGCTCCTGGGGCACATGGCTGCTTCTACAGCAGTAGTGCAGGGAGCAAGATTTCAGATGAGGGACATTCAATTCCATTTGAGAGCCTTTTGGTCTCAAAGGAAAGACCCTCAACCAAATTGATCCCAGTGATTCGAACCCCGATCCAGGCCCCACAGTGGTGGCAGGATCAGAGCAATCTGAGACAAGGGGTTTCTTTGTCACTCAGTCTCACTCCTTAATCTTTACTACAGATGCATCCTCTTGGGGTGGGGAGCTCACATAGGCGACCTCACTACCCAGGGGTTGTGGTCCCCTCAGGAATCTCTGCTCCACATCAATCTGTTGGAACTCAGAGCAGTTTTTCTAGCACTTCAAGCTTTTTCCAAGTCTGTTCAGAACAAAATTGTACAGGTCAGAACAGACAACACCGCTACAATGTGGTACATCAACAAGCAAGGGGGCACTCGGTCTACTGCCTTGTGCACCGAAACAATGAAGTTGTGGTTGCTGGCTTACTCCCTGAACACCTCCCTTACGGCAGTTCACCTCCCAGACAAGGACAATGTCCTGGCAGATGCTCTCAGCAGGATTTCCCAGGGCCATCACGAATGGTCACTGGACCCCCTGGTCTTGGAGGTGATATTTGCCAGATGGGGCACCCCGCAGATAGATCTTTTTGCAGCCCCAGACAATCACCAACTTCCCCTTTTTTGCTGCAGGCCCCCAGTGTTGGGCTCAGTCCCTCTGGATGCCTTAGTTCTCAATGGGAAGGGAAGTTTCTCTATGCTTTTCCCCTTCCCTCTCCTGTTCAAAGTGCTAGTCAAAATCAGATCTCAGCCCTGCAAGATGATCCTGATTGCTCCAGATTGGGCCAGACAACCCTGGTATCCACTCCTACTGTCCTTAGCAGTCCATCTTCCCCAGAATCACAGCCTGTTAACCTGTGCTCAGGGGAGGGTTTGATACCCGAAACTCAAATCTCTCAATCTCAAGGCCTGGCTCTTGAAGAGTTAGAGTTTGCTGATCTACACCTCTCCCAAGGTGTATGGATATCCTGAAGGCTTCTAGGAAACCTTCCACCAGGGCTACTTATAATTCCAAATGGAAAAGGTTTTCCATATGGTGCTCTGAAAGCATATTTCCCCAGAATCTGCTGATTTACCCACAGTCCTGGATTATATGGTCCACTTAAATACCTTGGGGCTGAGACCAGCTACCCTAAAAGTGCATTTGGCAGCTGTGTCTGCTTTTATTTCAGCAGGTAAGCCCTCTTCTCTTTCAGCTTACCCTGTATTCTCCAAGTTTTTCAAGGGATCACTTCACACCAACCCTCCATTCAGGGACCCTGCCCCTGCCTGGGATCTTAATGTTTGCATTGCTCAGCTTATGCAACCCCCCTTTGAGCCTTTGTCTTCAGCAGAGCTTAAGTACTTGACTTAGAAGACTGTGCTTCTGGTAGCCATCACTTCTGCCAGACACATAAGTGAATTACAAGCTTTGTCAGTGGAGCCTGATTTTATCTCCTTTCATAGAGATAAGGTGGTCCTCCGGACTAACAGGAAGTTCTTGCCTAAGGTGGTTTCAGATTTCCACCTTAATCAATCCATATCTCTTCCAGTGTACTTCACTGACCATTCCTCCTCTGGCGAGAGGAGGCTGCATAGCTTAGATGTGAAGAGAGCCCTTAGTTACTACATAGAGCATACCAAGGGTCACAGGTTTGACTCCCTCCAACTATTCCTCACTTATGGTGAGGTTGGTAAAGGAAACCAGCCACAAAAGATCCATTGCCAGGTGGATTGTCTCTTGTATCCAATTTTGCTATGAAAAACTGGGTAAGGTTCCTCCCTCAGGCCTGAGGGCTCACTCTACCAGAGGTACAGCTGCTTCCCTGGCTGCTGCCAGGGACATCCCTATTCTAGAGATATGTCAAGCAGCTACCTGGAAAACAGTTCACACTTTTACCAAGCATTACTCCCTGGACATCCAGGCTAGGAGTGATGCTCGGTTTGGCACAGCTGTGCTTCAGAGCCTATTTCCTAAGTAGGTTCTGTCCTTCCTCCATGGAGGTACTGCTTTGTAGTCTGCATATGTCATAATATAGCAAGACTTCATGTTGTTTGAAGAAAAAATTACTCACCTTAGTAATGTTGTTTCTTCTAATGGAGTCTTGCTATATTATGACCTCCCCCCCTGCCCCCTCTCAGAACCTCTGTTTTTGGGATGTGGGTGGGCAGTGCAGTGTTGGCACTTAGTAGGTGCCCACCTTGTTGTTTTCACCCTCCTTTCTTGGGGTGACTTGTGTTGTGTTTTCATTTTGGGTCTCCTGACTTGAGTCTTTGTTTTGGGACCAAAAATGTGTTCTTATGTTTAGTAGCCAGTTGGCTAGTGAGGTTTACAGCTCCACACAGGACCTCAGTGAGTTTAGCTCGTAAAGATCTGACGGTTTGAGTTTGAAGAACAACAGACAGAGTTTCAACCGAGTTGAGTCAGCGCCCATGCCTTGCATGGAAAGTTAACTCTTTCACCTCCGGAGCAGTTCAAAGGTTGGGACTCACTGCATATGTCATAATATAGCAAGACTCCATTAGAAGAAACAACATTACAAAGGTGAGTAATTTTTTCTTTCTGCTCACTAGATCCAGGGCTTGGAGTTTTCTGGTAAGATGCATTGTCCCTCTCCTGGACAGGGAGGTTTCTGAATGCCTTCCCTCCCTTCCCACTCCTTCAACCAGCTCTGATCAAACTCCAAATGATGGGTGCTACAATTATTTTCATTGTCCCCTTCTGGCCTCATCAAATCTAGAACCCCTTGCTATGTTGAACCTCTGCTGTTGCTGTGCACAGGCCTGCTCTCCCAGGAACAGGATACCCTGGTCCATCCAGACCTCAAGTCTCTTCATCTCCATGCATGGCTTCTGAGCCATTGCCAGATTTGGGGTATTCCCCGTAGTGGCGGATGTCTTGGTGGTGGCCAGGAAACCCTCCACCAGGGCCATTTACTCTATGAAATGGAAGCGCTTCGATCTTTGGGCTGCATCGCACCATTTAGATCCCCTCATCTGTCCAGTGGATCAATGTTTGGAGTACCTTCTGTCCCTCTCAGACTCTGATTAAGGTACATCTCTCTGCCATCTCTGCATGTCATGTGCCTGTGGATGGGCGCAACTCAGTGTGTCCTGCACATTCTTGTGGAACATCTTGCACATGAAGCCCCCAATTAGGGACCCTGTCTCGCTTTAGGACCCTAATTTGGGTTAGAAAAGCTTATGCTGCCTCCCTTTGAACCAGTCACATCTTGCAAGCTATGCTTTGTGTCGTGGAAAGCGTTACTTTTAGCTGCCATTACTTCTGGTCGAAAGATTTCTAAGCTTCAGGCCCTCATGTGTAAGGAGCCTTATTTGGTTTTTCACAAAGACAGGGTGTCTGCATACCAATCCTAAATTTCTGGCGAAGGCGGTGTCAGAGTTTACTTTGAATCAGTCCATCCCCCTGCCTGTCTATTTTCTGGAGCATTCTAGTCAAAGGGAGGTACTGCTCCATACCTTAGATGTGCATAGAATCTTGAGGTACTATACACACCGGATTAAGGACTCCAGGATGTCCAACCAGTTGTTTGTTTCATTTGCTCCTTGAAAAGAGGGCACCCTGGTGTCCAAACAGTGTTAGTCTAAATGGTTAGCTAACTGCATTGTCTATTGTTACCAGAAGTATGGCAAGGAACTTCCTAGAGGGGTGAAAGGCCATTCCACAAGCAGTATGGCTACATCACTGGCTTGTTTCTGCAATGTGTCAGCTGCCGACATTTGCGCTACTGCCACCTGGAGCACTGTCCACACTTTTACCAAGCATTACAGTCTGGACATCGCCTCTAGGCATAGGGCCAGCTTCGACCTAACTGTCCTCCAAGGCCTCCTTTCTTAGGCTGCTGTTTCTTTTGCCTACTGGCTGGACTGTCTATAGTGCAAGAACTGCTTGGGACTCAGTCCTACTGGTGATGGCCTGCTGTAAGAGATATCCCTTGAAGTAAGATGGTACAGTTACGTAAGACCTTATCGTAACAGTAGATCTTTTGAGAGGCTCTCTTGCAGCAGGCTCTGCTTTCCCTCCCTCCTTCCCCCTTTTCCTATGTCTCTGTCCCCTTCCATTGGGGCAAGCCTTCTGCCTTTACTTTCTCTTGGTTATTGGGATACTGAGGGAGGCCTCCTCGGTTCCCCCCTTCTTGGATCCTGCTTATGGTCTCCGCTGGGAGAACTGAGGAGGGTGTGGGGGCCACCCACCTTTTATAGGATTGGCAGACATCATATGCTGACGGGGTAGGTGGCCCTCTCTGGTAGACTGCTAGCTAGAAAGGTTTCTGTGTGGTCCTGGAGCCTAACGGCTTAGTCCTACCGGTGATGACCTGCTGCAAGAGATCCTCTTGAAGATCTTCTATTATGGTAAGTTCTTATATAACTGTACTGTCATAGAGGTGGTTTTTAAGTTGGTTGGTAATTATTTTAAGAGAATTTTTAAAATAAATGAATAATGATTGTAACAGTATTAAAATATTTTCTCCAGATTCAGGTCCTTCTCTTCAGTCCTTGCATTCAGCTCTTTAGACCATCACTCTCAACCTTTTATCACTCAAAATAAGGGGCAATGAGGGACACACAGAAACATAGACTCTGATGGCAGATGAGGACCACTTGGCCCACGCAGTCTGCCCATTTCCCTACATAATGGATAAGCTGCAGATCCTAGCTGACCAACAGCCTACTTCTTCCTACCCCTCCCCTAGAATTGCCTTATGTCTGTCCCATGCATTTTTGAATTCCCTCACTGTTTTTGACTCCACAACCTCCTCAGGAAGGCTGTTTCATGTATCCACAACCCTCTCCATGAAAAAATACTTCCTTACATCACCTCTGAGCCATCCCCCCCTCTAGCTTCAAATTGTGCCCCCTTGTTCTTGCACACCTCTTTTTCTGAAAGATGCTACCCTCTTGGACTTTGTTGATTCCCGTGAGGTACTTGAAAGTTTGTATCATGTCCCTCCTCTCCTCGAGGCTATACATATTAAGCTCCTTAAGTCTCTCTTGATATGTCTTCTGGTGCAGACCCTGCACTATTTCTGGACAGCCTCCATCCTGTCTGTCTTTGCAGATATTGGGTCTCCAGAACTGCACGTAGTATTCCAGATGGGGTCTCACCAGCTGTCTGTACAGAGGGAGAACAACTTCCTGTGTTACACTGGTGATGCCTCTCCCTATGCATCCCAGTATCCCCCCAGTCCTCCTTACAGCCTTCTCACATTGCTTGCCCACCTTTAGGTCATCTGATATGACTACCCCCAGGTCCCTTTCCATTTTTTTTGTTGTTGTTAGTATCTCACCCCCATTGTGTACTCTTCCCTTGGATTTTTGTTTCCCAGGTGCATTACTTTGCACTTCTTAGCATTGAATCTAAGCTGCCATACACATCCTCAAACATGGAGATAAAAGCTCAAAACACTGTGAAAACCACAGTTTTTTGTACAACCTTTAGTTTTCATTTAGCATCATAAAATGTTAGCAAGTTCTTGTTTCAAGTCTGAATTTGTAGCAGATTCTCTGTATATGCAGCACTTTTTCCATGAGACAGCAATTTTGAGGGGTAAAATGAAGGCCGTCCCTCATAATCAGGGACAGTTGAGAGGTATACTTTACTGTTCTTTCCATAACCTCATTGGATAAATCTCTCTGCCTGGATTCCTTCCACATTCACGCTGTTGGAGGTCCCCCTGATCATGTGAGAAATCCTCAGAAAGTCACTACCTGGAACTTTGATGCCTTCCTGTTGATGAGTCTCCTCCACTCCAGATCTTTCTTTCCCATTCCACTGAAAGGGTTAAGCATAGTGTATAGATTTTAAAGGTTCCTTGGCATTAAGATTTTTCACATGTATACAAAACATAAATTAGCCAGAACTGTAGTGGTAACATAGGCAGCAGAACAGATAGTATAAAAGTGCTATAAGATATAGCCCCTGATACTTCTCCCTGGACTTCTGCCAACCATCCTCTTCCCTCTGTGCCACCTTTGCCCCACTTCTACGCTAGTTTAGTCTTCTTTTCACCCTTTCCAATGGACAACCTTTACTCCTACCCTGAACTCAGTAGTGCCTCTGCACATTACAAATGTTATTCTTCAGCTCTTTATTGTATTCTAATAACTGGTGAGCGTTTTTTTCCCTAAAGAAAACCCAGTTATAATTTGCTGTTATAACCTGCAGGTTATAATTGTGAACACACGCCAGGTTTCCCTAGGTTCACACATGCACCAGCTGCCTCTCTTCCCTTACTCCTGTGCCATTCCTTACTGCTGAACACCTGACCCCCCTCCACTCACACAGTCGCTTTCGGCAGCAAGTTCATTTTAAAAATAGTACCTGGGCTCAAACATTAACTGGGGTCTTTGTTATCATGCTGCAGCGTTAAAAATAAAAAAGGGAAACCATTCATTTTGCCATCCACTGCGGACCACACTAAAACCTGACCGGACTGCGCTGCACAGGGATATTGTTTATTTTATAATTGCTGTGATGAAAAAATGCTCCCCAGCAATTATATAAAATAAAACATGGGGTAGTGTGTTTATCTCAAGATTTTACACACACCCTCAGTGTTGGATGCTTAAATAAACCCCTTGAGCTTCGCTGTTGAAGTTTATGTTGCATGCAACACCTCGGGTGTGTGTAAAATCTCGTTAAACACACTACCCCATGCATTATTCTATATATTATTCTTAGTGTTCCTCATTGTTCTTCCATTTCCCTTCCCACTAGGACACATCTGGAAATGAGCTTTTACCAGCTCTGTATGTCTTTCCTGGTGAAACTTTTAAAATAAATAAAAAATGAGTAAGAAATACATGATTAAATAAAGGTCGGGATGGTTACATTCAGCAGTAGACTCAAGGGGAAGGAAACTAAGGTTTGGGGTGGTATACAGGCCACCGTCCCAGTCTGAGGAGCTTAACAGGGAGCTAGCGGGACAAATCAAAAAGATATGTAGAAAAGGAAATGTGGTCATCAGGGAGATTTCAACTTGCCGGGGCTGGACTGGAGCATTCCGGTCACCTCTAGAGCTAGGGAGCAAGTGCTCCTGGATGCGATCCAGGAGGGTCTCCTGACACAGTTGGTTACTGTAACTACTAGGCTAAAGAACACTTTAGATCTGGTATTGTCGAATGGGGAGGCAGTGAGGGAAATAAAGGTAGAGGACCCACTATCCGGCAGCAGTCACCAAACGGTGTGGTTTAATATCATGATGTGTGGGGAGCCAGAGAAATCGGTTACTCTGGTGGTAAATTTCAGGGGGTGGACTTTGGGAGGATGCAGGAAGTACTGAAAGGGAAACTGGAGGGCATAAGGCATTAGATGGATGTGGGGCTGAAATGGGATATTATTAAACGGGCTTACAGAGGCAACAGAAGCCCGCACCAAGGCACAGAGTAAGAGAAGCAGAGCAAGAAAACCATGCTGTTGAACAGCGAAGTTGTGGAGGTAGTGAGGGCAAAACGAATGGCTCACCAGAGGTTTAGGAGGGTGGAAAAGGAAGTGGACGGAGGAATATGTAAGATGGTCCAGGGAGGTGACCAAAAAAGTGAGAGAAGCCAAGGCCCAGAGGGAGCTGAGATTAGCACAGGGAATAAAGAGGGGGGGGGAGACTTCTTCAGATACATCAGGGAGAAAAGAAAGTGCAAGGAAACAATAGTGAGGATAAAAAGGGGTGGAGAGTGGGTGGAAAAGGGGGAGGAGCAGGCAGAAGCACTGAATGAATACTTTTGTTCTGTGTTCACGGAAGAAAAGGGGGACCGCTACCAGCATGGGTTGGGAGGGTGGGGACAGGAGGAGAGGAGGCAACAGATGGAAGAATTGAGGCAAGCAGAGTCCTAGAGGGACTGAGGGCACTGAAGGTAGACAAGGTACCAGGGCCGGATGGTATCCACCCAAGGGTGCTTCTGGAGATGACGGAGGTTTTGGCGGAGCCACTGGCGACCTGTATAAAGTACCTCCTGAGTCGGATGTGTCACTGACTTGGAGGATGGTACATGTAGTGCCATTACACAAGAGCGGGCCAAGGGATGAACCGGGTAATTATCGTGTAAGTCTCACGTCCATCGTGTGCAAACTCATGGAAATGATACTAAAGGAAAGACTGGTGTCGTACCTGGAGGACAATGGCCTCCAGGATGTGAGGCAGCATGGGTTTGTTTCAGGGAAGTCTTGTCAAACCAGCCAGATAGAATATTATGATTGGCTGAAAGGTGAACTGGATAAGGGTCATGCGGTGGATGTTCTTTACTTGGACTTCAGCAAGGCCTTCGATTCGGTGCTTCATGGGCGGCTTGGGGGGAAGCTAACTGGTGTAGGAGTATGGGGCAAAAATGATAAACTGGATTACAAGCTGGATGAGTGTGAGGCTGCAGATGGGTGGTGGTGAGAGGGGAGCTCTCAACTCCAAGGCTGGTGACAAGTGGGGTGCCACAGGGCTCTGTGTTGGGGCCAATATTGTTTGGGCTCTTCACATCAGACATTGGATATGAGGTGGTGAGCAAGGTAAGTCTGTTTGCTGACGATACCAAAATTGGAGCAGTGGTGGATGGAGAGGAGGGGTGGAAGCAGCTGCAGGGGGACCTAAACAAGGTAGAGGAGTGGTCAGACAGGTGGCAGCTGAGGTTCAATGCAAAGAAGTGTAAGGTTATGCACTTTGGGGTGAAGAACCCAAGGAGAGAATACTGGCTGCGGGGGTTAAGCTGGGGATCACAGAGGAGGAGAAGGACCTTGAGGTAATGATAATGGGGACCATGAACAACACTGCCCAGTGCAGGACAGCGGCTGCAAAAGTGAATAAAATGCTGGGGTGCATAACGAGAGGGTTTTGTCCAGGTGAAGTGAGGTGATCTTGTCCCTCTACAGATCGCTGGTAAGGCCACACTTAGAGTATTGAGTGCAGTTTTGGAGGTCATACCTAAAGCATGATATCAGGCTGCTGGAGGGGGTGCAGAGGTGGGCAACAAAGATGATATGTGGAATGGAAGGGACAGACTATGACAGCAGGCTGTGAGACCTCAATATGTACACCCTGGAGGATAGAAGGGGCAGGGAGGACATGATAGAGACATTCAAGTATCTGAGGGGAATCGAAAAGGATGGGGCAGATGAGGTCTTTAAGTTAAGGAGGGGGAAGGTCACCAGGGGGCATGGGCTAAGAATGGAGGCGGAAGATTTAGGAAAGAAATGAGGAGACACTATTTCACAGAGAGGGTGGTAGCAAAATGGAACGCCCTACCAGAATGGGTTGTATCATGTAAATCTGTGAACAGCTTCAAAAGGGCATGGGACAGAGAACAAGAGAGAGTGAGGGTGGCAGTGGGATGACAAAAGGGAGGGGGTTGGGGCAGCTGCAAACTAGGGGTGTTGGCTGCACACTCGAGCAGACTTAGATAGACCGGGTGGTCTGTTTCTGCTGGCACATTCATTATGCTAGCTGTCCTATAACAGACGTATGTAGCCGTGCCCATATGTAGAATATATTTTTTTTAATTTATAGTTTTTGCCACCCCTTCAAACAACATGAAGTCTTGCTGTATTCTGACATAATGCAGTTAGCCCCAGCACTTGAACTGCCCCGGAGAGGAAAGAGTTAACTCTATGCAGAAGCATAGAACGTTGAGCTCGAGCTTGGTTTTCAAACCTCTGTCTGTGGTACTTCCTAGTGTAACCGTCAGATTCTTTACTTCGCCTAACAGTGAAGTCGCTCCGGAGATTTCCTCTGCTCGGTTCGGTAAAAGTAAAAGCGTTTGGTTTAAACCGTATCTTTTTTGTTATTTTCGGATTTCCTGCCTCTGTCTACGGTACAGGTAGCGTGTAGATAGGAAGTGATTGTGTTTTTATTTTTCTGAAAAAGTTGGAAATTGTTCTTTCTTCGGTTTCTTGCCGGTCAGTCCGGTTTGGAACAGACCTTGTTACATTCTGTATTAATTTTATTTCTGGGATTAGAGTGGTGTTCCGGTACCGATTGGTTTCAAAAGAACCAGACCTTTTGCTGGTTCTTTTAAAAAGCCCGTGACACGGTTTGTAACCGATCGGTTGTTGTATTACCTGGCTTGAAAGCTGCAATAGGGTAATTTGTTAGGTTGGCCATGTCTGATGGGTTTCAACACTGTACTAAGTGTGGGGAGGCCTTTGCTAAGGCTGACCCCCACCTCATCTGCGTTTATTGTCTGGGGTTTGACCACCTCAAGTCAGACTGCCAAATCTATAAAAACTTTCCTAAATCCACTCTAGACAAAAGACTGAGTAGGCTGAAGGAAAGGGAGGCCGAGAAGTCCGTAGCTCCGGATGGCCAACCCGGTTCGGTTGCGGCTGAATCTGTGGAGGTGCCTACTGACCTAGGCAATACCTCCTCGGGCAAAAGGAGAGTCGACCCCCGAAGGACCGGTTCCGTCAAAAAAGAAGCGTAAGTGTGCCGGTTCGGATCCTGTACCACATTCTCCAACCGTGGACGAGATAGCCAAAGCAATTAGTATTGTTCAGTCGCTTAGACCGATTCTGTCCGAACTGGTACCGCCGGTTAGGTGGTCGGTTCAGTTGGATCCATCTCCTCCAGATTATGATCCAGATACTTATTATGAGGAGTGGGAGGGAGACAGACTATCCCGATGATGATGACCAGAGTGGTCTGGATGCGCCCATTAAACCGGACATCTCCCCAGACAGGCCTTCAGGTGTCTCTCCTCCCAGGCTATCTGAGTCCCCTTCACATTTTTTGTTCTACAAAAAGGTGGCAGAAACCCTGCAGCCTCCCTTGGTTGAAGCTGCAGAGGAGGATGAAGAGCCTGATTTTGTGGAAATGATGGACATCCCAGAGTCCAAAAGGCTGTCTATACCTCTTCATAAATCCTTGGGGAAACAGACACACAAGATTTTACAAACTCCTAATTCAATATCTCCTGTGGACATGAGAATGGACAGGAGGTATATGTTATCGGGCTCAGCTGTGGAGTTCCTTTATAGTCATAGCAGCCATGTTGGGGTAGTGCAGGCTGCAGCCTGTGACAGGGCTAACATTCCTTTGGCTTCACACACCCCCGGATAATGACTCCAGGAAAGTGGATGCCATGGCCAAAAAATATTTGGCATCCTCTTTGGGACTCAGACAGGTTACTTATATGGCCTACACTGCCAGATACCAGAAATCCAGATGGGATACGGTTCTGGAACTGGCTAAACAGGCCTCCCCAGCTAGCCAAGGAGCTGGAGGAGGTGGCTGCTGCTGGAATTGAGGCATCAAAAATGCAATTGCATGCTGCTGTGGACTCCAATGATGTGGCATCTAGAGTCATGGCTACATCTGTGTCTCTCAGGAGACATGCTTGGCTCAGATGTACTAGCCTTTCACAGGACACCCAGACTAAGGCTATGGATTTTCCTGTAGTGGGTAACTCTCTGTTTGGGGAGCAAACAGAGGTGTACATGAAGATAATGGATGAATACAGGACCATGTACAGGAGTGCACAGGCCAAGGAAAGGAAAGCCACTCCTCAAAGGCAGCAGTCTAGGGGTAGGGGCAGGCCCTTTCACAGGCCTTTTTACCAAGCCCGGGCCTCCTCTCCCTTCCCACAGAGGGGGTTCTTCAGAGGGAGGGGCAGGAGGGGGATGAGCAGGGCTGCTCCCTCCTCCTCTCATTCTAAGGCTTCTACCAAGCAGACACCCTGATGTGTCAGCCCGGGTCGACTCCCCATTTCCAGTATGAGGCAGACTGACTTACTACTTCCAGGCCTGGAAGTCTGTGACTTCAGCCAAGTGGGTCCTGGAAGTAGTAAGCCAGGGACTGGCCCTCAGCTTCAAAATGTTTCCAAAAATGAGGGCCAAGTCTTTTCCACCTGCACCAGCCTTAGAAACCATTGCCCTAGAGGCAGAGGTTTCCTCTCTTCTAGCTCTCAGAGCTGTAGAGGAGGTTCCCGCTCAACACAGGGGAAAAGGACTGTACTCCAGGTACTTCCTTACCCCAAAGAAAGCAGGGGAGTGGCGACCCATCCTAGACTTAAGGTATTTGAACAAACACATTTTAAAGCCAAAATTCAAAATGGTAACTCTAGAAATAATCCTCCCCTCTCTAAGGCCAGGAGATTGGCTAGCATCTCTGGACCTCAAGGATGCCTACTTCCATATTCCTGTCAGATGCTCCCACAGAAAATGCCTCAGGTTCAAGTTGCCTTCAGGCCATTACCAATTCAGAGCCATGCCATTCGGCCCAACATCAGCTCCAAGGGTGTTCACAAAGTGCCTTGCAGGCTTACCTCAGAAGACAGGTTATCACCATCTTCCCATATCTGGACGACAGGCTCATCGTGGGGCAATCATTTCTACAGGTCAAGTCAGCTCTACAGACTACCCAGGATCTACTCAGTTCCCTGGGGTTTCTTCTCAGTCTTCCAAAGTCTGTCCTCAAACCAGTTCAACTTTTCACCTTTATAGGCATAGAGTTGGACACGGTACAAGCAAAAGCTTTCCTTCCCCTGGCAAGGCTGAACATCCTTTCGACCTTAGATCTCCCGCCCAGCAAGACATTTCCTCCAGCTTCTGGGCCATATGGCAGCTTCCACCACAGTGGTGCAGGGAACAAGGTTCCAGGGACATTCAGTTTCACCTAAGGTCCTTCTGGGTTCAAAAGAAGGATTCACTTACCAAACTAATTCCAGTGACTCAGACTCTGGTCCAAGCTCTCCAGTGGTGGCTGGACCAGGACAACCTCAGACAACGAGTTCCATTTCTCCCTCAAGTCCCATCAGTAGTTATAACTACGGATGCCTCCCTTCTAGGTTGGAGAGCCCACCTGGGAGCCCTGACAGCTCAAGGGGTCTGGTCTCCACAGGAGTCTCTCCTTCATATCAATCTCCTGGAACTCAGGGCAGTCTTCCTAGCCCTTCAGAACTTCTCAGATTCAGTCAGAGGTAAAGTGGTCCAAGTCAGAACAGACAACACCACCACAGTGTGGTACATCAACAAACAAGGAGGCACTCAGTCCTCGGCCTTGTGCATGGAAGCCATGAAACTGTGATCTCTGGCCTATTCTCTTCAGACTTCCCTAGTAGCAGTTCACCTTCCAGGGAAGGACAAAGTACTGGCAGATGCTCTGAGCAGACTATCTCAGGGACATCACGAATGGTCCCTGAATCCCCTCATACTGCAGATCATCTTCTCCAGATGGGGCACTCCAGAGATGGATCTCTTTCCAGCCCCGGACAATCACCAACTTCCTCTGTTCTGTTGCAGACCTCCACTCCTGGGAACTGTACCCCAGGATGCCCTGGTTTTGGATTGGAAGGGCAGGTTCCTCTATGCCTTCCCTCCATTCCCTCTGCTGTTCAGAGTCCTGATCAAGATCAGAACTTAGCCTTGCACAGTGATGCTAGTGGCTCCAGACTGGGCCAGACAGCCTTGGTACCCTCTGCTCCTGTCCCTGGCAGTGTCTCGTCCTCTGTCCCTTCCCAAGAGACACAATCTTCTGTCCTCTTCCCAGGGGAGGATCTGGTATCCCGTTCTCCAGTCCCTCAATCTCAAGGCCTGGCTCTTGAGGAGCTAGAATATGCAGACCTGCATCTTTCTCAGGCAGTCATGGATATCCTGAAGGTTTCCAGGAAACCATCTACTAGAAAGACTTATGATTCCAAATGGAAGAGGTTTACCATTTGGTGTTCTCAGAAAGGCATTGTCTCTGATTCTGCAGGCATCTCCATGGCCTTAGATTATCTGGTTCACCTCAATGGCCTAGGCCTTAGGCCTGCAACTCTAAAGGTTCACCTAGCAGCAGTTTCTGCTTTCTTTTCGGCAGGGAAGGGTTCTTCCCTGGCCTCTCATCATGTGTTTAAAAAGTTCTTCAAGGGTCTGGTCCATACAAACCCTCCATTTAGAGAACCGACCCCTGTTTGGGATCTTAATGTCTGCGTTGCACAACTCATGCAGCCCCCCTTTTAACCCATGGCTTCGGCTGAGCTGAAATACTTGACCTGGAAAACCGTGTTCCTGGTAGCCATTACTTCCGCCAAGAGGATTAGTGAATTACAGGCCTTGTCAGTAGAACATGACTTCATATCCTTCCATAGGGATAAAGTGGTCCTAAGAACCAATAGGAGGTTCTTGCTCAAGGTGGTATCGGATTTTCATCTGAACCAGTCTATATGTCTCCCTTTGTTTTTCAGTGACTATTCTTCTTCAGGAGAAAGAAGATTACACAGTTTGGATGTTAAAATGGCTCTTAGCTACTATATAGAGCATACTAAGGCACACAGAAATGACTGTCTTCAATTGTTTCTCACTTATGGTGAAGTGGGGAAGGGTAAGCCTGCCACTAAAAGAACTATTGCCAGGTGGATTGTTTCTTGTATATGTAACCCCCTTGTTACCCGGGGTTACTAGAATCCCAGTAAGACCTAGTGGTAGGCAGGGAAGGCAGCTTGTGAAACTCCAGTTAAATGGGTTTCACACTGTCTCACTCTGTTCTCAGTCTCAGCTGAGACTGAGGGATGACATCACCAATAGAACTATCACAGCTGCATGAGCCACATTGGAATCTGCAGCAGAGGGAGTTAGATAGAACGTTGGGAGGTTTTGAAGTCGGTCTTCAGTGAGTGTGTGTGTAGTTGGGAGCTTGCTGAGAAAACAGCTCAGTGAAGGCTGTAGGAGCCTCAGCCCTGACAGAGGGCTACTTTTAAGTAAAAAGGGTGTGTGTCTCCACCTTAAAGAGAGACACAGAAGATTATTGAAGTGGTGGAGACTGCTGTTTTCGGATCTCAGTGCCCCCTCCCTCCGGGGGGGGCAGGAAAGGGTTCCCTGCAGATTTCTGGGGCAATCCCCTAGTTCTGCTTGTGAAGGAAAAGCTGCCTATGTGTTCCAGTATTTATTTGGGAGAACAAGAAGATTTGTGAGTCGGCTGTGGGGCACCTGCAACGTGAGGGTGAGTGTCTGCTCTTACTAAAAGGGCCTATGTTTTTCACCCTGGGACTTGTGTGACAATGTGGGGATTGAACTACTAAATATTGGGAAGCCTAGAGTAATGGGCTAAGCAAAGTAAAAGTAGGTTCAAGTCCAGAGCTTGTTGGGATGCAATTGATATGTAGAGATGTGACGGACGTCTACCCAGAATCTACATTTGAAAGTTCAGTAAAGGAATTGTTCAGTTTCCAGAGAAATGGCCAGGTATGGGCTTTGGGAGCTGGAGGTGGGTGGCCCCCCCCATCTTTAGTGACCAGGTCCACCTCTACGGATTTCTTCTGTGGATTTCTACTTTACCTCAGGCACTTGGCCAGTGATGAGGGAAGTACCCAGATGTGGGATTGTAAGGAAAATTCTCTTTAGGAGTCGAAGACTCTAGTGTGGTTTGGGGAGCCACAACAGGATAATTGGTTCATTCCTCAAATGGACCGCGGATCAAGTGGCCGGCAGGGGAGCCGGGCCAGTGGGGAAAACTCAAGTAGTGTACAAGTCGGGCTGTGTACCCAAAGCTGCGTGCAAGTCCGGGCTGTGTGCCTGGTGGGTTTAGAGCCTGAGGGCTGGAAATAGTGATAGTGTTCTGTAGTCTCTAATCTGCATTATCAGGAAATGTAGCCCCGTGGGGGTCTGTCTATGCTTTGTTTGTTCAGCTTGGATGTGAATAAAAGCCACACTGAAGAATCCCATTTCTGGTTCTGGACATTACAGTTATTGCTTCCTGTGTTTGGATTTACTTAGGTGCCCCTGTGCAGAGTAGCCAAACCTAGGCCCCCTGTGCCGAGTAACCTCATCCTCCCCAAACCCAGTCCCCACCAGGTACTGCTGTCAGCTTCAACAGCATGCCACCTGTCATTTTGCTAAAAAAGGCAGGGGTGAGGGGTTACATATACAATTCTGTTATGACAAATTGGGTAGGACACCCCCTTCAGGCCTGAGAGCTCACTCGACTAGGGGTATAGCTGCTTCTGTAGCTGCGGCCAGTGATATACCCTTGTTAGAAATCTGTAGAGCAGCCAGCTGGAAAACAGTACATACATACATTCACCAAGCATAACTCCTTGGACATCCAAGCTAGGAGTGATGCTAGGTTTGGCACAGCAGTACTGCAGAGCCTGTTCCCAGAGTAGGTTCTGCATTCCCTCCTCCATAGGGAACTGCTTGGTAGTCTGCATTATGTCAGAATACAGCAAGACTTCATGTTTGAAGAAAAAATTACTCACCACAGTAATGTTTTTTCTAATGGAGTCTTGCTGTATTCTGGCCTCCCCTCTCAGAACCTAGTTTTTGGGAAATGGGCTGGCAGGTACAGTGTTGCACCTCAGGGGTGTACCTTGTACCCTCCCTCCAGGGTGGGGTAGCTGTTGTTGTTTCTTTCTTGTGTTTTTATAGTTAAATATTGTTACTACCTTTCCTTCTTGGGTTCTCGACTTGTCTCTTTTTGAACCCAAAAATATTTTGCCCTTTGGCTGTATGTTTGAACAATTTCCATACTGTTATACTTAGTTAAGTTTGCTCATAAGAATCTGACTGTTACACTGGGAAGTACCACAGACAGAGGTTTGAAAACCGAACTCGAGCTCAACATTCTATGTTTCTGCATAGAGTTAACTCTTTCCTCTCCAGGGCAGTTCAAGTGCTGGGGCTAACTGCATTATGTCAGAATACAGCAAGACTCAATTAGAAGAAACAACATCACTATGGTGAGTAATTTTTTCTTCTGCCCATCTGACCGATTCCCCCCAGCCCCGTCACCTAGCTTCTCTGGGGCTTCCCTCTCTGCACTTTTCCCTGTGCCTTTGGAGGTGCCTGGTTGCCAGTGCAGGGCCAGTGGGGGATCAGGCTTCATCCTGCGGCAAGGGGATTTTCTGCCTCAGGGCCCACTGCACTTGCAGTGGATGGGATCTGCGCAACCTGCTTCCACAGGGATGCTTCCTGCATCCAGTGTGTGTGGGGTCCATGTGTGTTCCCACTGCATTGCCACCCAGATCCCTCCAGGCGGCAGATGAGCAGCCGGACACCGTCTCTCCCCCCCCATATGGGAGGAGAGCTGTGCTGGGGATGCTCCATCCTTCCTCAACTGGCCAGTCCCCAAGTGACCCATGGTGTGACAGGAGGGGAGGCAGAATGGCCCAGCGCCTTAGCTCTCAGTGCCTCTTGTCCATTATGCTGAATATTTTTACTACAGTTTTTGAAGGCAAATCCTTTAAAGTTGTTCCATTTTCTTACTCTTTCTTCTTCATGCCCCCCAGTTTTTCCTTTTTGTGACTTACCGTTTATGCCACCTGTACTCCCAACCAGCTCTCAGACCCATTTCAGGACCCTGCACTGCCCCAACCCTGTCACCCCGCTCTTCTAGGACTTACCATACCTCCTGGACTATCACTCGTGGTATCCCCTCCCTACAATAGAGTCATTTTGGCTAGGCCACGCCCTTCGGAACATGCATGATGTGTGGCCAGGAGAGTGCCCATGTTTGCTGGTGTGGGGTCTGCAGGGCCATCCTATTGCAGTGGTCAGGGTTTTTTTTTCCTCCCTTGTTCTGTACTCCCCCTAGGGAGGCCATCTGAGAGCATGCCTGAGCACGTCATGTGTCGATGCCTGTTCCAGCCAGTCGACTTCCCTCCCCAGCTGAACTCGCTGCAGCCTGCACTAATATTTGTAGTCACCCAGGTTCATTGCCTGGCTGAGAGTTCCTCCCCCCTCAACTCTCCAGATAAGGAGGAAAGCGTCATATGGGATGCTCAGTCCTCCCCTCCCCGGCCAATGAGCCAGGCTTGTTCGTGAACACAGGTTGCCAGTGCCACAAGCAGTAGCACTGTAATTTCCCAGTACCTGTCACCTACATAAAAACAAGCACCCTGGTGGAGGGGATCCCAGTGAGCCCCTCCAGCCCTTAGTCCCCAGATTCCAGTGACACAGCGAAGGGTCAGCCTACTTAATAGGGCCCCCTGGTACAGTTAACAGGGTCAGTTAGAAGGGGCTGTTGTGCTTTAGAAGTAGGCACCAGCCCTGTGACGTGCCCTGGCAGCTTGGATTCATTTACAGCCTGACAGTTTCTCCAGTGTCAGTTTCCCTTCAGCAGTTTCTCCAGCGTTTGACATCCTTCTGATGCCGTTTTGTGTTTTTTTTTTTTTTTTTTTAATTGAGTGCCATCGCGTGTCAGCACTTTGGTTGTCCCCAAGTTGCCAGGGACTTGGTACCCTGAACATTAATGAGAGGGCTACTAATGTTTGTTCTTACCCCAGGAATCCTTTAGCATCAGTAACTATAGCAGTAAGCTGGCTAGGTGCAACAGCCCCAGAGGTATGTCTTTAAGAGAATTATAATGAGCTAGGGTATCAGCCAATCAAAAGACAGGAGGGGAGTATGCTGAGTGAGAGCAGCCTGAAGGGCTTCAGAATTTTTTCTCCGCTGACTGAGCAACATTTCCCCAGAGGTGTCTCTCAACATTCCTTGTTGACTGCCTTTTTCTGTTTAACTTCGTAAAGTTTTTGTCCCAACCTAATGTTTTAGTGTGCTGAGTGTAACTTTACTATTTTTTTTAGTGGTTTTTCATTCCGAGGTTCCCTCTGTTTATTTTACATTTATTTTTACCACGATTGAGTATTTTTGATATTTTTTCTCATAAAATTACCATGGCTCCCCTTTCCTTGTGGGAACCATCGAATTTAATATTTTTCTGTAATTTTTTACCTCCGAAATCGTGGGTCCCTACCGCGAGGTATCTGAGGAACTTTGACAGTCATTGCTGGGTTCTCTGGTGATTGGCTTGTCAGAGATTCCCAGAACTAACAGAAATCTGGATCTACAGGATTAAAAAAAAAAGTGTGTCAGCTGTCACCGGACTTGGCTTAACAGCGTTTTCAGCAACCTGTGTCTCAGTTGTTTTTGGTCCAGATCTACTGGTTCTCTTTGCACAAATTGGGCACAGAGCAGAGACCTGAGAAAAATATATATGGCCGAGGATAAATCAAAGGCTACCAATGAGGGGCCATCTAAAACTAATAACAGTAAAAATCTAAGCAGGGGGTGCTGATGAAGCTTCCAAGACCCAGCCAAAAAATAAAGCTTCCAAAGAACCTGATGGAAGTTCCTCACAAATTTAAAAATAAAAGCGCCGATGAAGTGTCTGTACAAAAAAAGGAAAGCATGATCAAGCTGGTGATGAAGTGGCTAAAAAGATGGTCTGCAAAGAAAAAAACGCTCCTGTTCCTCATGAGAAAGCCAATAGTGAGACAACAGGCAGCTTAAAGCATAAAGAAAAAACAAAGCATATACAGCCACAGTCTACGCATGTACTGTGCAAGACATGGCAAAAGCATGTCACGTCTTTCAGGCCCTACAAAAGATGAGGTCTATATTTACTGGGGCTAGCAAGCACTCTTCCACAGTTCCCTCGTCTGGAGACTGTGAGGGTGATGAAGATGATGAACATTTTTATGATGCCCCTGACCTGAATTTTGAGGGCCTAGAACCTGATGTGTCCCCTGACCCTCCTTTTGGAGCTTCTTCTGCTGATCAGGAGTATCCCTCCTCTATGCCTACATTTATCCAAAATATGCTAGACACCCTGGACCTCCCTATTCAGGAGTCCATCCAGGATGAGGATAAAGACTACAGGGAGATGACGGGTCTCCCACCCCTAAAAGAGTGGTCATACCCATCTATAATTGGACACAGCTCCATAGCAAGGCTGCTCTTGGTTGGCTCCCGCCAGTCCAGCCTGCTTCTCCAAGGACTTTTACTCGCTGAGTGCTGTTCTCTTGGGGTGTATTTTATTTAAATTGCTGCCTCTTAATTGTAATTTAGGTGTATTTCTGATTGTTAAACTGGATCTTAAGCACTGCGAAATAATTAATGTTTTTAAGCTGCTGCTAACTTTAACTGCTAAATTAATTATTGCCATAGGTGTAATCCTGCCTCTTAGACTGAATCTTACTGCCTTTTTCTACTTCCTCCTCTTACACCCCCCCCAGCTCAGCACTGACCCGCCCTTCCCCCTGCATTCCTCTCTTAATTCCCTACTTTGCTGTGGGCCAGCCCCCGGATTAACGCTCCATCGTCCACTCCTGCAGTCTCGGCTCCCTGCTGTCTCCTTCTTGAACATCCACGTCCCATCTCAGCCATTTGTAAATGATTCCCTCCGTCTCCTCAGAAACTATTCTGCCCTTGACCAGGCTCGGACCCCAAGCGGTGTGGCTCACTCCACAGCCGCCGCTTGCTGTCCTACCAGTATTGCTCGCTGAAGCCTCCTGTAGGGTATGGTCCCTGCCTGAACGTTGGGATTTTCAAATCCAGGTGCGACTCTGCAGCTTGTCCCTGATTGAACACAGCTCCACAGCAAGGCTGCTCTCGGTTGGCTCCTTCCAGTCCAGCCTGCTTCTACAAGGACGTCTACTTACTGAGTGCTGTTCTCTTGGGATGTAATTTGTCCTACCCACCCTTTCCGACCTCTATTAAATCCACCTAAACCCTGCCCTTTTCCTTCTTACTTCACCACTGTTGACTCCTTATCTTCATACTGTCCTACACTCTTAAAGGGTAGTCGCTGCTGCTAGAAACTACTATGACTTTTACTAGCCCCCTGCTTACTCTGTTAACATTTCTAGTGCTTTTCTCACAACCTGTTAAAGTAATTGAACCACCGCCACACCTATCTCTGACCCACACAATCTTATATCCATTGTCAGTGTATGGGAGTACTACAAGACAGTCCTTCATGACTCCCTTCTGTCAAATCCCACCCAGACTCTTTCACCTTTGACCTGTTCTCCAAACTGCAGCAAAGGCCCACCTGCTTATTAGCACTTTGCTTTGATTAACTGGCCACTGTCCCATATCATCCTGCTGGAAATAAACCACCAGATAGAAAGGCCCAGCGATCCCTTAAAAGGTATACTGTATCTATAATAAAACACCTATTGCTACTACTGTTGCTCATTTCTGGAAACATTCACCAAAACCTGGGCCCCCCACAGCATGGCCCCATAAACATCCTCCCTGCTGGGACTCTCTCCTTAGCAAGCATTTATGTCTGCAGCCTCCTCGCTAAACTGGACTTCCTCTCTGCCTGGATATTGCCGCACAACCCAGACATCCTATCAGTGCTCGAAACTTGGCTGTCCCCTAAGATCCCCGACTCTGCAATTGCTGGTCCTGGATGCACTGTCTACAAACAAGATAGGATCACAAAATAAGGTGGGGTTTGTGCCCTCTACTTAAAAGACTACGTCTCTGGACATGTCCTGAACATGCCCACCCCTGGGAACAACATTCAGGTCCTTGCCACCAAGGTACTACTCAGAGCCCATAACAAGGCCCTTACTCTTGCTTCGGTCTACATTCCACCAAAGCTGACTATCCATGGCCTTCCCTTCCTCCTTGACTGTATCAACACTCTAGACCGGAACTCTGAAGTAATCATACTTGTTGACTTCAAAGTTAACTGGCTGGCCCATAATGCTAACAGCTACAGGGACACCCTGGCTGCCACTAACTACTCACAAATGGTTCTATCACTTACCAGGATAAATTACAGAATAGGAACATGTACAGGGACCCTGGTTTTCCATTTTTAGTGGTAACAATCACAGAATCCTGCTTGGTTTGCGGATTTTGAATTCTTGTACTGGTGCCTCACGGAAATTGCATGTCACTGCACAGAATCTCTAAGATTTCAGTATCTTTTAAACATTTTTGTTTTATTTTCTCTTTCTATGTCCCCTTCTCACAGCATCAGTCTCCACTTTTCAGAGATCCCTAGGCTGGGTATCCCCTAGCTTCACCCCCAGGTAATGCTCAGGTGCCCCTGTGGGCCTGCCCCTATCCTGCCTGGATTATACCCCCCCAGGTGGGAAGGAAGGGTACCCCAGGTCACCACTCCACACTCCCTTAGTGTGTGTCGGACAGCTCAGTGGGTCCCTCATGGAGCCTGGTTATGAAGTCTGGGGCACCTGGGTCCCTTCTGCTAGTGGCCAATGTGGGGTGATTGTTCCTGGTTTTCTGGTCTCTGTCCCTGAGGGCACCGGCACTAGAGATCCAAGGAGGTAGGTCACATAGAGACATGCCACTGCTCCAGATCCTGGCTAGCGTCCTTCCCTCCTGATCACTCTGCAGCACCATTACCCATATTCACACAGGTGGTGGTAAAGAAGCAGGATCTGCAGCCCACCTTCCCCGGAGAAGGAGAGCAGTCCCCCAGGTCCTCGATCCTACTCCCCTGGCCAGACCTCCAGCAACCCAAATTTGCTTCTGACCCTGGGTCACTGGCATTGCAAGCAGTAGTGCTACCGCAGCCCCAGCGGGCCGACCCAGATTTCAGCATCCTAAAGTGAATGCTGCTGTGCTTTGCATTCTTTCTGCTTTGCTGCATATAGAGTCAGTAAGGAAATCACCCGCACTGCTTTGTTGTAATCAGCCATTCAGTTTAAGCACCCATGCCTAGTGGTTTGAGTAACAAACAATGATTGAACTGGGTACATCCAGCAGACTTTGGTTTGAGTCCCACAACCTCCTCTTGCATACTGTGTGACTCCAAGCAAGTCACTTAACCTCCCCAGTGCTTCTAGGTCACTCCTTAAAACAGACAGTTCTGCCTTGTGGGCCTTACCTGCTTTACAAAGAATATAAAAAAAACATCAATATATGTTTACTACATCATAGAATAGTAGTCAGGGTAAAATGTAATTTACCTGTGTTTCACTTTGGCTGCAATGATTTTGTATAGGTAAAGATAAATGTTCAGATACATTTTATCTGTTTTATAAGCTTGTTTTCAGATTTTAGTCAGGTTTTTATTGTATTCTTTGCATATAAGCATCTAGGTTGTAGATTGCTAAATGCAGGATGACTGTTGCCAATTAACTTATTCAAGTTTATAATCAGTAGGGCCATCCAAAATCCTCAGTTGTTTGAATGAAAACTAGTCTGAATGAAAGTATGTTCGCAAAGAAGAAACTGCCTTACTACTTATGAAAAGACTTCACAGCACCCCATTTAGGTGAAATGGATCGTTTGCACCTTTTCCCCCACCTGCTGTTTCACTCTCTGTGACAACAAAACGTTTTCTGATAGATTGCTTCAAACAAAAAGCAGATGTAAAGTATTTAAGAGTACTTATGTTTGGACAGTGGATTTTGAAAGTACAGTCAATGATATACAGAAGGTAAGACCCCAGGGGCTGTATGATGCTGGTGGGCAGAGTAGTGCTCAATTCACATCTGAACAAAGACATGAAAACTGGGAGACATCCTTTTCATAGACACCAAGTAAAAAAAAAAAAAAGCATCCACATGTCTGGGAGATGCATGAATCCATTTGAAGGTCCTCCACTAATCACTTGTGGATTTCTTAGGTGAAGACACTTTATTTCAAATAAGCAAATTCAAGCAGTTTTTTTTTTTTTTTTTTTGCTCCTCCTACCCCCTGGCCATCCACTCCTTCAGGCGGCCTGCCAAGGCCCCCTACCACTGCTGCTGAATCCGACCACCATCCACTGCCCCTTACTGCTGTGCTACCAGGTAACCAAAAGTAACCCTTTATTGAATGGGTCCCTACCCCATAGGAGGCTACCAGGGGAAAAGAATTTCCCCTAAGAGCTTCCTGTGTATCCTGGGCATGGCAGGGGTACAAACGGACACATGTCTGGGGCTTACAGCTTATTGAGGGACCAACAGCCATCCTTCGGTTGGCCAGTGGGTGTTTTACCATTTTCTTGACAGGCCACATGATGTCAAGGCACAAGCCAATGTCCATCACGCTCCCTCCTGCAGTGAGGGCTGACATGTTGTCGTGCCTCTGGCCTCTACCAGGGGGCCAGCAAATACTGAGCCATGAATCCACCCTCCCTCCCAGGAGAAGATGAGTGGTCGTTGGACACTCAAGCCTTCACCCACCAGCTGGCCCTCCAACACCCAAGTCTGTTCCCTAACCCTGGTCAGCGGTGTCACAGGCAGAAATCCAATTCAGGCAGTTAAATTATAGATAGGAAAAAATAAAGATAGTCCACCTTAGCGGTGATGATTCAGATTAATTTACATCTGAGTTCTAACAAGCAAAAGACCAAGTCATTTGTAACTTATGCATGTGGGTGTGTGGGTGTTGAAGAAAGGGGATCATGGTGCTGTCACTACTGCCGTAACCTTGAGGGATGTGATCTGCATTGTTGCTACTGCCATCACACTGAAGGGGTGGGGGCTGTAGTGCTTCTGCCATCACCACTGGTGGATGGGGAATGTAGTACTGCTGCCATCCCACCTGAGGTATGGGGGCCATAGTGCTGATACTGCCATCACACATGAGGCATGGTGAACATAGTACTGCTGCTTCTGTCACACCTGAAGGATAGGGGCCATAGAGCTGATATTGCCATCACACCTGAGGAATGGTGAATGTAGTACTGCTGCCATCATACCTAAGGGATGGGGGCCACAGTGCTGCCACTTCTGTCACACCTGAGGGAGGGAGGTCGTAGTGCTGTTGCTGCTGCCGTCACACCAGAGGGATGGGGGCTGTAGTACTGCTTCCATCATACCTTAGGGATGGGGACTGTAGTGTTGCTGCTGCCATCACATCTTGTACCTAAAATAACTTTAAATTGGTACAAGGATGGAAGGATGTGTAATAGTGGAGGTCAAAATTGCTAAAATGCATGTTAGCAGAGTTAAAAATTGTTAAATAAAGTACACAGAACCAAACACCGGTAAAACTGGATTTTGGCTTAGCAGACACCGGTGACAATACCATTTTTTACAATGTGCAAAATGGAATATGCCCTTTCTCAATCCTGGTAAACCAGTGTCCCTGAACATGTACGCTTCTGGACTGGGTACCTACCAACCATCCAGAGCATATCACAAAAACAGAAGTTCTGCAAGACTTCTTAAGTGACCATTCCCTCATCTTGTGCTCATGGACCAAAAAATTCACCATACCACCTCCGAAAACTATCAACAGCAGAATGTTGGCCCCAGGTCACTTAGGATCCCTAAAAACTCTCCTATGCGAATACGACTGGTCTCCAGTTGACTCTGTCACCAATGTAGACACAGCACTACACTTCTTTATTACCAGCTTCAGCACAGCCTATGACATCCATGCTTCCTTTAAGAAACGTAAGATTAAGGGTGACAATAACCCGTGGTTCACTCTAAACCTTCTTGAACAATTGAAAGACCATAACCTTCTCTGGTACCGTGCCAAGGAAACTTGCTCTCCTGCCGACATGCAGGCATATAAAACAGCCAGAAACACCTGCACCCATGCTATTCGTCTTGAGAAAGCCAACTATTCTAACCCCAGTAATACTCAGGTATTCATAACTTTCTGCAGTAAACCTGAAGGGTTGGACTGCCTGGAGAGAATGGAACGTATGCAAATGATGGAATCATCAGCACGTGATAACTTTTCAAATGCTGCCCTGTACTAACTTCCAATGTTCTAAACCTCCTCAGATTTTATTCTCCGCCTGGACAGTCTGTTCGCTTGGAGTGTCGCTCTTCATCACCTGTCAGAAGTGAAGAAACTTATAAAAAAAATATAAGTATTCCTTTATTCAATTGCTGCCTTATACTGATTGTTTATTTAGCTAGACTTGTTTTGTAGTAATTTAGTTATTTTTGCTGGTTCCTCTCGGTTCGGGATAACCGGGAGGGAACTGTACTAGTTTTTGTAGCCTAGGGGTTTTCTAGTGCAAAACCCGCTTTATTTTTGTTTTAAAATATTGTTTAAAAGTGTTTTTTCTAGGGACATGGATATGTTGTTCAATCCACACTTCATGGCAGGTTCCTTGCCACTTGAAATCTTGCCGGAAGGTCTTCAAGCTGGCTCCTCCCACCCACCCGGGTGGTAAAACTCTCGGCTCCACCCCATGACGCCAGATCTTCCTTACCGCTTGGAAGTTCAGGTTCCCGCCTTAGTGCTCTGTGTTTTAGGCCTGGATCCAAACTCAGTTAAGCCAAAACTTATTCTTAAATGTTCTAGACTTTGGTCTGTTTCTTCCTTCGCGGCTGCGATGGTAAGTCGACTCCTGGATTTCGGCAGTGACCATGCGGGCAGATGATGTCTCGGACTGATCCGCACTCCGCGTGCGTTTATTGCCTTGGGCTTGATCACGATCCGCAGGCCTGCGAATTATGCAAGTCCTTCTCGGCCAATGTCCTCGAAGACCATGCTGCCAAACTCCAATTTGGGCGCCCCGAGAGACTTATTCCTTCGGTGAAGTCAAAGGAGGCCCATTGGGCGGTGTCCAGTGGCGGGCTCGGCTGAGCAACTTGAGCAGATGTTCGCCCCTGAGGAGGAGGCGGCCCAGGCCGCATCTTCGCTCTCCTTGGGCTTCTCCTACACGGCTTCTTTTAAGGAGCTTTGTCAATCCCTCTCTACAAAAGGTGAGGGTCCATCGGGACATTCCTCTCGGTCCAAGAAGAAGGACTCGAAAGGTAAGTCCCACCGTTGGCGTCTGTGGGAGCGGGAGAGGTCCCCTTCCCCGGACAGTCGACACTCTACTTCGGTCGAGGTTGCAGCTAAGGCTGTTGGCTTCACGGTGTCCCCGTCAGGTCAGCCGGCCAAGACACCCTTCGACGCGGTCGAGATTTTTCTCAACCCGTCAGATGGGCTGTCGACTGGAGAAGCCGACAACCCTTCTTCACTGGTTCCCCCGGTGGAAACCGAGGACTTGTCTGCGCCTCCTGTGCCGGAGTCCCCGGATAAGGTTCCCGAGCCGAGGGAGGAACGGGTTTCCCCCGCTCCCTCCCAGACCCACCCTCAGAAATACCGACGATCTCGGTCTCGGACCTCTTCTCGGTCCAGCTGATCCTGCCGACACCGGCGGTCTCGGTCTCGGCACCAAGGAAAGCATTGGTGCCGCTCGTCCTCGTCTTCTTCCTCCTCGGAGGAAAGGCTTCGGCACAAATTGTGTCAATGCTACGAGGACTTGATGTGGCAGCAACTCCTTCTGACTAGGAACAAGGCGACCCCGTCACCTTCCCCGGCCATTAAGTGGCTGTCACCAGAACGGCCGAAACAACCCCTCGTGGTTATCGAGGAGCCCAAACCGGCACCGGTTGTTCGTCCGAAACCAGCTGCGCCACCCATTGTGGTGGAACCCCAACCTCCACAACCTAAATCTGGGGCTCCGACCAAGGATTCTTGGTCGGGTCAGGGGTTGCCCCATTGGTTGTCAGTCACCCTCACTCCCAATCGTCCTCGGCAAGTGGAGGGTGGCTCAGGCCCTAGGCAGCTGTTCGCAGACTCCTTGGAGTCTGATGATGATGACTCTTCCCTGTTCTCCAGGCCCCTTGACCTGGAGTCCACTGGGGGACAGTCGGTGGGCGAGAGCCCATCCTCGTTCATGGGTTTGCTTTAGCTCATCTCAGAATCTACTGGGATGAAGCTCGAACCCGTGTCTAAGCGGGCCAAGTATCCCCTCATGGAGATACTGGACTGAGGGGATTCTCCCACAGAGGTCTTTCTGGTGGCTGAAGCCATTGTTGGCCCAGCTTTGGAGTTATGGCAGCGGCCGGCTTCTTGTCCTGCTCCTTCAGCGAGGATGGCCAGGAAGTACGCGGTCCCCACCGGTTCACTATCCGGTTTTTGAAGCACCCCTCTTGGGCAGGGCTTGTGACCGATAGTGTTTTCCGGCATTCCGGGAACACCAGGGATGTGGACAAGCCTCCCAACAAAGAGTCCAAGAAGCTGGACTACACTGGGCGTAAAGTGTACGCTGCCTCCTCCCTAGGCCTTCGTCAGGCCAGTTCGGCCGTACTGATAGCACACTTTTCCCATGCCCTTATGGGCTGCCTGGATGAGGTGATTCCTCATCTCCCGGCTGACCTCCAGACTACAGTCAAGCAGGTGCAGGATCAGGGAAGGGCGATGGCGAAGCAGCAGCTCCAAACTGCTCTTGACATTGGAGACTCTCGTGCCCGGTCAGTAGCAGCCGCAGTGGCCATGCGCTGCAGAGCTTGGCTGCGGATCTCCACCTTCACGGCGGATACCCAGCACAAGCTGGCAGACGTCCCCTTCCTGGGTACCGACTTGTTCGGTCCCGGGGTGGAGGGCCATTTGCAGAGGATCGAGAAGTCCAGTGCCACCTTGGACTTGGTCACGTCTGCCCAGAAGGACAAAGGCCACCAGAAGCAGCGTAAGCCCTTTCGGCCTTCTGCCTCTGCGGCACGTTCGGCCCAGCATCAGGGCCAGCAGGCTCGCACTTGGCACCCCAAAGCCGAGCCTGCAGCTTCCTCCAGCAGGGAGGGAAAGGCCCAGGAGGTCCCTCGGCCAGTCCCTCCTCCAAGCCTGCCCAGTGACGGGTTGAGGGGTGTTGCCCCCAGCCTCATCGCTCCCCCCTGGGTTCCCTCCGTGGGGGGATGGCTCCACCACTTTCTTTCTGCCTGGTCCGCTATCACCATGGACTGCTGGGTGTTGGAAGTGGTAGGAAAGGGTCTGCCTCTGGAATTAGAGCAGGCTCCGCTTTTCCAGGCCGTCGCCCCACGGGGGGCTACGGGGTCCGAGGCCTCTCTTTCGGTCCATCGAGCCGACATTGCCCTGCTGCCCCAGAAGGAGGTGATCAGGGAGGTGGTGGATCCTCCACCAGACCCAGGGTTTGTGTCCAGGTATTTCCTGGTCCCAGAACGCACGGGGGGCTGGCGCCCCATTCTAGACCTGCACGACCTGAACAGGTTCCTAAGGTCTCGAACCTTCAGGATGGTCACTCTGGCTCAGATCATTCCATCCTTGGAACGAGGCGTGTGGTTCTGTTCTCTGGACCTCCAGGACGTGTTCTTTCACATCCCAATCCGTCCATCCCACCAGCGATTCCTCCACTTCAGAGCAGAGGGGTCCATTTTCGAGTTCTGGGCCATGCCTTTCGGCCTCTCTCCAGCTCCCAGGGTCTTCACCAAATGCATGGCAGTGGTGACAGCATTCCTGCGGTGCAGAAGGGTCCGGGTGTACCCTTACCTGAACGACTGACTGATTGCGGCCTCTCCAGACTGGAGGTGGAACGGTCCTGGGATCTGGCCCTCCAGGTTTGCTCTCAGGTTGGCCTCCTCATCAACGAGGCCAAATCGGAACTCGTGCCAAAGCAGGTGATTCAATTCATCGGGGCAGAGCTCGACTGTCTTCGAGCCAGAGCACGGCTCCCAGCGGACAGGGCCGAGGTTCTTTCCTCCTTTGCCCAATCATTTCAGTTTGGGCAATTGCGCCCTGCCCGGGACTTCTTGGGCCTTATGGTGGCCTGCACCAGCGTGGTCCATTGGGTCTGTTGGCACATGCGTCCCCTACAATGGGGACTGGCCAGCCAATGGTCACAGCGCTCCGGTCCTTTGGACCAGCCAGTGGCAGTGACCCAGGAGATGTGGAGCGCTCTCCAGTGGTGGATCGTTCCTGCTTATCTGCAGGAAGGCATCCCGTTTGTCCGTCCTGAGCTGATGGTCACTGTATCGACCAACATCTCTCTGATGGATTGGGGTGCCCATCTGGGGGAGCACAGAGCACATGGTCTCTGGTCCCCTCGGGAGTCCCGATGCCACATCAACCTGCTGGAGCTTCGAGTGGTCCGACTAGCCCTCACCGCCTTCGCTCCATTTGTACTGGGTCAAGTGGTCCAGGTCCAGATGGACAATACCACGACCATGTACTACCTAAACCGCCAGGGCGGGACGCGCTCCATGCCCCTGTGCAAGGAAGCTCTCCGCACTTGGTCCCTCGTGCACAGCCTGGAGGCGGATCTCCTAGCCATCCATGTGTCAGGAACCTCCAACACTCTGGCCGATGTCCTAAGCTGGATAGGGGCTGCGTCTCACGAGTGGTCACTCCTGCCGGAGGTGATACACGATCTGTTCTCTCACTGGGGCACACCTCAGATGGACCTGTTTGCCTCCAGAGAGAATGCAAAGCTGAGGCTGTTTCATGCCGGCTCCCCTCAGCAGGGCTCGCTGCAGAGGGATGCCTTCTCTAGGCCGTGGACCCCAGGCCTCTTCTACGCCTTTCTCCCATTTCCTTTGATCCACAAGATGCTTCTCAAGGCGAGGAGGGACAAGGCGCAGGTAATTCTGGTAGCCCCAGACTGGCCCCGCCAGTTCTGGTATCCAGATCTCCTCAGCCTCAGCTCCAGGCTCCCGAGGCGGCTCCCAGCCTGCCCGGACCTGATCTCAGTCAACCAGGGAAAGGTTCTCCACCCAGACCTTCAATCCCTGCACCTGATGGCCTGGTTCCTGAACGGCTAGAGTTCCAGGCCTTGGGTCTTTCCGACAAGGTCCTCAGTGTCGTTGAGGCATCCCATAAGGAGTCGACCAGGAAATGCTATGGCTTCAAATGGAAGAGATTCTCCATTTGGTGTCAGGGTAAGGGGTTGGACCCTTCCTCCTGCTCCTTGGCCAGCATTCTGGACTACCTGTGGTCCCTTTCTCAGCTAGGGCTTCGGTCGACTACCCTAAAGGTGCACCTGGCAGCTATCTCTGCCTACCAGGTGCGGGCTGGGAAGCAGTCGGAGGCACAGGAGAAGGTGGTTGGTCACTTTTTCAAAGGCCTTGATCACATCATCCTCCGTGCGAGAACCCTCCACCTCCATAGGATCTACTTGAGACATACGCCATGGGCAAGCCATTCAACCGATGCACAGGTGTGACATCTCTCACCTGTCGTGGAAGACTGCCTTCTTGGTGGCTATCACGTCAGCCAGAAGGATGGGAGAGCTCCAGGCGCTTTCCATCAAGTCTCCTTATCTGGTCTTCCACAGGGACAAGGTTGTTCTGAACCCCCACCTGAAGTTCCTTCCGAAGGTGGTGTCGGAGTTTCACCTTAACCAGGTGTTGATTCTGCCGGTGTTCTACCCCAATCACACCTCGGAGACCGAATATAGGCTCCATACTTTGGACCCTAGAAGAGCGCTCTCTTATTATAACTTCGGGGAGAGGTTCACCAGCTGTTTGTCACCTACGCTGAAGCCGCACCTGGCAGACCTGCAGCCAAGTGGACGATAGGCAGGTGGGTCACCTCCCGCATAGATCTCTGCTGTAGGTTGGCGGACATGGAGCCTCCCAAAGGGATAAGAGCTCATTCTACCCGCCATACTGCTACTTCCAGGGACGTCCCTATCCAGGAAATCTGCAGGGCTGCTACCTGGAAGTCAGCACACACCTTCATTACCCATTACCACATCGACCTTGAGCCACGCCGGGATGCTGGTTTTGGGACCTCTGTTCTCCAGTCCTTGTTTCAGAAACAGGTGGTGTCGCCTTCTCCTCCGCAGGAGAACTGCTAGGGTCTGCCATGAGAGTGTGGCAGACAACATATCCATGTCCCTAGAAATACAGGTTACTCACCTGTAACAGGAGTTCTAGGAATGGTGTTGTTCATCCACACAACCCACCATCGCCTCCCCGGCTGCGACAAGACAACCTGGCTTCCAGCGGCTAGACTCTGGCATCATGGGGCGGAGCCGAGAGTTTTACCACCCGGGTGGGTGGGAGGAGCCAGCTTGAAGACCTTCCAGCAAGATTTAAAGCGGCAAGGAACCTGCCATGAAATGTGGATGAACAACATGTAACATTCCTAGAAATCCTGTTACAGGTGAGTAACCTGTATTTTGTAACCAAAGTTATCGGTTACTGAACCGCTAGTACCGGTTCCAGAATTTTTATTGGTTTGGTTCCTCCGGTTCCCTTTTGGTTCCGGAACTGAACATAACCACATTATTGTTTAAATTTTTGCCTTTTGGGGTTCTCTTTTTGTCAGTTTAAATGGCAGAAAAACCCAAGAAAAAGACAGACGAGCCCAGTTTTAAGAATTGTACACAATGTGGGAACATTGTTGCAAAGGCAGATAAGCACACCGTGTGTGTGTCGCTTGTCTGGGTTATGAGCATCTTAAGGAGGACTGTCAAATCTGCCTGACTTTCCCTGAAAAACAATTGAAAAATGCCTGGAATGGCTAAAGAAAAAGCTCCCCAAGGGTCCCTCTAGCTCTGACCAGCCGATACCCTCTGTTACTGTGGCTGAACCCACACCTGTTGTTACTTTCACCCCGATATGGGTGATAAAATTAGTAAGAGGTCTTCTGAACCAGCTAGCTCCCTGGTTCCCTCTAAGAAAGCACGCAAGCTGAAGCATACTGAACCCTCAAATGTTAACCAGGGGACTTCTTTATTTGCTAGTGTCATGCCAACTCCTCTGGAAATTGCACAGGCTTTTAAAATTATTCAGGCTTTGCAGGGTTTGGTGCTCCCTGCACAACAGCCACCTGTCACGGCAGGTCAGTCTGGCATTATTCCTCCTATTGAAGAGGAGGAATGCAATGATTATGAGGAGGATGAAGGGGAACCCATCTTGCCCGAGGTCTCCCCTGAGCAGGACTTTGGATCCCCTTCCCCCAGGACATCTGAAGATTTTTCATCTCACTTTACCTTTGTGAGAAAGATGGCAGATGCCCTTGACATCTCCACAAGGGAAGAAGTGGAGGATGAGGAGGAAGTAGAATATCTGGAGATGATGGGTTTAACTCCCACTAAGGCCCTCCTCCTCCTCCTCCTCCTCCCAGTCAATAAATTCTTTAAGAAAGATGCTCTAAAGTTGTTGGCAGACCCCAAATTCTGACCCCCCTCTGGATAAGAGACTGGACAAGAAATATCAGTTGGAGAGGGAAGGGGCAGAGTTCCTCTTTTCCCATCCGGATCACCAAGGGGTCATCCAACAGGCAGCCTACGATAAGGCGAGAGTCCCTCTGGCATCCTACCCACCAGATAAGGACTCTAGGAAAATAGCATGGCAAGGAAGGGATACCTGTCAGCCTCCCTAGCCATGCGGCAGGCTAACTTCCAGGCCTATGTTGCCCAGTACCAAAAGTCCCTGTGGCAGTCAGTACTGGCCATTTCACAGAAAGCTCCCTCACCCCTGTCTGATGGCTTAGCAGAAACAGCTAGGTTTGGGCCAGAGGCAGCTAAGTACCTATTCCAGATGGCTGCTGAGACCAACGGTACTGCAGCCAGATGGATGGCAAATACGGTAGCCCAGAGGAGATTTGCTTGGCTGAGGGCCACAAATCATACTGCTGACACACAGTCTAAGGCCCTGGATTTTCCTTTAGAGGGAAATGCTCTTTTTGGAGAATCCACTGTGGCATACATGAAGAAGGTGGATGAGTACAAGGCCACCTATAGGAGCTACTGTAGTAGAGAGAGAGCTTCTCCATCCACCAGGCCTTATGGAAGAGAAGGCTGGGGCAAGTCCTTCCACACCAGGCCCTTTTTCCAGCCAGTGGCCATACCCCAGTACCAACAGTACCCAAAGCAAGGGTACTTTAGGGGCAGGGGTCGAAGGGGGTCTAGGCGTGGAGCTCAGGCACAACCTCCACCCAAAACTAAGCAGACTCCCTGAAGTACAGGCCGCCTCCTCACTCCCTGTCGGGGGCAGACTTTCCCACTTCCTCCAAGCTTGGCTGACCATCACCAGAGACAAGTGGGTCCTGGAGGTAGTCAGTCAGGGTCTGTCTCTGGGTTTCAAATCCCTTCCTCCTTTAACAGCCAAGGGTTTCAGTGCACCTTCCCTGATAGAAAAGATTCTGCTGGAGGCAGAGGTCCAGAAACTGCTACTTTTAAAAGCAGTGGAATCTGTCCCTAGCCTATTTAGAGGAAGGGGCTTTTACTTCAGATACTTCCTCACCACGAAGGAAAGTGGGAAGTGGTGACCTATATTGGATCTCAGAGCCCTAAACAGGCATCTAAGAAAGCCAAAGTTCAAAATGGTGACTTTAGCTTTGATTCTGCCAACAATCCAAAGGGGGGACTGGTTGGCATCACTGGACTTGAAAGATGCCTATTTCCACATTCCCATAAAAATGTCTCACAGGAAATACCTCAGATTCAAACTCCCTTTAGGTCATTACCAATTTTCAGCCCTGCCTTTTGGCCTTTCTTCGGCCCCAAGGGTGTTTATAAAGTGCCTAGCACCAGTGGTGGCACAACTTCGAAGGCCAGGTGTGACAGTTTTTCCATATTTGGATGACTGGCTATTGGTGGGCAAATCACCTCAACAGGTCATTCAGTGCTTAAACCTTACTCAAGGCCTCCTGGAGTCCTCAGGATTCATTATAAATCTTGAAACATCAGTCCTCATTCCTGCACAAAGGTAGCAGTTCATAGGGGCAGAGATAGACACCCTATAGGGCAGAGCCTACCTTCCTCTAGACAGGATCAGAAATCTTCAGCTAGTGGCAGATTCCTTCACCTTGAACAGGAGCAAGTTTGCGAGACAGTTCTTGCAACTTCTGGGTCATATGGCAGCATCCACAGTCACAGTGCTGGGTGCAAGGTTTCAAATGAGGGACATCCAGTTCCACCTCAGGACTCACTGGAGTCAAAGGAAAGATTCTCTGTCAAAACCCATTCCGTTCACCAGAACCCTGCTGCAGGCCTTGCAGTGGTGGAAAGAAGTTCCCAATTTAAGGGAAGGTGTTCCCTTTCAGAAAGACAACCCCTCAGTTGTTCTCACAACAGATGTATCCCTTTTGGGGTGGGGCACCCATTTGGGAGATCATACAGTACAGGGCACCTGGTCAGCTTCAGAGTCCTTCCAGCATATAAACCTGTTGGAACTCAGGGCTGTTTTTCTGGCTCTAAAAATTTTTTCAGGACTGGTACAGTCAAAGGTGGTACAGGTCAGAACAGACAATACCACCACAATGCACTACATCAACAAACAGGGAGGCACCAGGTCAGGGCCCCTTTGCACAGAGGCCATGAAAATTTGGACCCTGGTGTATTCTCTGGGAGTCTCCTTGCAGGCAGTACATCTACCAGGAAAGGACAATATCTTGGCAGATGCCTTAACTCATTGTCTCCTAGCAGACACCAGTAAAATACACTGGTGTGTCCTGAGGATGCCTGCAGAAGTCAGCTACTGACTTCCGGTGTGTCCTGGCAATGTCTGGAGACGTCACTTATATATTTTAACATATAATGTAACAGAATATAATATATATTTGACTGCATAGCACTGTTGGAAAGGTAATTTTGTGCTGAACAACTTTGCCACTAATATTCTGTGTATATCATGTATACTTTAGGAGTTATTTGTATTTGTTTATGGTATGGCATGTATGGCTTATGTTGCCTGTTTTAGTGAAAAAAATAATGTTTTTTTGCTGTTTCAACCAACATAGAAAAAAAACAAAATTAAATATTATTCTTTACATACCACCATTGGAAAGGTAATTTTGTGCTGAATAACTTTGCCACTCATACTTGGTGTCTGGCACTTACAGTTCTTGAGCTATTAGGATTTGTTTGTGGCATGCTAACTATAGCTTGATTTTGCTAAGAAAGGCGCAGGATTTATTATTAACAGTATACAGGAGACAAATGGTGCAACTTCAGAGCGCTCCTGTGCTGGCAGTGAGTTAAGTCGAATCAACCAGGCCCATCACGAATGGACTCTGAACAAATAGGTGGTGGACATAATTTTCCGAAGGTGGGGCACTCCAAAGGTAGACTTGTTTGCATCCCACCAGAACCACCACTTGCCTCAGTATTGTTGCAGGCCACCAGATCAGGGCACTTTGCCACTGGATGCCCTGACTCTAGATTAGTCAGGGAGGTTCCTCTATGCTTTCCTTCCTTTTCCCCTGATCTTCAGAGTGTTGCTCAAGCTCAGGTCCCATTCAGCATCCCTGATCCTAATAGCTCCGGACTGGCCCAGGCAGCCATAGTACTCTCTAATGCTCTCAGTGTCTGCGGCCAAACCGATAAGACTCCCTCTGAGGCACAATTTATTGACCTCCAACCAGGGGACCCTGTTATACCCGAACCTCAAGTCCCTCAATCTCAAAGCTTGGTTCTTGAGGAGTTAGAGTATGCTAACTTGCAACTCTCTGAATCGGTACTTCACATTCTGAGGGGCTATAGGAAACCCTCTACTAAGAAAACGTATTCCTCTAAGTGAAGAAGGTTTTCCATCTGGTGTTCGACTAAGGATTTGATTCCATTACAGGCTGGGGTCCCAGCTGCTTTGGATTACCTCTTATTTGCATTCTCTGGGTCTACAACCAAATTCACTCAGGGTACACCTTGCAGCATTGTCTGCTTACATTTCTGCTGGTGCTGGGATATCACTAGCTTCAGACTCCATTTTTAAAAGGTTCTTCAAGGGTTTGGCTCATTTGCACCCTCCCCACAGGGTACCGGTGCCAGCATGGGACCTTAATGTTTGTATAGCCAAGCTCATGGGGCACCCCTTTGAGCCTATGGCTACAGCTCAACTTAAATGTCACTTGGAAAACAGTTTTCCTAGTGGCAATTACTTCTGCAAGAAGAATACATGAACTACAAGCTCTCTCTGTGGAGCAGGATTTTATCTCCTTTCACAGAGATAAGGTAGTTTTAAGAACAAATAGAAAATTCCCACCAAAGGTAGTTTCTGATTTTCACATCAACCAATCCATTACCCTACCTGTCTTTTTCACTGAGCATTCTACTTCTGGTGAAAGAAGATTTCATAGTTTGGATGTGAAGAGAGCTCTTAGTTACTATATTACAGCCACTAAGGACCATAGGCAGGACAGAAAACAGCTGTTTCTGACCTTTGGGGATGTGGGAAAAGGTAATCCAGTTTCTAAAAGATCTGTTTCTTATTGGATAGTCCAGTGTATTCAATTCTGCTACACAAAAGCTGGTAGGGAGCTCCCAACAGGGTTGAGGGCACATTCAACCAGGGGACAGCTGCTACACTCGCAGCTGCAAGGGATGTTCCTCTAGTGGATATCTGTAAAGCAGCTACCTGGAAAATGGTACTCACCTTTACAAAGCATTACAGTCTAGACATCCAGTCCAGAAGTGATGCTAGGTTTGGCACAGCAGTCCTGCAGAGTCTATTTCCCAAGTAAATGTTCTGTGCCCACCTCCAGTGGTACTGCTTTGTAGTCTGCAGAAAGTTATGAATACCTGAGTATTAGTGGGCTTAGAAGAAAAAATTACTCACCTTAGTAATTCTGTTTCTTCCCAGTGATACTCAGGTATTCATAACTTCCCACCCTACCTCCCCTTCCAGAACTCAAGCCTCATAGTGGTACAAGTTGGTAAACAAGGCTCATGGTCTTTATTCTTTGCATGTTTTGCTGGCATGCTGATTTTTTCAGTAATGTATAGATACATAGACGGTGTCAGCAGATAAGGGCCTATGGTCCACCCAATCTGCCCATTTGAGCTTGTAAGTTCAGTTTATGTTTTCCTAGAAGTCTGTTGCCCCTTACCCCTGACCTCCAGAATTCCTTTATGTCTATCCCATGCATTCTTAAATCCCGTGATTGTTTCAGCCCCCACCACTTCCTCTGGCAGGGTGTTCCACTTGTCCACCACCGTTCTGTGAAGAAATTCTTTCTCATGTTTTCTCTGAATCGTCCTCCCTCCAACTTCATCCCATGCCCTCTAGTCCTGGAACATCTTTTTCACTTAAAAATAGTGTTTTCCTGCACCCTGTTCCTCCCTGTAAGATACTTGTATGTCTCTATCATATCCCCTCTCTCCCTCGTCTCCTCCAGGGAGTACATGTTCAGTTCCTTCAACCTGTCTTCATAGGACTTGTGATGCAATCCATGCACCATCTTTGTTGCCCTCCTCTGAACCTTCTCTACCCTATGTCCTTACGTAGGTATGGTCTCCAGAACTGTACACTGTACTCCAGGTGGGGCCTCACTAATGTCTTGTATAGCGGAATTATGACCTTCCTTTTCCTGCTGGTGATGCCCCCGCCTATAGATCCCAGCATCCTATTTGCTTTACCTGCTGCCTTGTCGCACCGTTTCCCTACCTTGAGGTTATCAGAGATGATAACCCCAAGATCCTTTCCTGCTTGGTGCATGCTATATCCTCACCCCCAACTGATATATTGTGCCAGGGTTTTGTGCCCCATATGCATTATCTTGCACTTCTTTGCATTGAATTTCAACTGCCAAACCCTGACCATTCTTCAAGTTTCTGCAGGTCCCTTCTCATTCTGTCTACACCCTCTGGTGTGTCTACTCTGTTACAGAGCTTTGTGTCATCAGCGAACAGTGAAATTCTGCCTTCTAGGTCCTCCGCAATGTCATTGATGAAGATGTTGAATAGGACCGGTCCCAGCACTGATCCTGTGGTGCCCACTGGTCACTCTTCCCTCTGTGGAGTGACAGCCATTTACCACCACCCTCTGTGTCCTACCACCCAGCCAGTTACCTACCCACCACACTGCTGTCCTGCCCACACGTTTTCCCAATTTGTGTAATAGTCTTCTATGTGGCACAGTGTCAAAGGCCTTGCTGGAGTCCAGATAGTCCATGTCCACTGCCTCCCCTGATCCACCTCCCTAGTCACCCAGTCAAAAAAAATTCAGCGAGGTTGGTCTGACATGACCTCCCCTGGTGAAACCATGCTGCCTTGGGTCCTGTAGTCCATTGACAACCAGATGTTCCACCAATCTCTCCTTCAGTAGTGCTTCCATGATCTTCCCCACTACCGAGGTGAGGCTGACTGGTCTGTAGTTCTCTGCTTCCTCTTTGTTCCCACTTTTGTATAAGGGGACTACATCTGCTGTCCTCCAGTCTTTGGGTACCTCCCCCTGTTTCCAGTGGTCGGTTAAACAGGATAGCCAGAGGTTCAGCCTCCACCTCTCTTAGTTCTTTAAGGACCTGGTGTTTCTGTGTTTTCTCCAGTTGGAGTTTTTCTCTTATGGCCAAATTAGGGTAATTTTGAATTATTTCCCCTTTTCAAATACTTTTCATTTTTTACTGGGTTGCTCGTCTTTTTAGGCTCCTAGAAAATCTGAGGAGGTTTATAACATTGGCAGTTAGTATAGGGCAGCATTTGAAAAGTTATCACGTGCTAATGATTCCATCATTTGCATACGTTCCATTCTCTCCGGGCAGTCCAACCCTTCAGGCTTACTGCAGAAAGTTATGAATACCTGAGTATCACTGGGAAGAAACAGAATTATTAAAGTGAGTAATTTTTTTCTTACAGGAACACACTTGCCAGCACCTGGAAAGATGGGAGAATGTTTTGGAGCAACCTCACCGAAATTACAGGGAAGGAACCCAGAATAACATCCTCAACTCTGAACAGACGGCGTCATCACCCGGGACCCAGTAACCATAGCTGATGCCTTCAGTGCCAACTTTTCAGACCTTAGTCATGTGTTACCCTCTGACTTTTTTGCCTCCTCCCCTGACTATAACCCCCAATGATCCTGGGCTGCTTCAGAGGCACCCACCTTTCTACTTGAAAGTTATTTCAGAAAGGCTAGCCAAAAAGTAACTTCTTAAAGTGCTTGGAAAGTCAGATACAGTGGAAACTCCTTCGACCTGAAACTCCTCGCCTTACCATTGACTAGGTCCTTCCACCTCTAACCAAAATTCTTAACCTCTCCCTTATGTGTTCCCAGTTCCCCAAAATTTGAAATTGGCTGTGGTTACTCCCATTCACAAATGTGGGGACAAAACACTTCCTAACAACTGTAGTAGGCTAATCTCCATGCTTCCTCCACTTTTGAACGCTATGGAACGAATAGCTGCTGATCAACTAAGTGAGTACCTTGACAAATACAATCTACAATGTTCTCAGCAGCACGGCTTTTGTAAAGGGCACAGCATCACCACAGTGCTCCTCGAATTCTCCACCGTCATCCAACATGCCCTGGACCGGGGCCAAATTGTCGGCACTGCATTTATCGATCTGACAAAGGCAGTCGATACAGTCAGCCATTCCCTGCTGATCGAACAATTATCTTTACTAGATCATTCAACTGATACAACCCACTGGTTTCATAGCTACTTCAGTAACCGTACCCAACAGGTCAGAATAGGTGATTCTCTCTCATCCTGCCTTCCTGTCCACTTTGGTGTCCCCCCAGGGATCCATCCTGGGCCCACTGCTCTTCAGCATTTTCCTGAACAATCTCCCTACCTCCTGTCAGGACCTGAATACTTCTGCTTGCTGACAATGCAGTAATTTTCACACATAGCCCTGACCTGTCTCTTTTACAGCTACAACTGCAGAAACGTTTTACAGAAGTTGAAGCCTGGTTTAAGGCACACAAACTCATCCTCAACTACCAAAAAACCAAAACAGTGTTGTTCCATGGGACCCACAATTTATTTATTTAAGAGTTTTACCAGGAAAGCATACTGAGCAGGGTACCGCTCAATTCCAGATGCGCCCTGGGGGTGTGGGGATAGGGAGGATACATATTACAAAACATATTTGATACATTCATATGACCAGCATTGATAACAGCATTCTTATATACAGATTAGCTGACATCGGAAATAAAAAAACTATATCCAGGCAAGATAGCTAGCAATGCATACATTTTTTTGCAGAGTAACAGCAGCATACATTTATACAGGTTAGTCACAGCAGGAGTAGCTGTACTGATGAGAATGGTCAGCAGACGCCATGCCTGCTTGGGCTTCAGCAGTGCAATTTGCAAGGGCAACTAGTGGTGAAGTGTGACTTGAGTAGTGCATTGAGGTGAGGTGTGCTGGTGGTGTGCCGAATATCCACTGGCAAGGAATTCCATAAGTTTGGCATCCGGTAGCTGAAAGCAGCCTGGCCAGATGCGGTGGCCATGTGGGGGATGTGAAGAAGCCGGGAATCAATGATCTTATCTGTGTCAATCTTCACCATTCATCACAGATGGGTACTGGCGAGATCAGGACCCGTGGGAGCCTTTTTTTTTTTTTTTTTTTTAAGGATCGGTAGACCAACGCAGCATCGACGCGCGCGCCTCGAGGCCGGCGTACTATGGCACTCGAGGATTAGCCGTTAGCTGTGTCGACTCCGCCTGCCTACCAGTTCTTCGTCTCCCGGCGTCGAGGTCGCCTCGTGGGAAGCCTGTGGAGAAGATTTTCAATAATTTTAGGCCTTAGCCTTTGTCGTCGACAGTCCGTCGGTTCCTGCTAGTTCTAGTCTGCCATACTCGACGTCGCTGGTAAGATCTTTCCATTTATTTTACAGTTTAGCGACGTAGAGTCTGTTTTTGGTGTTTTTTCCCCGTTAGGTCATGTCGCGGTCGGAGGGCAAAAAGTCGTCTAAGGCGGGGAGGCCCCCCATGCGTCGGTGCCCGTGCGGCCGCAAGTACTCCGTTACCGACCAGCATGACCGGTGTCTCTCGTGTCTTGGCCCGCTTCACGACATGGATTTGTGCGACGCCTGCTTCTCCATGGACCGCTGCGTTCTCGAACAGCGCGCGTTTAAAAGTAAGCGGCGCCGACTTTTGAGGGCAGGTCTACTTTTCGCCCGGGCCAACCGGCGCTCTCGGCCTTTTCCCCTGGGTCCCTCCTGGTTCTATCGGACCGAGGAGGAGGAGGGAGCCTCGGCCTTTCGTAGCCTAGCCTTGGCTGAGACTCCTTCCGCGGCACAGGAGGCCTGTCCTGCTTCCTCCCAGGAGTGGGCGGGAGGCGCTGCTAAGGCAATCACCCCTTCGCGGGTGAAGGCTCCCCCAGTGTCGCTCCCACAGTCTGGAAGGCCCAGGTCAACGCCGTCCTCGACGCCGTCGCTCGGTGCCGTCGGGGCCAACTCGTCTTTCGGCGCCCGTGGGCTACTTGTTGGCGCCATTCACAGTGCCAACCCGCTTCGCGGCACTGTGACCCGGAATCCGCTGTAGCCTTCGCCATGTCTCGCCTCGGCGCCAGGTTGAGCACAGTGCGTGGGAGCGCCGAGTCATCCGTCGGTGCCATCCTCTGCGCCATTGGTGCTCTCGGTGCCGCTCACGGCACGGGGTCTGGCGGTGCCGTGTTCCGGTGCCGAGTCCGCCAGTCGTTGGCTGCCGGTCCTCAGGTGCCGCTCGCGGCGCCGAGGAGCCTGGGCGTCGTTAGCGTGAGGCGGTTGCTGGGCTTCTGTCGGCGCCGTCTCTGTTCCTGGTACTGCCCCTGGTGCGGTGGACTTGATGGTGCCTGGCTGGCCCTACTTCAGGACCTTTGGCCTGTGCTGCCCTGCCGCCTTCTGCCAGCGCCGCTTGCGGGGCTGTGGAGGGTGCAGGTGCTACCTTGGCCACTGCTTGGACTTCTGGGCCCTTTGGTAAGGTCGTCCTCCCTTGCCCTCCTACCGTCTGGCTTAGGGCCTCAGACTCTACCTCTTCGGGGTCGGAGTTGGGCTCAGAGTCGAGCGGGCAGTCACACCCTCCGGGGTTGTCTGCAGAGGAGGACGAGCCAGTGGTCTCCACGACGGGTCTCAGTCAGCCCCCTTCTGAGGTGCGTCTGGTTCCCCCCGAGGTTAGGGTCAGTGGTACTGACCAGCAGGCTGTGGTGCATGCCACCATTGCCATGCAACCTGGCCTTGGGGGGTTCCTTGACCCCTCGGCAGTGATACCCCCTCCGGTGGTGTGTCTCGATCGCCCAACTTTGGGGCCTATCGGGAAGCCCACAGGAGGGGAAGGTGCTGCTCCCTGGGTCTCCCCTTCGGGGGCAGCCCAGAGCTGCCAGCTTCCTAGGCTGGCCCTTTTGAGGACTAGGACTCTCTCGGACTCTGAGGGGTGTGGGGTCAGCATGTTGACCTTTCTCTGGGACCCACCCGGGCCCTGGACGAAGCCAAAGCACGGACTTCCACCCTTCCCCTTCTGGTTCCTTGAGGGGGTCCCATTCTTTGAAGGCAGGGAACCGTCCTTCTGGATCTATACGGCCCCGGTCGCCTCACTTGGGGGATTCTTCTGGGTGCAGCCTAGGCAGTACCAATGTGGTTGTGCAGCTGTCGGCTGCGGAGTCTTCCAGGACACCCTCTGCGGGGGTCCATGGTCCACTCCCTAGCCCTGGCAGAGGTCAGCCGACTTCCTCTCTTGGCTCTGCCCCCTTCCCTCTGCCGCCTTCTCCAGCATTCCCAGGTATTCTTGGTCCTAGCGGTCCTCTCACCTGGGAACAGTTCAGAGCAGTGGCTGCTTGGTTTCCTGCCTGCTTTAGGGCCATGGACAGCCAGGTTTTTCAACCTCCCCCCGAGCAACCACTCTCACAGCGCATGGTGACCTCCAGCTCCTCATCCCCCTCTTCAGAGGGAGAGGAACCGTCTGTCCATATCTCTCCTGCCGCTGATCTCTCCAGGTATCAGCGTTTTTCTCAGTGAGGATGCTGGAGGAACCTTCACCTCTCTCCCCTCTCCATGAGCAATCTGAGCATCGCGGCATGCATGCCTTCTAGGCGTTTCAGTATGGCCACCCTTGTGGTGCCGCCTGGCCTGCTCCCTTCGGAGGCATTCATGCATTTCTGGCAGAGGCCTTCTCTGGAGTTCCTGCCCCTAGGGACCTCAGCCAGGTATTGTGCTCCACAGAGTCTCCAGGTTCTATGCCTCATCCACAGTCCGGATTGACACCTGGACCTCCTGACAGGCTCTGCGCCTCCACGTGACCGGCCCCCAGATCAGGACTCTTGCGATTTTGATTTCTGGGGAGGACTTTCTACCTAGCAGGTTGCTTCTACATCTCCAGCTCATCAGGCCCACTATGCAGCCTACAACAGGTTGTGGTCAGCTCTGGGTCAGATCCTAGCTGCTTTGCCTGACTCGGAGCAAACCAGGCAAGCCATCGCGCTCTCTGCACGTGGCCTGGAGCTAGCAAGGCACCAAGCAAGGGCATCTTACGATGCCAATGAGGTAGCTACCAGGGTAGTAGGGACAGTGATCTGCACCAGGAGATCGGCGTGGCTTCACCTTTCCCGGTTGTCACCCTTGGCCTGGCATAGGGTGATTTGCTCCACTCACCAGGGAACCTATCTCTTTTCCCATAGGGCGAGACGGCATTTGTAGGGGCAAATTCCTTCCTCCTCTGGGGGGACCCCGTCTCGCTCTCCCCACTCTCGGGCCTCCTCAGGCCCAGAAGGTTCCCCCTCCTTAGTGTGTCACCCACTGAGGGCTAAGGGACACTGTCCCTTAGGGTGCAATTAATCAACCCCCTTCAGGGGCTTGGTACTCACCCATCTGTGATGAATGGTGAAGATTGACACAGATAAGATTTAGAAATTACGTACCTACCGTAATTATGATCTTTCTGTGTATCTTCACCATTCATCATAATCCCGCCCGCCATCCCCCTGGGGTTCCAGTCTCTGGATCCTCCTCCCTCTGTGCCTACCCCTCTTTTTGAGAGTGGATGGGACACACAGGGGGGTAATTTCTTCCCCAAGGGGTACAGTTCGAGTGGCACTTCCTCTCTACTATTATCTACACCCCTACAGGGTGAGAACTGGTGGTTGCCCTCCTTCTGTTATCCTTCTTTTTAAAAAAAAAAAAAAAAAAAAAGAGAACCCTTTTTTTCACCAAATGTCTTTACAGAGAGAGTACTGAGTCCCTGTACCCTGTCCTTTTCCAGAATAGCCAACTCTGCTTTTGGGGTTTGCCAGTTATTCTGTGCCTTGAATTCTGGCAGGTGAGCTTTGCCACTCCTTGCAGTTCCTATACAGTCTGGTGACGGACAAGGGTCCTGGATTCTTGTTACCTCTCACTCTCTCCCCCCCTTCTTCCTTTTCCAGAGATTGGGGCCCCTACCCAATCCCCTTAGTTTTACTTCTTCTATGCTGTCCTCTCAGTCGTTATTTCTCCTTTTAGTTCAGTTTCTCTTCCTTTTTCTGTCCCTTGGACTCTCTTGTCCCACCCTCCATCCCTTCTTCTTACCTCTCCGGTGACTTAGAACTGGTAGCAGGTGGAGTCGACACAGCTTAACGGCTAATCCTCGAGCGCCATGTAGTACATCGGCCTCGAGGGTGGCACCGATGCTGTGTCGGCTCCACCTATCCTTTAAAAAAAAAAAAAGGCTCCTCCGGGGTCCTGATCTCCGGCCAGTACCCATCTGTGATGAATGGTGAAGATACACAGAAAGATCATAATTACGGTAGGTACGTAATTTCTATTTCCTGAGCGAGTAGGCCGGTGGGGGCAATGCTGCTATGGTGTCCGCAAGGTAGGAGGGGAGTGACTGGGACCAGAATTTTGCAGTAGTTTTAGCACAGTGTATCAGTCTCCGATTGTGGAGAGATGGGAGGTCTAAGGAGCAGTAGAGGTCACAGTGATGGGTAAGGGGAGGGCAGTCCAGGGAGAAATGGCAGAAAGAGTGGAAGAGAGGATCTAGTCTAGCCAGGGAGGACTTGGGGGCTACACAGTAGACTACATTCCCGTAGTCCAGTATTGGGAGGATCATTTTTTGAATGATTGCCAGGCGTGTAGGCAAGGGGATGCAACTTTTGTCTGAGCTACTGCGCACCAAACATAAGATACCGGCGTCTTATGTATAGCATCAATTTGTGCAGTGAAGTCAAGATGCTGGTCTTACCAGACCGCAAGGTATCTGAAGGAAGTACAAACCTCCAAGGGGGAGCCATCTAGTGTGTGGAACGTGGGGGAGGTGGGAGAGTTTTGCCCTAATGCCGAAAGTCAGGGAGACTGTTTTCTTGGTGTTTAGGAATAGCTGATGAGAAGGAAACCAGAATTGGACATTGTCGAAGTCCTGCTGTAGACAGGCAGCTACTGCAGAGGGAGATGGCCCAGAGGCATACAGAACTGTGTCGTCTGCATACATGTGAATGGACGTATGAGGGCAGGCCGCAGGGAGATCGTTGAGGAAGATGGAAAGCAACAGTGGGCCTAGGACGGAGCCTTGTGAGACCCCGGTGGTAACAGGGAGTGAGGTGGAAATGTCAGAGCCAATACAGACCGACTGGGACTGCCCACCAAGTAAGACTGGAACCAGCTGATGGCAGGCCCAGTCAGTCCAGCTTGGGCAAGCTTAGACAGTAACAGGGCATGAGAGACCATGTCAAAAGCCTTAGCCAGGTCGATGAAGATAGCCGCAGTGATTTTCCCTTTATCCATTCCTGATAGGATGGTGTCAGTGAAATGGAGAAGAGAGGTGATGGTGGAGTGAGTTTTCCTAAAACCAGCCTGGTATGGAGTGAAGAAGGAGGTGGAGTCGAGAAAATTGGAGAGCTGGGAGAGTACAAGGTGCTCCTGAATTTTGGCTAGGTTGGGGAGCAGCGAGATAGGTGGGTAGTTACCTGGGGAGGAGGGGTTGCCCCCTTTGAGGAGGGGGATGACTGTGGCATGCTTCCAGTTAGATGGGATAGAGCAAAGTCCGAATGACAGGTTAAATAGAGTGGCCAGAGGACTGGCTATGGCTGGGGCAGACAGAAGGAGCATTTTGGAGTCTAGTCCTGAGGGGCATTTACCTTTGGAGGGATTGAGTGACCAAAGTGTTCTTAATACCTCTGTTGGAGTAACAAGGCGAAAGGAGAAGTTGGTGGGTGGGAAAAGGGCTGGGGTGTCTGGGAGAGGATGCATGGGGTGAGAGGATAAGAGAGAGGACGTACCGCTTGTGAAAAAGGAGTTTATCTCTGAGGCTACAGCTCTTGGTTTAGTGATACCTGCTATATTGAGGGTTGGTGTAGGTGGTTGTGCCGGAGGGAAGAAGAGGGATTTAATAGACTTCCAGAATTGGGCTGGTTTTGTAAAGTTATTGTCGAAAGCAGACTTGAAATAATTAGATTTGGCCTGCCGGATAAGTCTCGTGCAGGCATTCCGTAGTGAGTGGTAGTGTTGTAGAGCCAGTTGAGAACCTGTTACCTTATAGGTTTTCCAGGCTCTGTCCCTGACTAGAAGTTGCTCTAGGAGCTTAGCAGTCACCCAGGGTAGATGAGCACCCCTGAATCTTCTAAGTGGTGCATGGGAGTCCCAGATGGCGAGGAATCTGGATGTGAAGAAATAGAATGCCTCATCCATGGAGGGAGCCCGGGGGATGTAGGACCAATCAATGTTAGGTCGTTTAGGAGCGTGGCCTGGTCCAGGGATTTGTAAGATCTAGTATTCAGTGTATAGGGTGGCGGGGCCTTAGGTCTGAATATTTTCCGCACCACATAAATCATGTGGTGATCACTGAGAGAATCCAGCAGTAAGCCCGCATCAGTAATACGATGGTGGTAGGAGGTTAGGGCCCAGTCCAATAGAGTATATTTCTTGGATTTGTGGTTTAGGCGAGTGGGTTCAGTTATTTGTTCGGCCAGGTTTAGCGCATTTACTTGGCTACATAATTTAGAGTTTGCATGGCTAGCCAGTTCTGGTTGAAATCCCCCAGGATATGTAGCTCCCCCCAGTCGCGAGGGATCTCAGGGTGGCCAAGTGATCTAGGACGGCAGGTAGCAGTGTGTCTGGGGAGCAGTAAGACCCTGCTACATACATGGGAACTGAGTGTGGGAAAGAGATTTTGATTAGTAGGGAGTCTATTGACAATGTGGGTATGGAAAGCCTGATAGTGGCATACTGGAGGTTGGAGGAGATGTATATGGCAGTGCCACCACCCTTCTTTTTACCCTGACGGTCCTGCCTAATGAGGGAGTAGCCGGGTATTGAGAACTCGGCATCAGGGTTGTGGGGCTTCAGCCAGGTTTCTGTAATGATTAAGATATCAGGGCATAGGGATAGGACGCATGTTTGTAGGGCTGCGAGTTTGTTCAGAATGCTGCATATATATTTAGGGTGTGCTATTTTGAAACCTCTTGGTAGGTGGATTGCCGGGGAGGGGGGATCCATTTATGGAGGGGATTGGACCAGGGTTACGTTCCACATCTCCGGCTATGAGAAGCAGGAGAGACAGGAGTTGTTTTACTAGGCGCATTGACCTTTGTGGCTTGCGGCTGATAGGTGGTGAGGAGTACCCGAGGTTGACATTGGGTCGAGTGTGGAGGAGATATTTAAGGCCGTCAACCCAGCATGGAAGGAGGGAGGAGGATGGCAGCTCCCAGTAACCAGTTCTGCCAGCAGTATTGAGGGTGGTGCGCAAGGGCAGAGGAAGAGTGGGGGAGGTTGCTTGGCAATCTCAGTGAGGAGAGCTAGTATGAATTGCTGTTTTGGGTAGGAGGAGGGTGGGAGGGATGATATGGTTATGAGCAGAGAGATTATAACTAGGTACAGTGGCAGCATTTTAAGTGAGTTGTACAGCAGCTGCTCAGGGTGGCCACTGGTGTTGGAAATGTATAAGGAGCAAAGGGAAAGTGGGCTGATTGGTTCTGGCGTCACGTGGGACAGTCTATAAGTAGAGCTCACCAAGAGGTGGGGCACCTGCGAATGCGGGGGGCTTCTCACATGGAGCAAACAAAGCAAGCTGCAGCTCTGCATATGGCATGTCACTACCTGCTCCGAGTGTTTTTCGGCAATCGGTGGGCTCGGGGGAGGGCAGGAGATCCTGACTGCCCTCACGACCTCCTGGAGCTGGGAAGAGAAGAAAAACAGGGATAAATATACCAGGTAGGGAGAGAAGGAGCTGAGTAAATTACATGCAGTACAAGGCTGCCAATCATGAGTTGCCTTACTTTAATTTTTGTTAACTTCAATTTTCAGCAGGGGAATTGATTTGGATTAAAGTGAACTTAGCGCTATTGTAACAGAGCCTGCTGCACATTACTAGTCTTAATACTACATTTAGCTCTACATTTAGAGAACAGGAAGGCAGAATTTAACTGAACAGCCCAGGCATAAAGCCATTTAAGCTCCGGTCTTAGTTTTATCTATGCAGCAGCAATAAAATGTTCCCTTTAAGTTCCCGTTTGCTAATTGGAAATGCTATAGCAGTATAATGATTCCCTTAAAATTCCCTCCTGCCTGGTTACTAATACTGTAAGGCACAGAGGTGGAGAGGCAGAAAGAAAACTATCTCCATTGTTCTGCCGACTGAAAAGCAGAGTCTTTTAAAAAAAGGCACCAAAGTTCAAACCGCTCACACGGAGCAAACAAGCAAGCTGCAGCTGTGCGTATGGGCGGCGTGTCACTACCTGCTCCAAGTGTTTTTCGGCGATCGGTGGGCTCGGGGGAAGGCAGGAGATCCTGACTGCCCTCACGACCTCCTGGAGCTGCTCTGAGTGTTTTTTGGCGATCGGTGGGCTCGGGGGAGGGCAGGAGATCCTGACTACCCTCACGACCTCCTGGAGCTGCTCCGAGTGTTTTTCGGCGATCGGTGGGCTCGGGGGAAGGCAGGAGTTCCTGACTGCCCTCACGACCTCCTGGAGCTGCTCCAAGTGTTTTTCGGTGATCGGTGGGCTCGGGAGGGCAGGAGATCCTGACTGCCCTCACGACCTCCTGGAGCTGCTCCAAGTGTTTTTCGGTGATCGGTGGGCTCGGGAGGGCAGGAGATCCTGACTGCCCTCACGACCTCCTGGAGCTGCTCCAAGTGTTTTTCGGTGATCGGTGGGCTTGGGGGAGGGCAGGAGATCCTGACTGCCCTCATGACCTCCTGGAACTGCTCCGAGTGTTTTTCCGCGATCGGTGGGCTCGTGGGAGGGCAGGAGATCCTGACTGCCCTCACGACCTCCTGGAGCTGCTTCGAGTGTTTTTTGGTGATCGGTGGGCTCGGGGGAGGGCAGGAGATCCTGACTGCCCTCACGACCTCCTGGAGCATGAAGACCATGAATTAACTTTAAGAAACAACACGGGTGTTGCCTTGGAGCAGGTGGACCAATTCAAATATCTGGGTGTGAACTCTGACTGTACTCTCATTTTCCAAACACATTGATAACATTGCAAAGGCAGTGAATACCCACATAGGGCTCTTCTACAAACATAAACATTGTCTGACAACAGAAGCCCTAAATCTCGCCATCCAGAGCTCTGTCACCTCAGAAATCGACTATGGGCTTGTGATATCTGGCTCAGCCACTGAAACTGCCCTCCAACACATGGTGCTAGCCCTTAACAAAGCCTGTTGGCTTCTCACCTCAACAGACTGCCTCTTTCACACTTGTGACATCTACAAGCAGGCAAACTGGCTCCAACTCTCCACCAGACTAAAGTACCAGACTTGCATTTTAGCCAAAATGACCTCCTTGGCTCTCGTGACACCCAGGATCAAAGAACATACTTACCACCTACTGTGTCCCACGCACAGCTAGAAGGATGGAAGCTAGAAGGATGGACAGTCAATATGTTTTCATACTTCGCTGCAGAACCACCCAAGGACAATGATCCTTCTATGTCAGGGCCGCAAACTGGTTCAACTCCCTTCCTTTGGATATCTCCAACACTCCTACACTAGGTGCCTTTGAGTGCAAACTTCACCAGCAGCTTGTGGCTAGTGCTTCCTGTGACTGCTTCCTATAACCAAGTCCCTGGTCAGGCTTCCCCCTCTTGCCTTTCCTTCCACCTTAACCCTGGTCAGGCTTCCCCCTCTTGCTTTTCCTCCCACACTAACCTTTCCTCCTCCCCCCCATCCTCTCCCCTTCTCTAATTCTCACTCCACTACCGCATCCCCTTCCCCGTCTCCCTGCTGCCTTTCCATGGTCTCTTTACAATAACCTTTTGCTGACTCCCTACTCCAACCCTCCCCCCGAACCTTTAGTAACTGGCCAATATGTTGCTGTCTGCAACAGCTAGCTAATGCCTCCTCTTACCTTCCACTTTTCCAAGGTACATTTGGTTTTCAATTTAGCGGTGTGCTTGTTTAATAAGATTTCTCAACCACTGACAAGGCTTCTGACTGCTCCTATTGTTCCTTCAATTTTATTGTAACACATATTTCCTTGCAGCACTTATCTTGCTAACTTAGCTGTTTACTATTGTACTTCTTTCCTTGCACCACATATTTTTAACTGTTGACTTGTCAATGTAGCAACACGTGGAACCTTTGTAAATGAGCCCCTGGCTCAAAGGTGTACTCTGATATCAGTAATAAATAAAATAAATAAATAATGCTTTCAGAAAAAATACCATGAAACTGCTTCAAACCCCCACTTCTGTGCAGGGGTTGACAAGCCGGCTGAGAAAAAAATACAAATTATATAAAACAGATACTGAACTCCTGTCTGTAGATCCTAGCCATAAGTATAGTACAACAGGCAGCTTGTGAGAAAGCTGGGGTCTCCTTGTCCCCCTTACCCCCGGACAAGGACTCCAAGAAAATAGACTTCATAGCAAAGAAAATGTATGCCACAGCTTCCCTGCTGGTCAGACTTTCATCTTATATGGCTTTCACTGCCAGATATCAGAAAGCACTATGGAATTCTGTCCTGGCCATTACCCGCAGTGAGTCAGATACAGTGGTACAGGAGCTGGTGAATACGGCAAAAACTACCCTGGAAGCTACAAAATGGAGAATACTGGATGAGCAACTATGCACAACCAGCGTGTTCTGCCACAGAGGGGTTGTGATTCCCTCTGACCTCGAGAGCGAAGCTCGAGAGGTCCATGGGAATCAGACCCCCGAGGTGGCAAAACACCTGGTTGTGCATAGAGTTGCTCATCCTGTATTTTTTATAGTGTAACCCCCAACCCCATCATTTTGCAAATGATAGGTGGTATGCTGTTTAAATCTGACAGCATTACCAGGTGGGGACTGGGTTCGGGGAGGAATAGGTTACTCGGCACAAAGGCTAGGTTTGGCTACTCTGGACAGGGGCACCCAAGTAACTCCGAACACAGGAAGCAATAACTGTAATGTCCAATACCAGGAATGGGATTCTGAAGTGTGGCTTTTATTCACATCCAAACAGAATAAACAAAGCATAGATGGACCCCCACGGGCTACATTCCTGGTAATGCAGATTAAAAGAATCAAGAACACTTCTTCAACACTTCAGCCCTCAGGCTCTGAACCCACGGGGCACACAGCCCGGACTTGCACGCTGCTTTGGGTACACAGCCCGGACTTGCACGCTGCTTTGGGTACACAGCCCGAACTTGTACACTGATCTGGGTTTTCCCTGGCTCGGCTCCCTTGCCGGCCACTCGGACACCTTCCATATGTCATGGAAACATTTTCTGGTGGCTCCCTAAACCACCTAAGAGCGTCTCAGCTCTATCACGGGAAACTTCCTTTTAATCCCACATCTGGGTACTTTCCTCAGGCACTGGCCAAGTACCTGAGAGAAAGTAAAGGTGCCACAGAGCAAATCCGTAGAGGTGAATTTGGTTACTACTGATGGGGGATCTCCCACCTCTCGCTTTCACAATTCATACCCGGCCATTTCTCTAGACATTAAATATCTCATTCTGTAAAGCTTGGCAATGTAGATTAAGGCTAAATGTATGTCACATTTCCTCTACTTGTCTTGCTTTCCCATTGTGCTGGACTTAAACATACTTTTACTTGGCTTAGCCCATTGCTCTAGGCCCCCCACTGATTAAGCAGTCCAGTCCCCACTTTACTTCACTTTTTGTGCTGGACTTGAACCTAATTGAGTTAACAGGCAATGTCTATTACACTAGACCTCCTACAGATTAAGTAGTCCAATCCCCATGTTTCAATAGTTCAGGTGAAAAACATAGGCCCTCTGTTAGAGCGAACTCACCCTTTGGTTGCAGATGCCCCATAGGCGATTCCTCCACAGGAATTTCTCTCTCAGAGCTTCTGGTGCTGCAGCACAACTTGAAATAGGCCGCTTCTTCCCTTAGCTGGAACCAAGAGGGTTGCCCCTGGAAGACAGGCAAACCTTCCCCCCCCCAGGGAAGGGGCACTTGGACCAGTGACAGCGGTCTCCACCACTTCAGCAATAAGTTTCTGTGTCCCTGTTACGGTGGAAACACACACCTTCTTAACAGTAGCTCTAAAACAGAGCTTAAAGCTCTGAGAGCCTGCACACAGACAGCTGTGCTGCTGTCTCTCTCCAAGACTGCACACAGACTCTGTTCAAAATCACCAACATTCTATCCTAACTTCCAACTGCAGCATTCCAGTGTGGCTCATGCAGCTGAGAGAGTTCTATGGTGATGTCATCCCTCAGTCTCAGCTGAGACTGAGAACAGAGTGAGACAGTGTGAAATCCATTTAACTAGACTTTCACAAGCTGCCTTCCCTGCCTACCACTAGGTCTTACTCGGATTCTAGTAACCCCAGGTAACAGGGGGTTACAATAGTGTGTAGTACTGTGTGAAATATGTGTTTGTGAGTTCATTTGCTTTCAAAATGAAACTGACTCATGCAGTTTCTAGAGGTTCTAGAATGCTGTTCTACCACAGTAGGGTAGAATCACATTCCATGACCTTTGAACTGTGGTGCAACAGCATTTTGAAAGGGATGGAATTCTATACAGAACAACACTCCACTATACACTGTATACCAATTCCACATGGCAGGTGACAATAAATAATGATGCCGCCTCCAGGGCAATGGCCTGTGCCATCTCTCTGAGGTGCTTTGCCTGGCTTAGAACCACCAGTCTGACTCCAGATACCCAGTCTAAGGCCATGGACTTTCCCTGTGATCAAAACATGTTAGATTCTAGAACAACTGACTACATGAAAAAGATAGATGAGTACAAGGCCTCTTGGTAGAGTCACTCTTCTAAACCTAAGCCTCCTGCCTTACAGAAATACCAACCTTAGGGGAAACGGGCAGAGGTTACTTTCCCAGGCTTTACATTCCCTATCCCCAGTCTGATTTCTCTCATTCCAGGGGTGCTTTCAGAGGGAATGGCAGAAGGGGCCAAAGAATGGCCACCTCTACCCAGCCAGCAGCCTCGCAGTCTAAGCCCCGATGTGAGTGTCCAGGTCACCTCCCCTCTGCCAGTAGGAGGCAGACTCTTAGACTATCTTCAGAACTGTTCCCTCATTACCTCGGACGTGTGAGTTCTGGAGATAGTAGAAAAGGGTCTGCCATTACAGTTCAAGCAGATACCAGACCTCAAGCATACCCAGGTGTCAAAATGGAATTGTAGGTAAAAACCTTTCTAGCGCTATGAGCAGTGGTGAGGGTCACAGCCCATGAGAAAGGCAAGGGCCTCTAGTCCAGGTACTTGCTGACATAAAAGAAAATGGGGGAGTGGCGACCTATCATGGATCTCAGATATTGAAACAAACATCTGCTAAAACCCAAAATTTTACTTCGAGAGGGCTCTTGCAGTAGGTAATTACATATAGGACTGAAGCTGGCAGGCGGCAGGACCCCACGGAAAAAATTTTAGCTAGCAGTCCCTGGCAGGGGACTGCCCCCACATCAGGTGACCGGCGTCAGGCGATGTCATTGTAGATGCCCGTCTTCCAGTTCTTTCCCACCGTTAGCTCGTGCAGTGCCTCGCGGAAAAGTTCTTCACTCGTCAGACTCCCTTCGTCGGTGTTTTACTGAGTATTTTCGCTTTCTTGATAAAATTGTCAGTACATCCATCAGTGTACGTCGTCCCCTACACCCTCTGAGCACAAAAACAAGTGCGACTCGTGCGGCGCCTAACTCCCGCACAAGGACGGCCATTCCCTGTGCCTGTTTTGTCTAGGCCCCTATCATCCGGTAGAGAAGTGCCAGCACTGCCTCAGTTTTAATACGGCTACCCGGAAAAGGCGGCAGCAGTACCTGGAAGCCCACATTCTCAAGAAAAAGATGAGCTTCATGGAGAAGGAACTCAAAAAAACTGCGGCAGGTGTCCTCTTCCCCCGAAGGCCATCGGAAGAAAAAAGACAAAGAGAAGCACTGGGACAAGGGCTCTTCCACTGCGACTCCCTCGGGAGTCACCATGTTACAGGTAATGTCCCTTCTGGGGGACCACTCCTCGATGGTCGCCTCTGAGGCTTCTGAGGCAGTGTCAGCCTGCCCATCTGACTCACACTCGGGCCCTTCGGGCGCCTCCGGGCTATTGGAGGCCTCCGCCCCCGGTATGGCCGTAGCTTCACGGCCTACTGGCGTGGGCAGCTCCAGTAAGCCAGACGTTGTCTCTTCTGATGCCCGTGCGGAGAAGGCTGGTCGCATGACCCCTCGGGGCGGCGTGCGGCCCCTCTTCCGTCAGACCAGGCTGCTCCTGCATTGTGGTCTGCCTCTGGCGATGGGTCCCGTAAGTCAGATGCCGGCTCCTCCGGTGCCCGCCCAGATCCCGCTGATAAACCGCACGTTGGTTCACCCCACGTCCGTGCAGCAGAAGAGCCGACGCCGGACCCTCCCACGTCCGTTGTCCCCAGCTCCCCGCAGCCTTCGCTGCCCTTCAGGGACCCTGAGTCTCCCCAGCTCAACCCCGGGGATTTTTCACCCCATCCCCAGGCGATGCTGGGGTTCCGCCTCCGTCAGACCGCCCACCTGTGGGTCCACTGGATCTAACGTCGGTTCCCCGGATATCGGTACCTCCGACGCCCACTTTACTGACTCCGGCTGACATTCTGCTCCCAGATGTCTGCCTGACGCCAGGCTCTCCGGGCCTTCCAACCTGGACCTGCCCGTAAGGCCTCCAGCCGGGCCATCTGCTCTGGCAGCTCCTCCGGCTCCCAGGTACCCTGCGTCATATCAGACGCCGTTGTACCCAGGACCACAGTACCCGGTGCCACAATACCCGACACCTGGTATTCTGCCGCCGGGTTTCGGATACTCTCCTTATGGATATAGTCCATACCCATATCCCCCTCCTCCACCGCCCCCTCAGCCGCCGGTGGATTTGCAGGAGACACTGGCCTCCTGATGGGCTGAGGCCAAGGCTTAGCACACCAGAGAGGTGAAGAGTCATCTACCAGTGACGGTGCCGGTCCCGGTTCCTGTACGTCCACGGTGACACACTCCCTCACCACCTCCGGACACCAGGGCTAATCCCTCAGGGTCCAGAGAGGGGCAGGACACGCTTCCCCGAGGGCTTCCCAAGGGGTCCATTCCTCCCCCTAGATGGGAAAGGGAGTCTTTTTCTTCTTCTTCCTCCTGTTCCCCCTCGGGCTTCTCGGACTCTTCCAACGGCTGCTCTGAAAGGGACAACGAGCCACGCTCTCCATCAAATCCCAGGCCAAGGACTCCTCTGAAGTCACCTCCGGAAGATCCTTCCTTTACAGAGCTGCTACGCAAAATCCAGGAGGTATATAAGTGGCAGTCTTTGGAACCAGACCCTCAGCGGATGAAACTCGCTGAGCATCTGGATCTGCCCGTGACAGCTTCTACCTTGGTGCCACCCTGGATCGAGCCTCATGCCGACCTTGTTACCACCATTTGGAAACAGCCGTCAGCTCTAGCCCCACGTCCTCGGAAGTAGAACAGGCTATACTAGGCTCCCGAGAGTGTTGACTTTTTAGATTCTCACCCTCATGCTGACTCAGTAGTGATTAGCGCCGCTCACGGCCGGTCGGCTAACCCAAAACACCTTAGCTTGTCGCCACCTGACAAAGAATCTCACCTACTGGTCCAGTATGGTAAGACGATTTCTGCTTCTTCCACGCTGGGGATCAGGGCCCTGAACTATGCCGGTCATATGGGGGATTACCAGAAGGCAATTCTTACTCAGGTGGAAGCCAAATTGGACTCCCTGCTGGACTCTCAGGTCAAGCAGGAGTTGGCTGACCTTGTCCACTCTGCATGTTCAGCCAAGTTGACACATGCGACCTGTGATGCAGTGGACACTGCTGGACGGAGCTCAGCTTTCACCGTAGGCTTATGTCGTCATGCTTGGCTCCGTGTGTCAGGGTTGGTCCCGGAAGTGCAGTCCGCTATTCAGGGAGCTCCCTTCTGGGGCTCGGTGCTTTTCGGTGGCGATGTCAAGGAGATCATCACCGATTTGCAGGAGAAGGGGATGGCACTAAAGTCCGTTGACTCTGTACCATTCCCACCAGCCACAGCGCCGTCCCATTCGCAGACAGAATCGGCCTAAGGCGAAACCTCCGGGAAAGCGGGCCACTAAACGTCGGGCCCCCACAGCTGCTAAGCCCCCTCTGCCCAAAAAAGCAGCGGGTGCTTCAGCTGTGGCACTGCCCCACACCACCTGACCCTTTCCTCTCCCACAGCCTCTGGACTCCCCGGAGGAACCGGTAGGAGGGAGGTTTTCCCTCCACCTTCCGGGCTGGGAGAGGATAACATCAGATTCTTGGGTGCTCCAGCTGATCACAGAAGGACACTCAATAGAGTTTCTACAGAAACCACCTCGCCACCCCCAAAGGTCATCGTATTCTCGGGAACATCTTCTCTTGGTCCAGGAAGAGATTTCAGCTCTGTTGCTGAAACAAGCAATAGAACCCGTCCCTCTTCATCTTCAGGGGACGGGTTACTATTCCCACTTCTTCCTGGTCCTGAGGAAGACAGGAGATCCAAGACCCACTCTGGATCTCAGTTCCCTGAATCTTTTTGTGGAGTACAAAAGGTTCAGAATTCTCTCCTTGCAGAGCCTTCCGCCCCTCCTCCGTTTGGGCCAATGGCTATGCGCTCTGGATATGCAGGATGCTTACCTGCACATTTCCATTCGCCCGTCTCACCGCAAATATCTTCGTTTTGCGCTCCAAGGGGTCCACTACCAGTTCAAGGCACTTCCTTTTGGCCTATCCTCGGCTCCCCGGGTATTTACCAAATGCCTTGCAGTGGTGGCAGCCAACCTGCATACTCGGGGGATGTGTGTGCAAGTTTTCCCGTACCTGGATGATTGGCTCCTGGCGGCCTCGTCCAGGGAGGAACTCCTGCACTGCCTCGCCCTTACCCAGCAGGTTTTTGCCTGCCTGGATATTACTATCAACCATTCCAAGTCTCACTTGATCCCATCTCAGAGACTACAGTTTATAGGGGCGATTTTAGACACGACCATTGGCAGGGCCTTCCTGCCACCGGACAGGGTGTCCACCCTCCAGACTCAAGTAAGTCTGTTGTCCGGCCGCAGGCGGGTCAGTGCAAGATCGGTCCTTCGCCTCCTCAGGCTCATGGCGGCTGCTATCCCGACAGTCCCTCGCGCTCGGCTCCCATGAGAGTTTCTCAGTGGATGCTCCGCTCCCAATGGGATCAGTTGGTGGACGACTTAGATCACCTGATTCTAGTCTCCTCACCGATGCTTCGAGACCTGCAGTGGTGGATGGCTCGAGAGAACCTGCTTCGGGGAGTTCCTTTCTTCCTTCCTCCCCACTCCCAGACTCTAACCACAGACGCCTCGTGCTAAGGTCGGGGAGCACATCTCGGTCCCCATCGGACCTAGGGCTCTTGGTCCAAGCTCGAACAGACACTCCACATCAATGTGCTCAAGCTTCAGACAGTTCTGTACACTCTCCAAGCCCTTCACCTGTACATTCTTCCTGGCCACCTAGCTGTCCAGACGGACAATATGTGCATGGTTTGGTACATCAACAAACGAGGGGACTCAGTTCTACCCTCTTTGCAGGGAAGCAATGAGGATTTGGGATTGGGAAGCACAACACGACCTTCACCTCATGGCAATTCATGTTCCGGGAATCGACAACACCTTGGCAGACAAGCTAAGTCGCTCGTCCGCTCTGGCTCACGAGTGGGAACTGAACCAAGGGGTTCTAGACAGTATCTTCCAACACTGGGGAACACCACAGGTCGACCTGTTTGCTTTTCTTCTAAACGCAATGCTTCCCGACTTCTGCTCGCTCGTTCCAGAGCGAGGCATTTTCTGGAGAGACGCTCTGTCTCTAGACTGGAAGGACAGATTCGTCTATGCCTTTACCCCAATTCCTCTGATCCCACGAGTCTTGCAGAAACTTGTTTCAGAAGGAGCACGAATGATTCTGATCGCTCCTCTCTGGCCCAGGCAAGTTTGGTTCTCTCTTCTACAACAATACTCAGAGGATCTTCCTCTTCCTCTATCATGAAGTTTGCTGACCCAGGATCAGGGGACTCTGGTCCATCCAGGTCTCAAGTCACTTCAGCTTCATGCATGGCTCCTGCAGACATAGCACAAAGTCGCTTTGGGGTTTCTCCCCAAGTGGCGGAGATTTTGGTGGAGGCTAGAAAACCCTCCACTAGATCTACATACGCCATGAAGTGGAAAAGGTTCACTATCTGGGCTGCTTCGAAAGACGTGGAACCCTTTTCCTGTTCAGCTTGGCTACTGCTAGAGTACCTACGCCATCTTTTTGACCTGGGTCTTAGCCACTCTTCTCTGAAAGTTCACATGGCGGCCATCTCAGCCTATCATGTTCCCTTTGCAGACAGAACATTCACTCAGCTGGAGGTCTCTAAGACTTGCCTCAGAGGGGTTCTCCATCTGAGACCTCCTATACGTACTCCCGCCCCTCCTTGGGATTTGAACTTTGTTCTTGAGAAACTTACTCTGCCTCCTTTTGAACCGGCAGCTTCCCCAGACTTGAAGTTCCTTTCATGGAAGACTCTCTTCCTTGTGGCCATTACGTCTGCTCGGAGAATTTCCGAGCTTCAGGCCCTGATGTGTAAAATTCCATGCTTGATTTTCCACAAGGCATTAATGGCTCTCGCACTAACCCTAAGTTTCTTCCCTAAGGTGGTAGTAAGGTCTACTCTGAACCAGTCCATAGAGTTACCCACCTTTTTACGAGTACTCCAATCAAGGGAGTATTTACTCCATACTATGGACGTTCACCAGATTCTGAGATACTACACTAACAGGACAAAGGATCTCAGGAAGACTGATCAACTGTTTGTCTCTTTTGCACCCAAAAGGGAAGGCAATGCTGTTTCTAAGCAATGCCTATCTAAATGGTTGGCTTATTGTATCACTTTCTGTTATGACAAGTACAACAAGACCCTCCTGGGTCAAGTAAGAGGCCACTCCACCAGGGGAGTCGCTGCCTCAGTGGCTTGTTTTAAGAATGTGTCAGCGGTGGACATCTGTGCTGCCGCCACTTGGACCTCCGTCCATACCTTTACAAAACATTACAGTTTGGATATTGCCTCTCGCCGTAGAGCAGGCTTCGGGCTTGCTGTTCTGCAAGGCCTCCTCTCTTAAGGCTTGCACAGCTAGAGGTTCTACTTGAAATAGATTTCCTCCTCCCGTGTGCTTCTTCTTGTTCCAAACTGCTTGGGACTCAGTCCTATATGTAATTACCTACTGCAAGAGCCCTCTCGAAGTAAGATAGTACAGTTACGTAAGAACTTACCATAACAGTAGATCTTCGAGAGAGGCTCTTGCAGTAGGTAATACCTTCCCGCCCTCCATCCCCCTAAGCTTTTTCAGCTCCTTTTCCAGGGAGGGAAATATCCGCTCCTCTCTCGTCCAGCCTCCTTTGGCCTGTGGCGGGAAAGAACTGGAAGGCGGGCGTCAGGGACTGCCCCTTTATACCGACATCTCCTGACGCCGGTCACCTGATGTGGGGGCAGTCCCTTGCCATGGACTTCTAGCTAAAATTTTTTCCATGGGGTCCTGCCACCTGCCGGCGTCAGTCCTATATGTAATTACCTACTGCAAGAGCCTCTCTCAAAGATCTACTGTTATGGTAAGTTCTTACATAACTGTACTTTCAAGATGGTCACTCAGTCACTAGTCATACAGTCCTTACAGCAGGGAGACTGTCTAGCCTTCCTGGACCTAACGGACACTTACTTCCATATACCCATAAGGAGGTATCACAGGAAGTTTCTCGGATTCAGACTCCCTTCAGGCCACTATCAGTTTGCTGCAATGCCCTTTGGCCTGTCCTTTGCCTGAAGAGTCTTTACCAAGTGCCTGGCAGTGGTAGCAGCACACCTCAGGAAGCTGGTTGTCTCTGTCTACCCCTATTTAGATGACTGGCTCATAGTGACAAAGTCTCCTTGTCAGGTCGAGTCCCTTTCCCTTTCACAGCACACTTTAGTGTCTCTGGGATTCCTGCCTAAGGTGGTTTCAGAGTTCCACCTAAACCAGTCCGTTACTCTACCTGTCTTCTTTACTGAGAAATCCACTGCTGGGGAGCAAAGTCTTCACAGCCTGGATGTCAAAAGAGCTCTTTTTTACTACCTAGAGCATACTAGACAGTCCAGAGGCTCTTCCACTCAGTTAATCCTCACCTACTGGGATGTAGGCAGAGGAAGACCAGCTACCAAGAGAACTATTTCCTGCTGGTTGGTCTCTTGTATTAGATTCTGCTATGAAAAGGTTGATCATCAACCTCCTGTGGGTATCAGGGCCCACTCCACAAGGAGCTCTGCAGCCTCTGTGGCAGCAGCAAGAGACATACCCCTTCTGAATGTCTGAAAAGCAGCTACCTAGAAATCTGTGCACACCTTCACGAAGCACTACAGTTTAGATGTGCAGTCCAGATCTGATGCCAGATTTGGCAGGGCGGTTCTGCAGAGCCTCTTTCCCAAGTCGGTTCTCTGCTCACCTCTTACTTGGTACTGCTCAGTAGTCTGCTGTAGTTACTGATGCTAAAGGACTCCTGGGGTAAGAAGAAAAAAAAAATTACCGCAGTAAGCTTCTCTCTTCCAAGGGGTACTTTGTCATCAGTCAGCACTGAAAGGGTGGTAGGGTGCAATGGATGTGGGACGGCCATTATATTAGCTATAGCATGAAACCTGATGGGCTGCATGCTATGTAGACAGATTGCGCAGCTAAGGGAGGAGGTGGGGTGGTTGAGATGGACACTAAGCAGGACAAGGGGAAGGGACAGAGGGGAGGACTGGTAGAGGTCCATAACAAGAACAAGGGGTGAGGAGGTAGAAGAGGGAACACAGGGGGAGATGCAGGGAGACTACAAACAAGGATAACAAAAGATGAGAGCAGAAGGGAAGAGGACTGGAAGAGAACGAAAGGATACACAAGCAGGGAGGATGTGGTAAAGGGGAACTTAAAGAGGGCAGCAGGCAGCTCGGGTAAAGGTGGCGAGGTAGACAAGAGAGACCAGAGGAATTTATTTATTTAGCTTTTGTTGACCAGGTAAGTACACTAGACAAGACATTTGCCTATTTTCAGGTATGACCCGGGAGAGTACAAGGAAAGCGAGTAAAATACAGAGGACAACATAATACACTTTAGGCAGTTTCTCAGAGTCAGGGAAAACATGACATATTCAGTAGGTACAAACGAGTAAATAATGGACAGACCAGATACATAGAGTCAACCAAGGCTATGAGCAGCGCATTGTATACAATTATATACAGTTCAGGACCTCCCAAAAAAGTAAAGCCCAGTCAGAGCAATTCCTGATACATAGAGCAGAACCATTGTATGCAGGGACAAACCCACGTTCATCCACACTGTTTGACATTGTCCCCTTCCACTTTAAATCTGCTGGAGGTCTTCAAGCTGGTTCCCCCCCCCCCCGGGTGGTATATACCTCAGCTCTGCCCCATGACACCAGATCTTCCTTTCTGCTGGAAGATACAGGTTGCCTCCTTCATGCTCTCGCATCTTGTAGGCCCTGGCTTTCAAATCGTTGGTTTTACCAAAATTGAAACTCGTTCGAGTTAGCGATTGTGCTTTTATAGCATCGATCGTGGAGAAAAAAATCCTCCCCGGGATTTCGCCTGTGTCCCTGCGACCAAAAGATGTCACACACTGATCCCCTCCTGACGTGTGTCTACTGCCTAGGTGTTGGCAATGACACCTCGTCCTGCAGTTGTGCTTGTGGACAACCACAAGGCACACCTGAAGCTGGGGAGACCAGAAAAAGGGAACCCTCTGGTGAAGTCCAAGGAGGCTAGGTGGGCGGTTTCTGCGGCCGCAGGCCCTGCAGAGCAACTGGAACACTTGAAGGCATTCAAGGAGGAAGCCTATCGGGCTTCCGCCAATTGAAGCTTTTTTTGTTCCTCTCAACCTAGGCTCCACCTTTACCAGTTCTTTCAGAGAGTTGTGCCAGCCTCTCCCCACCTGGGGTGAGGCACCCTCAGGCTCACACTCCGCTCGCTCTCGGAAGAGAGACAAAGAACCTTCATCTTTGTTCCGACGAAGACGATCTTGGGACTGAGAGGGCTCTGAGTCCCAAAAGCATGCGGTCTCTACCTCGGTCGAGATCGCCTCCTCGGCCGCCAGCTTTACGGATTTTCTGTCTGGCCAGGGGACCGAAGAAGTGGCCAACAAGGTCGAGATAATCCTCGACTCGATCGACCCTTTGTCGCCGGCCGTGGCCGATGACTCCTTAGAATGGACTACGGCTGGCGTCCCCATCAAGGATCAGGTTCCGGACCCTAGGGTTTCACTGATCCCATCGGTGTCTCCTAATTGACCGAGTCAGCCTCCCTGATCTTGGTCACGGTCCAGGACCCCTTCGGCCAAATGACCGAGGAACAGCCATAAGCGCTCAAACAAGAGGCGGCGCCACAGGTCATCCTCATTCTCCTCTGACGAGGAGAGGCTCCAACGGAAACATCGTCGGTGCTATGAGGACATTATGTGGCATCAGCTGATCCTCACCGGGTAGAAGCAGGCTCCACCACCCAACCCGGCCATTACTTGGCTTTTACCTCCCAGGCCAAGGCCCACCCCTCCGGAACCAAAGTCTCTGGTTCCTCCGCCTGTGAGGCTGGCCTGTCCACCGGTTTGGCCTATTTTGATCTCTCCACCTATCCTGGTGGAACTGCCACCTAAGCAGCCTAAGGGAGGGGTTCCCTCGAAAGAGGACCGACTAGACACCGGACTTCCTCGACGTCTGTCGGTTACAGTTATCCTGAACCTTCCTCAGCGGATCAAGGGTGATTTAGGCAGTAGACTGCTGTATCATGACTTCTCGGATTCGAATGTCACCAGGCTCCACTCTCATCCTGGGGATAATGAGTCGTCCGTTGGCACAGGAATGGAGGAAAGCCCTTCCTCCTTCCAAGGGATTCTCTGTCTCATTTCCGATTCCCCCAGAATGCCCCTGGAATCTATCCAAAAAAAGGCAGAGTACCCTCACAGATATTCTTAAGAGAGGGGATACCCCAACGGAGGCCTTTCCAATGACTGAAGCCATTGTTGGCCCGGCCCTTGAATTTTGGCAGCACCCTGCCTCATGCCTAGCACCGTCTGCCCACATGGCCTGCAAATACACGATGCCCATGGGATCCCTTGCGGGGTTCACGGAGCATCCTTCGACTGAGAGCCTGGTGACTGCCTCTGTGTTCAGGCGTACTGGTAGTTCGGCCGACACTGACTGACCTCTGGACAAAGAGTCCAAAAATATGAACCACACTGCCCAAAAGGTCTATGCGGCCTCCTCTTTGGGTCTTCATCAAGCTAGCTCAGCCATCATTATGGCACACTTCTCTCATGCCCTTCTCGGGTCATTAGACGAAGTCCTCCCTCATTTCCCTGTGGACATGCAGACCACAGTCAAACAGGTCCATGACCAGGGCCATGCTGTTGCCAAACAGCAGCTCCAGATGGCCCTGGACATTGGGGATTCTTTTGCTCGCTCGATGACCACCGCAGTGGCCTCTCACCGCAGGAATTGGCTGAGGCTTTCCTCCTTCCAGGGGGATACTCAGCACAAGTTAGCTGATGTGCCTTTCATGGGGACCAACCTGTTCGTTCCAGGAGTGGCTGGTCACCTACAGCACATAGAGCAGTCCAGTGCCACCTTGGATGCCACTTCTGCCAGGGGTTCTTCGGGCAAGAACCAGCAGAAGAAGAAGAAGAATAAGCCCTTTCGGCATTCTTCCGCAGTGGTCCGGCAGTCCTCCTATCAAGGAGGACAGATGCATCAGCAGCAGGCTCAAGCTTGGCACCCTCGGCCCAAGCCTGGACCCCAATAGGCCCACAAAGGAGGCAGAGTCTCAGGTCCTGGAGCCTCCTCCTCCAAGCCTGCCCAGTGACGGGATGGGGGTTGCCACCCCTGTCTCCGTCACGCCAGCTCTAGACCCTCCCGTGGGGGATCGGCTCTGCCACTTCCTTTCCGCCTGGTCCACTATCACTTCGGACAGGTGGGTTCTCAAAGTGGTCGGTCGGGGACTGCCTCTAGAGTTCAAGCAGTACCCTCCCAACCGAGCCCGCGCCCCTCGGGAGGAATGGATTTCCACATGCACCCAGTCGGCTCTTCGAGATAACATAGCTCAGCTCCTCCGCAAGGAGGCAGTACCTCCTGTGCTGGATCCTTCAGCAGACCCAGACTTTGTCTCCAGGTACTTCGTGTTGCCCAAGCGGATGGGGGGTTGGCACTCCATTCTAGATCTCCACGACCTGATTCAGTTTCTCAGGTCTCGCACTTTTCGGATGGTCACTCTGTCCTAGATCATAACATCCTTGGAGCGAAACATGTGGTTCTGTTCACTGGATCTGCAGGACACATTCTTTCATGTCCCAATCCGTCCATCCCATCAGCAGTTCCTCCGCTTCAGGGTTGAGGTGACCCTGTACCAGTGCCGAGCCATGCTGTTCGGCCTGTCATCGGCCCCACGGGTCTTCACCAAATGCATTGCAGTGGTGGCAGGCCATCTTCGGCATCGAGGAGTCAGAATCTACCCTTACCTTGACGATTGGCTCCTGGAAGGTCTCGCACAACAGGAGGTGGGGAGGTCCAGAGATCTGGCCCTTCAGACTTGCTCTCAACTCTGCCTCTTGATAAGCGAGGCCAAGTCGGAACTCGTGCAGTCCCAGGTGATGGCTTTCATTGGGGCAGAGCTCGACTCTTGTCAAGCCAGAGCTCAGCTACCAGCGGACAGGGTGGAGGTTCTCTCCTCCTTTTCCCAATCATTTCTGGTTGGGCACTTGCGCCCTGCCCGAGACTTTCTACTCTTTCTGTGTTACGTGGAGGTGTGCACCTCGGTGATCCATTGGGCCCGGTTGCACATGAGCCCCCTTCAATGGGAGCTGGCCGCCCAGTGGACTCAGTGCCATGGTCATTTCGACCGGCTAATCACTGTGACCCAGAAGATGTGGGATGCTCTCCAATGTTGGACCGCCCCAGACCGGTTGCAGGAAGGGATCCTGTTTGTCCACCCTGAGCCGATGGTCGTTCTTATGACCGATGCCTCTCTCATGGACTGGGGAGCCCTCATGGAGGACAACAGGGCCCATGGGTTCTGGAACCCCGAAGAGTCCCGATGCCACATCAACCTGTTGGAGCTCAGAGCAGTCAGACTGGCACTGTCAGCTTTCGCTCCTTAGCTGCGGGGTCAAGTGGTTCAAGTCCAGACGGACAATACTATGACCATGTACTACCTCAACAAACAGGGCAGCATGCACTCCCGTCTGCTGTGCAATGAGGCGCTGCGGATGTCCTAGCCATTCATGTAGCAGGAGCCTCGAACCAGCTGGCGGATGTGCTGAAATGCATAGGCCAGACATCCCATGAGTGGTGTCTCTATCCAGAGGTAGCTTACAGCCTGTTCTCCTGTCGGGGCAAACCGATGGTGGACCTGTTTGCCTCCAGGGAAAACACCAAGCTGAGGCTGTATCATGCCCACCCCACTCAGCAGGGATCACTGCAGGGGATGCCTTCTTGAGGCCATGGCCCCCAGGCCTCCTCTGCGCCTTCCCTCCATTTCCCCTGATCCATAAGCTGTTACTCAAGGTGAGGAGGGACAATGCGAAGGTGATTCTGGTAGCCAGATCTTCTCAGCCTCAGCTCAACCAGGGGAAGGTCTTCAATCCCTTCACCTCACAGCCTGGTACCTGAGCGGCTAGAGTTCCAGGCTTTGGGGCTTTCCGAAGATGTTTACACCATGGTGGAGGCATCTAGAAAGGAATCGACCAGGAAATGTTACGCCTTCAGATGGAAAAGATTTTCCATTTGGTGTCAGGGTCGACTACCTTTGGTCTCTCTCCAAAGGGGGTCTATGGTCTTAGATCCTTAGGGTACACCTGGCAGCCATTTCTGCTTACCAGGCACTGGCCGGTCAGCTGACATTGGCGCAGGAGACAGTGGTTGGGTGCTTTTTCAAAGGCCTGGATCACATAACCCCCCCCCGGCGATGCGTGAACCTTCACCTCTGTGGGATCTGCTGCTGGTTTTGGCAAAGCTCATGGGCAAGCGATTTGAACCCATGCACAAGTGTGAGCTGTCACACTTGTGGAAAACGGCCTTCCTGGTGGCTATCACATCAGCCAGAAGGACAGGGGAGCTCCAGGCGCTTTCAGTGGACTCCCCTTATCTGGTCTTCCACAGGGACAAAGTTGTCCTGTGCCCCCAACCGAAATTCCTTCCGAAGGTAGTTTCAGAGTTTCTCCTTAACCAGATGTTGACTCTGCTGGTTTACTACCCTAACTACACCTCGGATGCGAGTACAGGCTCCATACTTTGGACCTGAGACGTGCTGTCTCCTATTATAAGGAGAGGATGGAGGATATTCGTGGAGAGGTTCACCAGCTGTTTGTCACTTACGCTGAAGCCGCTTCTGGCAGGCCTGCAGTGAAGCAGACTATTGCAGGATGGATTACATCATGCATAGGTCTGTGCTATGAGTTGGTGGACAAGGAGCCTCCCAGAGGGATAAGAGCTCATTCTACCCGCCATACTGCTGCATCAGTGGCCACTTCCAGGGACATCCCTATCCAGGAAATCTGTCAGGCTGCTACCTGGAAGTCAGCTAACACCTTTCTCACCCACTACCACATCGACCTTGAGTCATGCTGGGATGCTGGTTTTGGGGCTTCAGTTCTCCAATCTCTGTTCCCTAAGTAGGGGGTGTGCACCTTGCCTCCCTCCTCCCAGAGAACTGCTTGGAGTCTGCCAAACAGTGTGGTTAAACAACATATCCACGCTCTTAGAAAAACAGGTTACTCACCTGTAGCAGTAGTTCTAGGAGTGGTATATATTGTTCATCCACACGGACCCACCCGATCTCCCCAGCTGCAGATGCACACAACCTGGCTTCCAGTGGGCAAAGATCTGGCGTCATGGGGCGGACCTGAGGTATATACCACCCGGGTGGGTGGGAGGAGCCAGCTTAAAGACTTCCAGCATATTTAAAGTGGAAGGGAACAATGCCAAACAGTGTGGATGAACAATATATACCGCTCCTAAAACTACTGTTACAGGTGAGTAACCTGTTTTTGCTATGTGCCGTGTAGGTAGTTGGAGAACCAACTGAGCACGGGAAGGGACAGACCAAGGGACCTGAGTTGAGAGCAAAGTAGGACATTGTCAACTAGGTCAAAGGCCTTGGACAAGTTTATGAAGATGGCACCTGAGAGCTTGCCCTGGTCCATAGCTGCTCTGATCCCAGAAGAGACAGTGACAAGAGCAGAGGATGTGCTGTGCCCTTTTTGAAATCCATGCTGCGTGGGAGACAGCAACTCATGAGACTGAATATACTCTGTGAGTTGCCCAGCCACAACTTTCTCGAGAAGTTTGCTGATAGCAGACAGTATGGCTATCGGTCGGTAGTTGTCAAGAATCATAGGGTTACCCTGTTTGAGAACAGGGACAACCCTTGCCACCTTCCATGTGTCAGGGATAACTCCAGAAGCCAAGGACAAATTGAAGATATAGGCCACCGGGGAGCCAATATAAGAGGCACCAAGACGGAGGAGCTTAGGTTCCATGCGATCATGGCCAGCACTGGAGAAGGGGGAGAGACCAGGGAGCAATCTCTGCATCTCTCATGCTGTCACAGCCCTAAAATAGAATAACGGCTGGGAGACGGGCCAGTTGAGGAGCAGAGACCTGGATACGACTATTACATCCACTAGAGGAGAATAGGGAGGTGAAGGCGGACAGGCCTGAGAAATGCAAGTTGAACGCATTAGCGATGGTTAGTGGATTGTTGCAACTAGAACCATCAATGAGCATGTCAGTGGCCTCACAATTGGAAGAGCCACTTACAATGTTTTTAATGTTCCCCTAGAAATTCCTAGGGTCCTTAGCTGAATTCCGAAGTGTAGTTTTGCAGAATTCACTTTTTGCAGTCCTGATTGCTTCTTTACACTCATTTCTGAGCCTCTCCTATATTGCTGGAATATGGCCTGGTCCATTGTGACCTTGAATTTGGCCCAGAACTTGTCTCCAGCCCTCATGAAGGCAAGGAAGCTCCCATGCAGCCACTTGGTAGCACCCCCCTTACCCTCCATCCAATGAGAGGAGCGTGTTTATCCTGTAGCGCCCCGAAGGTGCTGAGAAAATGACTGACTACAGTGGTGGAGTCCTGGGTATTCCACACCATGGACCAGTCAGTAAGCCGTACATCGTTATGGAATGACCCCGGGTCAAACCTGGAGAAGTTCCTAACTTGGATGATTTTATGTGTGATTTTTGGGGAGGATATCTTCCATATGCAGTACACAGGGGAGTGGTCAGATATAGAGTCTGGAAGGGTACCAGAAGAGCTAATCCACTCTGGTCTATTGGACAGAACCCAGTCCAGGAGGGAGCTTTAGCCACCAGCAGAAGACCGTCTAGTGGGTTCCTCAATGAGTTGGGACAATGAGAGGCCAGCAAGCAGAGACTCATACAGCTTTGCATTACCACCAAGCCAGTTTAAGTTAAGATCACCCAGGATCATTAGCTTGTTATTCCCAATCTTTGAGCCAACAGTATCAAGGAGGTAGGATAGCCCCGACATACCACCCTTGGGGGGGATTGCAAGTACAGATAACGTGTAGCTTCTTGGTGTTCCTAAGTAACAGGACTGTGTGCAGCAGTTCACAGGAAGACTGCAAAGGCTGTTGGCTGCACAGAACCGTCAGGTTGAGGTGACTCTTGTGGTAGATCAAGATACCACCACCCCTGCTTTTTCCCCGGGCAGTCTTGCCTAATGAGATCAAAGCCAGGAAGCGCACACACCAGGTTGGGGGTTGAAGGCTTCAGCCAAGTCTCAGTTATACCAAGAATGTCAGGCTTGTAGTGCGTGACCCAAGCAAGTAGTTCAGCCAGGTTGGGCAGGAGGCTGCGGATATTGAGGTGGGCTATTTTTAATCCATTGTCTGACAGACAGCTCATAGGTGAGGAGGAGGCTTGGTAGGGAGGACCAGGCTTGAGCTCAATGTCCCCTTTAAGGCCTAGAGTCACCAATAGGAGCCAGAGGGGGGGAGCCATCCCTAGCAGGCAGCTTGCATCCAGATCACCTGACCATTATGACAGGATACCGGAAGCTTCTGAGATCAAGACAGCAGATAGGCCAAAGGGGCTGTCTGTCACAGGCTAATAGGTTAGATAAGGTGAAGTCAGGCTTCTCGAGCTGCTCAGGTGTGACCCAGGGGCTCCCCATGGGTGAAGCACAGTCAGCAATAAGCATAGGGAGGCATAGAGCAGTGAGCAGATCAATGATAAGGGATCTAGTGAATGGCACGGGCTTGGCCCCCCTCGTGAGAAGCTTGGGGTCCCCCATGTCATGTGCTTGAGTCTAACCAGGATACTAATGGGAAAGTATGCAGGGGGCAGGACAAGCCTGTCAGCCACTACAAGGGCCCCAGAAGGGAGAACTCAGTAGTGCAAGCCCACCAAGCCCCACTGGGCTACCCAGGAGGACTCCAGAGGAGCACCCAATAAACGGATGGTCTGTCCTACAGCTGCCCCCACAACCCAGGCCAGAATATAGCTCCCCCTTATGTGAGAGCACAGCACCAGCTGCTGACAGGATTACCAGGTTCCGTGGAGGTGATCACCAGACAGGAGGCTAGTAATAGAAAACTAGACACCACAATACAATAAGCAAACAGAAATGTTTCCTAGATGAGGATGCTAAAGCAGGATACATTGGACAGGCAGAAATTCTTCACACAATCAAAAATAGTAGACAAAATGAACTTGGCCCAAGCCACTCCGGGTAAGATAGGCTTGGCAGAGGCCTTTGTAAAATCAGAGAGAAAGGTTAGTCCGCACTATAAACACCACAAATAATGTGAGCTGCAGTATAGTCCAAATCACCTGAAAGACATGCAAAATAACAGAAACTCATAACCGAGCAACGGTAAGCCACCTAGCAGTAATGAGGTTCACAAATAACCCCCCAGGGTTCCCCCTACCAAACTACAGCTCAAGTGAGTTAGCAACATCAAGAAACAGATGAGGGATCTGGGCTAGAGAGAGAGCTAGCCACCACTGGTGACAGCTTTCTGCAAGTTCGGAGTTAAACAAAAGTCAGCAGCAAGAAAGTTTACCGGCTAATCGCACTGGCTGGGTGGAACACACAAGAAAAGTGGGAGGGGCTTAAGCCTATTTAACAGGAGGCGGGAACAGAGTGGGTGGGTGGGAAAATTGTCACCCCCCCCACAGCAGCAGCACTGAACAGCATCTGCCCGTCAATTCTTTCAGTCCCAGTCTGTTCTTTAGCCCACGTTTCTCCAGCTTCAAAGCAGGGGCTCTGATGATTCTTTAAGTGTCCTGTGCTGCCTGCTTGCAGGGGCGGTCCGCCTGACTGCAGTTAGAAAGTCGACGCCTCAACCCTGCACAATCAGTCGGCTTAGCAGTGGCGGGGGGGACCGACCAAGGCAGAGGTCTCCCTCACCACCCCTGTCTCTCAGTCTGGGAATAGGATTAGTAACCCACTGGACACTGCTCTAGCTTTTTCAGGTGGCAGAGCAGTCCGTCACAGCGGGAGGGACCAGTCAGGCTTGATGAGGAATTTTTTAAAAATGGCGCCAAACTTCAACCAAAACCAGGAGGCAGAGAGTAAGAAAGTCCAGCACAAGTTCACAAGATTCACCCCCCCCACAGCGGCACCAAGCAGCATCCGCCCATCGATTCTTTCAGTCCCAGTCTGTTCTTTAGCCCAAGTTTCTCCTGCTTCAAAGTAGGGGCTCCGATGATTCTTTAAGTGTCCTACGGCGCTTGCTTGCAGGGGAGGTCTGCCCGACTGCAGTTAGAAAGTCGACGCCTCAACCCTGCACCATCAGTCGGCTTAGCGGTGGCGGGGTGGACCCACCAAGGCAGAGGTCTCCCTCACCACCCCTCTCTCTCAGTCTTGGAATAGGAATGGCAGGAGACAAGGTACAGAGGTGCTAGGCCTGTGCTGAAAGAAGAGTGGAAAGCATGGAGAGGTCCTCAGTCAGAGGGATGCGTGAAGTGGGCATAGAGCATGTGGACAGATTTGCTACCCTGGGGAAACATGAAGAGGAACAGAAGCAGGAGAAGGGAGGGGGGGAGGAGGACTTGTGTGAAGTTGGAAAAGCAAAACAAAGGAATGTTCTGCAGGTGCTGGGAAGGAGCCAGGAGGAAAGTAAACAAAAGGGTAAGGGATGAACACACCCTCAAAAGGGTCAAGCCCCAAGGGATGAATGGCAACAAGCACTGGTCTAGCAGACCAAACCAAAGAGATAAAGGATGAGGTTACACCATCAGTGAGGAAATCTGATGGAACACAGGCAAGAAAAGGGCAGGGGGGTAGTGATAGCTGAAGGAGAGGCGGGGAGAACAGAACAGCAGATAACACCAGTGGGGAGGGACAGGAGGGAGAGGCACAGGAGGGGGTCAGAGCTCAGGGTGATAAGATAGGCAAAGGGAATGATGAGAAAAGAGTGGTAAAAGGGATGCCAGGAACTAGGAGAAAGGTAAATGAAATAAAGAACAACCAAAAGGACAAGGGGGTAGAGTACTACTCAAGGGAATCAGATGGAGGGCAGGAGAAGTGCAGTTTGGGTGGCGTGTATGCCGGGTATGATGGCACTAGAGGTAATACACCATATTTCATCATGGGATAAACAGGATGGGAAAATACACCTGGTGTTCCACCTGGGGACAAGTGATTTGGAGGGGAATAGTCTGGTGGTGGTACAGGCAAGATTCAGGGAGCTTGCTAGGTTTTGTAGCCATATGTGCTTCCAATCTATAGATTTTTCAGAGGTGTTGCCTGATCCAAAAGCTAGTACTGCAAGGAGACAGAGGATCAAGGAGTTTAATCATTTGCTAGCAGGATAGTGTGGGCAGATGGGCTATGGTTTAGTGGGGGACTGGGGGTCAACATGGAAGGATGAGAGCCTCTTTGCCCTGGACAGATTGCACCTAAACGGGGAGGGAATGGATGTACTCAAAGCAAATTAGGAGAGTTCATAGAAAAAACATATAATTTAAACTAAATTGGGGGTTAGAAAAGCCATGCCAAAAGATAGGAGAGATGGGGATTTGGCCCCGGAAAGATGAAATGTTGAACACCAACTTGCCCAAGGCAGGGGGAAGGGGAAAGTTGGTGGAAGGCATTAGCAGCCAGTGCCAGGAGCTTGGAAAATAAGATGGTGGACTTGGAGGCCCTCATGGTGGACGAAGGACTGGACATAGTACCGATAAGTGAGACTTGGTGGACAGAACATCATACCTGGGAGACAACCATCCCTGGCTGCAGGCTACTTAGAAGGGGCAGGGTGGGTAAGAAGGGGGGGAGTTGCTCTATACGTCAAGGATGACATAAGGGTAACAGAGGGCCAGGAGGAAGATGGGGAGACAGAGCTCCTGTAGGTAACACTAGACAAAAGGACAGGGGAATCCTTGCGCCTGGGGGTGGTATACAGACTGCCTTCAAAGGGGGATAAAGGGGATAGACAGCTGATGCAGGCAGTCACGCAGATGGCTCTCAAAGGGGAATTACTCCTGGAGGGAGACCTAAATCTCCCAGATGTGGACTGGGGCATCTTGGGGACAGTATTGGCTAGAAGTAAGGGAATATTAGTGGTGCTGCAGGAAGTATTCTTACAGCAGCTGGTCAGGGAGTCAACAAAAAGCAACAACCTGCTGGACTTGGTCCTGACAAATAGGGAGGAGGTTGGAGATGTACTGGGTACCAGCGACCACAGGACGGTAAGGTTCAGGGTAAGGACAGGGAGGGAGGCAAACAAAACCAGCACAACAGTTATGGACTTTAGAAGCATAGACTTCCATAGGATGAGAAGGATAGTGGGGGAAGGGATGGTGGGAACAGAGAATATAAGGGATGTGGAGGAGTTATGGGAAACTATCAAAGGTGGGGTGCTAAAAGCCACGCAAATGTGCATAAAGAAGGTAAGGAAGAGCAGAAAAAAGGGGAGACCACTTTGGTTTACAAGGGAGGTGTCGAGAGCAGTCGGGGACAGGAGGAGGGCTTTCAGAAAATATATGAGGACACAAAGGAGGACGGGGAGGGTTATAGGGAGAAAAGGCTAGCAGGGCAGAAGATGAGGGCAAAGGCGGAAACAGGAGAGAATTGCTAAGCAGGCTAAAAAGGGTGACAAAATGTTTTTTAGATGTGGGGGAAAAGAGGAAGGCAAAGCAGGAGATTCCAAGTCTGAGGGGGGAGGGAAGGATATAACTGGAAGGGAACTGTGAAAAAGCAGAAGAGCTGAACAGATACTTTTGCTCGGTATTTACAGAGAAGGAGGAGGGCAGGGGGCCCAAGCTTAGGGGAGAGAGAGGACAAAAGGGTGGATCCAAGTCCATTCAGTGTAGAGTTAGGGGAGAAATAGGCAGGTTGAAGGTGGATAAGGTAATGGGGCCGGACGAGCTGCACCCGAGGGTAATCCGGGAGCTGGGGGAGGAGTTGGCTACCACACTGACGAGGCTATTCAGCTTGTCTCTGGATTCGGGGAGGGTGCCAGAGGACTGGAAGAGGGTGCATGTGATGCCGCTGCACAAAGGGGCTAGTAGGGAGGTGGCGGAGAATGATCACCCAATCAGCCTCACCTCAGTGGTGGGGAAGGTCATGGAGGTGCTCATAAAGGAGAGAATGGTGGACTACCTGGAGGATAGTGGCTTACAGAACAACTAGCAGCATGACTTCTCGATAGGGAAGTCATGCCAGATGAATTTGATTGAGTTTTTTAATTGGGTGATGCAGGTAGTCAACCAGGGTGGCGGTGGATGTAGCCTAGCTGGACTTCAGTAAGGCCTTCGACATCGTCCCCCACAGATCGGTGAGCAAGCTGGAAAGTGTAGGGGTAGGGGGAAAATAACCAGGAGGGTGGAGAACTGGTTGGCAGGCAGAAGCCAGAGGGTGGTAAATGGGGTGTACTCCGAGACGGGGAGATGACAAGTGGGGTGGCCCAGGGGTCAGTGCTGGGACCCCTCCTTTTTAATCTACATTAGTGATATAGTAGAGGGGCTGAGGGGGAGGGTGTGCCTTCTTGCTGATGATGTGTAAATCTGCAATAGGGTGGACACCGTGGGTGGGGGGGATGGAGGACATGAGGCAGGACCTGAAGTCTCTGGAGGAATGGGCAGACTTGGCAACTGAAATTCAATGCTAAGAAGTGTGCTGTGATGCACTTGGGGCACAGGAACCCGAAAGCAAGATACACCCTGGGGAGGGGGGGACATCAAAGACACAGAGCAGGAGAGGGATCTGGGGGTTATAGTATCATGTAACCTTAAGGTGGGAAAACAATGTAGTAGGGTGGTAGGGAAGGCAAATGGGATGTTGGTATGCATTGGCAGGGGCATCACTAGCAGAAGGGGGGAGGTACTGTGATGCCCTTCTACAAAGCCCTGGTAAGGCTGCACCTGGAGTACAGAGTCCGGTTCTGGTGGCCACATCTACAAAAAGAAATAGAAGGGATTGAAAGAGTTCAGAGAAGGGCATCTAAGATGGTGCAGGGTATGCAAGGGAAGACATATGAGCAGAGATGTAAGGAACCGGATCTGTATGCATTGGAGACTATTAGCAAGAGAGGGGACATGATTGAAACTTTTTTAAATATGTCAAGGGGATCAACAAAGTAAAGGAAGGGTGTTTACTCAAAAGGAAGGAAGGGGCTGTAACTAGAGGACATAGCCTAAGACTCCAGGGAGGAAGATACAGTCAATGTGAGAGGACAGTTCTTCATGGAGAGGGTGATGGAGGCATCAAACAGGCTTCCAGAGGAGGTGGTGGAGGCTGTAACGGTGGAGAGATTCAAGAAACATAGAAACATAGAAGTTGATGGCAGATAAGGACCGCAAGGCCCATCCAGTCTGCCCATTTCTTTTTCTATCTTATAAATGTGCAATCGGCCTTTGCTCTGTCAGTGGCCTATCTATTCATACTCATCTGTATTGCTCCCTTATGCTTATCCCATGCCTGTTTGAAGCCCTGCACTGTATTCATAGCCACCACTTCTTGAGGTAGGCCATTCCATGCATCCACCACCCTTTCTGTGAAAAAGAATTTCCTCACATTCCCCCTTAATCGGCCCCCCTTTAATCTCATGCTGTGTCCTCTTGTCTATGCTACTTTTCTACTATTTAAACATGTTAGACTCTTTCACCTTGTTAATGCCCTTAAGGTGTTTGAATGCCTCGATCATATTACCTCTCTCCCTCCTTTGCTCAAGGGTACACATATTGAGCTCTGTTAATCTGTCCTCATATGTCTTCTGATGCAGTCCCTGCACCATTTTGGTTGCCCTTCTCTGGACTGCCTCAATTTGGTTAATGTCCTTGTGAAGGTGTGGCCTCTAATACTGCACTCAGTACTCCAGATGGGCCTAACCAGTGTCTTGTAAAGAGGGATTATTACCTCCTCTACAACTTGTGATACCCTACTAATACACCCTAACACCCCCTAGCCTTACCTACTGCTTTAGAGGTCTGCTTGGATGATTTCAGGTCATCAGTGATGATGATGCCCAAGTCTCTTTTCTTCCTTTGTGACTGCTAGCAACTCCTCCCAGCCTATAGGTGGCTTCAGGGTTTCTCTTCCTATGTGCATGATCTTGCACTTTTGCATTAAATCCAGTTGCCACTCTTCTGACCATTTTGCTAGTTTATCCAGATCTCTTCTCATTCTGCCCACCCCATCTGGATCATCTACTCTGTTGCAGATCTTGGTGTCATCTGCAAACAGACAAGCCTTACCTCTAGTCCATCTGCAATGTCACTAATGAAGATGTTGAAGAGGACTGGCCCAGGACTGATCCCTGAGGCCCCACTTGTGACTTGCATCTCTTCTGACTGTATACCATTTACCACCACTCTCTGTTTTCTGCCCGTCAACCAGTTTGCCACCCAGTTGACCAACTTCTGACCCACCCCAAGCCTACCCAGCTTATTTATCAATCTTCTATGGAACAGTGTCAAAGCTTTGCTGAAGTCAAGATAGGCAACATCAACTGCTCCCTCTTGGTCCACCACTCTGGTTACCCAGTCAAAGAAATCTATGAGATTAGTTTGACAGGACCTTCCTTTGTAAACCCATGCTGTCTTGGATCCTGTGCCCCTATGGATTCCAGGTATTGCACTATCCTTTCTTAAGGAGTGCCTCCATAATCTTGCCCACTACTGAGGTAAGACTGACTGGTCTGTAGTTCCCTGCCTCCTCCCTGCTACCACTCTTGTGGAGGCGGGATCACATGAGCCTTCTCCAGTCTTCTGGGACCTCTCCTGTGCTCAGAGACTCACTAAACAGTTCTGCTAATGGCTCTGCTAGTTCCACTTTTAGCTCCTTAAGTACCCTGGGATGTATGCCATCAGGTCCCATTGCCTTATCCACCCTGAGCTTAGCAAGCTCTTGTAGGACCCTTTCTTTTGTGAAGGGAGTAGTGCTCACCTCCCTCCCCCCTTGGTCCATGGTGCTGAGCTGTGGGCCCTGCCCTACCTTCTCTTCAGTAAATACTGAGCAAAAGTATCTATTTAGGATAGATGCTTTTACATGGTCCTCTCCTCACATGCTCCCTTTTCTCCATTAAGCTTAGCAATACCCCCTCTGGACTTTCTCCTTTCACTAATGTATCTATAGAAAGTCTTGTCACCTTCTTTTACTGTTCGTGCTAGTGTTTCCTCAGTTTGGGACTTTGCCTGCCTTACTGCCTTCCCTGCTTCCCTTAGGGCAATTTGGTATGCCTCCCTATCTTCATCCCGCTGTGTTCCCTTATATTTCCTGAAGGCCAGCCTTTTGGCTCTGACCTTTTCTGCTACTGTATTTGAGAACCAAAGTGGTTTCCTTCTTCTTTTGCACTTCCTTTTCTGTCTAACACAATGGGATGTTGCTTCAAGTATTGCATCCTTAATGCTTGCCCACTTTGCCTGTACCCCCTCACCTGTGTTTCTTTTTGCCAGGGCTAGCTTAACTCTGTTGGCCATCTTATCAAAGTCAGCTCCTCTGAAGTCCCATATTTTTGCCTTGGAATTGGATGATTTAGATGTAGTAGCCAAATTGAACCATACCATGTGATGGTCACTGGCCCCCAGGTGACCTTCTACCTGGAGATCTGTGATCCCTTCCCTGTTAGTCAGTACTAGATCTAGGATAGCCCTGTCTCTTGTGGGTTGTTGTACCAGTTGTTTGAGGCCCTCTCCTTGCAGGGAATCCACTATGTGTCTAGTTCTGGCAGATGTTCCTGCTGGTATTGACTAATCTGTATCCGGCATGTTGAAGTCTCCCATTATCAGAACCTCCCCTTTAGCTGTCATGTTTTGTATATCTTCTAACAGTAATGTGTCTATGTCCTCCCCCTGGTCTGGGGCCTGTAGACAACCCCAGTTCTTATGGTTGTCCCATTTCCTGTTTCAGGGTGACCCACAGTTCTTCTGGCTCCTTATGTGTATTCTGAATTTCTGTAGCTTTGATATTTTCATTGACATACAGGGCCTCTCCTGCCCCCCCTTTTTGCACCTCGGTCTCTTCTGAACAATACATAGCCAGGTACTGAAGTCTCCCAAGTGTAGTTACTGGTAAACCATGTCTCACTAATTGCTACTATGTCCAGTGTAGCCTCTGACATCATTGCCTGCAGGTCTGGGATCTTACTTCCCAGGCTGTGAGCATTTGTGTACATGATTTTCCATTGCCCAGATTTGGTGTGTTAGTTGTTGGGTAAGGTTTGGCATTACCCCTGTGCATTGTATGGGGAGACAAACCTTTTTTCTTACCTGGTGATGCAAATGAACTGCAAACATGCTGAATCCCTGTTTGACCACTAGCTGAGGGGGGAGGGGTGTTCTTCCCATTTGACGTATGGGGTGCTGCACCCCTCTCCCCAATTGCTAGTTTAAACATTCTGCAAAGACGTCAAACTTCTGCCCCAATGCACTGACTCCATCCCTCCCTCCTTAGTCAGATGCAGTCCATCAAATTTAAAAAACTTTTGCTCCCAGAACTGTTGCCAGTTCCCTACAAATCTGTGTCCTTTTTCCTGGCACCAGCCCTTGAGCCACGTGTTTAGCTCCCCTATCTCCCCTTCTCTGACCTTCCGTCCATCTGCCCCCCTCTCCCAGACTGGCAGGATCTCAGAGAAGGAGATGCCGGACGAAATGGATGCTAGTTTGTCACCCAGCCTGGTCAGGTGTTTCTTGGTCTCCACAACTGACCGGCTGGTGAGATCATTAGGCCCTATGTGTACTAGGACATCAATGTTTTCTCCTGCTTTGTGAACAATTTTAGCAATACAGTCAGTGTCTCTCCATGCTGGTACCTGGGAGACATCTGACCATTACCCCTGGCTGGAGATGGGTATCAGCTCCCCGAATCATGGAGTCTGCTATGATCAGAAGTTTTTTGGATTTCCTTTTTGCTTTTTTTGTTTTGGTTCCTGATTTGAGTGAGTTTTGTTGTGCTAACTCCTGTGCCGCAGTGTCCTGCTCTGCAGTGTCTTCTGCCTCTTTGTTTGATTTCAGAGATAGAGGCAGATACCTGTTTGTAGTGTTTATATGGTGTTTGGAGGTAATATGTTGGAGAGCAGAGAGTGATGGGGCACCCGATTTGCCCCTCCTAACCACCTGCCAACCTCCTGGTCCAACTACCCTCTGCGGTCGAGGTTTTTCTGTTGGATGCTGGGGAAATGGCAGGTGGTTCTTATAATGTATTTCCTCTTAAATATGAAATTTGAGGTGTGCAATCTCTGCCCATGCCACCCGGAGCTGATCTCCAAGATCTCCAATGGCCCAGCATGTAGGACAGTGTCCTAAATCCTGTAAGACTGTCCTTCTGAAAATTGTTCCACAGTACCTGCAGTTAATGATATCCATTCCAGATAAGTTGCTGGGTTTATAACCTAGTCAGAGTAATTAGAAGGAAAAAAATGCAAGTAATGGTTTAGTTGTGTTTTGTTTTTGTTTAACTTGTTATAACAAGTTAAATTACTAGTGCCCCTGTAAATGAGCTCACCTTGTGGATGCCAAACTGATCCACCCCTTCCTGCTCTGCAACAAGAAATGTCACAACTGTGGTACCCTTTAAAAGGAGTGTAGTGTGGGGTGGTTGGCTGGGCCCTTCCCCTGCCGAAAAAGAACAACCACGGATGAAAGAACAAGGAGGTAAGAGCAGAAACAACCATGCAAAACAACAAATGCAGTAACCCTGAAAGCTTATCCTAACGTTAGATAAAACTGTAAAACCTGTAAAGCACCACCTGTAATAATTTCAGAGAAGATATACGCTGTAAGAAACACTTTGCTACAGAGAAAAATAAAGCAGTGGAATGTTAGCAACAAACAGTAGCAATCCCTGTGAGTAAAAAATTAAAACAACACCACACAGTAAATCTGCTTAGCCAAAAGAAGTCTTAATCCTTTTCCCTTGCTCTGGTAAGGTTCTCTACTCTGCCTTTCAAGCAGTCTTGGAAGGAAACAGCTCAGGTGAAGCTAGGTGCCTTGGCCAGCAAACAAGAGCATGGGACAGTCATATAGGGCTGTATAGTAGGGGGAAGGGGCTCCAAAGGGGGGAGGGACGAGTAAAGGGGAGCAAGGGGCAGACCAGATGGGCCGGTGGGTCCTTTTCTGCCACCAAGTTTCTGTGATTCACAGAGCTTAGTGTCATCTGCAAAGAGAAGCAGCCTGCCCTGGCTGAACATATTGAAAAGGACCTGACCCAGGGCAGACTCCTGTTGTACCCCGATGATGATCTCCCTCTCTTCTGATTTGACCCCTGTAACAGGCATGGCCACCTGTTATAGTCAACCCACCACATTGTAAAATAAGAAAATAAAATTACTTAACTGCCGTAGGGTGCCAGGGTAGGAGTCCGAAGGGTTGACGCCAGTGTACCTGTAAAAATAGAAAAGGGGTCACAAAGGATCCATAATTCTTTAAGGGGTCCACCAGGGGGGAAAAGATAGGCTAGAAATAAAAGTATTACTTATCCGATAGCCAGAGTCCCTTGTCCTGTCAGACCTATGAATAAGGGGAAAAAAAAAAAGGTTAGCAAAAAAGTGTTAAAGGGAAAAAGGCAGAGACAGAAAGAAAAGAGAGTGAGATTTGGGGAAGAGGGGACTCAGCAAAAGCCCCTGTGCCCCTTGTGGTGGTCAGATAGCCACCATTTTAACTAAAGTAGCCATGTGGGCTAGTAGCCAAAATGTTAAATATAGTAGCCTTTTTGTTAAATAAAGCAGCCCAGGTGGCATTAGTGTTCTTGTGGAGCTTGGAAATGCCCTGTGAAGGCCAGTTTTAATTTAAATAAAGTGCCCTGGTAATCTAGGGGCTACTACCCAGGTGCAGAAGGCCTGCATTGTTGAAAAAAAAAAAGTTGAAATCCTTCCCTCGGGTTTAATGGGGCACCCCTGTGCCCTGTTAGTGCTGGACACTAAGTTTGGGTGGCAGCAGCAGCAGCAGGGAAAGTAAGTTGGGCTGAAGGAGCAGCCAGCGTTAGTGCGACCACGCTAGGAGAGTGCCTGCATGCACTGCAGTACTCCCAACCCGCATGGAGCGCAGACCACAGCCTACTCTGCTGGGTGGGAGTCGGGGAACAGCAGCAAGCAGTGGGAGGTGGAGGGGGCATGTAGAGAAGGCGCCTCCCTGAACCCTCCTGATTGCCGCCTCGGCGGCAGAGTTTTAATTTGATTATGCCCTACGGGACTTAAGAGAGCAGTAGAGGAGGAGAGAGAGAGCAGCGTGGCTGCATACAGGAGCCACTCCATGGCATGAATGTAGAACCTGGGGGGTGAGAGGAGCGAGAGAGCAGGGAAAGTAAAAAAAAAAAAAAAAATATGTGCTTCATCCTGCTGTCACGCATGCACGAGATTTCGGTGACTGCTTTTAAAAGCTTTTTTTTTTACTTTCCCAGCACTCAGTTTTATTTTAAAATGGGCAGGTCTAATACAACAATAGATGATGCATACTGTATTTAGCTTGTCAGCATAGGCGTGTGTAAAATCAGTGTCCATGCCGGCGCTCAGTGTCAGACATGCTGTCTTGGCTACCTTATGCTTCCGGGGGACGGGGTACTTGCAGACGGACCCAAAGGAAAGTGGAAATTCTTGAAAATAATGAATACTGGTAAGACTACTACTGTAAAGTATGTATATGACTATTGTGTGCATCATAGGGGGATCAGTGTGTGCATAGAGGCACACTGATGTAATTCTCTAAAAAATGAGGGTCAAGGCTGACAGTGCCCCTTTAAAGTGACAGGGCAGACAGTTAAGGGGCTACCACTGCCTAGTTAGAGAAAAGTTCAGTCAGGAAAAGCAAGTTAGAAATTTTGTTACAGAAGTGTTGGATGTGACAAATAATTCCAAGTAAGAGAAGAAAACCCAGGAAAGCAACACCCCTGCCGAGAGTATTTTTTTATTTCCCAAGTTTAATGTTTAGGGAGGCTTCACCTTCGACCAGGACCAAAGAAGAACAAGAGTGTAGCAGAACTCCAGAAGGACAATGCCTCATCCATCCCTGGGCAGGGCAGCAGCACTGAAGGATCTGCATCATCCTCCCGAAATTTGTCTTTGGGTTGAGGTACCATGAAATGTGGGGAGAACTTTTTTCACTGATCATATGAACAGACGAAATTTGCCAGCAAATAAAGGCCTAGAGGTCAATCAAGTCTGCTCGAATGTGCAGCTAGTACCCCTTATTCTGCAGCTGCCCCTTCCCTCCACCTTCATTGACCCTCCCCCTTGTCCTGTCCATCCCCTTTTGCAGTAGTCCACTGTTCTACTGGATACCACTTCTGCAGGTAATGCATTCCACCCAGCCACCATGCTCTCTGTAAAAAAGTGTCTCCTCATCTCCCTCCTGAACCTTCCTCCCTCCAGTCTCATATCATGGCCCCTGGTGTCCCTCCCCTCCCTTACTTTGAACAGCTCCTCTGTACCTGTCTTGTTTATTCCTTTCCTGTACTTAAAGGTTTCAATCATGTCTCCCCCGTCCCTCCTCTCCTCCAGTGAGTACATGTTCAACTCCCTCTGCCTCCTTTCGTATAAGTCCCCCAGCCCCTTGATCATCTTTGTCACCCTGTGCTGCACCCCTTCCAGTAACTTAATGTCCCTCTTCAGATATGGACGCCAGTACTGCACGCAGTACTCCAAGTGTGGTCTGACTAATGACCTATACAGTGGCAGAATCACCTCCTCCCTCCTCGAGGATATACCCCTTGCAATACAACCCAGCATTTTGTTGGCCTTTGCAGCTGCCTTCCTACATTGTGCTGAGTTGTTCATTGACCTTGTAATGAACACCCCCAGATCCTTCTCCTCCTCTGTCTGGGCTAGCTGCACTCCCCCTGGTGGTGGGGGTGAAAACTGTTGTATAAAGAAGGGATTAACTGTTTTGTCAGGAAAGAAAGTGATGTTTATCTGTGCAAATGTATTTACTGTTTAGGCTGCACAGCCATGTTCATGATTATTGTTGTAACAGTAAGATAGTGGCTAGCAAAGCAAACAGGATGTTGTGATGCATTGTAAGAAGGATCACCTCTAGGAGCAGGGAAGTGATTCTGCCATTGTACAATGGGCTGGTGAGGCCTCACCTTGAGTGCTGTATACATTACTGGAGACCACACTTAAAGAGGGACATACAGCTCCTGGAGAGGGTACAGAGAAGGCCTACCAGGATGATTCGAGGACTGGGGAAGTTGACGTATGAGGATAGACTTGAGGAGCTCGGACTGTTTACTTTGGAGGAGAGGCGAGGAGAGGAGAGACAGGGGGGACATGATCAAGGTCTTCAAGTACCACAAGGGAATAAATAGGGTAAACAGGGAAGGGATCTTTTAACTAAAGGAGGGAGGTATCACCAGAGGCCATGGTTTGAAGTTGGAAGGAGGTAGGATGAGGGGGGGGAAGCAGAGGAGGAGGTTTTTCACAGAGAGGCTGGTGGATCCTTGGAACGCGCTGCCTGGCGAGCTGGTCCAGATTTCCAATGTGGAGGGCTTCAAGAGAGGGTGGGACAGATACAGAAAGGGGTATCAGAACGCTGGGGGGGGGGCCTAGGTCCCCAACAGGGGTTCTGAGGTTCGAGCAGACTCGATAGACCATAAAGCCTAATCTGCTGGCATTTAGTATGTTAGTATATTGAAACTAAGAAAACCAGTAATTTACAGCTGATAAATAAAGACTGTCATGGTTAAAAAAGAATTCTGCCTCACAGTGTTTCTTCAGCACTGCTATTATTGTTAACCAGTTTTCTAGCCCCTTGATATCTGCCAGCCTTGTGACTAGCCTTTCTTGCAGCTAGCCGGAATCCACCACCCAGGTAGGTGAAAGCAGGGTGCGGGCAGGGCAGGTGTTATACCCCATTGATGACAATCCTCTGCTGCCCCCCTTTAGTCAGTTACCTAACCAATTTACTATAACCTTAGCCACACCTAGATCCTCCATCTTCTTCAACAAGCATCTGTGAGGCACCAAGTAAAGAGCCTTGCTGAAGTCGAAGTAGAGCAAATCCACATCCACAGTGTGGCCCTATCCAATTCCCTCATCACTCAATCAAAGGAAACTGTAAGGTTAGTCTGAAAATACCTCCCTGCCATAAATCCATGCTGTTTACTATCCTCAAGCCTGTTGCACTCCAAGTAGTCCATGAGGTTCTCTTTAACCAGTGACTCCATCAGCTTTCCTGCAATAGAGGTAATATTTGCAGGTTTGTAGTTCCCTGCTTGTTCCATGCCCCCCCCCATGGAGAGGAACCACATCCACCACTCTCCAGTGCTTTTGAACAACCACCCCAGTCCCCCATGAGCTGTTGAATAGTCCTACCAGGGGTTCAGAAAGTTCCACTGCCAGTTCCTTGAGTAACCTCAGATGCAATCCATCTGGTTCTGGAGCCAGTCTGAACCAAATCGAGCTATTGTCACTGTTCCCCTTTGGCTCCCCTATTCTCACAGCTCATACCTAGAGACCCGTGTTTTTCTTAAATAAGAAATAGCAAGAAATTCAAGGTATAAAAAGAAATAACTAGAAATTCAACATATAAAAAGAATAAAATGAAAATAAACACATGAATAAAGTGAAAAATTGCTTTTTGGGGGCAAAAACTAATAAATGCTTGTAGCAGTTGCTGTTTAGGCTCCATTGTTACCACAGAGACGGTCCACAAGGAAACGATAGCAGAACTGTTTAAGTCACAAAACCTTTCAAGCCCATAGCATAATCTTGCATAATACAACGTAGTATCCTAGGAATGTGATTTCTAGTGTATAAGGTCATTTTGAGGTAGTTTATGAATGTAAATGTGATAATGAGAAATAAAACTAAATTTTCAACGAATAAAAAGAAATAAGAAATGCCAGAAAAATAAAAATAAAAAGTATAAAAAATAAAGAATTTCACGGGTCTCTACTCATACCGTCTCTGAGTTGGTGAACACCACATCTAGAATTGCTCAATACCATCCTTGATAAAAAAATGGCTATTCCTCTCCTTCTACCTGTTCCTTTATCCCTCCTGAACAATGAGTACCCAGGGACTGTCAGTACCCAGCTGTTATTTTCCAAAGCCCATATTTCTGTGATGGCCACAAGGTCCACCTCAGTGTCCACCATCAGCATTTGGAGCTTGTTGATGTTGTTACTTAAGTTCCTGGCGTTAAGGCCTACCCCCTTCCATCTGACTGACCATCTTACTTTGCTGCTACCCTTGTGCTTTCTTGGCCTTTCTTTCAGAGGCTGGGGGATTGACTGCAAGAACACTCAGCCTTCCTGGACTTTTCTGTGGTGCTCCCTTTTTGTAGTGGGAGGGAGGGAGGGAGGGAAACATTGAGTAAGGAGGGAAAAGGTTCGGGTATTAAATATGTGGTTAAAGGAATGGTGTCTCGACACAGGTTACTGCTTCGTGGGTGACTGGGAGAACTTCTGGCACAGGAGACTCTTCAAAGGTGATGGCCTACACCTGACAAGAGAGGGGGAACAGGATGCTGGGGTTGAAAGTTGATGTCTACAATACAGTTAAGCTGTTGGGGGGGGCACTAAGACTAGGGGAACCACAATAAAGGGAGTAAGGGAGGGGAACCTAACCGGTGCTCCCCATATACATGGAACTGGTAGCAGTAAGGTGTGTAGAAAAAAATATTGAGGTCTGACCACGAGTAGTGGAGGCAGCTAAAGGGTGAAAGGCTCTTAAGGTCTGCAAGCAACGGGAAAAACATAAGCTGTGGAGACTGGTAAAGAATGCAGGAACTAGCAACAGGACAGATAGGACTGTGAAACATATGGTGCTGGGGCAGATTAGTGAAGAAAGACACCCCTAAATTAACAACAAAGGACCAGAAGACTCCTGCACTCGAGAGGAACCACACTCACCACAACACTCCTTTTCAAATCCAAATTACTGATCATTTTATTAAATGCCCCCTTACCAAGAGTTTGTGTGCTCAAAGTGCCAGGGCTATTTGAGGCATGCAGCTAGCCTGCACCTTTACTTCTTTTCTGATTATTTAATTAAACTAGCATGTGCAGGAGTATTTCAGTTCTTTGAAAGAATGCAGGAGTAAAATCAATCTGAAAACAACAAAAGGGGATCTGGAGCTAGCTGGAAGTGTGTGTGTGTGTGTGTGTGTGTGTGTGTGTGTGTGTGTGTGTGTGTGTGGTCTCCTTTAATACCAAAAGTCTGGGTAGTTAAATCACTGAGCTTCAGGCATTGGTGGCAGACAGTAAAGTGGACCTCGAAGCCATCACGGAAACATGGGTCACAAAGAATAATGACTGGGACTTGTCACTCCCAGGTTACACAATGTTTACACAGGACAGAAGGGAAACTGAGTCATTGTTGGTTCACCTACAGGCACCCTCAGGCAAGAACATTTGGAAAAGGTGATCTGTACACCACCACCACCACCACGACAAGGGGAAAAGAGAGATAAGGAGGTCAGGGAAGAGCTGGCAAGGGGGGGTGAAGAAGGGGATGGTGATGGTGGGTGAACTCAATCTGCCAGATATGACTAGGACATTCCAGTGGCGAGGTGCACCAGAAGTCAGGCCCTGTTGGATACATTGCAGCACTGCCTGTTGGTGCAGCTGGTTCCAGAACCCACTGGACAGGTGTCCATTCTCGATTTGGTGCTCACCAACTCGGAGATGGTGGGTGGATAGAGGGTATGGTAGCCACTTGGATCCAGCGACCATAACTCCATTTGGTTCAGGCTGGGCTCAGGACCAAAATGTCCTTATCAAAAACTGAAGTCCAAGATTTAAGAAGAGCAGACCTTAATTAGATTAGGCTGCTGGGCCGAGATGAATTGACCAGCATGGGCAGCATCATAGGTGTAGACTAAAGATGGGAGGCAATCAAGGGGACCATTCTATCAGCCCCTGCTTCAAAGGCGTACCCCTCAGAAAAAATGACCCTCGTTTACTGTCTGTTCCTCTAATGACCACCATGGCAGGCCAGTCAGCTTTCAGATATGGCCTGCGTAAATAATGGAATTCCCTCCCTGTGACCATATGGAATGCATCCCTTGGTAGGCACCTCAACTCCCTTCTAAAAGCTCACCTCTCCACCACCTGCTCCTGTGCCCTTATTAGCTCTAATACCTTGGCGTAGCCTCAGCATTGCCTGTAGGATTTGTCAGGTCTGTCTGTGTCTGCTTATAAATACTATGTGAATATAATTGTTTTGTATAAATACCATGTGAATATCACTGTTCTGTGATTCATGCCTGTGCCTCTATATATAATCCAAGATCTCTGTACACTATAATTAGCTCTGATCTCTGTTTATGTTATTGTATGATGTTTACGATGTGCCTATCTCTATTCCTGTTCCTCAGGACGCATCTGGAATTGAGCAGTAGTCTGCTCAGTATGCCTTTCTGGTAAAACTTTTCAATAAATAAATAAATAATTCTGAGGCAATAAAGTTGTGCACAAGAATTGTTACAAAACAAAATAAGTACAAGAGATCAATATGACTCTCAAAAAGGGTCATGGAAGCAGTGAGGTCCAAGAAAAAGGCTTTCGCCAGGTACAAGGAAAACCGGCGAGGAGGAATATGTAGAATACCGAATGAAAGCTAGGGGTGGTAAGGGGATGGTCAAGGAGGCAAACACAGTTATGTATTTCAGAGGAAGTCAAGGGTAGGGAAAACAATTTTTCAGATATATTAAGAAAAAATGAAAGCAGGGAGGGGGTATTGTCGGGCTACAATAAGGGGGAGATTTATAGAGGAAGATGAACAAAAAGTGGCGATTCTTAATGATTACTTCTGCTCTGTCTTCACAAGGGAAAACTGGGCCCTTGCCTGAAAGTGGCATCAAGATGATTGTCAGGGGCATTCCTGAAATGCAGCCAGTCTTTATCAGACAAAAAGTCTAGAAAGGGCAAGAATCCATAAAGGTAGATAATGCCCCAGGGCAGGATGGGATGCACTCAAGGGTGCTCTAGGAATTGGCAGCAGAACTAGCTGAACCCCTAGTATGGCTATTCAATAACTCAGTTCAAACGGGTAATTCCAGAAGACTGGAGGGTAGTGGACATAGTCCCACTACACAAGGGGTGGGGACAAGGAGCAACTGGAGAATTACAGATCTGTCAGTCTTACCTCTGTAGTGGATAAATCGATGGAATTACTGGTCAAAAAGGATCTTCTGTACTAGCTAGAGAGCAACATTTTGCAGGATACTAAAAGCATGGGTTTGTGGCAGAGAGGTCCTGTCAGACCAACCTGATAACAAAGGTGGTAGGTAAGGGCCACACTCCGGTTTTACATTTCTAGGATTTCAGCAAGGCTTTTGACTCAGTGCCACACAGAAGATTCCTAAGGAAGCTGGAGGACCTGAGCACAGCTAGGGATCTAGTTAGGTGGGTGGAAAACTGGCTGAAGGAGAGATAGCAGAGGGTGTTGGTAAATGGGGTCATGTTGGAAGAGAGAAAGGTCAAGAGTGGGGTGTGTCAGAGATCTGTCCGGGGTCCTGTCCTCTTCAGTATGTTTATCAGCAATATTGGAGAGGTCAATAAGGGTAAGTCATTTCTCTTTACAGGTGACACAAAGCTCTGTGGTAGTGTAACCTCCTCCTCGGGAGTGGCTTACCTGCACTGCTGCCCTGCCAAGGTCTCGAGGCTGAACTGTTAGCGCTGCAGTGGATTACTGTCTCTCTGTCTCTCTCTTTTGACCATGTGTGTGGCATGGTGAGAGTCTGCTGTAGCATGACCATCAGCGCCTCCTGTGCTTTCTTCTTTGTGCCTATGGTCATGTTTCATAGCTAGGTCCCCTGAATCTGGCAGTGGGGACTGGGATAGAAAGACCAGGACATTGTTCCTCTTTGTCACTGTCTGTTACCATTACAAAAAGGCCTCCACAAGAGTGGGAGCGCATGCTACAGGGGCTCCTCCCCAGCACTTCCAGCTCTATAGACCCTACCAGCATGCCTGACCACAGACCCAATGTTCACCTAGCCACCACCAATCAACTGTATAGCAGCCTGGAGTAGCTGCAACATAACTTTTGGGACCAGCACACTTATAAGGGCTGCAGACCAATAAAATTGAAAGACTTTGGAGCTCAGGGCTCCTAAATGGACATGGGTGCAGCCCTCTTTGTGCTTTCTGATCTCACAGATAAAACAGTTGGGGGGCTAGGAGGTCCTGCTAGCAGCAGCTATGCATTCTGGGGAGAATCATGCAATTGTACCCTTCCACATGGACTGATGGGATTTGGGAGCCAATTAGAGGGCAGCACAGGGCAGGAGGGACTGATGGACAGTCCTGCTTGTCCAATGAGATACTAAATGGCAGGAAAGAGGTTTCTGGGCTGTCTATTAGTTGGAGTCAGTCTGAGAGGAACTGTGAGGTGTTCAGACCCGCTGCTGGCGAGATCACATAAGAGGCCTAGCCAGGCCAAAAAATCCTGCAAACCTTCTTCAGGGTTTCCGTAGAAGACTCTTTGAGAGCTTTTCCCTGGGTTTTCTCTATTCAGAGACTGTTTGAGATGAACCCCTGTGGCAAGAAATTGCTGAGAGTGTGAGCCTATGTGCCATTTGCTGTATACCAAAGTTGCTGAGCTGCATCAGGCAGAAACAGAGACCTGAATTCCTATCCAGGGTACTCCAGAACCAGGTAGGGGGTTTGCTTGCCCTTATCTAGTGGAGAGGATTGGGGAACAGGAAGCCATGAGGTGCAGGCCCTGAACATGTGGCACTCTTTATCCGGAGGTGAGTCAGACCCGGGGG